>OX104111.1:56104061-57304061 GCA_944474755.1 Limnoperna fortunei | reverse complement strand
CAATAAAAAAACTGTGCAAAACTCAATAAAGAAACAGTCAATAAACTGTACAAAACTCAATAAAGAAACAATAAAAAAACTGTGCAAAACTCAATAAAGAAACAGTCAATAAACTGTACAAAACTCAATAAAGAACGAGTCAAAAAACTGTACAAAACTGAATAAAGAAACAGTCAATAAACTATACAAAACTCAGTAAAGAAACAGTCAATAAACTGTGCAAAACTCAATATAGAACCAGTCAATAAACTGTACAAAACTGAATAAAGAACCAGTAAATAAACAGTACAAAACACAATAAAGAACCAGTCAATAAACTGTACAAAACTCAATAAAGAACCAGTCAATAAACTGTACAAAACTCAATATAGGAACAGTCAATAAACTGTACAAAACTAAATAAAGAAACAGTCAATAAACAGTGCAAAACTAAATAAAGAACCAGTCAATATACTGTAGAAAACTGAATAAAGAAGAAGTCAATAAACTGTACAAAATTGAATAAAGAACCAGTCAATAAACAGAACAAAACTGAACAAAGAACAAGCCAAGAAACTGTACAAACCTCAATAAGGAACCAGTCAATAAACTGTACAAAACTGAATAAAGAATCAGTCAATAAACTGTACAAAACTCAATAAAGACTTAGTCAATAAACTGTACAAAACTCAATAATGAACCAGTCACTAAACTGTACAAAACTGAATAAAGAACCAGTCAATAAACTGTACAAAACTCAATAAAGAACCCGTCAATAAACTGTACAAAACTCAACAAAGGACCAGTCAATAAACTGTACGAAATTCAAAAAATGAACAGTCAATAAACTGTACAAAACTAAATAAAGAAACAGTCAATAAACTGTACAAAACTCAATAAAGAACCAGTCAATAAACTGTACAAAACTCAATAAAGAAACAGTCAAAAACTGTACAAAACTCAATAAAGAATCAATCAATAAACTATACAAAACTCAATAAAGAAACAGTCAATAATCTGTACCAAAACTGAATAAAGAACAAGTCAAAAATCTGTACAAAACTGAATAAAGAACCAGTCAATAAACTGTACAAAACTCAATAAAAAATCAGTCAATAAACAGTACAAAACTCAATAAAGAACCAGTCAATAAACTGTACAAAACCAATAAAGAATCAGTCAATAAACTGTACAAAACTCAATAAAGAAACAGTCAATAAACTGTACAAAACTAAATAAAGAAACAGTCAATAAACTGTACAAAACTAAATAAAGAAACAGTCAATAAACTTTACAAAACTGAATAAAGAACCAGTCAATAAACTGTACAAAACTCAATAAAGAAACAGTCAATAAACCGTACAAAACTCAATAAATAACCAGTCAAAAAACTGTACAAAACTCAATAAAGAAACAATAAAAAAACTGTGCAAAACTCAATAAAGAAACAGTCAATAAACTGTACAAAACTCAATAAAGAACGAGTCAAAAAACTGTACAAAACTGAATAAAGAAACAGTCAATAAACTATACAAAACTCAGTAAAGAAACAGTCAATAAACTGTGCAAAACTCAATAAAGAACCAGTCAATAAACTGTACAAAACTCAATAAAGAACCAGTCAATAAACTGTACAAAACTAAATAAAGAACCAGCCAAAAAACTGTACAAAACTCAATAAAGAACCCGTCAATAAACTGTACAAAACTCAATAAAGGACCAGTCAATAAACTGTACAAAACTCAATAAATGAACAGTCAATAAACTGTACAAAACTAAATAAAGAAACAGTCAATAAACTGTACAAAACTCAATAAATAACCAGTCAAAAAACTGTACAAAACTCAATAAAGAATCGGTCAATAAACTATACAAAACTCAATAAAGAAGCAGTCAATAAACTGTACAAAACTCAATAAAGAACCAGTCAAAAATCTGTGCAAAAATGAATAAAGAACCAGTCAATAAACTGTACAAAACTCAATAAAGAAACAGTCAATAAACTGTACAAAACTCAATAAAGAACCAGTCAATAAACTTTACAAAACTCAAAAAATGAACAGTCAATAAACTGTACAAAACTAAATAAAGAAACAGTCAATAAACTGTACAAAACTCAAAAAAGGAGCAGTCAATAAACTGTACAAAACTCAATAAATGAACAGTCAATAAACTGTACAAAACTAAATAAAGAAACAGTCAATAAACTGTACAAAACTCAATAGATAACCAGTCAAAAAACTGTACAAAACTCAATAAAGAAACAGTCAAAAAACTGTACAAAACTCAATAAAGAATCAGTCAATAAACTATACAATACTCAATAAAGAAACAGTCAATAAACTGTACAAAACTCAATAAAGAACCAGTCAAAAATATGTGCAAAAATGAATAAAGAACCAGTCAATAAACTGTACAAAACTCAATAAAGAAACAATCAATACACTGTACAAAACTCAATAAATAACCAGTCAAAAAACTGTACAAAACTCAATAAGAAACAATCCAAAAACTGTACAAAACTCAGTAAATAATCAGTCAATAAACTCTACAAAACTCAATAAAGAAACAGTCAATAAACTGTACAAAACTCAATAAAGAACCAGTCAAAAATCTGTACGAAGTTGAATAAAGAACCAGTCAATAAACTGTACAAAACTCAATAAAGAACCAGTCAATAAACTGTACAAATCTCAATAAAGAACCAGTCAATAAACTGTACAAAACTCAATAAAGAACCAGTCAATAAACTGTACAAAACTCAATAAAGATCCAGTCAATAAACTGTACAAAACTAAAGAAAGAAACAGTCAATAAACTGTACAAAACTCAATATAGGAACAGTCAATAAACTGTACAAAACTAAATAAAGAAACAGTCAATAAACAGTGCAAAACTAAATAAAGAACCAGTCAATATACTGTAGAAAACTGAATAAAGAAGAAGTCAATAAACTGTACAAAATTGAATAAAGAACCAGTCAATAAACAGAACAAAACTGAACAAAGAACAAGCCAAGAAACTGTACAAAACTCAATAAGGAACCAGTCAATAAACTGTACAAAACTGAATAAAGAATCAATCAATAAACTGTACAAAACTCAATAAAGACTTAGTCAATAAACTGTACAAAACTCAATAAAGAACCAGTCACTAAACTGTACAAAACTGAATAAAGAACCAGTCAATAAACTGTACAAAACTCAATAAAGAACCCGTCAATAAACTGTACAAAACTCAACAAAGGACCAGTCAATAAACTGTACGAAATTCAAAAAATGAACAGTCAATAAACTGTACAAAACTAAATAAAGAAACAGTCAATAAACTGTACAAAACTCAATAAAGAACCAGTCAATAAACTGTACAAAACTCAATAAAGAAACAGTCAAAAACTGTACAAAACTCAATAAAGAATCAATCAATAAACTATACAAAACTCAATAAAGAAACAGTCAATAAACTGTACCAAAACTGAATAAAGAACAAGTCAAAAATCTGTACAAAACTGAATAAAGAACCAGTCAATAAACTGTACAAAACTCAATAAAAAATCAGTCAATAAACAGTACAAAACTCAATAAAGAACCAGTCAATAAACTGTACAAAACCAATAAACAATCAGTCAATAAACTGTACAAAACTCAATAAAGAAACAGTCAATAAACTATACAAAACTAAATAAAGAAACAGTCAATAAACTGTACAAAACTAAATAAAGAAACAGTCAATAAACTTTACAAAACTAAATAAAGAACCAGTCAATAAACTATACAAAACTCAATAAAGAAACAGTCAATAAACTGTACAAAACTGAATAAAGAACCAGTAAATAAACAGTACAAAACTCAATAAAGAACCAGTCAATAAACTGTACAAAACTCAATAAAGAACCAGTCAATAAACTGTACAAAACTCAATATAGGAACAGTCAATAACTGTACAAAACTAAATAAAGAAACAGTCAATAAACAGTGCAAAACTAAATAAAGAACCAGTCAATAAACTGTAGAAAACTGAATAAAGAAGAAGTCAATAAACTGTACAAAATTGAATAAAGAACCAGTCAATAAACAGAACAAAACTGAACAAAGAACCAGCCAAGAAACTGTACAAAACTCAATAAGGAACAAGTCAATAAACTGTACAAAACTGAATATAGAATCGGTCAATAAACTGTACAAAACTCAATAAAGACTTAGTCAATAAACTGTACAAAACTCAATAAAGAACCAGTCACTAAACTGTACAAAACTCAATAAAGAACCAGTCAATAAACTGTACAAAACTCAATAAAGAACCCGTCAATAAAGTGTACAAAACTCAATAAAGGACCAGTCAATAAACTGTACAAAACTCAAAAAATGAACAGTCAATAAACTGTACAAAACTAAGTAAAGAAACAGTCAATAAACTGTACAAAACTCAATAAAGAACCAGTCAATAAACTGTACAAAACTCAATAAAGAAACCGTCAAAAACTGTACAAAACTAAATAAAGAATCAGTCAATAAACTATACAAAACTCAATAAAGAAACAGTCAATAAACTATACAAAACTCAATAAAGAAACAGTCAATAAACTGTACAAAACTCAATAAAGAACCAGTAAAAAATCTGTACAAAACTCAATAAAGAACCAGTCAATAAACTGTACAAAACTCAAAAAATGAACAGTCAATAAACTGTACAAAACTAAATAAAGAAACAGTCAATAAACTGTACAAAACCAATAAAGAATCAGTCTATAAACTGTACAAAACTCAATAAAGAAACAGTCAATAAACTGTACAAAACTAAATAAAGAAACAGTCAATAAACTGTACAAAACTAAATAGAGAAACAGTCAATAAACTGTACAAAACTCAATAAAGAACCCGTCAATAAACTGTACAAAACTCAACAAAGGACCAGTCAATAAACTGTACAAAATTCAAAAAATGAACAGTCAATAAACTGTACAAAACTAAATAAAGAAACAGTCAATAAACTGTACAAAACTCAATAAAGAACCAGTCAATAAACTGTACAAAACTCAATAAAGAAACAGTCAAAAACTGTACAAAACTCAATAAAGAATCAGTCAATAAACTATACAAAACTCAATAAAGAAACAGTCAATAAACTGTACAAAACTGAATAAAGAACCAGTCAAAAATCTGTACAAAACTGAATAAAGAACCAGTCAATAAACTGTACAAAACTCAATAAAGAATCAGTCAATAAACAGTACAAACCTCAATAAAGAACCAGTCAATAAACTGTACAAAACCAATAAAGAATCAGTCAATAAACTGTACAAAACTCAATAAAGAAACAGTCAATAAACTGTACAAAACTAAATAAAGAAACAGTCAATAAACTGTCTAAAACTAAATAAAGAAACAGTCAATAAACTTTACAAAACTAAATAAAGAACCAGTCAATAAACTATACAAAACTCAATAAAGAAACAGTCAATAAACTGTACAAAACTGAATAAAGAACCAGTAAATAAACAGTACAAAACTCAATAAAGAACCAGTCAAAAAACTGTACAAAACTCAATAAAGAACCAGTCAATAAACTGTACAAAACTCAATATAGGAACAGTCAATAAACTGTACAAAACTAAATAAAGAAACAGTCAATAAACAGTGCAAAACTCAATAAAGAACCAGTCAATAAACTGTAGAAAACTTAATAAAGAAGAAGTCAATAAACTGTACAAAATTGAATAAAGAACCAGTCAATAAACAGGTCAAAACTGAACAAAGAACCAGCCAAGAAACTGTACAAAACTCAATAAGGAACCAGTCAATAAACTGTACAAAACTGAATATGGAATCGGTCAATAAACTGTACAAAACTCAATAAAGACTTAGTCAATAAACTGTACAAAACTCAATAAAGAACCAGTCACTAAACTGTACAAAACTGAATAAAGAACCAGTCAATAAACTGTACAAAACTCAATAAAGAACACGTCAATAAAGTGTACAAAACTCAATAAAGGACCAGTCAATAAACTGTACAAAACTCAAAAAATGAACAGTCAATAAACTGTACAAAACTAAATAAAGAATCAGTCAATAAACTATACAAAACTCAATAAAGAAACAGTCAATAAACTGTACAAAACTCAATAAAGAACCAGTCAAAAATCTGTACAAAACTCAATAAAGAACCAGTCAATAAACTGTACAAAACTCAAAAAATGAACAGTCAATAAACTGTACAAAACTAAATAAAGAAACAGTCAATAAACTGTACAAAACCAATAAAGAATCAGTCAATAAACTGTACAAAACTCAATAAAGAAACAGTCAATAAACTGTACAAAACTAAATAAAGAAACAGTCAATAAACTGTACAAAACTAAATAGAGAAACAGTCAATAAACTGTACAAAACTAAATAAAGAAACAGTCAATAAACTTTACAAAACTAAATAAAGAACCAGTCAATAAACTATACAAATTTCAATAAAGAAACAGTCAATAAACTGTACAAAACTCAATAAAGAACCAGTCAAAAATCTGTACAAAACTAAATAAAGAACCAGTCAATAAACTGTACAAAACTGAATAAAGAACCAGTCAATAAACTGTACAAAACTCAATAAAGAAACAGTCAATAAACTGTACAAAACTCAATAAATAACCACTCAAAAAACTGTACAAAACTCAATAAAGAAACAATAAAAAAACTGTACAAAACTCAATAAAGAAACAGTCAATAAACTGTACAAAACTAAATAAAGAACCAGTCAATAAACAGTAAAAAACTAAATAAAGAAACAGTCAATAAACTGTAGAAAACTGAATAAAGAAGCAGTCAATAAACTGTACAAAATTGAATAAAGAACCAGTCAATAAACAAAACAAAACTGAACAAAGGACCAGCCAATAAACTGTACAAAACTCAATAAAGAACCAGTCAATAAACTGTACAAAACTGAATAAAGAACCAGTCAATAAACTGTACAAAACTGAATAAAGAACCAGTCAATAAACTGTACAAAACTCAATAAAGAACCCGTCAATAAACTGTACAAAACTCAATAAAGGATTAGTCAATAAACTGTACAAAACTCAATAAATGAACAGTCAATAAACTGTACAAAACTAAATAAAGAAACAGTCAATAAACTGTACAAAACTCAATAGATAACCAGTCAAAAAACTGTACAAAACTCAATAAAGAAACAGTCAAAAAACTGTACAAAACTCAATAAAGAATCAGTCAATAAACTATACAACACTCAATAAAGAAACAGTCAATAAACTGTACAAAACTCAATAAAGAACCAGTCAAAAATATGTGCAAAAATGAAAAAAGAACCAGTGAATAAACTGGACAAAACTCAATAAAGAAACAATCAATACACTGTACAAAACTCAATAAATAACCAGTCAAAAAACTGTACAAAACTCAATAAAGAAACAATCAAAAAACTGTACAAAACTCAGTAAATAATCAGTCAATAAACTCTACAAAACTCAATAAAGAATCAGTCAATAAACAGTACAAAACTCAATAAAGAACCAGTCAATAAACTGTACAAAACCAATAAAGAATCAGTCAATAAACTGTACAAAACTCAATAAAGAAACAGTCAATAAACTGTACAAAACTAAGTAAAGAAACAGTCAATAAACTGTACAAAACTAAATAAAGAAACAGTCAATAAACTTTACAAAACTAAATAAAGAACCAGTCAATAAACTATACAAAACTCAATAAAGAAACAGTCAATAAACTGTACAAAACTGAATAAAGAACCAGTAAATAAACAGTACAAAACTCAATAAAGAACCAGTCAATAAACTGTACAAAACTCAATAAAGAACCAGTCAATAAACTGTACAAAACTCAATATAGGAACAGTCAATAAACTGTACAAAACTAAATAAAGAAACAGTCAATAAACAGTGCAAAACTAAATAAAGAACCAGTCAATAAACTGTACAAAACTCAATAAAGAAACAGTCAAAAACTGTACAAAACTAAATAAAGAACCAGTCAATAAACAGAACAAAACTGAACAAAGAACCAGCCAAGAAACTGTACAAAACTCAATAAAGAAACAGTCAAAAACTGTACAAAACTCAATAAAGAATCAGTCAATAAACTATACAAAACTCAATAAAGAAACAGTCAATAAACTGTACAAAACTCAATAAATAACCAGTCAAAAAACTGTACAAAACTCAATAAAGAAACAGTCAAAAAACTGTACAAAACTCAATAAAGAATCAGTCAATAAACTATACAAAACTCAATAAAGAAACAGTCAATAAACTGTACAAAACTCAATAAAGAACCAGTCAAAAATCTGTGCAAAAATGAATAAAGAACCAGTCAATAAACTGTACAAAACTCAATAAAGAAACAGTCAATAAACTGTACAAAACTCAATAAAGAACCAGTCAATAAACTTTACAAAACTCAAAAAATGAACAGTCAATAAACTGTACAAAACTAAATAAAGAAACAGTCAATAAACTGTACAAAACTCAAAAAAGGAGCAGTCAATAAACTGTACAAAACTCAATAAATGAACAGTCAATAAACTGTACAAAACTAAATAAAGAAACAGTCAATAAACTGTACAAAACTCAATAGATAACCAGTCAAAAAACTGTACAAAACTCAATAAAGAAACAGTCAAAAAACTGTACAAAACTCAATAAAGAATCAGTCAATAAACTATACAATACTCAATAAAGAAACAGTCAATAAACTGTACAAAACTCAATAAAGAACCAGTCAAAAATCTGTGCAAAAATGAATAAAGAACCAGTCAATAAACTGTACAAAACTCAATAAATAAACAATCAATACACTGTACAAAACTCAATAAATAACCAGTCAAAAAACTGTACAAAACTCAATAAGAAACAATCCAAAAACTGTACAAAACTCAGTAAATAATCAGTCAATAAACTCTACAAAACTCAATAAAGAACCAGTCAATAAACTGTACAAAACTCAATAAAGAACCAGTCAATAAACTGTACAAAACTAAATAAAGAATCAGTCAATAAACTATACAAAACTCAATAAAGAAGCAGTCAATAAACTGTACAAAACTCAATAAAGAACCAGTCAAAAATCTGTGCAAAAATGAATAAAGAACCAGTCAATAAACTGTACAAAACTCAATAAAGAAACAGTCAATAAACTGTACAAAACTCAATAAAGAACCAGTCAATAAACTTTACAAAACTCAAAAAATGAACAGTCAATAAACTGTACAAAACTAAATAAAGAAACAGTCAATAAACTGTACAAAACTCAAAAAAGGAGCAGTCAATAAACTGTACAAAACTCAATAAATGAGCAGTCAATAAACTGTACAAAACTAAATAAAGAAACAGTCAATAAACTGTACAAAACTCAATAGATAACCAGTCAAAAAACTGTACAAAACTCAATAAAGAAACAGTCAAAAAACTGTACAAAACTCAATAAAGAATCAGTCAATAAACTATACAATACTCAATAAAGAAACAGTCAATAAACTGTACAAAACTCAATAAAGAACCAGTCAAAAATATGTGCAAAAATGAATAAAGAACCAGTCAATAAACTGTACAAAACTCAATAAAGAAACAATCAATACACTGTACAAAACTCAATAAATAACCAGTCAAAAAACTGTACAAAACTCAATAAGAAACAATCCAAAAACTGTACAAAACTCAGTAAATAATCAGTCAATAAACTCTACAAAACTCAATAAAGAAACAGTCAATAAACTGTACAAAACTCAATAAAGAACCAGTCAAAAATCTGTACGAAGTTGAATAAAGAACCAGTCAATAAACTGTACAAAACTCAATAAAGAACCAGTCAATAAACTGTACAAATCTCAATAAAGAACCAGTCAATAAACTGTACAAAACTCAATAAAGAACCAGTCAATAAACTGTACAAAACTCAATAAAGATCCAGTCAATAAACTGTACAAAACTAAAGAAAGAAACAGTCAATAAACTGTACAAAACTCAATATAGGAACAGTCAATAAACTGTACAAAACTAAATAAAGAAACAGTCAATAAACAGTGCAAAACTAAATAAAGAACCAGTCAATATACTGTAGAAAACTGAATAAAGAAGAAGTCAATAAACTGTATAAAATTGAATAAAGAACCAGTCAATAAACAGAACAAAACTGAACAAAGAACAAGCCAAGAAACTGTACAAAACTCAATAAGGAACCAGTCAATAAACTGTACAAAACTGAATAAAGAATCAATCAATAAACTGTACAAAACTCAATAAAGAAACAGTCAATAAACTGTACAAAACTGAATAAAGAACCAGTCACTAAACTGTACAAAACTGAATAAAGAACCAGTCAATAAACTGTACAAAACTCAATAAAGAACCCGTCAATAAACTGTACAAAACTCAACAAAGGACCAGTCAATAAACTGTACGAAATTCAAAAAATGAACAGTCAATAAACTGTACAAAACTAAATAAAGAAACAGTCAATAAACTGTACAAAACTCAATAAAGAACCAGTCAATAAACTGTACAAAACTCAATAAAGAAACAGTCAAAAACTGTACAAAACTCAATAAAGAATCAATCAATAAACTATACAAAACTCAATAAAGAAACAGTCAATAAACTGTACCAAAACTGAATAAAGAACAAGTCAAAAATCTGTACAAAACTGAATAAAGAACCAGTCAATAAACTGTACAAAACTCAATAAAAAATCAGTCAATAAACAGTACAAAACTCAATAAAGAACCAGTCAATAAACTGTACAAAACCAATAAACAATCAGTCAATAAACTGTACAAAACTCAATAAAGAAACAGTCAATAAACTATACAAAACTAAATAAAGAAACAGTCAATAAACTGTACAAAACTAAATAAAGAAACAGTCAATAAACTTTACAAAACTAAATAAAGAACCAGTCAATAAACTATACAAAACTCAATAAAGAAACAGTCAATAAACTGTACAAAACTGAATAAAGAACCAGTAAATAAACAGTACAAAACTCAATAAAGAACCAGTCAATAAACTGTACAAAACTCAATAAAGAACCAGTCAATAAACTGTACAAAACTCAATATAGGAACAGTCAATAACTGTACAAAACTAAATAAAGAAACAGTCAATAAACAGTGCAAAACTAAATAAAGAACCAGTCAATAAACTGTAGAAAACTGAATAAAGAAGAAGTCAATAAACTGTACAAAATTGAATAAAGAACCAGTCAATAAACAGAACAAAACTGAACAAAGAACCAGCCAAGAAACTGTACAAAACTCAATAAGGAACAAGTCAATAAACTGTACAAAACTGAATATAGAATCGGTCAATAAACTGTACAAAACTCAATAAAGACTTAGTCAATAAACTGTACAAAACTCAATAAAGAACCAGTCACTAAACTGTACAAAACTCAATAAAGAACCAGTCAATAAACTGTACAAAACTCAATAAAGAACCCGTCAATAAAGTGTACAAAACTCAATAAAGGACCAGTCAATAAACTGTACAAAACTCAAAAAATGAACAGTCAATAAACTGTACAAAACTAAGTAAAGAAACAGTCAATAAACTGTACAAAACTCAATAAAGAACCAGTCAATAAACTGTACAAAACTCAATAAAGAAACCGTCAAAAACTGTACAAAACTAAATAAAGAATCAGTCAATAAACTATACAAAACTCAATAAAGAAACAGTCAATAAACTATACAAAACTCAATAAAGAAACAGTCAATAAACTGTACAAAACTCAATAAAGAACCAGTAAAAAATCTGTACAAAACTCAATAAAGAACCAGTCAATAAACTGTACAAAACTCAAAAAATGAACAGTCAATAAACTGTACAAAACTAAATAAAGAAACAGTCAATAAACTGTACAAAACCAATAAAGAATCAGTCTATAAACTGTACAAAACTCAATAAAGAAACAGTCAATAAACTGTACAAAACTAAATAAAGAAACAGTCAATAAACTGTACAAAACTAAATAGAGAAACAGTCAATAAACTGTACAAAACTCAATAAAGAACCAGTCAAAAATCTGTACAAAACTCAACAAAGGACCAGTCAATAAACTGTACAAAATTCAAAAAATGAACAGTCAATAAACTGTACAAAACTAAATAAAGAAACAGTCAATAAACTGTACAAAACTCAATAAAGAACCAGTCAATAAACTGTACAAAACTCAATAAAGAAACAGTCAAAAACTGTACAAAACTCAATAAAGAATCAGTCAATAAACTATACAAAACTCAATAAAGAAACAGTCAATAAACTGTACAAAACTGAATAAAGAACCAGTCAAAAATCTGTACAAAACTGAATAAAGAACCAGTCAATAAACTGTACAAAACTCAATAAAGAATCAGTCAATAAACAGTACAAACCTCAATAAAGAACCAGTCAATAAACTGTACAAAACCAATAAAGAATCAGTCAATAAACTGTACAAAACTCAATAAAGAAACAGTCAATAAACTGTACAAAACTAAATAAAGAAACAGTCAATAAACTGTCTAAAACTAAATAAAGAAACAGTCAATAAACTTTACAAAACTAAATAAAGAACCAGTCAATAAACTATACAAAACTCAATAAAGAAACAGTCAATAAACTGTACAAAACTGAATAAAGAACCAGTAAATAAACAGTACAAAACTCAATAAAGAACCAGTCAAAAAACTGTACAAAACTCAATAAAGAACCAGTCAATAAACTGTACAAAACTCAATATAGGAACAGTCAATAAACTGTACAAAACTAAATAAAGAAACAGTCAATAAACAGTGCAAAACTCAATAAAGAACCAGTCAATAAACTGTAGAAAACTTAATAAAGAAGAAGTCAATAAACTGTACAAAATTGAATAAAGAACCAGTCAATAAACAGGTCAAAACTGAACAAAGAACCAGCCAAGAAACTGTACAAAACTCAATAAGGAACCAGTCAATAAACTGTACAAAACTGAATATGGAATCGGTCAATAAACTGTACAAAACTCAATAAAGACTTAGTCAATAAACTGTACAAAACTCAATAAAGAACCAGTCACTAAACTGTACAAAACTGAATAAAGAACCAGTCAATAAACTGTACAAAACTCAATAAAGAACACGTCAATAAAGTGTACAAAACTCAATAAAGGACCAGTCAATAAACTGTACAAAACTCAAAAAATGAACAGTCAATAAACTGTACAAAACTAAGTAAAGAATCAGTCAATAAACTATACAAAACTCAATAAAGAAACAGTCAATAAACTGTACAAAACTCAATAAAGAACCAGTCAAAAATCTGTACAAAACTCAATAAAGAACCAGTCAATAAACTGTACAAAACTCAAAAAATGAACAGTCAATAAACTGTACAAAACTAAATAAAGAAACAGTCAATAAACTGTACAAAACCAATAAAGAATCAGTCAATAAACTGTACAAAACTCAATAAAGAAACAGTCAATAAACTGTACAAAACTAAATAAAGAAACAGTCAATAAACTGTACAAAACTAAATAGAGAAACAGTCAATAAACTGTACAAAACTAAATAAAGAAACAGTCAATAAACTTTACAAAACTAAATAAAGAACCAGTCAATAAACTATACAAATTTCAATAAAGAAACAGTCAATAAACTGTACAAAACTCAATAAAGAACCAGTCAAAAATCTGTACAAAACTAAATAAAGAACCAGTCAATAAACTGTACAAAACTGAATAAAGAACCAGTCAATAAACTGTACAAAACTCAATAAAGAAACAGTCAATAAACTGTACAAAACTCAATAAATAACCACTCAAAAAACTGTACAAAACTCAATAAAGAAACAATAAAAAAACTGTACAAAACTCAATAAAGAAACAGTCAATAAACTGTACAAAACTAAATAAAGAACCAGTCAATAAACAGTAAAAAACTAAATAAAGAAACAGTCAATAAACTGTAGAAAACTGAATAAAGAAGCAGTCAATAAACTGTACAAAATTGAATAAAGAACCAGTCAATAAACAAAACAAAACTGAACAAAGGACCAGCCAATAAACTGTACAAAACTCAATAAAGAACCAGTCAATAAACTGTACAAAACTGAATAAAGAACCAGTCAATAAACTGTACAAAACTGAATAAAGAACCAGTCAATAAACTGTACAAAACTCAATAAAGAACCCGTCAATAAACTGTACAAAACTCAATAAAGGATTAGTCAATAAACTGTACAAAACTCAATAAATGAACAGTCAATAAACTGTACAAAACTAAATAAAGAAACAGTCAATAAACTGTACAAAACTCAATAGATAACCAGTCAAAAAACTGTACAAAACTCAATAAAGAAACAGTCAAAAAACTGTACAAAACTCAATAAAGAATCAGTCAATAAACTATACAACACTCAATAAAGAAACAGTCAATAAACTGTACAAAACTCAATAAAGAACCAGTCAAAAATATGTGCAAAAATGAAAAAAGAACCAGTGAATAAACTGGACAAAACTCAATAAAGAAACAATCAATACACTGTACAAAACTCAATAAATAACCAGTCAAAAAACTGTACAAAACTCAATAAAGAAACAATCAAAAAACTGTACAAAACTCAGTAAATAATCAGTCAATAAACTCTACAAAACTCAATAAAGAATCAGTCAATAAACAGTACAAAACTCAATAAAGAACCAGTCAATAAACTGTACAAAACCAATAAAGAATCAGTCAATAAACTGTACAAAACTCAATAAAGAAACAGTCAATAAACTGTACAAAACTAAGTAAAGAAACAGTCAATAAACTGTACAAAACTAAATAAAGAAACAGTCAATAAACTTTACAAAACTAAATAAAGAACCAGTCAATAAACTATACAAAACTCAATAAAGAAACAGTCAATAAACTGTACAAAACTGAATAAAGAACCAGTAAATAAACAGTACAAAACTCAATAAAGAACCAGTCAATAAACTGTACAAAACTCAATAAAGAACCAGTCAATAAACTGTACAAAACTCAATATAGGAACAGTCAATAAACTGTACAAAACTAAATAAAGAAACAGTCAATAAACAGTGCAAAACTAAATAAAGAACCAGTCAATAAACTGTAGAAAACTGAATAAAGAAAAAGTCAATAAACTGTACAAAATTGAATAAAGAACCAGTCAATAAACAGAACAAAACTGAACAAAGAACCAGCCAAGAAACTGTACAAAACTCAATAAAGAAACAGTCAAAAACTGTACAAAACTAAATAAAGAATCAGTCAATAAACTATACAAAACTCAATAAAGAAACAGTCAATAAACTGTACAAAACTCAATAAATAACCAGTCAAAAAACTGTACAAAACTCAATAAAGAAACAGTCAAAAAACTGTACAAAACTCAATAAAGAATCAGTCAATAAACTATACAAAACTCAATAAAGAAACAGTCAATAAACTGTACAAAACTCAATAAAGAACCAGTCAAAAATCTGTGCAAAAATGAATAAAGAACCAGTCAATAAACTGTACAAAACTCAATAAAGAAACAGTCAATAAACTGTACAAAACTCAATAAAGAACCAGTCAATAAACTTTACAAAACTCAAAAAATGAACAGTCAATAAACTGTACAAAACTAAATAAAGAAACAGTCAATAAACTGTACAAAACTCAAAAAAGGAGCAGTCAATAAACTGTACAAAACTCAATAAATGAACAGTCAATAAACTGTACAAAACTAAATAAAGAAACAGTCAATAAACTGTACAAAACTCAATAGATAACCAGTCAAAAAACTGTACAAAACTCAATAAAGAAACAGTCAAAAAACTGTACAAAACTCAATAAAGAATCAGTCAATAAACTATACAATACTCAATAAAGAAACAGTCAATAAACTGTACAAAACTCAATAAAGAACCAGTCAAAAATCTGTGCAAAAATGAATAAAAAACCAGTCAATAAACTGTACAAAACTCAATAAATAAACAATCAATACACTGTACAAAACTCAATAAATAACCAGTCAAAAAACTGTACAAAACTCAATAAGAAACAATCCAAAAACTGTACAAAACTCAGTAAATAATCAGTCAATAAACTCTACAAAACTCAATAAAGAAACAGTCAATAAACTGTACAAAACTCAATAAAGAACCAGTCAAAAATCTGTACAAAGTTGAATAAAGAACCAGTCAATAAACTGTACAAAACTCAATAAAGAACCAGTCAATAAACTGTACAAATCTCAATAAAGAACCAGTCAATAAACTGTACAAAACTCAATAAAGAACCAGTCAATAAACTGTACAAAACTCAATAAAGATCCAGTCAATAAACTGTACAAAACTAAAGAAAGAAACAGTCAATAAACTGTACAAAACTCAATAGATAACCAGTCAAAAAACTGTACAAAACTCAATAAAGAACCAGTCAATAAACTGTACAAAACTCAATAAAGAACCAGTCAAAAATCTGTACGAAGTTGAATAAAGAACCAGTCAACAAACTGTACAAAACTCAATAAAGAACCAGTCAATAATCTGTACAAATCTCAATAAAGAACCAGTCAATAAACTGTACAAAACTCAATAAAGAACCAGTCAATAAACTGTACAAAACTCAATAAAGATCCAGTCAATAAACTGTACAAAACTAAATAAAGAAACAGTCAATAAACTGCACAAAACAAAATAAAGAAACAGTCAATAAACTGTACAAAACTCAATAAAGAAACAGTCAAAAAACTGTACAAAACTCAATAAAGAATCAGCCAATAAACTATGCAAAACTCAATAAAGAACCAGTCAATAAACTGTACAAAACTGAATAAAGAACCAGTCAATAAACAGTGCAAAACTCAATAAAGAACCAGTCAATAAACTTTACAAAACTCAAAAAATGAACAGTCAATAAACTGTACAAAACTGAATAAAGAACCAGTCAATAAACTGTACAAAACTCAATAAAGAAACAGTCAATAAACCGTACAAAACTCAATAAATAACCAGTCAAAAAACTGTACAAAACTCAATAAAGAAACAATAAAAAAACTGTGCAAAACTCAATAAAGAAACAGTCAATAAACTGTACAAAAATCAATAAAGAAACAATACAAAAACTGTGCAAAACTCAATAAAGAAACAGTCAATAAACTGTACAAAACTCAGTAAATAATCAGTCAATAAACTCTACAAAACTCAATAAAGAAACAGTCAATAAACTGTACAAAACTCAATAAAGAACCAGTCAAAAATCTGTACGAAGTTGAATAAAGAACCAGTCAATAAACTGTACAAAACTCAATAAAGAACCAGTCAATAAACTGTACAAATCTCAATAAAGAACCAGTCAATAAACTGTACAAAACTCAATAAAGAACCAGTCAATAAACTGTACAAAACTCAATAAAGATCCAGTCAATAAACTGTACAAAACTAAAGAAAGAAACAGTCAATAAACTGTACAAAACTCAATATAGGAACAGTCAATAAACTGTACAAAACTAAATAAAGAAACAGTCAATAAACAGTGCAAAACTAAATAAAGAACCAGTCAATATACTGTAGAAAACTGAATAAAGAAGAAGTCAATAAACTGTACAAAATTGAATAAAGAACCAGTCAATAAACAGAACAAAACTGAACAAAGAACAAGCCAAGAAACTGTACAAAACTCAATAAGGAACCAGTCAATAAACTGTACAAAACTGAATAAAGAATCAATCAATAAACTGTACAAAACTCAATAAAGACTTAGTCAATAAACTGTACAAAACTCAATAAAGAACCAGTCACTAAACTGTACAAAACTGAATAAAGAACCAGTCAATAAACTGTACAAAACTCAATAAAGAACCCGTCAATAAACTGTACAAAACTCAACAAAGGACCAGTCAATAAACTGTACGAAATTCAAAAAATGAACAGTCAATAAACTGTACAAAACTAAATAAAGAAACAGTCAATAAACTGTACAAAACTCAATAAAGAACCAGTCAATAAACTGTACAAAACTCAATAAAGAAACAGTCAAAAACTGTACAAAACTCAATAAAGAATCAATCAATAAACTATACAAAACTCAATAAAGAAACAGTCAATAAACTGTACCAAAACTGAATAAAGAACAAGTCAAAAATCTGTACAAAACTGAATAAAGAACCAGTCAATAAACTGTACAAAACTCAATAAAAAATCAGTCAATAAACAGTACAAAACTCAATAAAGAACCAGTCAATAAACTGTACAAAACCAATAAACAATCAGTCAATAAACTGTACAAAACTCAATAAAGAAACAGTCAATAAACTATACAAAACTAAATAAAGAAACAGTCAATAAACTGTACAAAACTAAATAAAGAAACAGTCAATAAACTTTACAAAACTAAATAAAGAACCAGTCAATAAACTATACAAAACTCAATAAAGAAACAGTCAATAAACTGTACAAAACTGAATAAAGAACCAGTAAATAAACAGTACAAAACTCAATAAAGAACCAGTCAATAAACTGTACAAAACTCAATAAAGAACCAGTCAATAAACTGTACAAAACTCAATATAGGAACAGTCAATAACTGTACAAAACTAAATAAAGAAACAGTCAATAAACAGTGCAAAACTAAATAAAGAACCAGTCAATAAACTGTAGAAAACTGAATAAAGAAGAAGTCAATAAACTGTACAAAATTGAATAAAGAACCAGTCAATAAACAGAACAAAACTGAACAAAGAACCAGCCAAGAAACTGTACAAAACTCAATAAGGAACAAGTCAATAAACTGTACAAAACTGAATATAGAATCGGTCAATAAACTGTACAAAACTCAATAAAGACTTAGTCAATAAACTGTACAAAACTCAATAAAGAACCAGTCACTAAACTGTACAAAACTCAATAAAGAACCAGTCAATAAACTGTACAAAACTCAATAAAGAACCCGTCAATAAAGTGTACAAAACTCAATAAAGGACCAGTCAATAAACTGTACAAAACTCAAAAAATGAACAGTCAATAAACTGTACAAAACTAAGTAAAGAAACAGTCAATAAACTGTACAAAACTCAATAAAGAACCAGTCAATAAACTGTACAAAACTCAATAAAGAAACCGTCAAAAACTGTACAAAACTAAATAAAGAATCAGTCAATAAACTATACAAAACTCAATAAAGAAACAGTCAATAAACTATACAAAACTCAATAAAGAAACAGTCAATAAACTGTACAAAACTCAATAAAGAAACAGTAAAAAAACTGTACAAAACTCAATAAAGAACCAGTCAATAAACTGTACAAAACTCAAAAAATGAACAGTCAATAAACTGTACAAAACTAAATAAAGAAACAGTCAATAAACTGTACAAAACCAATAAAGAATCAGTCTATAAACTGTACAAAACTCAATAAAGAAACAGTCAATAAACTGTACAAAACTAAATAAAGAAACAGTCAATAAACTGTACAAAACTAAATAGAGAAACAGTCAATAAACTGTACAAAACTCAATAAAGAACCCGTCAATAAACTGTACAAAACTCAACAAAGGACCAGTCAATAAACTGTACAAAATTCAAAAAATGAACAGTCAATAAACTGTACAAAACTAAATAAAGAAACAGTCAATAAACTGTACAAAACTCAATAAAGAACCAGTCAATAAACTGTACAAAACTCAATAAAGAAACAGTCAAAAACTGTACAAAACTCAATAAAGAATCAGTCAATAAACTGTACAAAACTCAATAAAGAAACAGTCAATAAACTGTACAAAACTGAATAAAGAACCAGTCAAAAATCTGTACAAAACTGAATAAAGAACCAGTCAATAAACTGTACAAAACTCAATAAAGAATCAGTCAATAAACAGTACAAACCTCAATAAAGAACCAGTCAATAAACTGTACAAAACCAATAAAGAATCAGTCAATAAACTGTACAAAACTCAATAAAGAAACAGTCAATAAACTGTACAAAACTAAATAAAGAAACAGTCAATAAACTGTCTAAAACTAAATAAAGAAACAGTCAATAAACTTTACAAAACTAAATAAAGAACCAGTCAATAAACTATACAAAACTCAATAAAGAAACAGTCAATAAACTGTACAAAACTGAATAAAGAACCAGTAAATAAACAGTACAAAACTCAATAAAGAACCAGTCAAAAAACTGTACAAAACTCAATAAAGAACCAGTCAATAAACTGTACAAAACTCAATATAGGAACAGTCAATAAACTGTACAAAACTAAATAAAGAAACAGTCAATAAACAGTGCAAAACTCAATAAAGAACCAGTCAATAAACTGTAGAAAACTTAATAAAGAAGAAGTCAATAAACTGTACAAAATTGAATAAAGAACCAGTCAATAAACAGGTCAAAACTGAACAAAGAACCAGCCAAGAAACTGTACAAAACTCAATAAGGAACCAGTCAATAAACTGTACAAAACTGAATATGGAATCGGTCAATAAACTGTACAAAACTCAATAAAGACTTAGTCAATAAACTGTACAAAACTCAATAAAGAACCAGTCACTAAACTGTACAAAACTGAATAAAGAACCAGTCAATAAACTGTACAAAACTCAATAAAGAACACGTCAATAAAGTGTACAAAACTCAATAAAGGACCAGTCAATAAACTGTACAAAACTCAAAAAATGAACAGTCAATAAACTGTACAAAACTAAGTAAAGAATCAGTCAATAAACTATACAAAACTCAATAAAGAAACAGTCAATAAACTGTACAAAACTCAATAAAGAACCAGTCAAAAATCTGTACAAAACTCAATAAAGAACCAGTCAATAAACTGTACAAAACTCAAAAAATGAACAGTCAATAAACTGTACAAAACTAAATAAAGAAACAGTCAATAAACTGTACAAAACCAATAAAGAATCAGTCAATAAACTGTACAAAACTCAATAAAGAAACAGTCAATAAACTGTACAAAACTAAATAAAGAAACAGTCAATAAACTGTACAAAACTAAATAGAGAAACAGTCAATAAACTGTACAAAACTAAATAAAGAAACAGTCAATAAACTTTACAAAACTAAATAAAGAACCAGTCAATAAACTATACAAATTTCAATAAAGAAACAGTCAATAAACTGTACAAAACTCAATAAAGAACCAGTCAAAAATCTGTACAAAACTAAATAAAGAACCAGTCAATAAACTGTACAAAACTGAATAAAGAACCAGTCAATAAACTGTACAAAACTCAATAAAGAAACAGTCAATAAACTGTACAAAACTCAATAAATAACCACTCAAAAAACTGTACAAAACTCAATAAAGAAACAATAAAAAAACTGTACAAAACTCAATAAAGAAACAGTCAATAAACTGTACAAAACTAAATAAAGAACCAGTCAATAAACAGTAAAAAACTAAATAAAGAAACAGTCAATAAACTGTAGAAAACTGAATAAAGAAGCAGTCAATAAACTGTACAAAATTGAATAAAGAACCAGTCAATAAACAAAACAAAACTGAACAAAGGACCAGCCAATAAACTGTACAAAACTCAATAAAGAACCAGTCAATAAACTGTACAAAACTGAATAAAGAACCAGTCAATAAACTGTACAAAACTGAATAAAGAACCAGTCAATAAACTGTACAAAACTCAATAAAGAACCCGTCAATAAACTGTACAAAACTCAATAAAGGATTAGTCAATAAACTGTACAAAACTCAATAAATGAACAGTCAATAAACTGTACAAAACTAAATAAAGAAACAGTCAATAAACTGTACAAAACTCAATAGATAACCAGTCAAAAAACTGTACAAAACTCAATAAAGAAACAGTCAAAAAACTGTACAAAACTCAATAAAGAATCAGTCAATAAACTATACAACACTCAATAAAGAAACAGTCAATAAACTGTACAAAACTCAATAAAGAACCAGTCAAAAATATGTGCAAAAATGAAAAAAGAACCAGTGAATAAACTGGACAAAACTCAATAAAGAAACAATCAATACACTGTACAAAACTCAATAAATAACCAGTCAAAAAACTGTACAAAACTCAATAAAGAAACAATCAAAAAACTGTACAAAACTCAGTAAATAATCAGTCAATAAACTCTACAAAACTCAATAAAGAATCAGTCAATAAACAGTACAAAACTCAATAAAGAACCAGTCAATAAACTGTACAAAACCAATAAAGAATCAGTCAATAAACTGTACAAAACTCAATAAAGAAACAGTCAATAAACTGTACAAAACTAAGTAAAGAAACAGTCAATAAACTGTACAAAACTAAATAAAGAAACAGTCAATAAACTTTACAAAACTAAATAAAGAACCAGTCAATAAACTATACAAAACTCAATAAAGAAACAGTCAATAAACTGTACAAAACTGAATAAAGAACCAGTAAATAAACAGTACAAAACTCAATAAAGAACCAGTCAATAAACTGTACAAAACTCAATAAAGAACCAGTCAATAAACTGTACAAAACTCAATATAGGAACAGTCAATAAACTGTACAAAACTAAATAAAGAAACAGTCAATAAACAGTGCAAAACTAAATAAAGAACCAGTCAATAAACTGTAGAAAACTGAATAAAGAAGAAGTCAATAAACTGTACAAAATTGAATAAAGAACCAGTCAATAAACAGAACAAAACTGAACAAAGAACCAGCCAAGAAACTGTACAAAACTCAATAAAGAAACAGTCAAAAACTGTACAAAACTAAATAAAGAATCAGTCAATAAACTATACAAAACTCAATAAAGAAACAGTCAATAAACTGTACAAAACTCAATAAATAACCAGTCAAAAAACTGTACAAAACTCAATAAAGAAACAGTCAAAAAACTGTACAAAACTCAATAAAGAATCAGTCAATAAACTATACAAAACTCAATAAAGAAACAGTCAATAAACTGTACAAAACTCAATAAAGAACCAGTCAAAAATCTGTGCAAAAATGAATAAAGAACCAGTCAATAAACTGTACAAAACTCAATAAAGAAACAGTCAATAAACTGTACAAAACTCAATAAAGAACCAGTCAATAAACTTTACAAAACTCAAAAAATGAACAGTCAATAAACTGTACAAAACTAAATAAAGAAACAGTCAATAAACTGTACAAAACTCAAAAAAGGAGCAGTCAATAAACTGTACAAAACTCAATAAATGAACAGTCAATAAACTGTACAAAACTAAATAAAGAAACAGTCAATAAACTGTACAAAACTCAATAGATAACCAGTCAAAAAACTGTACAAAACTCAATAAAGAAACAGTCAAAAAACTGTACAAAACTCAATAAAGAATCAGTCAATAAACTATACAATACTCAATAAAGAAACAGTCAATAAACTGTACAAAACTCAATAAAGAACCAGTCAAAAATCTGTGCAAAAATGAATAAAGAACCAGTCAATAAACTGTACAAAACTCAATAAATAAACAATCAATACACTGTACAAAACTCAATAAATAACCAGTCAAAAAACTGTACAAAACTCAATAAGAAACAATCCAAAAACTGTACAAAACTCAGTAAATAATCAGTCAATAAACTCTACAAAACTCAATAAAGAAACAGTCAATAAACTGTACAAAACTCAATAAAGAACCAGTCAAAAATCTGTACAAAGTTGAATAAAGAACCAGTCAATAAACTGTACAAAACTCAATAAAGAACCAGTCAATAAACTGTACAAATCTCAATAAAGAACCAGTCAATAAACTGTACAAAACTCAATAAAGAACCAGTCAATAAACTGTACAAAACTCAATAAAGATCCAGTCAATAAACTGTACAAAACTAAAGAAAGAAACAGTCAATAAACTGTACAAAACTCAATAGATAACCAGTCAAAAAACTGTACAAAACTCAATAAAGAACCAGTCAATAAACTGTACAAAACTCAATAAAGAACCAGTCAAAAATCTGTACGAAGTTGAATAAAGAACCAGTCAACAAACTGTACAAAACTCAATAAAGAACCAGTCAATAATCTGTACAAATCTCAATAAAGAACCAGTCAATAAACTGTACAAAACTCAATAAAGAACCAGTCAATAAACTGTACAAAACTCAATAAAGATCCAGTCAATAAACTGTACAAAACTAAATAAAGAAACAGTCAATAAACTGCACAAAACAAAATAAAGAAACAGTCAATAAACTGTACAAAACTCAATAAAGAAACAGTCAAAAAACTGTACAAAACTCAATAAAGAATCAGCCAATAAACTATGCAAAACTCAATAAAGAACCAGTCAATAAACTGTACAAAACTGAATAAAGAACCAGTCAATAAACAGTGCAAAACTCAATAAAGAACCAGTCAATAAACTTTACAAAACTCAAAAAATGAACAGTCAATAAACTGTACAAAACTGAATAAAGAACCAGTCAATAAACTGTACAAAACTCAATAAAGAAACAGTCAATAAACCGTACAAAACTCAATAAATAACCAGTCAAAAAACTGTACAAAACTCAATAAAGAAACAATAAAAAAACTGTGCAAAACTCAATAAAGAAACAGTCAATAAACTGTACAAAACTCAATAAAGAAACAATAAAAAAACTGTGCAAAACTCAATAAAGAAACAGTCAATAAACTGTACAAAACACAATAAAGAACGAGTCAAAAAACTGTACAAAACTGAATAAAGAAACAGTCAATAAACTATACAAAACTCAGTAAAGAAACAGTCAATAAACTGTGCAAAACTCAATAAAGAACCAGTCAATAAACTGTACAAAACTGAATAAAGAACCAGTAAATAAACAGTACAAAACACAATAAAGAACCAGTCAATAAACTGTACAAAACTCAATAAAGAACCAGTCAATAAACTGTACAAAACTCAATATAGGAACAGTCAATAAACTGTACAAAACTAAATAAAGAAACAGTCAATAAACAGTGCAAAACTAAATAAAGAACCAGTCAATATACTGTAGAAAACTGAATAAAGAAGAAGTCAATAAACTGTACAAAATTGAATAAAGAACCAGTCAATAAACAGAACAAAACTGAACAAAGAACAAGCCAAGAAACTGTACAAAACTCAATAAGGAACCAGTCAATAAACTGTACAAAACTGAATAAAGAATCAGTCAATAAACTGTACAAAACTCAATAAAGACTTAGTCAATAAACTGTACAAAACTCAATAAAGAACCAGTCACTAAACTGTACAAAACTGAATAAAGAACCAGTCAATAAACTGTACAAAACTCAATAAAGAACCCGTCAATAAACTGTACAAAACTCAACAAAGGACCAGTCAATAAACTGTACGAAATTCAAAAAATGAACAGTCAATAAACTGTACAAAACTAAATAAAGAAACAGTCAATAAACTGTACAAAACTCAATAAAGAACCAGTCAATAAACTGTACAAAACTCAATAAAGAAACAGTCAAAAACTGTACAAAACTCAATATAGAATCAATCAATAAACTATACAAAACTCAATAAAGAAACAGTCAATAAACTGTACAAAACTGAATAAAGAACCAGTCAAAAATCTGTACAAACTGAATAAAGAACCAGTCAATAAACTGTACAACACTCAATAAAAAATCAGTCAATAAACAGTACAAAACTCAATAAAGAACCAGTCAATAAACTGTACAAAACCAATAAAGAATCAGTCAATAAACTGTACAAAACTCAATAAAGAAACAGTCAATAAACTGTACAAAACTAAATAAAGAAACAGTCAATAAACTGTACAAAACTAAATAAAGAAACAGTCAATAAACTTTACAAAACTAAATAAAGAACCAGTCAATAAACTATACAAAACTCAATAAAGAAACAGTCAATAAACTGTACAAAACTGAATAAAGAACCAGTAAATAAACAGTACAAAACTCAATAAAGAACCAGTCAATAAACTGTACAAAACTCAATAAAGAACCTGTCAATAAACTGTACAAAACTCAATATAGGAACAGTCAATAAACTGTACAAAACTAAATAAAGAAACAGTCAATAAACAGTGCAAAACTAAATAAAGAACCAGTCAATAAACTGTAGAAAACTGAATAAAGAAGAAGTCAATAAACTGTACAAAATTGAATAAAGAACCAGTCAATAAACAGAACAAAACTGAACAAAGAACCAGCCAAGAAACTGTACAAAACTCAATAAGGAACAAGTCAATAAACTGTACAAAACTGAATATAGAATCGGTCAATAAACTGTACAAAACTCAATAAAGACTTAGTCAATAAACTGTACAAAACTCAATAAAGAACCAGTCACTAAACTGTACAAAACTGAATAAAGAACCAGTCAATAAACTGTACAAAACTCAATAAAGAACCCGTCAATAAAGTGTACAAAACTAAATAAAGAAACAGTCAATAAACTGTACAAAACCAATAAAGAATCAGTCTATAAACTGTACAAAACTCAATAAAGAAACAGTCAATAAACTGTACAGAACTAAATAAAGAAACAGTCAATAAACTGTAAAAAACTAAATAGAGAAACAGTCAATAAACTGTACAAAACTCAATAAAGAACCCGTCAATAAACTGTACAAAACTCAACAAAGGACCAGTCAATAAACTGTACAAAATTCAAAAAATGAACAGTCAATAAACTGTACAAAACTAAATAAAGAAACAGTCAATAAACTGTACAAAACTCAATAAAGAACCGGTCAATAAACTGTACAAAACTCAATAAAGAAACAGTCAAAAACTGTACAAAACTCAATAAAGAATCAGTCAATAAACTATACAAAACTCAATAAAGAAACAGTCAATAAACTGTACAAAACTGAATAAAGAACCAGTCAAAAATCTGTACAAAACTGAATAAAGAACCAGTCAATAAACTGTACAAAACTCAATAAAGAATCAGTCAATAAACAGTACAAAACTCAATAAAGAACCAGTCAATAAACTGTACAAAACCAATAAAGAATCAGTCAATAAACTGTACAAAACTCAATAAAGAAACAGTCAATAAACTGTACAAAACTAAATAAAGAAACAGTCAATAAACTGTACAAAACTAAATAAAGAAACAGTCAATAAACTTTACAAAACTAAATAAAGAACCAGTCAATAAACTATACAAAACTCAATAAAGAAACAGTCAATAAACTGTACAAAACTGAATAAAGAACCAGTAAATAAACAGTACAAAACTCAATAAAGAACCAGTCAATAAACTGTACAAAACTCAATAGAGAACCAGTCAATAAACTGTACAAAACTCAATATAGGAACAGTCAATAAACTGTACAAAACTAAATAAAGAAACAGTCAATAAACAGTGCAAAACTAAATAAAGAACCAGTCAATAAACTGTAGAAAACTGAATAAAGAAGAAGTCAATAAACTGTACAAAATTGAATAAAGAACCAGTCAATAAACAGAACAAAACTGAACAAAGAACCAGCCAAGAAACTGTACAAAACTCAATAAGGAACCAGTCAATAAACTGTACAAAACTGAATATAGAATCGGTCAATAAACTGTACAAAACTCAATAAAGACTTAGTCAATAAACTGTACAAAACTCAATAAAGAACCAGTCACTAAACTGTACAAAACTGAATAAAGAACCAGTCAATAAACTGTACAAAACTCAATAAAGAACCCGTCAATAAAGTGTACAAAACTCAATAAAGGACCAGTCAATAAACTGTACAAAACTCAAAAAATGAACAGTCAATAAACTGTACAAAACTAAGTAAAGAAACAGTCAATAAACTGTACAAAACTCAATAAAGAACCAGTCGATAAACTGTACAAAACTCAATAAAGAAACAGTCAAAAACTGTACAAAACTAAATAAAGAATCAGTCAATAAACTATACAAAACTCAATAAAGAAACAGTCAATAAACTGTACAAAACTCAATAAAGAACCAGTCAAAAATCTGTACAAAACTCAACAAAGAACCAGTCAATAAACTGTACAAAACTCAAAAAATGAACAGTCAATAAACTGTACAAAACTAAATAAAGAAACCGTCAATAAACTGTACAAAACCAATAAAGAATCAGTCAATAAACTGTACAAAAGTCAATAAAGAAACAGTCAATAAACTGTACAAAACTAAATAAAGAAACAGTCAATAAACTGTACAAAACTAAATAGAGAAACAGTCAATAAACTGTACAAAACTATATAAAGAAACAGTCAATAAACTTTACAAAACTAAATAAAGAACCAGTCAATAAACTATATAAAACTCAATAAAGAAACAGTCAATAAACTGTACAAAACTCAATAAAGAACCAGTCAAAAATCTGTACAAAACTGAATAAAGAACCAGTCAATAAACTGTACAAAACTGAATAAAGAACCAGTCAATAAACTGTACAAAACTCAATAAAGAAACAGTCAATAAACTGTACAAAACTCAATAAATAACCAGTCAAAAAACTGTACAAAACTCAATAAAGAAACAATAAAAAAACTGTACAAAACTCAATAAAGAAACAGTCAATAAACTGTACAAAACTAAATAAAGAAACAGTCAATAAACAGTAAAAAACTAAATAAACAAACAGTCAATAAACTGTAGAAAACTGAATAAAGAAGCAGTCAATAAACTGTACAAAATTGAATAAAGAACCAGTCAATAAACAAAACAAAACTGAACAAAGGACCAGCCAATAAACTGTACAAAACTCAATAAAGAACCAGTCAATAAACTGTACAAAACTGAATAAAGAACCAGTCAATAAACTGTACAAAACTGAATAAAGAACCAGTCAATAAACTGTACAAAACTCAATAAAGAACCTGTCAATAAACTGTACAAAACTCAATAAAGGATTAGTCAATAAACTGTACAAAACTCAATAAATGAACAGTCAATAAAATGTACAAAACTAAATAAAGAAACAGTCAATAAACTGTACAAAACTCAATAGATAACCAGTCAAAAAACTGTACAAAACTCAATAAAGAAACAGTCAAAAAACTGTACAAAACTCAATAAAGAATCAGTCAATAAACTATACAACACTCAATAAAGAAACAGTCAATAAACTGTACAAAACTCAATAAAGAACCAGTCAAAAATATGTGCAAAAATGAAAAAAGAACCGGTGAATAAACTGGACAAAACTCAATAAAGAAACAATCAATACACTGTACAAAACTCAATAAATAACCAGTCAAAAAACTGTACAAAACTCAATAAAGAAACAATCAAAAAACTGTACAAAACTCAGTAAATAATCAGTCAATAAACTCTACAAAACTCAATAAAGAATCAGTCAATAAACAGTACAAAACTCAATAAAGAACCAGTCAATAAACTGTACAAAACCAATAAAGAATCAGTCAATAAACTGTACAAAACTCAATAAAGAAACAGTCAATAAACTGTACAAAACTAAATAAAGAAACAGTCAATAAACTGTACAAAACTAAATAAAGAAGCAGTCAATAAACTTTACAAAACTAAATAAAGAACCAGTCAATAAACTATACAAAACTCAATAAAGAAACAGTCAATTAACTGTACAAAACTGAATAAAGAACCAGTAAATAAACAGTACAAAACTCAATAAAGAACAAGTCAATAAACTGTACAAAACTCAATAAAGAACCAGTCAATAAACTGTACAAAACTCAATATAGGAACAGTCAATAAACTGTACAAAACTAAGTAAAGAAACAGTCAATAAACAGTGCAAAACTAAATAAAGAACCAGTCAATAAACTGTAGAAAACTGAATAAAGAAGAAGTCAATAAACTGTACAAAATTGAATAAAGAACCAGTCAATAAACAGAACAAAACTGAACAAAGAACCAGCCAAGAAACTGTACAAAACTCAATAAAGAAACAGTCAAAAACTGTACAAAACTAAATAAAGAATCAGTCAATAAACTATACAAAACTCAATAAAGAACCAGTCAAAAATCTGTACAAAACTCAATAAAGAACCAGTCAATAAACTGTACAAAACTCAAAAAATAAACTGTACAAAACTAAATAAAGAAACAGTCAATGAACTGTACAAAACCAATAAAGAATCAGTCAATAAACTGTACAAAACTCAATAAAGAAACAGTCAATAAACTATACAAAACTCAATAAAGAAACAGTCAATAAACTGTACAAAACTAAATAAAGAACCAGTCAATAAACTTTACAAAACTAAATAAAGAAACAGTCAATAAACTTTACAAAACTAAATAAAGAACCAGTCAATAAACTATACAAAACTCAATAAAGAAACAGTCAATAAACTGTACAAAACTCAATAAAGAACCAGTCAAAAATCTGTACAAAACTGAATAAAGAACCAGTCAATAAACTGTACAAAACTGAATAAAGAACCAGTCAATAAACTGTACAAAACTCAATAAAGAAACAGTCAATAAACTGTACAAAACTCAATAAATAACCAGTCAAAAAACTGTACAAAACTCAATAAAGAAACAATAAAAAAACTGTACAAAACTCAATAAAGAAACAGTCAATAAACTGTACAAAACTAAATAAAGAAACAGTCAATAAACAGTAAAACACTAAATAAAGAAACAGTCAATAAACTGTAGAAAACTGAATAAAGAAGCAGTCAATAAACTGTACAAAATTGAATAAAGAACCAGTCAATAAACAAAACAAAACTGAACAAAGGACCAGCCAATAAACTGTACAAAACTCAATAAAGAACCAGTCAATAAACTGTACAAAACTGAATAAAGAACCAGTCAATAAACTGTACAAAACTGAATAGATAACCAGTCAAAAAACTGTACAAAACTCAATAAAGAAACAGTCAAAAAACTGTACAAAACTCAATAAAGAATCAGTCAATAAACTATACAACACTCAATAAAGAAACAGTCAATAAACTGTACAAAACTCAATAAAGAACCAGTCAAAAATATGTGCAAAAATGAAAAAAGAACCGGTGAATAAACTGGACAAAACTCAATAAAGAAACAATCAATACACTGTACAAAACTCAATAAATAACCAGTCAAAAAACTGTACAAAACTCAATAAAGAAACAATCAAAAAACTGTACAAAACTCAGTAAATAATCAGTCAATAAACTCTACAAAACTCAATAAAGAATCAGTCAATAAACAGTACAAAACTCAATAAAGAACCAGTCAATAAACTGTACAAAACCAATAAAGAATCAGTCAATAAACTGTACAAAACTCAATAAAGAAACAGTCAATAAACTGTACAAAACTAAATAAAGAAACAGTCAATAAACTGTACAAAACTAAATAAAGAAGCAGTCAATAAACTTTACAAAACTAAATAAAGAACCAGTCAATAAACTATACAAAACTCAATAAAGAAACAGTCAATTAACTGTACAAAACTGAATAAAGAACCAGTAAATAAACAGTACAAAACTCAATAAAGAACAAGTCAATAAACTGTACAAAACTCAATAAAGAACCAGTCAATAAACTGTACAAAACTCAATATAGGAACAGTCAATAAACTGTACAAAACTAAGTAAAGAAACAGTCAATAAACAGTGCAAAACTAAATAAAGAACCAGTCAATAAACTGTAGAAAACTGAATAAAGAAGAAGTCAATAAACTGTACAAAATTGAATAAAGAACCAGTCAATAAACAGAACAAAACTGAACAAAGAAACAGTCAATAAACTGTACAAAACTAAATAAAGAAAAAGTCAAAAACTGTACAAAACTAAATAAAGAATCAGTCAATAAACTATACAAAACTCAATAAAGAACCAGTCAAAAATCTGTACAAAACTCAATAAAGAACCAGTCAATAAACTGTACAAAACTCAAAAAATAAACTGTACAAAACTAAATAAAGAAACAGTCAATGAACTGTACAAAACCAATAAAGAATCAGTCAATAAACTGTACAAAACTCAATAAAGAAACAGTCAATAAACTGTACAAAACTCAATAAAGAAACAGTCAATAAACTGTACAAAACTAAATAAAGAAACAGTCAATAAACTTTACAAAACTAAATAAAGAAACAGTCAATAAACTTTACAAAACTAAATAAAGAACCAGTCAATAAACTATACAAAACTCAATAAAGAAACAGTCAATAAACTGTACAAAACTCAAGAAAGAAACAGTCAAAAATCTGTACAAAACTGAATAAAGAACCAGTCAATAAACTGTACAAAACTGAATAAAGAACCAGTCAATAAACTGTACAAAACTCAATAAAGAAACAGTCAATAAACTGTACAAAACTCAATAAATAACCAGTCAAAAAACTGTACAAAACTCAATAAAGAAACAATAAAAAAACTGTACAAAACTCAATAAAGAAACAGTCAATAAACTGTACAAAACTAAATAAAGAAACAGTCAATAAACAGTAAAACACTAAATAAAGAAACAGTCAATAAACTGTAGAAAACTGAATAAAGAAGCAGTCAATAAACTGTACAAAATTGAATAAAGAACCAGTCAATAAACAAAACAAAACTGAACAAAGGACCAGCCAATAAACTGTACAAAACTCAATAAAGAACCAGTCAATAAACTGTACAAAACTGAATAAAGAACCAGTCAATAAACTGTACAAAACTGAATAAAGAACCAGTCAATAAACTGTACAAAACTCAATAAAGAACCCGTCAATAAACTGTACAAAACTCAATAAAGGGTTAGTCAATAAACTGTACAAAACTCAATAAATGAACAGTCAATAAACTGTACAAAACTAAATAAAGAAACAGTCAATAAACTGTACAAAACTCAATAGATAACCAGTCAAAAAACTGTACAAAACTCAATAAAGAAACAGTCAAAAAACTGTACAAAACTCAATAAAGAATCAGTCAATAAACTATACAAAACTCAATAAAGAACCAGTCAAAAATATGTGCAAAAATGAAAAAAGAACCAGTGAATAAACTGGACAAAACTCAATAAAGAAACAATCAATACACTGTACAAAACTCAATAAATAACCAGTCAAAAAACTGTACAAAACTCAATAAAGAAACAATCAAAAAACTGTACAAAACTCAGTAAATAAAATGTCAATAAACTCTACAAAACTCAATAAAGAATCAGTCAATAAACAGTACAAAACTCAATAAAAAACCAGTCAATAAACTGTACAAAACCAATAAAGAATCAGTCAATAAACTGTACAAAACTCAATAAAGAAACAGTCAATAAACTGTACAAAACTAAATAAAGAAACAGTCAATAAACTGTACAAAACTAAATAAAGAAACAGTCAATAAACTTTACAAAACTAAATAAAGAACCAGTCAATAAACTATACAAAACTCAATAAAGAAACAGTCAATAAACTGTACAAAACTGAATAAAGAACCAGTAAATAAACAGTACAAAACTCAATAAAGAACCAGTCAATAAACTGTACAAAACTCAATAAAGAACCAGTCAATAAACTGTACAAACTCAATATAGGAACAGTCAATAAACTGTACAAAACTAAATAAAGAAAAAGTCAATAAACAGTGCAAAACTAAATAAAGAACCAGTCAATAAACTGTAGAAAACTGAATAAAGAAGAAGTCAATAAACTGTACAAAATTGAATAAAGAACCAGTCAATAAACAGAACAAAACTGAACAAAGAACCAGCCAAGAAACTGTACAAAACTCAATAAGGAACCAGTCAATAAACTGTACAAAACTGAATATAGAATCGGTCAATAAACTGTACAAAACTCAATAAAGACTTAGTCAATATACTGTACAAAACTCAATAAAGAACCAGTCACTAAAGTGTACAAAACTGAATAAAGAACCAGTCAATAAACTGTACAAAACTCAATAAAGAACCCGGCAATAAAGTGTACAAAACTCAATAAAGGACCAGTCAATAAACTGTACAAAACTCAAAAAATGAACAGTCAATAAACTGTACAAAACTAATTAAAGAAACAGTCAATAAACTGTACAAAACTCAATAAAGAACCAGTCAATAAACTGTACAAAACTCAATAAAGAAACAGTCAAAAACTGTACAAAACTAAATAAAGAATCAGTCAATAAACTATACAAAACTCAATAAAGAAACAGTCAATAAACTGTACAAAACTAAATAAAGAAACAGTCAATAAACTTTACAAAACTAAATAAAGAACCAGTCAATAAACTATACAAAACTCAATAAAGAAACAGACAATAAACTGTACAAAACTGAATAAAGAACCAGTAAATAAACAGTACAAATCTCAATAAAGAACCAGTCAATAAACTGTACAAAACTCAATAAAGAACCAGTCAATAAACTGTACAAAACTCAATATAGGAACAGTCAATAAACTGTACAAAACTAAATAAAGAAACAGTCAATAAACAGTGCAAAACTAAATAAAGAACCAGTCAATAAACTGTAGAAAACTGAATAAAGAAGAAGTCAATAAACTGTACAAAATTGAATAAAGAACCAGTCAATAAACAGAACAAAACTGAACAAAGAACCAGCCAAGAAACTGTACAAAACTCAATAAGGAACCAGTCAATAAACTGTACAAAACTGAATATAGAATCGGTCAATAAACTGTACAAAACTCAATAAAGACTTAGTCAATAAACTGTACAAAACTCAATAAAGAACCAGTCACTAAACTGTACAAAACTGAATAAAGAACCAGTCAATAAACTGTACAAAACTCAATAAAGAATTCGTCAATAAAGTGTAAAAAACTCAATAAAGGACCAGTCAATAAACTGTACAAAACTCAAAAAATGAACAGTCAATAAACTGTACAAAACTAAGTAAAGAAACAGTCAATAAACTGTACAAAACTCAATAAAGAACCAGTCAATAAACTGTACAAAACTCAATAAAGAAACAGTCAAAAACTGTACAAAACTAAATAAAGAATCAGTCAATAAACTATACAAAACTCAATGAAGAAACAGTCAATAAACTGTACAAAACTCAATAAAGAACCAGTCAAAAATCTGTACAAAACTCAATAAAGAACCAGTCAATAAACTGTACAAAACTCAAAAAATGAACAGTCAATAAACTGTACAAAACTAAATAAAGAAACAGTCAATAAACTGTACAAAACCAATAAAGAATCAGTCAATAAACTGTACAAAACTCAATAAAGAAACAGTCAATAAACTGTACAAAACTAAATAAAGAAACAGTCAATAAACTGTACAAAACTAAATAGAGAAACAGTCAATAAACTGTGCAAAACTAAATAAAGAAACAGTCAATAAACTTTACAAAACTAAATAAAGAACCAGTCAATAAACTATACAAAACTCAATAAAGAAACAGTCAATAAACTGTACAAAACCAATAACGAATCAGTCAATAAACTGTACAAAACTCAATAAAGAAACAGTCAATAAACTGTACAAAACTAAATAAAGAAACAGTCAATAAACTGTACAAAACTAAATAAAGAAACAGTCAATAAACTTTACAAAACTAAATAAAGAACCAGTCAATAAACTATACAAAACTCAATAAAGAAACAGTCAATAAACTGTACACAACTAAATAAAGAAACAGTCAATAAACTGTACAAAACTGAATAAAGAAACAGTCAATAAACTGTACAAAACTGAATAAAGAACCAGTCAATAAACTGTACAAAACTCAATAAAGAACCAGTCAATAAACTGTACAAAACTCAATAAAGAACCAGTCAATAAACTGTACAAAACTCAATATAGGAACAGTCAATAAACTGTACAAAACTAAATAAAGAAACAGTCAATAAACAGTGCAAAACTAAATAAAGAACCAGTCAATAAACTGTAGAAAACTGAATAAAGAAGAAGTCAATAAACTGTACAAAATTGAATAAAGAACCAGTCAATAAACAGAACAAAACTGAACAAAGAACCAGCCAAGAAACTGTACAAAACTCAATAAGGAACCAGTCAATAAACTGTACAAAACTGAATATAGAATCGGTCAATAAACTGTACAAAACTCAATAAAGACTTAGTCAATAAACTGTACAAAACTCAATAAAGAACCAGTCACTAAACTGTACAAAACTGAATAAAGAACCAGTCAATAAACTGTACAAAACTCAATAAAGAATTCGTCAATAAAGTGTACAAAACTCAATAAAGGACCAGTCAATAAACTGTACAAAACTCAAAAAATGAACAGTCAATAAACTGTACAAAACTAAGTAAAGAAACAGTCAATAAACTGTACAAAACTCAATAAAGAACCAGTCAATAAACTGTACAAAACTCAATAAAGAAACAGTCAAAAACTGTACAAAACTAAATAAAGAATCAGTCAATAAACTATACAAAACTCAATAAAGAAACAGTCAATAAACTGTACAAAACTCAATAAAGAACCAGTCAAAAATCTGTACAAAACTCAATAAAGAACCAGTCAATAAACTGTACAAAACTCAAAAAATGAACAGTCAATAAACTGTACAAAACTAAATAAAGAAACAGTCAATAAACTGTACAAAACCAATAAAGAATCAGTCAATAAACTGTACAAAACTCAATAAAGAAACAGTCAATAAACTGTACAAAACTAAATAAAGAAACAGTCAATAAACTGTACAAATCTCAATAGAGAACCAGTCAATAAACTGTACAAAACTCAATAAAGAACCAGTCAATAAACTGTACAAAACTCAAAAAATGAACAGTCAATAAACTGTACAAAACTAAATAAAGAAACAGTCAATAAACTGTACAAAACTCAATAAAGAACCAGTCAATAAACTGTACAAAACTCAATAAAGAAACAGTCAAAATCTGTACAAAACTCAATAAAGAATCAGTCAATAAACTATACAAAACTCAATAAAGAAACAGTCAATAAACTGTACAAAACTCAATAAAGAACCAGTCAAAAATCTGTACAAAACTGAATAAAGAACCAGTCAATAAACTGTACAAAACTCAATAAAGAATCAGTCAATAAACAGTACAAAACTCAATAAAGAACCAGTCAATAAACTGTACAAAACCAATAAAGAATCAGTCAATAAACTGTACAAAACTCAATAAAGAAACAGTCAATAAACTGTACAATACTAAATAAAGAAACAGTCAATAAACTGTACAAAACTGAATAGAGAAACAGTCAATAAACTGTACAAAACTAAATAAGGAAACAGTCAATAAACTTTACAAAACTAAATAAAGAACCAGTCAATAAACTATACAAAACTCAATAAAGAAACAGTCAATAAACTGTACAAAACTCAATAAAGAAACAGTCAATAAACTGTACAAAACTCAATAAACAACCAGTCAAAAAACTGTACAAGACTCAATAAAGAAACAATCAATAAACTGTACAAAACTTAATAAAGAACCAGTCAAAAAAACTGTACAAAACTCAATATAGAAACAGTCAATAAACTGTACAAAACTAAATAAAGAAACAGTCAATAAACTGTACAAAACTAAATAAAGAACCAGTCAATAAACTGTACAAAACTGAATAAAGAAGCAGTCAATTAACTGTACAAAACTGAATAAAGAACCAGTCAATAAACAGAACAAAACTGAACAAAAGAACCAGCCAATAAACTGTACAAAACTCAATAAAGAAACAGTCAATAAACTGTACAAAACTGAATCAAGAACCAGTCAATAAATTGTACAAAACTCAATAAAGAATTAGTCAATAAACTGTACAAAACTCAATAAAGAACTAGTCAATAAACTGTATAAAATTCAATAAAGAACCAGTCAATAAACTGTACAAAACTCAATAAAGAAACAGTCAATAAACTGTACAAAACTCAATATAGAACCAGTCAATAAACTGTATAAAACTAAATAAAGAATTAGTCAATAAACTGTACAAAATTCAATAAATAACCAGTCAAAAAACTGTACAAAACTAAATAAAGAAACAGTCAAACAACTGTACAAAACTCAATAAAGAATCAGTCAATAAACTATACAAAACTCAATAAAGAAACAGTCAATAAACTGTACAAAACTCAATAAAGAACCAGTCAAAAAACTGTACAAAACTGAATAAAGAACCAGTCAATAAACTGTACAAAACTGAATAAAGAACCAGTCAATAAACTGTACAAAACTCAATAAAGAAACAGTCAATAAACCGTACAAAACTCAATAAATAACCAGTCAAAAAACTGTACAAAACTCAATAAAGAAACAATAAAAAAACTGTGCAAAACTCAATAAAGAAACAGTCAATAAACTGTGCAAAACTCAATAAAGAAACAGTCAATAAACTTTACAAAACTCAAAAAATGAAGAGTCAATAAACTGTACAAAACTAAATAAAGAAACAGTCAATAAACTGTACAAAACTCAAAAAAGGAGCAGTCAATAAACTGTACAAAACTCAATAAATGAACAGTCAATAAACTGTACAAAACTAAATAAAGAAACAGTCAATAAACTGTACAAAACTCAATAGATAACCAGTCAAAAAACTGTACAAAACTCAATAAAGAAACAGTCAAAAAACTGTACAAAACTCAATAAAGAATCAGTCAATAAACTATACAATACTCAATAAAGAAACAGTCAATAAACTGTACAAAACTCAATAAAGAACCAGTCAAAAATCTGTGCAAAAATGAATAAAGAACCAGTCAATAAACTGTACAAAACTCAATAAAGAAACAATCAATACACTGTACAAAACTCAATAAATAACCAGTCAAAAAACTGTACAAAACTCAATAAGAAACAATCCAAAAACTGTACAAAACTCAGTAAATAATCAGTCAATAAACTCTACAAAACTCAATAAAGAAACAGTCAATAAACTGTACAAAACTCAATAAAGAACCAGTCAAAAATCTGTACAAAGTTCAATAAAGAACCAGTCAATAAACTGTACAAAACTCAATAAAGAACCAGTCAATAAACTGTACAAATCTCAATAAAGAACCAGTCAATAAACTGTACAAAACTCAATAAAGAACCAGTCAATAAACTGTACAAAACTCAATAAAGATCCAGTCAATAAACTGTACAAAACTAAGGAAAGAAACAGTCCATAAACTGTACAAAACTCAATAGATAACCAGTCAAAAAACTGTACAAAACTCAATAAAGAACCAGTCAATAAACTGTACAAAACTCAATAAAGAACCAGTCAAAAATCTGTACGAAGTTGAATAAAGAACCAGTCAATAAACTGTACAAAACTCAATAAAGAACCAGTCAATAATCTGTACAAATCTCAATAAAGAACCAGTCAATAAACTGTACAAAACTCAATAAAGAACATGTCAATAAACTGTACAAAACTCAATAAAGATCCAGTCAATAAACTGTACAAAACTAAATAAAGAAACAGTCAATAAACTGCACAAAACAAAATAAAGAAACAGTCAATAAACTGTACAAAACTCAATAAAGAAACAGTCAAAAAACTGTACAAAACTCAATAAAGAATCAGCCAATAAACTATGCAAAACTCAATAAAGAACCAGTCAATAAACTGTACAAAACTGAATAAAGAACCAGTCAATAAACAGTGCAAAACTCAATAAAGAACCAGTCAATAAACTTTACAAAACTCAAAAAATGAACAGTCAATAAACTGTACAAAACTGAATAAAGAACCAGTCAATAAACTGTACAAAACTCAATAAAGAAACAGTCAATAAACCGTACAAAACTCAATAAATAACCAGTCAAAAAACTGTACAAAACTCAATAAAGAAACAATAAAAAAACTGTGCAAAACTCAATAAAGAAACAGTCAATAAACTGTACAAAACTCAATAAAGAAACAATAAAAAAACTGTGCAAAACTCAATAAAGAAACAGTCAATAAACTGTACAAAACTCAATAAAGAACGAGTCAAAAAACTGTACAAAACTGAATAAAGAAACAGTCAATAAACTATACAAAACTCAGTAAAGAAACAGTCAATAAACTGTGCAAAACTCAATAAAGAACCAGTCAATAAACTGTACAAAACTGAATAAAGAACCAGTAAATAAACAGTACAAAACACAATAAAGAACCAGTCAATAAACTGTACAAAACTCAATAAAGAACCAGTCAATAAACTGTACAAAACTCAATATAGGAACAGTCAATAAACTGTACAAAACTAAATAAAGAAACAGTCAATAAACAGTGCAAAACTAAATAAAGAACCAGTCAATATACTGTAGAAAACTGAATAAAGAAGAAGTCAATAAACTGTACAAAATTGAATAAAGAACCAGTCAATAAACAGAACAAAACTGAACAAAGAACAAGCCAAGAAACTGTACAAACCTCAATAAGGAACCAGTCAATAAACTGTACAAAACTGAATAAAGAATCAGTCAATAAACTGTACAAAACTCAATAAAGACTTAGTCAATAAACTGTACAAAACTCAATAATGAACCAGTCACTAAACTGTACAAAACTGAATAAAGAACCAGTCAATAAACTGTACAAAACTCAATAAAGAACCCGTCAATAAACTGTACAAAACTCAACAAAGGACCAGTCAATAAACTGTACGAAATTCAAAAAATGAACAGTCAATAAACTGTACAAAACTAAATAAAGAAACAGTCAATAAACTGTACAAAACTCAATAAAGAACCAGTCAATAAACTGTACAAAACTCAATAAAGAAACAGTCAAAAACTGTACAAAACTCAATAAAGAATCAATCAATAAACTATACAAAACTCAATAAAGAAACAGTCAATAAACTGTACCAAAACTGAATAAAGAACAAGTCAAAAATCTGTACAAAACTGAATAAAGAACCAGTCAATAAACTGTACAAAACTCAATAAAAAATCAGTCAATAAACAGTACAAAACTCAATAAAGAACCAGTCAATAAACTGTACAAAACCAATAAAGAATCAGTCAATAAACTGTACAAAACTCAATAAAGAAACAGTCAATAAACTGTACAAAACTAAATAAAGAAACAGTCAATAAACTGTACAAAACTAAATAAAGAAACAGTCAATAAACTTTACAAAACTGAATAAAGAACCAGTCAATAAACTGTACAAAACTCAATAAAGAAACAGTCAATAAACCGTACAAAACTCAATAAATAACCAGTCAAAAAACTGTACAAAACTCAATAAAGAACGAGTCAAAAAACTGTACAAAACTGAATAAAGAAACAGTCAATAAACTATACAAAACTCAGTAAAGAAACAGTCAATAAACTGTGCAAAACTCAATAAAGAACCAGTCAATAAACTGTACAAAACTCAATAAAGAACCAGTCAATAAACTGTACAAAACTAAATAAAGAACCAGCCAAAAAACTGTACAAAACTCAATAAAGAACCCGTCAATAAACTGTACAAAACTCAATAAAGGACCAGTCAATAAACTGTACAAAACTCAATAAATGAACAGTCAATAAACTGTACAAAACTAAATAAAGAAACAGTCAATAAACTGTACAAAACTCAATAAATAACCAGTCAAAAAACTGTACAAAACTCAATAAAGAATCAGTCAATAAACTGTACAAAACTCAATAAAGAACCAGTCAAAAATCTGTGCAAAAATGAATAAAGAACCAGTCAATAAACTGTACAAAACTCAATAAAGAAACAATCAATACACTGTACAAAACTCAATAAATAACCAGTCAAAAAACTGTACAAAACTCAATAAGAAACAATCCAAAAACTGTACAAAACTCAGTAAATAATCAGTCAATAAACTCTACAAAACTCAATAAAGAAACAGTCAATAAACTGTACAAAACTCAATAAAGAACCAGTCAAAAATCTGTACTAAGTTGAATAAAGAACCAGTCAATAAACTGTACAAAACTCAATAAAGAACCAGTCAATAAACTGTACAAATCTCAATAAAGAACCAGTCAATAAACTGTACAAAACTCAATAAAGAACCAGTCAATAAACTGTACAAAACTCAATAAAGATCCAGTCAATAAACTGTACAAAACTAAAGAAAGAAACAGTCAATAAACTGTACAAAACTCAATATAGGAACAGTCAATAAACTGTACAAAACTAAATAAAGAACCAGTCAATAAACAGTGCAAAACTAAATAAAGAACCAGTCAATATACTGTAGAAAACTGAATAAAGAAGAAGTCAATAAACTGTACAAAATTGAATAAAGAACCAGTCAATAAACAGAACAAAACTGAACAAAGAACAAGCCAAGAAACTGTACAAAACTCAATAAGGAACCAGTCAATAAACTGTACAAAACTGAATAAAGAATCAGTCAATAAACTGTACAAAACTCAATAAAGACTTAGTCAATAAACTGTACAAAACTCAATAAAGAACCAGTCACTAAACTGTACAAAACTGAATAAAGAACCAGTCAATAAACTGTACAAAACTCAATAAAGAACCCGTCAATAAACTGTACAAAACTCAACAAAGGACCAGTCAATAAACTGTACGAAATTCAAAAAATGAACAGTCAATAAACTGTACAAAACTAAATAAAGAAACAGTCAATAAACTGTACAAAACTCAATAAAGAACCAGTCAATAAACTGTACAAAACTCAATAAAGAAACAGTCAAAAACTGTACAAAACTCAATAAAGAATCAATCAATAAACTATACAAAACTCAATAAAGAAACAGTCAATAAACTGTACCAAAACTGAATAAAGAACAAGTCAAAAATCTGTACAAAACTGAATAAAGAACCAGTCAATAAACTGTACAAAACTCAATAAAAAATCAGTCAATAAACAGTACAAAACTCAATAAAGAACCAGTCAATAAACTGTACAAAACCAATAAACAATCAGTCAATAAACTGTACAAAACTCAATAAAGAAACAGTCAATAAACTATACAAAACTAAATAAAGAAACAGTCAATAAACTGTACAAAACTAAATAAAGAAACAGTCAATAAACTTTACAAAACTAAATAAAGAACCAGTCAATAAACTATACAAAACTCAATAAAGAAACAGTCAATAAACTGTACAAAACTGAATAAAGAACCAGTAAATAAACAGTACAAAACTCAATAAAGAACCAGTCAATAAACAGTACAAAACTCAATAAAGAACCAGTCAATAAACTGTACAAAACTCAATATAGGAACAGTCAATAACTGTACAAAACTAAATAAAGAAACAGTCAATAAACAGTGCAAAACTAAATAAAGAACCAGTCAATAAACTGTAGAAAACTGAATAAAGAAGAAGTCAATAAACTGTACAAAATTGAATAAAGAACCAGTCAATAAACAGAACAAAACTGAACAAAGAACCAGCCAAGAAACTGTACAAAACTCAATAAGGAACAAGTCAATAAACTGTACAAAACTGAATATAGAATCGGTCAATAAACTGTACAAAACTCAATAAAGACTTAGTCAATAAACTGTACAAAACTCAATAAAGAACCAGTCACTAAACTGTACAAAACTCAATAAAGAACCAGTCAATAAACTGTACAAAACTCAATAAAGAACCAGTCAATAAAGTGTACAAAACTCAATAAAGGACCAGTCAATAAACTGTACAAAACTCAAAAAATGAACAGTCAATAAACTGTACAAAACTAATTAAAGAAACAGTCAATAAACTGTACAAAACTCAATAAAGAACCAGTCAATAAACTGTACAAAACTCAATAAAGAAACCGTCAAAAACTGTACAAAACTAAATAAAGAATCAGTCAATAAACTATACAAAACTCAATAAAGAAACAGTCAATAAACTATACAAAACTCAATAAAGAAACAGTCAATAAACTGTACAAAACTCAATAAAGAACCAGTAAAAAATCTGTACAAAACTCAATAAAGAACCAGTCAATAAACTGTACAAAACTCAAAAAATGAACAGTCAATAAACTGTACAAAACTAAATAAAGAAACAGTCAATAAACTGTACAAAACCAATAAAGAATCAGTCTATAAACTGTACAAAACTCAATAAAGAAACAGTCAATAAACTGTACAAAACTAAATAAAGAAACAGTCAATAAACTGTACAAAACTAAATAGAGAAACAGTCAATAAACTGTACAAAACTCAATAAAGAACCCGTCAATAAACTGTACAAAACTCAACAAAGGACCAGTCAATAAACTGTACAAAATTCAAAAAATGAACAGTCAATAAACTGTACAAAACTAAATAAAGAAACAGTCAATAAACTGTACAAAACTCAATAAAGAACCAGTCAATAAACTGTACAAAACTCAATAAAGAAACAGTCAAAAACTGTACAAAACTCAATAAAGAATCAGTCAATAAACTATACAAAACTCAATAAAGAAACAGTCAATAAACTGTACAAAACTGAATAAAGAACCAGTCAAAAATCTGTACAAAACTGAATAAAGAACCAGTCAATAAACTGTACAAAACTCAATAAAGAATCAGTCAATAAACAGTACAAACCTCAATAAAGAACCAGTCAATAAACTGTACAAAACCAATAAAGAATCAGTCAATAAACTGTACAAAACTCAATAAAGAAACAGTCAATAAACTGTACAAAACTAAATAAAGAAACAGTCAATAAACTGTACAAAACTAAATAAAGAAACAGTCAATAAACTTTACAAAACTAAATAAAGAACCAGTCAATAAACTATACAAAACTCAATAAAGAAACAGTCAATAAACTGTACAAAACTGAATAAAGAACCAGTAAATAAACAGTACAAAACTCAATAAAGAACCAGTCAAAAAACTGTACAAAACTCAATAAAGAACCAGTCAATAAACTGTACAAAACTCAATATAGGAACAGTCAATAAACTGTACAAAACTAAATAAAGAAACAGTCAATAAACAGTGCAAAACTCAATAAAGAACCAGTCAATAAACTGTAGAAAACTTAATAAAGAAGAAGTCAATAAACTGTACAAAATTGAATAAAGAACCAGTCAATAAACAGGTCAAAACTGAACAAAGAACCAGCCAAGAAACTGTACAAAACTCAATAAGGAACCAGTCAATAAACTGTACAAAACTGAATATGGAATCGGTCAATAAACTGTACAAAACTCAATAAAGACTTAGTCAATAAACTGTACAAAACTCAATAAAGAACCAGTCACTAAACTGTACAAAACTGAATAAAGAACCAGTCAATAAACTGTACAAAACTCAATAAAGAACACGTCAATAAAGTGTACAAAACTCAATAAAGGACCAGTCAATAAACTGTACAAAACTCAAAAAATGAACAGTCAACAAACTGTACAAAACTAAGTAAAGAATCAGTCAATAAACTATACAAAACTCAATAAAGAAACAGTCAATAAACTGTACAAAACTCAATAAAGAACCAGTCAAAAATCTGTACAAAACTCAATAAAGAACCAGTCAATAAACTGTACAAAACTCAAAAAATGAACAGTCAATAAACTGTACAAAACTAAATAAAGAAACAGTCAATAAACTGTACAAAACCAATAAAGAATCAGTCAATAAACTGTACAAAACTCAATAAAGAAACAGTCAATAAACTGTACAAAACTAAATAAAGAAACAGTCAATAAACTGTACAAAACTAAATAGAGAAACAGTCAATAAACTGTACAAAACTAAATAAAGAAACAGTCAATAAACTTTACAAAACTAAATAAAGAACCAGTCAATAAACTATACAAAACTCAATAAAGAAACAGTCAATAAACTGTACAAAACTCAATAAAGAACCAGTCAAAAATCTGTACAAAACTAAATAAAGAACCAGTCAATAAACTGTACAAAACTGAATAAAGAACCAGTCAATAAACTGTACAAAACTCAATAAAGAAACAGTCAATAAACTGTACAAAACTCAATAAATAACCACTCAAAAAACTGTACAAAACTCAATAAAGAAACAATAAAAAAACTGTACAAAACTCAATAAAGAAACAGTCAATAAACTGTACAAAACTCAAAAAATGAACAGTCAATAAACTGTACAAAACTAAATAAAGAAACAGTCAATAAACTGTACAAAACTAAATAAAGAAACAGTCAATAAACTGTACAAAACTAAATAGAGAAACAGTCAATAAACTGTACAAAACTAAATAAAGAAACAGTCAATAAACTTTACAAAACTAAATAAAGAACCAGTCAATAAACTATACAAAACTCAATAAAGAAACAGTCAATAAACTGTACAAAACTCAATAAAGAACCAGTCAAAAATCTGTACAAAACTAAATAAAGAACCAGTCAATAAACTATACAAAACGCAATAAAGAAACAGTCAATAAACTGTACAAAACTCAATAAAGAAACAGTCAATAAACTGTACAAAACTCAATAAATAACCACTCAAAAAACTGTACAAAACTCAATAAAGAAACAATAAAAAAACTGTACAAAACTCAATAAAGAAACAGTCAATAAACTGTACAAAACTAAATAAAGAAACAGTCAATAAACAGTAAAAAACTAAATAAAGAAACAGTCAATAAACTGTAGAAAACTGAATAAAGAAGCAGTCAATAAACTGTACAAAATTGAATAAAGAACCAGTCAATAAACAAAACAAAACTGAACAAAGGACCAGCCAATAAACTGTACAAAACTCAATAAAGAACCAGTCAATAAACTGTACAAAACTGAATAAAGAACCAGTCAATAAACTGTACAAAACTGAATAAAGAACCAGTCAATAAACTGTACAAAACTCAATAAAGAACCCGTCAATAAACTGTACAAAACTCAATAAAGGATTAGTCAATAAACTGTACAAAACTCAATAAATGAACAGTCAATAAACTGTACAAAACTAAATAAAGAAACAGTCAATAAACTGTACAAAACTCAATAGATAACCAGTCAAAAAACTGTACAAAACTCAATAAAGAAACAGTCAAAAAACTGTACAAAACTCAATAAAGAATCAGTCAATAAACTATACAACACTCAATAAAGAAACAGTCAATAAACTGTACAAAACTCAATAAAGAACCAGTCAAAAATATGTGCAAAAATGAAAAAAGAACCAGTGAATAAACTGGACAAAACTCAATAAAGAAACAATCAATACACTGTACAAAACTCAATAAATAACCAGTCAAAAAACTGTACAAAACTCAATAAAGAAACAATCAAAAAACTGTACAAAACTCAGTAAATAATCAGTCAATAAACTCTACAAAACTCAATAAAGAATCAGTCAATAAACAGTACAAAACTCAATAAAGAACCAGTCAATAAACTGTACAAAACCAATAAAGAATCAGTCAATAAACTGTACAAAACTCAATAAAGAAACAGTCAATAAACTGTACAAAACTAAGTAAAGAAACAGTCAATAAACTGTACAAAACTAAATAAAGAAACAGTCAATAAACTTTACAAAACTAAATAAAGAACCAGTCAATAAACTATACAAAACTCAATAAAGAAACAGTCAATAAACTGTACAAAACTGAATAAAGAACCAGTAAATAAACAGTACAAAACTCAATAAAGAACCAGTCAATAAACTGTACAAAACTCAATAAAGAAACAGTCAATAAACTGTACAAAACTCAATATAGGAACAGTCAATAAACTGTACAAAACTAAATAAAGAAACAGTCAATAAACAGTGCAAAACTAAATAAAGAACCAGTCAATAAACTGTAGAAAACTGAATAAAGAAGAAGTCAATAAACTGTACAAAATTGAATAAAGAACCAGTCAATAAACAGAACAAAACTGAACAAAGAACCAGCCAAGAAACTGTACAAAACTCAATAAAGAAACAGTCAAAAACTGTACAAAACTAAATAAAGAATCAGTCAATAAACTATACAAAACTCAATAAAGAAACAGTCAATAAACTGTACAAAACGCAATAAATAACCAGTCAAAAAACTGTACAAAACTCAATAAAGAAACAGTCAAAAAACTGTACAAAACTCAATAAAGAATCAGTCAATAAACTATACAAAACTCAATAAAGAAACAGTCAATAAACTGTACAAAACTCAATAAAGAACCAGTCAAAAATCTGTGCAAAAATGAATAAAGAACCAGTCAATAAACTGTACAAAACTCAATAAAGAAACAGTCAATAAACTGTACAAAACTCAATAAAGAACCAGTCAATAAACTTTACAAAACTCAAAAAATGAACAGTCAATAAACTGTACTAAACTAAATAAAGAAACAGTCAATAAACTGTACAAAACTCAAAAAAGGAGCAGTCAATAAACTGTACAAAACTCAATAAATGAACAGTCAATAAACTGTACAAAACTAAATAAAGAAACAGTCAATAAACTGTACAAAACTCAATAGATAACCAGTCAAAAAACTGTACAAAACTCAATAAAGAAACAGTCAAAAAACTGTACAAAACTCAATAAAGAATCAGTCAATAAACTATACAATACTCAATAAAGAAACAGTCAATAAACTGTACAAAACTCAATAAAGAACCAGTCAAAAATCTGTGCAAAAATGAATAAAGAACCAGTCAATAAACTGTACAAAACTCAATAAATAAACAATCAATACACTGTACAAAACTCAATAAATAACCAGTCAAAAAACTGTACAAAACTCAATAAGAAACAATCCAAAAACTGTACAAAACTCAGTAAATAATCAGTCAATAAACTCTACAAAACTCAATAAAGAAACAGTCAATAAACTGTACAAAACTCAATAAAGAACCAGTCAAAAATCTGTACAAAGTTGAATAAAGAACCAGTCAATAAACTGTACAAAACTCAATAAAGAACCAGTCAATAAACTGTACAAATCTCAATAAAGAACCAGTCAATAAACTGTACAAAACTCAATAAAGAACCAGTCAATAAACTGTACAAAACTCAATAAAGATCCAGTCAATAAACTGTACAAAACTAAAGAAAGAAACAGTCAATAAACTGTACAAAACTCAATAGATAACCAGTCAAAAAACTGTAGAAAACTCAATAAAGAACCAGTCAATAAACTGTACAAAACTCAATAAAGAACCAGTCAAAAATCTGTACGAAGTTGAATAAAGAACCAGTCAACAAACTGTACAAAACTCAATAAAGAACCAGTCAATAATCTGTACAAATCTCAATAAAGAACCAGTCAATAAACTGTACAAAACTCAATAAAGAACCAGTCAATAAACTGTACAAAACTCAATAAAGATCCAGTCAATAAACTGTACAAAACTAAATAAAGAAACAGTCAATAAACTGCACAAAACAAAATAAAGAAACAGTCAATAAACTGTACAAAACTCAATAAAGAAACAGTCAAAAAACTGTACAAAACTCAATAAAGAATCAGCCAATAAACTATGCAAAACTCAATAAAGAACCAGTCAATAAACTGTACAAAACTGAATAAAGAACCAGTCAATAAACAGTGCAAAACTCAATAAAGAACCAGTCAATAAACTTTACAAAACTCAAAAAATGAACAGTCAATAAACTGTACAAAACTGAATAAAGAACCAGTCAATAAACTGTACAAAACTCAATAAAGAAACAGTCAATAAACCGTACAAAACTCAATAAATAACCAGTCAAAAAACTGTACAAAACTCAATAAAGAAACAATAAAAAAACTGTGCAAAACTCAATAAAGAAACAGTCAATAAACTGTACAAAACTCAATAAAGAAACAATAAAAAAACTGTGCAAAACTCAATAAAGAAACAGTCAATAAACTGTACAAAACACAATAAAGAACGAGTCAAAAAACTGTACAAAACTGAATAAAGAAACAGTCAATAAACTATACAAAACTCAGTAAAGAAACAGTCAATAAACTGTGCAAAACTCAATAAAGAACCAGTCAATAAACTGTACAAAACTGAATAAAGAACCAGTAAATAAACAGTACAAAACTCAATAAAGAACCAGTCAATAAACTGTACAAAACTCAATAAAGAACCAGTCAATAAACTGTACAAAACTCAATATAGGAACAGTCAATAAACTGTACAAAACTAAATAAAGAAACAGTCAATAAACAGTGCAAAACTAAATAAAGAACCAGTCAATATACTGTAGAAAACTGAATAAAGAAGAAGTCAATAAACTGTACAAAATTGAATAAAGAACCAGTCAATAAACAGAACAAAACTGAACAAAGAACAAGCCAAGAAACTGTACAAAACTCAATAAGGAACCAGTCAATAAACTGTACAAAACTGAATAAAGAATCAGTCAATAAACTGTACAAAACTCAATAAAGACTTAGTCAATAAACTGTACAAAACTCAATAAAGAACCAGTCACTAAACTGTACAAAACTGAATAAAGAACCAGTCAATAAACTGTACAAAACTCAATAAAGAACCCGTCAATAAACTGTACAAAACTCAACAAAGGACCAGTCAATAAACTGTACGAAATTCAAAAAATGAACAGTCAATAAACTGTACAAAACTAAATAAAGAAACAGTCAATAAACTGTACAAAACTCAATAAAGAACCAGTCAATAAACTGTACAAAACTCAATAAAGAAACAGTCAAAAACTGTACAAAACTCAATATAGAATCAATCAATAAACTATACAAAACTCAATAAAGAAACAGTCAATAAACTGTACAAAACTGAATAAAGAACCAGTCAAAAATCTGTACAAACTGAATAAAGAACCAGTCAATAAACTGTACAAAACTCAATAAAAAATCAGTCAATAAACAGTACAAAACTCAATAAAGAACCAGTCAATAAACTGTACAAAACCAATAAAGAATCAGTCAATAAACTGTACAAAACTCAATAAAGAAACAGTCAATAAACTGTACAAAACTAAGTAAAGAAACAGTCAATAAACTGTACAAAACTAAATAAAGAAACAGTCAATAAACTTTACAAAACTAAATAAAGAACCAGTCAATAAACTATACAAAACTCAATAAAGAAACAGTCAATAAACTGTACAAAACTGAATAAAGAACCAGTAAATAAACAGTACAAAACTCAATAAAGAACCAGTCAATAAACTGTACAAAACTCAATAAAGAACCAGTCAATAAACTGTACAAAACTCAATATAGGAACAGTCAATAAACTGTACAAAACTAAATAAAGAAACAGTCAATAAACAGTGCAAAACTAAATAAAGAACCAGTCAATAAACTGTAGAAAACTGAATAAAGAAGAAGTCAATAAACTGTACAAAATTGAATAAAGAACCAGTCAATAAACAGAACAAAACTGAACAAAGAACCAGCCAAGAAACTGTACAAAACTCAATAAGGAACAAGTCAATAAACTGTACAAAACTGAATATAGAATCGGTCAATAAACTGTACAAAACTCAATAAAGACTTAGTCAATAAACTGTACAAAACTCAATAAAGAACCAGTCACTAAACTGTACAAAACTGAATAAAGAACCAGTCAATAAACTGTACAAAACTCAATAAAGAACCCGTCAATAAAGTGTACAAAACTAAATAAAGAAACAGTCAATAAACTGTACAAAACCAATAAAGAATCAGTCTATAAACTGTACAAAACTCAATAAAGAAACAGTCAATAAACTGTACAGAACTAAATAAAGAAACAGTCAATAAACTGTAAAAAACTAAATAGAGAAACAGTCAATAAACTGTACAAAACTCAATAAAGAACCCGTCAATAAACTGTACAAAACTCAACAAAGGACCAGTCAATAAACTGTACAAAATTCAAAAAATGAACAGTCAATAAACTGTACAAAACTCAATAAAGAAACAGTCAATAAACTGTACAAAACTCAATAAAGAACCAGTCAATAAACTGTACAAAACTCAATAAAGAAACAGTCAAAAACTGTACAAAACTCAATAAAGAATCAGTCAATAAACTATACAAAACTCAATAAAGAAACAGTCAATAAACTGTACAAAACTGAATAAAGAACCAGTCAAAAATCTGTACAAAACTGAATAAAGAACCAGTCAATAAACTGTACAAAACTCAATAAAGAATCAGTCAATAAACAGTACAAAACTCAATAAAGAACCAGTCAATAAACTGTACAAAACCAATAAAGAATCAGTCAATAAACTGTACAAAACTCAATAAAGAAACAGTCAATAAACTGTACAAAACTAAATAAAGAAACAGTCAATAAACTGTACAAAACTAAATAAAGAAACAGTCAATAAACTTTACAAAACTAAATAAAGAACCAGTCAATAAACTATACAAAACTCAATAAAGAAACAGTCAATAAACTGTACAAAACTGAATAAAGAACCAGTAAATAAACAGTACAAAACTCAATAAAGAACCAGTCAATAAACTGTACAAAACTCAATAGAGAAACAGTCAATAAACTGTACAAAACTCAATATAGGAACAGTCAATAAACTGTACAAAACTAAATAAAGAAACAGTCAATAAACAGTGCAAAACTAAATAAAGAACCAGTCAATAAACTGTAGAAAACTGAATAAAGAAGAAGTCAATAAACTGTACAAAATTGAATAAAGAACCAGTCAATAAACAGAACAAAACTGAACAAAGAACCAGCCAAGAAACTGTACAAAACTCAATAAGGAACCAGTCAATAAACTGTACAAAACTGAATATAGAATCGGTCAATAAACTGTACAAAACTCAATAAAGACTTAGTCAATAAACTGTACAAAACTCAATAAAGAACCAGTCACTAAACTGTACAAAACTGAATAAAGAACCAGTCAATAAACTGTACAAAACTCAATAAAGAACCCGTCAATAAAGTGTACAAAACTCAATAAAGGACCAGTCAATAAACTGTACAAAACTCAAAAAATGAACAGTCAATAAACTGTACAAAACTCAATAAAGAAACAGTCAATAAACTGTACAGAACTAAATAAAGAAACAGTCAATAAACTGTAAAAAACTAAATAGAGAAGCAGTCAATAAACTGTACAAAACTCAATAAAGAACCCGTCAATAAACTGTACAAAACTCAACAAAGGACCAGTCAATAAACTGTACAAAATTCAAAAAATGAACAGTCAATAAACTGTACAAAACTAAATAAAGAAACAGTCAATAAACTGTACAAAACTCAATAAAGAACCAGTCAATAAACTGTACAAAACTCAATAAAGAAACAGTCAAAAACTGTACAAAACTCAATAAAGAATCAGTCAATAAACTATACAAAACTCAATAAAGAAACAGTCAATAAACTGTACAAAACTGAATAAAGAACCAGTCAAAAATCTGTACAAAACTGAATAAAGAACCAGTCAATAAACTGTACAAAACTCAATAAAGAATCAGTCAATAAACAGTACAAAACTCAATAAAGAACCAGTCAATAAACTGTACAAAACCAATAAAGAATCAGTCAATAAACTGTACAAAACTCAATAAAGAAACAGTCAATAAACTGTACAAAACTAAATAAAGAAACAGTCAATAAACTGTACAAAACTAAATAAAGAAACAGTCAATAAACTTTACAAAACTAAATAAAGAACCAGTCAATAAACTATACAAAACTCAATAAAGAAACAGTCAATAAACTGTACAAAACTGAATAAAGAACCAGTAAATAAACAGTACAAAACTCAATAAAGAACCAGTCAATAAACTGTACAAAACTCAATAGAGAACCAGTCAATAAACTGTACAAAACTCAATATAGGAACAGTCAATAAACTGTACAAAACTAAATAAAGAAACAGTCAATAAACAGTGCAAAACTAAATAAAGAACCAGTCAATAAACTGTAGAAAACTGAATAAAGAAGAAGTCAATAAACTGTACAAAATTGAATAAAGAACCAGTCAATAAACAGAACAAAACTGAACAAAGAACCAGCCAAGAAACTGTACAAAACTCAATAAGGAACCAGTCAATAAACTGTACAAAACTGAATATAGAATCGGTCAATAAACTGTACAAAACTCAATAAAGACTTAGTCAATAAACTGTACAAAACTCAATAAAGAACCAGTCACTAAACTGTACAAAACTGAATAAAGAACCAGTCAATAAACTGTACAAAACTCAATAAAGAACCCGTCAATAAAGTGTACAAAACTCAATAAAGGACCAGTCAATAAACTGTACAAAACTCAAAAAATGAACAGTCAATAAACTGTACAAAACTCAATAAAGAAACAGTCAATAAACTGTACAGAACTAAATAAAGAAACAGTCAATAAACTGTAAAAAACTAAATAGAGAAACAGTCAATAAACTGTACAAAACTCAATAAAGAACCCGTCAATAAACTGTACAAAACTCAACAAAGGACCAGTCAATAAACTGTACAAAATTCAAAAAATGAACAGTCAATAAACTGTACAAAACTAAATAAAGAAACAGTCAATAAACTGTACAAAACTCAATAAAGAACCAGTCAATAAACTGTACAAAACTCAATAAAGAAACAGTCAAAAACTGTACAAAACTCAATAAAGAATCAGTCAATAAACTATACAAAACTCAATAAAGAAACAGTCAATAAACTGTACAAAACTGAATAAAGAACCAGTCAAAAATCTGTACAAAACTGAATAAAGAACCAGTCAATAAACTGTACAAAACTCAATAAAGAATCAGTCAATAAACAGTACAAAACTCAATAAAGAACCAGTCAATAAACTGTACAAAACCAATAAAGAATCAGTCAATAAACTGTACAAAACTCAATAAAGAAACAGTCAATAAACTGTACAAAACTAAATAAAGAAACAGTCAATAAACTGTACAAAACTAAATAAAGAAACAGTCAATAAACTTTACAAAACTAAATAAAGAACCAGTCAATAAACTATACAAAACTCAATAAAGAAACAGTCAATAAACTGTACAAAACTGAATAAAGAACCAGTAAATAAACAGTACAAAACTCAATAAAGAACCAGTCAATAAACTGTACAAAACTCAATAGAGAACCAGTCAATAAACTGTACAAAACTCAATATAGGAACAGTCAATAAACTGTACAAAACTAAATAAAGAAACAGTCAATAAACAGTGCAAAACTCAATAAAGAACCAGTCAATAAACTGTAGAAAACTGAATAAAGAAGAAGTCAATAAACTGTACAAAATTGAATAAAGAACCAGTCAATAAACAGAACAAAACTGAACAAAGAACCAGCCAAGAAACTGTACAAAACTCAATAAGGAACCAGTCAATAAACTGTACAAAACTGAATATAGAATCGGTCAATAAACTGTACAAAACTCAATAAAGACTTAGTCAATAAACTGTGCAAAACTCAATAAAGAACCAGTCACTAAACTGTACAAAACTGAATAAAGAACCAGTCAATAAACTGTACAAAACTCAATAAAGAACCCGTCAATAAAGTGTACAAAACTCAATAAAGGACCAGTCAATAAACTGTACAAAACTCAAAAAATGAACAGTCAATAAACTGTACAAAACTAAGTAAAGAAACAGTCAATAAACTGTACAAAACTCAATAAAGAACCAGTCGATAAACTGTACAAAACTCAATAAAGAAACAGTCAAAAACTGTACAAAACTAAATAAAGAATCAGTCAATAAACTATACAAAACTCAATAAAGAAACAGTCAATAAACTGTACAAAACTCAATAAAGAACCAGTCAAAAATCTGTACAAAACTCAACAAAGAACCAGTCAATAAACTGTACAAAACTCAAAAAATGAACAGTCAATAAACTGTACAAAACTAAATAAAGAAACCGTCAATAAACTGTACAAAACCAATAAAGAATCAGTCAATAAACTGTACAAAAGTCAATAAAGAAACAGTCAATAAACTGTACAAAACTAAATAAAGAAACAGTCAATAAACTGTACAAAACTAAATAGAGAAACAGTCAATAAACTGTACAAAACTAAATAAAGAAACAGTCAATAAACTTTACAAAACTAAATAAAGAACCAGTCAATAAACTATACAAAACTCAATAAAGAAACAGTCAATAAACTGTACAAAACTCAATAAAGAACCAGTCAAAAATCTGTACAAAACTGAATAAAGAACCAGTCAATAAACTGTACAAAACTGAATAAAGAACCAGTCAATAAACTGTACAAAACTCAATAAAGAAACAGTCAATAAACTGTACAAAACTCAATAAATAACCAGTCAAAAAACTGTACAAAACTCAATAAAGAAACAATAAAAAAACTGTACAAAACTCAATAAAGAAACAGTCAATAAACTGTACAAAACTAAATAAAGAAACAGTCAATAAACAGTAAAAAACTAAATAAACAAACAGTCAATAAACTGTAGAAAACTGAATAAAGAAGCAGTCAATAAACTGTACAAAATTGAATAAAGAACAAGTCAATAAACAAAACAAAACTGAACAAAGGACCAGCCAATAAACTGTACAAAACTCAATAAAGAACCAGTCAATAAACTGTACAAAACTGAATAAAGAACCAGTCAATAAACTGTACAAAACTGAATAAAGAACCAGTCAATAAACTGTACAAAACTCAATAAAGAACCCGTCAATAAACTGTACAAAACTCAATAAAGGATTAGTCAATAAACTGTACAAAACTCAATAAATGAACAGTCAATAAAATGTACAAAACTAAATAAAGAAACAGTCAATAAACTGTACAAAACTCAATAGATAACCAGTCAAAAAACTGTACAAAACTCAATAAAGAAACAGTCAAAAAACTGTACAAAACTCAATAAAGAATCAGTCAATAAACTATACAACACTCAATAAAGAAACAGTCAATAAACTGTACAAAACTCAATAAAGAACCAGTCAAAAATATGTGCAAAAATGAAAAAAGAACCGGTGAATAAACTGGACAAAACTCAATAAAGAAACAATCAATACACTGTACAAAACTCAATAAATAACCAGTCAAAAAACTGTACAAAACTCAATAAAGAAACAATCAAAAAACTGTACAAAACTCAGTAAATAATCAGTCAATAAACTCTACAAAACTCAATAAAGAATCAGTCAATAAACAGTACAAAACTCAATAAAGAACCAGTCAATAAACTGTACAAAACCAATAAAGAATCAGTCAATAAACTGTACAAAACTCAATAAAGAAACAGTCAATAAACTGTACAAAACTCAATAAAGAACCAGTCAAAAATCTGTACAAAACTCAACAAAGAACCAGTCAATAAACTGTACAAAACTCAAAAAATGAACAGTCAATAAACTGTACAAAACTAAATAAAGAAACCGTCAATAAACTGTACAAAACCAATAAAGAATCAGTCAATAAACTGTACAAAAGTCAATAAAGAAACAGTCAATAAACTGTACAAAACTAAATAAAGAAACAGTCAATAAACTGTACAAAACTAAATAGAGAAACAGTCAATAAACTGTACAAAACTAAATAAAGAAACAGTCAATAAACTTTACAAAACTAAATAAAGAACCAGTCAATAAACTATACAAAACTCAATAAAGAAACAGTCAATAAACTGTACAAAACTCAATAAAGAACCAGTCAAAAATCTGTACAAAACTGAATAAAGAACCAGTCAATAAACTGTACAAAACTGAATAAAGAACCAGTCAATAAACTGTACAAAACTCAATAAAGAAACAGTCAATAAACTGTACAAAACTCAATAAATAACCAGTCAAAAAACTGTACAAAACTCAATAAAGAAACAATAAAAAAACTGTACAAAACTCAATAAAGAAACAGTCAATAAACTGTACAAAACTAAATAAAGAAACAGTCAATAAACAGTAAAAAACTAAATAAACAAACAGTCAATAAACTGTAGAAAACTGAATAAAGAAGCAGTCAATAAACTGTACAAAATTGAATAAAGAACAAGTCAATAAACAAAACAAAACTGAACAAAGGACCAGCCAATAAACTGTACAAAACTCAATAAAGAACCAGTCAATAAACTGTACAAAACTGAATAAAGAACCAGTCAATAAACTGTACAAAACTGAATAAAGAACCAGTCAATAAACTGTACAAAACTCAATAAAGAACCCGTCAATAAACTGTACAAAACTCAATAAAGGATTAGTCAATAAACTGTACAAAACTCAATAAATGAACAGTCAATAAAATGTACAAAACTAAATAAAGAAACAGTCAATAAACTGTACAAAACTCAATAGATAACCAGTCAAAAAACTGTACAAAACTCAATAAAGAAACAGTCAAAAAACTGTACAAAACTCAATAAAGAATCAGTCAATAAACTATACAACACTCAATAAAGAAACAGTCAATAAACTGTACAAAACTCAATAAAGAACCAGTCAAAAATATGTGCAAAAATGAAAAAAGAACCGGTGAATAAACTGGACAAAACTCAATAAAGAAACAATCAATACACTGTACAAAACTCAATAAATAACCAGTCAAAAAACTGTACAAAACTCAATAAAGAAACAATCAAAAAACTGTACAAAACTCAGTAAATAATCAGTCAATAAACTCTACAAAACTCAATAAAGAATCAGTCAATAAACAGTACAAAACTCAATAAAGAACCAGTCAATAAACTGTACAAAACCAATAAAGAATCAGTCAATAAACTGTACAAAACTCAATAAAGAAACAGTCAATAAACTGTACAAAACTAAATAAAGAAACAGTCAATAAACTGTACAAAACTAAATAAAGAAGCAGTCAATAAACTTTACAAAACTAAATAAAGAACCAGTCAATAAACTATACAAAACTCAATAAAGAAACAGTCAATTAACTGTACAAAACTGAATAAAGAACCAGTAAATAAACAGTACAAAACTCAATAAAGAACCAGTCAATAAACTGTACAAAACTCAATAAAGAACCAGTCAATAAACTGTACAAAACTCAATATAGGAACAGTCAATAAACTGTACAAAACTAAGTAAAGAAACAGTCAATAAACAGTGCAAAACTAAATAAAGAACCAGTCAATAAACTGTAGAAAACTGAATAAAGAAGAAGTCAATAAACTGTACAAAATTGAATAAAGAACCAGTCAATAAACAGAACAAAACTGAACAAAGAACCAGCCAAGAAACTGTACAAAACTCAATAAAGAAACAGTCAAAAACTGTACAAAACTAAATAAAGAATCAGTCGATAAACTATACAAAACTCAATAAAGAACCAGTCAAAAATCTGTACAAAACTCAATAAAGAACCAGTCAATAAACTGTACAAAACTCAAAAAATAAACTGTACAAAACTAAATAAAGAAACAGTCAATGAACTGTACAAAACCAATAAAGAATCAGTCAATAAACTGTACAAAACTCAATAAAGAAACAGTCAATAAACTGTACAAAACTCAATAAAGAAGCAGTCAATAAACTGTACAAAACTAAATAAAGAAACAGTCAATAAACTTTACAAAACTAAATAAAGAAACAGTCAATAAACTTTACAAAACTAAATAAAGAACCAGTCAATAAACTGTACAAAACTCAATAAAGAAACAGTCAATAAACTGTACAAAACTCAATAAAGAACCAGTCAAAAATCTGTACAAAACTGAATAAAGAACCAGTCAATAAACTGTACAAAACTGAATAAAGAACCAGTCAATAAACTGTACAAAACTCAATAAAGAAACAGTCAATAAACTGTACAAAACTCAATAAATAACCAGTCAAAAAACTGTACAAAACTCAATAAAGAAACAATAAAAAAACTGTACAAAACTCAATAAAGAAACAGTCAATAAACTGTACAAAACTAAATAAAGAAACAGTCAATAAACAGTAAAACACTAAATAAAGAAACAGTCAATAAACTGTAGAAAACTGAATAAAGAAGCAGTCAATAAACTGTACAAAATTGAATAAAGAACCAGTCAATAAACAAAACAAAACTGAACAAAGGACCAGCCAATAAACTGTACAAAACTCAATAAAGAATCAGTCAATAAACTGTACAAAACTGAATAAAGAACCAGTCAATAAACTGTACAAAACTGAATAAAGAACCAGTCAATAAACTGTACAAAACTCAATAAAGAACCCGTCAATAAACTGTACAAAACTCAATAAAGGATTAGTCAATAAACTGTACAAAACTCAATAAATGAACAGTCAATAAACTGTACAAAACTAAATAAAGAAACAGTCAATAAACTGTACAAAACTCAATAGATAACCAGTCAAAAAACTGTACAAAACTCAATAAAGAAACAGTCAAAAAACTGTACAAAACTCAATAAAGAAACAGTCAATAAACTGTACAAAACTCAATAAAGAACCAGTCAAAAATATGTGCAAAAATGAAAAAAGAACCAGTGAATAAACTGGACAAAACTCAATAAAGAAACAATCAATACACTGTACAAAACTCAATAAATAACCAGTCAAAAAACTGTACAAAACTCAATAAAGAAACAATCAAAAAACTGTACAAAACTCAGTAAATAATCTGTCAATAAACTCTACAAAACTCAATAAAGAATCAGTCAATAAACAGTACAAAACTCAATAAAAAACCAGTCAATAAACTGTACAAAACCAATAAAGAATCAGTCAATAAACTGTACAAAACTCAATAAAGAAACAGTCAATAAACTGTACAAAACTAAATAAAGAAACAGTCAATAAACTGTACAAAACTAAATAAAGAAACAGTCAATAAACTTTACAAAACTAAATAAAGAACCAGTCAATAAACTATACAAAACTCAATAAAGAAACAGTCAATAAACTGTACAAAACTGAATAAAGAACCAGTAAATAAACAGTACAAAACTCAATAAAGAACCAGTCAATAAACTGTACAAAACTCAATAAAGAACCAGTCAATAAACTGTACAAACTCAATATAGGAACAGTCAATAAACTGTACAAAACTAAATAAAGAAAAAGTCAATAAACAGTGCAAAACTAAATAAAGAACCAGTCAATAAACTGTAGAAAACTGAATAAAGAAGAAGTCAATAAACTGTACAAAATTGAATAAAGAACCAGTCAATAAACAGAACAAAACTGAACAAAGAACCAGCCAAGAAACTGTACAAAACTCAATAAGGAACCAGTCAATAAACTGTACAAAACTGAATATAGAATCGGTCAATAAACTGTACAAAACTCAATAAAGACTTAGTCAATATACTGTACAAAACTCAATAAAGAACCAGTCACTAAAGTGTACAAAACTGAATAAAGAACCAGTCAATAAACTGTACAAAACTCAATAAAGAACCCGGCAATAAAGTGTACAAAACTCAATAAAGGACCAGTCAATAAACTGTACAAAACTCAAAAAATGAACAGTCAATAAACTGTACAAAACTAATTAAAGAAACAGTCAATAAACTGTACAAAACTCAATAAAGAACCAGTCAATAAACTGTACAAAACTCAATAAAGAAACAGTCAAAAACTGTACAAAACTAAATAAAGAATCAGTCAATAAACTATACAAAACTCAATAAAGAAACAGTCAATAAACTGTACAAAACTAAATAAAGAAACAGTCAATAAACTTTACAAAACTAAATAAAGAACCAGTCAATAAACTATACAAAACTCAATAAAGAAACAGACAATAAACTGTACAAAACTGAATAAAGAACCAGTAAATAAACAGTACAAAACTCAATAAAGAACCAGTCAATAAACTGTACAAAACTCAATAAAGAACCAGTCAATAAACTGTACAAAACTCAATATAGGAACAGTCAATAAACTGTACAAAACTAAATAAAGAAACAGTCAATAAACATTGCAAAACTAAATAAAGAACCAGTCAATAAACTGTAGAAAACTGAATAAAGAAGAAGTCAATAAACTGTACAAAATTGAATAAAGAACCAGTCAATAAACAGAACAAAACTGAACAAAGAACCAGCCAAGAAACTGTACAAAACTCAATAAGGAACCAGTCAATAAACTGTACAAAACTGAATATAGAATCGGTCAATAAACTGTACAAAACTCAATAAAGACTTAGTCAATAAACTGTACAAAACTCAATAAAGAACCAGTCACTAAACTGTACAAAACTGAATAAAGAACCAGTCAATAAACTGTACAAAACTCAATAAAGAATTCGTCAATAAAGTGTAAAAAACTCAATAAAGGACCAGTCAATAAACTGTACAAAACTCAAAAAATGAACAATCAATAAACTGTACAAAACTAAGTAAAGAAACAGTCAATAAACTGTACAAAACTCAATAAAGAACCAGTCAATAAACTGTACAAAACTCAATAAAGAAACAGTCAAAAACTGTACAAAACTAAATAAAGAATCAGTCAATAAACTATACAAAACTCAATGAAGAAACAGTCAATAAACTGTACAAAACTCAATAAAGAACCAGTCAAAAATCTGTACAAAACTCAATAAAGAACCAGTCAATAAACTGTACAAAACTCAAAAAATGAACAGTCAATAAACTGTACAAAACTAAATAAAGAAACAGTCAATAAACTGTACAAAACCAATAAAGAATCAGTCAATAAACTGTACAAAACTCAATAAAGAAACAGTCAATAAACTGTACAAAACTAAATAAAGAAACAGTCAATAAACTGTACAAAACTAAATAGAGAAACAGTCAATCAACTGTGCAAAACTAAATAAAGAAACAGTCAATAAACTTTACAAAACTAAATAAAGAACCAGTCAATAAACTATACAAAACTCAATAAAGAAACAGTCAATAAACTGTACAAAACCAATAACGAATCAGTCAATAAACTGTACAAAACTCAATAAAGAAACAGTCAATAAACTGTACAAAACTAAATAAAGAAACAGTCAATAAACTGTACAAAACTAAATAAAGAAACAGTCAATAAACTTTACAAAACTAAATAAAGAACCAGTCAATAAACTATACAAAACTCAATAAAGAAACAGTCAATAAACTGTACACAACTAAATAAAGAAACAGTCAATAAACTGTACAAAACTGAATAAAGAAACAGTCAATAAACTGTACAAAACTGAATAAAGAACCAGTCAATAAACTGTACAAAACTCAATAAAGAACCAGTCAATAAACTGTACAAAACTCAATAAAGAACCAGTCAATAAACTGTACAAAACTCAATATAGGAACAGTCAATAAACTGTACAAAACTAAATAAAGAAACAGTCAATAAACAGTGCAAAACTAAATAAAGAACCAGTCAATAAACTGTAGAAAACTGAATAAAGAAGAAGTCAATAAACTGTACAAAATTGAATAAAGAACCAGTCAATAAACAGAACAAAACTGAACAAAGAACCAGCCAAGAAACTGTACAAAACTCAATAAGGAACCAGTCAATAAACTGTACAAAACTGAATATAGAATCGGTCAATAAACTGTACAAAACTCAATAAAGACTTAGTCAATAAACTGTACAAAACTCAATAAAGAACCAGTCACTAAACTGTACAAAACTGAATAAAGAACCAGTCAATAAACTGTACAAAACTCAATAAAGAATTCGTCAATAAAGTGTACAAAACTCAATAAAGGACCAGTCAATAAACTGTACAAAACTCAAAAAATGAACAGTCAATAAACTGTACAAAACTAAGTAAAGAAACAGTCAATAAACTGTACAAAACTCAATAAAGAACCAGTCAATAAACTGTACAAAACTCAATAAAGAAACAGTCAAAAACTGTACAAAACTAAATAAAGAATCAGTCAATAAACTATACAAAACTCAATGAAGAAACAGTCAATAAACTGTACAAAACTCAATAAAGAACCAGTCAAAAATCTGTACAAAACTCAATAAAGAACCAGTCAATAAACTGTACAAAACTCAAAAAATGAACAGTCAATAAACTGTACAAAACTAAATAAAGAAACAGTCAATAAACTGTACAAAACCAATAAAGAATCAGTCAATAAACTGTACAAAACTCAATAAAGAAACAGTCAATAAACTGTACAAAACTAAATAAAGAAACAGTCAATAAACTGTACAAAACTAAATAGAGAAACAGTCAATAAACTGTGCAAAACTAAATAATGAAACAGTCAATAAACTTTACAAAACTAAATAAAGAACCAGTCAATAAACTATACAAAACTCAATAAAGAAACAGTCAATAAACTGTACAAAACTCAATAAAGAACCAGTCAAAAATCTGTACAAAACTGAATAAAGAACCAGTCAATAAACTGTACAAAACTGAATAAAGAACCAGTCAGTAAACTGTACAAAACTCAATAAAGAAACAGTCAATAAACTGTACAAAACTCAATAAATAACCAGTCAAAAAACTGTACAAAACTCAATAAAGAAACAATAAAAAAACTGTACAAAACTCAATAAAGAAACAGTCAATAAACTGTACAAAACTAAATAAAGAAACAGTCAATAAACAGTAAAAAACTAAATAAAGAAACAGTCAATAAACTGTAGAAAACTGAATAAAGAAGCAGTCAATAAACTGTACAAAATTGAATAAAGAACCAGTCAATAAACAAAACAAAACTGAACAAAGGACCAGCCAATAAACTGTACAAAACTCAATAAAGAACCAGTCAATAAACTGTACAAAACTGAATGAAGAACCAGTCAATAAACTGTACAAAACTGAATAAAGAACCAGTCAATAAACTGTACAAAACTCAATAAAGAACCCGTCAATAAACTGTACAAAACTCAATAAAGGATTAGTCAATAAACTGTACAAAACTCAATAAATGAACAGTCAATAAACTGTACAAAACTGAATAAAGAACCAGTCAATAAACTGTACAAAACTCAATAAAGAACCCGTCAATAAACTGTACAAAACTCAATAAAGGATTAGTCAATAAACTGTACAAAACTCAATAAATGAACAGTCAATAAACTGTACAAAACTAAATAAAGAAACAGTCAATAAACTGTACAAAACTCAATAGATAACCAGTCAAAAAACTGTACAAAACTCAATAAAGAAACAGTCAAAAAACTGTACAAAACTCAATAAAGAACCTGTCAAAAATATGTGCAAAAATCAAAAAAGAACCAGTGAATAAACTGGACAAAACTCAATAAAGAACCAGTCAATAAACTGTACAAAACTCAATAAAGAAACAGTCAATAAACTGTACAAAACTCAATAAATAACCAGTCAAAAAACTGTACAAAACTAAATAAAGAAACAGTCAAACAACTGTACAAAACTCAATAAAGAATCAGTCAATAAACTATACAAAACTCAATAAAGAAACAGTCAATAAACTGTACAAAACTAAATAAAGAACCAGTCAATAAACTGTACAAAACTGAATAAAGAAGAAGTCAATAAACTGTACAAAACCAATAAAGAATCAGTCAATAAACTGTACAAAACTCAATAAAGAAACAGTCAATAAACTGTACAAAACTAAATAAAGAAACAGTCAATAAACTGTACAAAACTAAATAGAGAAACAGTCAATAAACTGTGCAAAACTAAATAATGAAACAGTCAATAAACTTTACAAAACTAAATAAAGAACCAGTCAATAAACTATACAAAACTCAATAAAGAAACAGTCAATAAACTGTACAAAACTCAATAAAGAACCAGTCAAAAATCTGTACAAAACTGAATAAAGAACCAGTCAATAAACTGTACAAAACTGAATAAAGAACCAGTCAGTAAACTGTACAAAACTCAATAAAGAAACAGTCAATAAACTGTACAAAACTCAATAAATAACCAGTCAAAAAACTGTACAAAACTCAATAAAGAAACAATAAAAAAACTGTACAAAACTCAGTAAAGAAACAGTCAATAAACTGTACAAAACTAAATAAAGAAACAGTCAATAAACAGTAAAAAACTAAATAAAGAAACAGTCAATAAACTGTAGAAAACTGAATAAAGAAGCAGTCAATAAACTGTACAAAATTGAATAAAGAACCAGTCAATAAACAAAACAAAACTGAACAAAGGACCAGCCAATAAACTGTACAAAACTCAATAAACAACCAGTCAATAAACTGTACAAAACTGAATGAAGAACCAGTCAATAAACTGTATAAAACGCAATAAAGAACCTGTCAATAAACTGTACAAAACTCAATAAAGAACCCGTCAATAAACTGTACAAAACTCAATAAAGGATTAGTCAATAAACTGTACAAAACTCAATAAATGAACAGTCAATAAACTGTACAAAACTCAATAAAGAACCAGTCAATAAACTGTACAAAATTCAATAAAGAACCAGTCAATAAACTGTACAAAACTCAATAAAGGATTAGTCAATAAACTGTACAAAACTCAATAAATGAACAGTCAATAAACTGTACAAAACTAAATAAAGAAACAGTCAATAAACTGTACAAAACTCAATAGATAACCAGTCAAAAAACTGTACAAAACTCAATAAAGAAACAGTCAAAAAACTGTACAAAACTCAATAAAGAACCTGTCAAAAATATGTGCAAAAATCAAAAAAGAACCAGTGAATAAACTGGACAAAACTCAATAAAGAACCAGTCAATAAACTGTACAAAACTCAATAAAGAAACAGTCAATAAACTGTACAAAACTCAATAAATAACCAGTCAAAAAACTGTACAAAACTAAATAAAGAAACAGTCAAACAACTGTACAAAACTCAATAAAGAATCAGTCAATAAACTATACAAAACTCAATAAAGAAACAGTCAATAAACTGTACAAAACTAAATAAAGAACCAGTCAATAAACTGTACAAAACTGAATAAAGAAGAAGTCAATAAACTGTACAAAACTGAATAAAGAACCAATCAATAAACAGAACAAAACTGAACAAAAGAACCAGCCAATTAACTGTACAAAACTCAATAAAGAAACAGTCAATAAACTGTACAAAACTCAATAAAGAACCAGTCAATAAACTGTACAAAACTCAATAAAGAATTAGTCAATAAACTGTACAAAACTCAATAAAGAATTAGTCAATAAACTGTACAAAACTCAATAAAGAACCAGTCAATAAACTGTACAAAATTCAATAAAGAACCAGTCAATAAACTGTACAAAACTCAATAAAGAAACAGTCAATAAACAGTACAAAACTCAATAAAGAACCAGTCAATAAACTGTACAAAATTCAATAAAGAACCAGTCAATAAACTGTACAAAACTAAATAAAGAATTAGTCAATAAACTGTACAAAACTCAATAAATAACCATTCAAAAAACTGTACAAAACTCAATAAAGAAACAGTCAAAAAACAGTACAAAACTCAATAAACAATCAGTCAATTAACAATACAAAACTCAATAAAGAAACAGTCAATAAACTGTACAAAACTGAATAAAGAACCAGTCAAAAATCTGTACAAAACTGAATAAAGAACCAGTCAATAAACTGCACAAAACTGAATAAAGAACCACGCGGGTATGTTAAGGCTGTTTTCGCGATTTGTTTTAATGGGAGATAACCGTGTATTCTACTCATTATTATGCATGACATGGCGGCTACGATCAACTGAGCGTCTATGTTAAAAGTGAAGCAATTCTGAATTTTCCAAGAAACCCATCAGAAAAGAATGTTGCTATATGATGAAATAGAGTATAAAATGTAAAAATCTGTATTTATTTTTAATAAAACGGTGTTTTTGAACGTAACTTTGTTAAAAATTACCGCTTCAACAACTGCCACTGATCAGCCAATCAACATCGAGCTTTACTTTTCAACGTCCCCGAGAAGCTTAACCGCAGCCGAGAGAGCACCTGTCCTAATTAACCACAGAATATTAGTTGTTTTCCATAGCTGTAGAGAAGTTGCCGCAAATTTTATTCAAAATTTGGTAAGTTTGATACTTATTTTAATTTCCAGCAAACAAAAACAACACACACTGTTTAGATTTTGTAGAACTTAAAATATTCGATTCACCATCGGACGGAGCACGTGGTATATAAAAAAAAAAAATTGACTTTTTCGTAAATGCAATCAATGACTTTCATGAAATTATTTCATTTATTGTCATATTGATGTTATGTCTCTCCCGAAATAAGTTTACTACAGACTAAATTATTATAGAACCAATGCACAAACACGTGGTTGAACTGATTGATTGGATGTTTATGTCTCGGCTATATCATATATCGGGGACATTTTATAACAGTATGGTCTGTCCCTGGCAATATTCAGGACAAGGACAATTTAGCAAACAATAAAACAATTAGGGGAAAATGCACCAAAGGGGTAAAAATATAGAAAGCCAATGGAAAAGTATAAAATAAGGTAATAGGTAGTCTATGCCTGGGCGAAAAGATAGCCTTTTGTAGTGCTTACGACAGACCTGCTCTTGTCAACATCTAAAAAAAGAGGTTCTAAAGGAAGGAGTGTGGCCAAACATGTAACCCACTGTGGTCGGTGGTTAGGCTTTCAGGTTTATACCCTACAACCCCCCCCCCCCCCCCCCCCACACACACACACACACACACTGTGACGGCAGAATCCCTTAAAGTTATCTGCCACCTAGCCGGGAAACGCGTGTAGCTCGGCTTTGAGTTGAGCACTGTGAACCCACACAGCATGGTTACAGTGGTTGAAGATTAAAATCCTTCTGTATACATCCATGCATATCATGGCCTTTATTGGTTCCAATCATTGGCTGCAATTTTTAGTTTAAATACTTAGTATGGTATTGTTTTAGTATGATATTTTTGTTCAAATTTTGGTAATTATACATTGTTTAATCACTAAATTTCTAAAAAAAATGACCTTTTTTGACAAACAAAAACAAACAGTACTCGAGATGTATTGTGTAAGTAATGTTGTGGTACGTTTAAAACTTTTTTAATCATTTGAGGGCTAGTTGATAGTTAAATACAGTACCTGAGATGGGCTAGTGGTTTTGCAAGTTGCTGTCATACTCCGCTTTGTTTCAATTAAAAAGCGATGTTGAATTTAACCTGTATATTTGAATTTTTACCCTATGTCCAACTTGAAATTTTCCCATTTTGGTAAGAAATATTCGTAATTTTGTCACTATGTCTCGCTTATCGTGTTTATGCACCATTAACAATATAAAAACAGTTAAAACTTGTTCCAATCTGAATTTTACTTTGTACATTAAGCATATTGTGAAAATATAACTAAACTATTTCTAAGCGCAAGAATAATTATGAAAACATGGCCCCTGGTTGGCAGGGCTAATGCTGGGTCAAAATTATAGGGAGAAGTCACTTCTCTTTTGGGTGGCTGACAGGGAGAAGTGAGGATAGAACAGGAAGAAGTGGGTGGATAACAGGGAGAAGTTGCATTATATGTCGCGAAAGCGTCCTGTTTATTTAGTTTTTTTTTAACAAGTGTTAGCATTTGCATTTTTATTGCTAATATTATGTTTTTTAAGCAGTTTAATTTATTGAGGATAAAGTATCAAAGATTTGATGAACTATTCAGTATACTTATTTCACACATTTTCATAAATACATGTATTAAACATAACAGTAAAAAAAAGAATCAACTTTCGCAAAACTGTTCATTAAAGTAAATGTTTCTTTGTCATTGATACACAATTTGATTGATTTATAACGAAGTACTATTAGAACTAGAAGTAGAAAACTACATCATTGTGACACAAATATATTATGTAAAATTGTAAAATTCACTATTAAAAGTATTTAAACATAATTAACTTAAATTTGTTTAAAGTAACTGCCAAAATACTATTTTTTACTTCGTTTCTATCATTGCAAAACTCATTTCACTACTATCAGCGTAGTATATTTGCAATCTCCAGCACCAAATTAATATCCGCTCCAGAATTTTGCACAAGTTCTTGTGCTCTGAGCTGGTTTCCGGTCGTATTTTAAACCTACGCTTTATATACCAAATAAAAGTTAAAAGGGTACCAGTTGAACTTTGGCGCGTAAACATAATAAACATGACACGGTATCAAAAATGTGATGATTTCTTTCCAAATGGGAATAAAATTTGAAAGGCGACATTAGGCAATTCTACAAAATTCGCTTTTGAAGATGATCGACAGCAAAGTGGGACCACAATAAGGCGACTTCTTCTCCCGAGTCGCCCTCCAACGCGAGCCCTGGTTGGTAGTAAATCTTGCTGAGGTCTATTTATTTTTAAATGACACTAGCCCTGTAGACTTTCACTTTAACAGATAGTGTCCAACCCTTTTCTCGTACTGGGTTGCTAGAGGGCCTGATGATTTGTTCATTAATTAGATTCAGTATACTTTTATATAGTTCTAAAAAAAATCAAATAATGAATTTAATATTTGTACAGTGAAGACCAAGTGATCAGTGTATTCGCTAATAAAACCGGTGGACGTGTTAGCAATAAAAGTGCAAAATGTTTGTCTTTATTGGATGGAGCTGGCACCGCTATTATTAATATTCTGATTCAAGCTTAGAACAAACATTTTCTAATTATTTCATATATCACACCAACATTTCTAACATTTAAAAAAAAGGGTGTAAATTACATGTACATCTAACATCTATTAAGTCATTCAGGCAGATTATACATTTTAAAAATAATGGGTCTAGTAAATGGGACAGATTTGAAAGTAATGTATGCTGTGCAATTACATACAATGGTGATGATAGTGTTTCCTTTGTTTTTTCATCTAGTGTTGGATGTTGAAACCAGTTCTAAACAGATTTTGAATATGAAGACCAGTTGATGATGGTTTCTGGTATTTTATATGTAAGTGATTTAGAAAACAATTTTTATGTTGCATGGTATTTCCTGACATCACAAACAAAAGTTTTCTGTTCATACAGTAGGATTCTGATTTCTGAGACTTATTTTTATGAACTCTTAATCACTAAATGAATATGAGCTATTTTAGCTTGTGGTCACTCTGCATTTAAAAGCCACATTAATACATTTTTTTTTATGTATTGAAAGGTACAATGTATTAAACAATCTTAATTTTTTTTTGTTGGTTTGAATAAAACAATTCAGACTGTACTATCTGAATGTATTTTACTTATTTAAACTATAATTTGGTAAATCTGCTTTTGCAAATTGTAGAAAGACCAAACAGAAACTATGCTGCAGTGTAAACTTTTCTCTTTGTATTAATTAATGTGGCTTTTTCTTCCAGGCTTGTGTGTGACTGGCAAGATTTTGTATATCTTGGCTGCATTCCCCACCTCCCACCACAATTTTAATCAGTCCAGGTTAGGCTGCATTAAACCACAACTTTGCAATAAGCTTCTTGTATTCAGTGCAAAAGACAGGTTAAAAAGTCAGAAAATGGATGTCTTCTCTTCTGAAACTACTCTTAATTTATAATACATTTACTCTTCTGAAACTACTGTTACTTTATAATACATTTTCTCTTCTGAAACTACTCTTGCTTTATAATACATTTTCTCTTCTGAAACTACTCTTGCTTTATAATACATTAATAAACATGTACATGTAAATAAAAATCTGAAGTTTCTTTCTGAAATTAGTGCCAATTGAACCAAACCTTAATTAAGTGCAAGTTTCACTAGTAATTGAGCATTACAAAGAAAAGCTTTAGTTTAGTATATACATGTAGTATGCTGATATTTTAATTAACTTGTGAAACTTGAAATAAATAATATCCATGTGCCTAATATTTTTTCATGGATTGACTTTCCAGAATAACATTATTCATGGCCTATTAAAATCCTGTGTATTTAAACAATGCTCGGCTCAAGATATACATGTATTTGTATAGACAGACATTCCTGGACTGAATTAATTGTTAACACAAAGCATCAGTCAGTAAACTTTCTCTCCGTATTTGTGTTTATGACTTCTTGTGCTTTGTTTATATTATGTGGCCATATCAAGTACATCAGCACATATTTTAAAGTCTTGACTTGCACTTAATTCAGCATACAGTATTGATAAAATGCTGTTGATCAGTTTTTCTAAGTCTCTTGTGTCCTCCTCACTTGCACCTGTAATATATTAGTAATTGTTGCATTAATTTTTATTAAATTGTGAATTCATGCTTGTAGGCAAATAGGAGTACTATTTTCAGTGTTAATTTATTAAATTAGAAACCAAGTTTAAACAAAATATTATTCGGTAGTTATTTAAAAACTGGATGCCATAATAGAGCTTAAAAATTAATGATAGTGACATAAGACAAAAATCTCAAACCAAAAAAACATTTTTTTTGTTTTATTTATGTTTTTTTATTTTTTTTATTTATTTTTTTTTATACAATTTAAAAAAAAAATTTGTAATATATATTCTATGTATAAACATCTTTGAAAAATGGGTAGTTTTATTAAAACCTGTTATCTTCTAATGTGTAGAAAAATGGAATAAACTTATCTACAAATGTCATATTTAACAAATAGTTCATGACACTGAGGCAGTATATGGACCGGTTGGTGGCCCCAAAAATTTATATGGACCGAAGCGCAGCTGAGGTCCATATTTTTTTTTGGGGCCACCAACCGGTCCATATACTGTCATATGACCCGAAGTATCATGAACTATTTGTTATATTATATTTGTACTTTTTGTAATTTCTATGCTGACTTATTTGCTCTATATGCAACATGTACTAACATGCTTGATCATTTTAGGTTATTTTTGTTCTGAAAACTCATTTTGCATATCAGTTACTTGCCGTAAATAATCTTCATGAGATTACTTATCACATATTTGGCTATTTGTGTTTTTCGAACAGATGTGTAAATTCAATGTACATATTATCCACAGCCGGTCCATGTACATTATATGCCATATACATTATATGGACCGGTCCATATACTCTGACCGGTCTATATACGATTATATGGACCGTTTATGCTTCCAAAGAAATCATTGAAAAATAGATCTTCAAAATATAATATACAATTTTAATACTAGTACTTAAATATACTAGTAGCTGTAATACTGCTAACTTGACAACAAGAGTAGGGTCCTTTTTATCCATACAAAATGCTAAATTTTCTGCCCATTTGCATTAGTTTCCTTTTCCCAGTCTGTAATTTGTTAACTTGCTCTGTTTCAGCTGCAGCTTCTGCAAGAAAAATTATTTCTAAAAAATTTGTTATATTGCCAATATTTAACACGGTTTATTAGTCCAGTTGCCCATGCCAATTATGGGATGGACTGAATTAATCATAAATATCTTTTACAAGATATAAATGTATTAGTGTTGTGAGACAGCACACATGCCTGTTTATTTAAAGTAATGGATAACTATATATTTATAGATTCTTTACGTTTTTTTTTTAAACGAGATGCGTTTTCTCATCCATATCTCATGGAAGGTCGACAGTCCTGAGATGAGATGATGAGAAAATGCATCAAGTTTCATAAAATGCAAATAACCTGTTTATTGCTGTACTGTAATATTGTGACATCACAGTGTTTACTTGACACGTCTTGACAGCGAGCAGAGATGGGCTCCATCTCAGGCTAGTAGAGTGAGATGGAATAATACCGCACACAAGGATCAAGTAAAATACTGCAAAATAAAGATAATTTTGGGAATTTGACAAAATTCATCAGGGTTAAAATTGCTTAAAGAAAACTTGGCATGCTTTTTAATAAATTTTCTTATAACAGAATCCAGTCTGAAATTGTACCTTTATTGTTTAGCTCTATCCATAATTTCTTTCCATCTCTTCCAAACACTTTAACTTTATTTAAAGGTAGGACTACATTTCCAGACTTTGCTTGATCAATGCATTCCTGCCATATCATTTTAATCTTTAAATTCTCTTCTTTATTAGATGACGAGCAGAAATGGGATAAAGAAGGACCTTCTGGATGAGATGAAGGATCAATAAAACTTTCGGGAAGAAGTTTAGCCCGTTTGCTGATGTTAGAATCCTGCTTCTGGAATGAGTTGGTTCTGTCTTCCCTATTCTGTTTTGCGTTGAACCTTTTGTTGACATTAACAATATTAAAAATTAAAATTAAATTTCACATATGTAGTTACATTTCTATGGGGAAAAAAATATATCTGGATATGTGTGTTATATTTTTTCTTGCATTTATTAATATCATAATACATAGCAGTGATTTTGTTGGAATTTTTCAAAACTGCCCCTGCCTTTTTTATTGGGAAAATATGCATCATTTTATGAGAATTGGGAAAATTGAAATAAAGCTTTCTTTACATATAATCTTGAGTTTTAGGTAAAATTTTCTAATCTTATGAAGAACTGGAAGGAAAATAAATAACAACTATAGATACCAATCATAAGCTAACATTATACCATTATTCTGCTTCAAATTTTATCTTTTGGGAAATTTTAATCCTCATTTGGGAAAAATTTAAGCCATTATTTGGACATTTTGGGAAACTTTCTCTAGGGGAAAAGGCCTTATTTCGGAGGTAAATATAGGCAAACAAAATCACTGCATAGGGTGTTGTCTGTTGATGAATACTATCAAATGGAAAGAGGAATTCAGAGCATCGAACAAAATTACAATAAAAATAACTTGTGTAGAACCTTCAACAGTGGACATTGGCACAAAAGAACTCGAAACCAATTTTCAATACAAACACAAAGGACTGAATGTTGCAGATTTGTACGTAGACCCACCCCCCCCCCCCCACACAACAACAACGAACACTTCTTTTTGTTTTGGTGTCAGAGGCATATGATAATAGGACTGTAAACGAAGCCAATTTATGGGTTGTTATCTGATATTTATCATTTTGAACGCAGTAATTATAGTGTACAAGTTGAATATAAATTGCAAGGTAAGTCAGAAGAGCAAGAGGTTGGCTTGGAAGTGTTGCCGGCAGCATACGCAAACTATTAATACACTTGGCCATATAAAATAAAATAAAAACTTTTATTATTTAAAGTTAACGCACAACAGAAGAGTTATTGATTACTTTTTAAACTTGTTTGATTTCATATATTGCGCCGTATTTGACGTAATGGTTTTTATTATCGCCCTTTTATTTTCACGATCACTTGAACGTTTTATTGTAAACAAAAGCCGATTTTTATGTTGGGGTGCATCAATAAATGACAGAAGTTCACATAATTACAGTTGACTGTTTTAATTGATGTATATATCAGTACAAAGCTAAAAGAGCAAGCTATTTAAATATTGCTACTGGAACGTCTAAAATATCTCTAGTTATGCAAAAATCCAGAACATACTCGTAGTGTTTAACTAGTGGTATACAGGTTGACACGCAGAATCTCGTCAGAAATTTTATTTATTGATGTATACATGCTCCAGTAGACGTTTTCTGAAAATATAAGAAAAGATCTTTCGATTAAAATTTTGTTGTACAACGTTCGACTTGCCAGGTAAAGTGAACTTGAACATAACTGTTAAGGAAAATTGACGTGGCCATGTTGTGGTCACGTGATCATCCCGTGACCCCGAAACTTTTATACATGAAAAAAAATGTAGCTCAACAATCATAAAGATAAGTTCAACAGTTATTAAGTTTATATTCTTTTGTTAATTCGGTGTAATAACGCATCTTGCTTGTCTGCTTTTTGGCGCAGATTTCTATTGCCCAATACGCACAACAGCCTTAACCCACCTGCGCAGTCAATAAACTGTACAAAACTCAATAAAGAAACAATAAAAAACTGTACAAAACTCAATAAAGAACCAGTCAATAAACTGTACAAATCTCAAAAAAGAACCAGTCAATGAACTGCACAAAACTCAATAAAGAAACAGTCAATAAACTATACAAAACTCAATAATGAAACAGTCAATAAACTGTGCAAAACTCAATAAAGAACCAGTCAATAAACTGTACAAAACTGAATAAAGAACCAGTTATTAAACTGTACAAAACTGAATAAAGAACCAGTCAATAAACAGTACAAAACTCAATAAAGAACCAGTCAATAAACTGTTCAAAACTCAATAAAGAACCAGTCAATAAACTGTACAAAACTCAATATAGAAACAGTAAATAAACTGTACAAAACTAAATAAAGAAACAGTCAATAAACTGTACAAAACTAAATAAAGAACCAGTCAATAAATTGTAGAAAACTGAATAAAGAAGCTGTCAATAAACTGTACAAAACTGAATTAAGAACCAGTCAATAAACAGAACAAAACTGAACAAAGAACCAGCCAATAAACTGTACAAAACTCAATAAAGAACCAGTCAATAAACTGTACAAAACTAAATAAAGAAACAGTCAATAAACTGTACAAAACTAAATAAAGAAACAGTCCATAAACTGTACATAACTAAATAAAGAACCAGTCAAAAAATTGTACACAAACTAAACAAAGAAGCAATCAATAAACTGTACAAAACTAAATAAAGAAACAGTCAATAAACTGTATAAAACTAAATATAGAAACAGTCTATAAACTGTATAAAACTAAATAAAGAAACAGTCAATAAACTGTACATAACTAAATAAATAACCAGTCAATAAACTGTACAAAAGTGAATAAAGAACCGGTCAATAAACTGTACAAAACTGAAAAAAACAGTTAATAAACAGTACAAAACTGAACTAAAAAACCAGTCAATAAACTCTACAAAACTCAATAAAGAAAAGTCAAAAAACTGTACAAAACTGAATAAAGAACCTGTCAATAAACTGTACAAAACTCAATAAAGAATTAGTCAATAAACTGTACAAAACTCAATAAAGAACCAGTCAATAAACAGTACAAAATTCAATCAAGAACCAGTCAATAAACTGTACAAAACTCAATAAAGAACCAGTCAATAAACTGTACAAAATTCAATAAAGAACCAGTCAATAAACTGTACAAAACTCAATAAAGAACCAGTCAATAAACAGTACAAAACTCAATAAAGAAATAGTCAATAAACTGTACAAAACTCAATATAGAAACAGTAAATAAACTGTACAAAACTAAATAAAGAAACAGTCAATAAACTGTACAAAACTAAATAAAGAACCAGTCAATAAATTGTAGAAAACTGAATAAAGAAGCTGTCAATAAACTGTACAAAACTGAATTAAGAACCAGTCAATAAACAGAACAAAACTGAACAAAGAACCAGCCAATAAACTGTACAAAACTCAATAAAGAACCAGTCAATAAACTGTACAAAACTAAATAAAGAAACAGTCAATAAACTGTACAAAACTAAATAAAGAAACAGTCCATAAACTGTACATAACTAAATAAAGAACCAGTCAAAAAATTGTACACAAACTAAACAAAGAAGCAATCAATAAACTGTACAAAACTAAATAAAGAAACAGTCAATAAACTGTATAAAACTAAATATAGAAACAGTCTATAAACTGTATAAAACTAAATAAAGAAACAGTCAATAAACTGTACATAACTAAATAAATAACCAGTCAATAAACTGTACAAAAGTGAATAAAGAACCGGTCAATAAACTGTACAAAACTGAAAAAAACAGTTAATAAACAGTACAAAACTGAACTAAAAAACCAGTCAATAAACTCTACAAAACTCAATAAAGAAAAGTCAAAAAACTGTACAAAACTGAATAAAGAACCTGTCAATAAACTGTACAAAACTCAATAAAGAATTAGTCAATAAACTGTACAAAACTCAATAAAGAACCAGTCAATAAACAGTACAAAATTCAATCAAGAACCAGTCAATAAACTGTACAAAACTCAATAAAGAACCAGTCAATAAACTGTACAAAATTCAATAAAGAATTAGTCAATAAACTGTACAAAACTCAATAAAGAATTAGTCAATAAACTGTACAAAACTCAATAAAGAACCAGTCAATAAACTGTACAAAATTCAATAAAGAACCAGTCAATAAACTGTACAAAACTCAATAAAGAACCAGTCAATAAACAGTACAAAACTCAACAAAGAACCAGTCAATAAACTGTACAAAATTCAATAAAGAAACAGTCAATAAACTGTACAAAACTAAATTAAGAATTAGTCAATAAACTGTACAAAACTCAATAAATAACCATTCAAAAAACTGTACAAAACTCAATAAAGAAACAGTCAAAAAACAGTACAAAACTCAATAAACAATCAGTCAATTAACAATACAAAACTCAATAAGAAACAGTCAATAAACTGTACAAAACTGAATAAAGAACCAGTCAAAAATCTGTACAAAACTGAATAACGAACCAGTCAATAAACTGCACAAAACTGAATAAAGAACCAGTCAATAAACTGTACAAAACTCAATAAAGAAACAATAAAAAACTGTACAAAACTCAATAAAGAACCAGTCAATAAACTGTACAAATCTCAAAAAAGAACCAGTCAATGAACTGCACAAAACTCAATAAAGAAACAGTCAATAAACTATACAAAACTCAATAATGAAACAGTCAATAAACTGTACAAAACTCAATAAAGAACCAGTCAATAAACTGTACAAAACTGAATAAAGAACCAGTTATTAAACTGTACAAAACTGAATAAAGAACCAGTCAATAAACAGTACAAAACTCAATAAAGAACCAGTCAATAAACTGTTCAAAACTCAATAAAGAATTAGTCAATAAACTGTACAAAACTCAACAAAGAAACAGTCAATAAACTGTATAAAACTAAATATAGAAACAGTCTATAAACTGTATAAAACTAAATAAAGAAACAGTCAATAAACTGTACATAACTAAATAAATAACCAGTCAATAAACAGTACAAAACTGAACAAAAAAACCAGTCAATAAACTGTACAAAACTCAATAAAGAAAAGTCAAAAAACTGTACAAAACTAATGAAGAACCTGTCAATAAACTGTACAAAACTCAATAAAAAACCAGTCAATAAACAGTACAAAATTCAATCAAGAACCAATCAATAAACTGTACAAAACTCAATAAAGAACCAGTCAATAAACAGTACAAATCTCAATAAAGAACCAGTCAATAAACTGTACAAAACTCAATAAAGAAACAGTCAATAAACTGTACAAAACTAAATAAAGAATTAGTCAATAAACTGTACAAAATTCAATAAATAACCAGTCAAAAAATTGTACAAAATTCAATAAAGAAACAGTCAAAAAACAGTACAAAACTCAATAAAGAATCAGTCAATAAACTACACAAAACTCAATAAAGATTTAGTCAATAAACTGTACAAAACTCAATAAAGAACCAGTCAAAAAACTGTACAAAACTCAATAAAGAACCAGTCAATAAACTGTACAGAACTCAATATAGACCCAGTCAATAAACTGTACAAAGCTAAATAAAGAACCAGTCAATAAACTGTACAAAACTGAAAAAAAACCAGTCAATAAACAGTACAAAACTGAGCAAAAAAACAGTCAATAAACTGTACAAAACTCAATAAAGAAACAGTCAATAAACTGTACAAAACTGAATAAAAAACCTGTCAATAAACTGTACAAAACTCAATAAAGAATTAGTCAATAAACTGTACAAAACTCAATAAAGAACCAGTCAAAAAACTGTTCAAAACTCAATAAAGAACCAGCCAATAAACTGTACAGAACTCAATATAGACCCAGTCAATAAACTGTACAAAACTAAATAAAGAACCAGTCAATAAACTGTACAAAACTAATGAAAGAACCAGTCAATAAACTGTACAAAACTAAATAAAGAAACAGTCAATAAACTGTAAAAAACTCAGTAAAGAAACAGTCAATAAACTGTACAAAACTCAATAAAGAACCAGTCAAAAAAACGGTACAAAACTCAATATAGAAACAGTCAATAAACTGTACAAAACTAAATAAAGAAACAGTGAATAAACTGTACAAAACTAAATAAAGAACCAGTCAATAATATGTACAAAACTGAATAAAGAAGAAGTCAATAAACTGTACAAAACTGAATAAAGAACTAGTCAATAAACAGAACAAAACTGAACAAAAGAACCAGCCAATAAACTGTACAAAACTCAATAAAGAAACAGTCAATAAACTGTACAAAACTGAATAAAGAACCAGTCAATAAACTGTACAAAACTCAATAAAGAATTAGTCAATAAACTGCACAAAACTCAATAAAGAATTAGTCAATAAACTGTACAAAACTCAATAAAGATCCAGTCAATAAACTGTACAAAATTCAATAAAGAACCAGTCAATAAACTGTACAAAACTCAATAAAGAACCAATCAATAAACTGTTCACAAACTCAATAAAGAACCAGTCAATAAACTGTACAAAGCTGAAGAAAGAACCAGTCAATAAACTGTACAAAACTCAATAAAGAACCAGTCAATAAACTGTACAAATCTCAATAAAGAACCAGTCAATAAACTGTACAAAACTCAATAAAGAACCAGTCAATAAACTGTACAAAACACAATATAGAACCAGTCAATAAACTGTACAAAACTCAATAAAGAACCAGTCAATAAACTGTACAAAACTCAATAAAGAACCATTCAATAAACTGTACAAAACTCAATAAAGAACCAGTCAATAAACTGTACAGAACTCAATATAGACCCAGTCAATAAACTGTACAAAACTCAATAAAGAAACAGTCAATAAACTGTACAAAACTGAATAAAAAACCTGTCAATAAACTGTACAAAACTCAATAAAGAACCAGTCAAAAAACTGTTCAAAACTCAATAAAGAACCAGCCAATAAACTGTACAGAACTCAATATAGACCCAGTCAATAAACTGTACAAAACTAAATAAAGAACCAGTCAATAAACTGTACAAAACTAATGAAAGAACCAGTCAATAAACTGTACAAAACTAAATAAAGAAACAGTCAATAAACTGTAAAAAACTCAGTAAAGAAACAGTCAATAAACTGTACAAAACTCAATAAATAACCAGTCAAAAAAACTGTACAAAACTCAATATAGAAACAGTCAATAAACTTTACAAAACTAAATAAAGAAACAGTGAATAAACTGTACAAAACTAAATAAAGAACCAGTCAATAAACTGTACAAAACTGAATAAAGAAGAAGTCAATAAACTGTACAAAACTGAATAAAGAACCAGTCAATAAACAGAACAAAACTGAACAAAAGAACCAGCCAATTAACTGTACAAAACTCAATAAAGAAACAGTCAATAAATTGTACAAAACTGAATAAAGAACCAGTCAATAAACTGTACAAAACTCAATAAAGAATTAGTCAATAAACTGTACAAAACTCAATAAAGAATTAGTCAATAAACTGTACAAAACTCAATAAAGATCCAGTCAATAAACTGTACAAAATTCAATAAAGAACCAGTCAATAAACAGTACAAAACTCAATAAAGAACCAGTCAATAAACTGTACAAAATTCAATAAAGAAACAGTCAATAAACTGTACAAAACTAAATAAAGAATTAGTCAATAAACTGTACAAAACTCAATAAATAACCAGTCAAAAAACTGTACAAAACTCAATAAAGAAACGGTAAAAAAACTGTACAAAACTCAATAAACAATCAGTCAATTAACAATACAAAACTCAATAAAGAAACAGTCAATAAACTGTACAAAATTCAATAAAGAACCAGTCAATAAACTGTACAAAACTCAATAAAGAACCAGTCAATAAACTGTACAAAACTAATGAAAGAACCAGTCAATAAACTGTACAAAACTCAATAAAGAAACAGTCAATAAACTGTACAAAACTCAATAAAGAAACAGTCAATAAACTGTACAAAACTCAATAAAGAACCAGTCAAAAAAACTGTACAAAACTCAATAAATAACCAGTCAAAAAACTGTACAAAACTCAATAAAGAAACAGTCAATAAACTGTACAAAACTGAATAAAGAACCAGTCAAAAATCTGTACAAAACTGAATAAAGAACCAGTCAATAAACTGCACAAAACTGAATAAAGAACCAGTCAATAAACTGTACAAAACTCAATAAAGAAACAGTCAATAAACGGTACAAAACTCAATAAATAACCAGTCAAAAAACTGTACAAAACTCAATAAAGAAACAATAAAAAACTGTACAAAACTCAATAAAGAATCAGTCAATAAACTGTACAAAACTAAATATAGAAACAGTCAATAAACTGTATAAAACTAAATAAAGAAACAGTCAATAAACTGTACAAAACTAAATAAAGAACCAGTCAATAAACTGTACAAAACTGAAAAAAACAGTCAATAAACAGTACAAAACTGAACAAAAAAAACAGTCAAGAAACTGTACAAAACTCAATAAAGAAACAGTCAATAAACTGTACAAAACTAAATAAAGAACCAGTCAATAAACTGTACAAAACTCAATAAAGAATTAGTCAATAAACTGTACAAAACTCAATAAAGAACCAGTCAAAAAACTGTTCAAAACTCAATAAAGAACCAGCCAATAAACTCTACAGAACTCAATATAGACCCAGTCAATAAACTCTACAAAACTAAATAAAGAACCAGTCAATAACTGTACAAAACTAATGAAAGAACCAGTCAATAAACTGTACAAAACTAAATAAAGAAACTGTCAATAAACTGTACAAAACTAAATAAAGAACCAGTCAATAAACTGTACAAAACTGAATAAAGAAGAAGTCAATAAACTGTACAAAACTGAATAAAGAACCAGTCAATAAACAGAACAAAACTGAACAAAAGAACCAGCCAATTAACTGTACAAAACTCAATAAAGAAACAGTCAATAAACGGTACAAAACTCAATAAAAAACCTGTCAATAAACTGTACAAAACTCAATAAAGAATTAGTCAATAAACTGTACAAAACTCAATAAAGAACCAGTCAAAAAACTGTTCAAAACTCAATAAAGAACCAGCCAATAAACTCTACAGAACTCAATATAGACCCAGTCAATAAACTGTACAAAACTAAATAAAGAACCAGTCAATAACTGTACAAAACTAATGAAAGAACCAGTCAATAAACTGTACAAAACTAAATAAAGAAACTGTCAATAAACTGTACAAAACTCAATAAAGAAACAGTCAATAAACTGTACAAAACTCAATAAAGAACCAGTCAAAAAAACTGAACAAAACTCAATATAGAAACACACAATAAACTGTACAAAACTAAATAAAGAAACAGTCAATAAACTGTACAAAACTGAATAAAGAACCAGTCAATAAACTGTACAAAACTCAATAAAGAAACAGTCAATAAACTGTACAAAACTCAGTAAAGAAACAGTCAATAAACTGTACAAAACTCAATAAAGAACCAGTCAAAAATCTGTGCAAAAATGAAGAAAGAACCAGTCAATAAACTGTACAAAACTCAATAAAGAAACAGTCAATAAACTGTACAAAACTCAATAAATAACCAGTAAAAAAACTGTTCAAAACTCAATAAAGAAACAATAAAAAAACTGTACAAAACTCAGTAAATAATCAGTCAATAAACTATACAAAACTCAATAAAGAAACAGTCAATAAACTGTACAAAACTCAATAAAGAACCAGTCAAAAATCTGTAAAAAGTTGAATAAAGAACCAGTCAATAAACTGTACAAAACTCAATAAAGAACCAGTCAATAAACTGTACAAATCTCAATAAAGAACCAGTCAATAAACTGTACAAAACTCAATAAAGAACCAGTCAATAAACTGTACAAAACTCAATAAAGATCCAGTCAATAAACTGTACAAAACTAAATAAAGAAACAGTCAATAAACTGTACAAAACCAAATAAAGAACCAGTCAATAAACTGTACAAAACTCAATAAAGAAACAGTCAATAAACTGTACAAAACTAAATAAAGAAACAGTCAATAAACTGTACAAAACTAAATAGAGAAACAGTCAATAAACTTTACAAAACTAAATAAAGAAACAGTCAATAAACTTTACAAAACTAAATAAAGAACCAGTCAATAAACTATACAAAACTCAATAAAGAAACAGTCAATAAACTGTACAAAACTCAATAAAGGACCAGTCAAAAATCTGTAAAAAACTCAATAAAGAACCAGTCAATAATCAGTACAAAACTAAATAAAGAAACAGTCAATAAACTGTACAAAACTGAATAAAGAACCAGTCAATAAACTGTACAAAACTGAATAAAGAACCAGTCAATAAACTGTACAAAACTTAATAAAGAAACAGCAAAAAAAACTGTACAAAACTAAATAAAGAAACAGTCAATAAACTGTACAAAACTAAATAAAGAAACTGTCAGTAAACTGTACAAAACTAAATAAAGAACCAGTCACTAAACAGAACAAAACTGCACAAAGGACCAGCCAATAAAACTGTACAAAACTCAAAAAAGAACCAGTCAATAAACTGTACAAAACTGAATAAAGAATCAGTCAATAAACTGTACAAAACTCAATAAAGACTTAGTCAATAAACTGTACAAAACTCAATAAAGAACCAGTCAATAAACTGTACAAAACTGAATAAAGAACCAGTCAATAAACTGTAAAAATCTCAATAAAGAACCCGTCAATAAACTGTACAAAACTCAATAAAGGACCAGTCAATAAACTGTACAAAACTCAATAAAGAAACAGTCAATAAACTGTACAAAACTCAATAAATAACCAGTCAAAAAACTGTTCAAAACTCAATAAAGAAACAATAAAAAAACTGTACAAAACTCAGTAAATAATCAGTCAATAAACTATACAAAACTCAATAAAGAAACAGTCAATAAACTGTACAAAACTCAATAAAGAACCAGTCAAAAATCTGTACAAAACTGAATAAAGAACCAGTCAATAAACTGTATAAAACTGAATAAAGAACCAGTCAATAAACTTTACAAAACTAAATAAAGAACCAGTCAATAAACTATACAAATCTCAATAAAGAAACAGTCAATAAACTGTACAAAACTGAATAAAGGACCAGTCAAAAATCTGTAAAAAACTCAATAAAGAACCAGTCAATAAACTGTACAAAACTGAATAAAGAACCAGTCAATAAACTGTACAAAACTAAATAAAGAAACAGTCAATAAACTTTACAAAACTAAATAAAGAACCAGTCAATATACTATACAAAACACAATAAAGAAACAGTCAATAAACTGTACAAAACTCAATAAAGAACCAGTCAAAAATCTGTACAAAACTGAATAAAGAACCAGTCAATAAACTGTACAAAACTGAATAAAGAACCAGTCAATAAACTGTACAAAACTGAATAAAGAACCAATCAATAAACAGAACAAAACTGAACAAAGAACCAGCCAATAAACTGTACAAAACTGAATAAAGAACCAGTCAATAAACTGTACAAAACTAAATAAAGAAACAGTCAATAAACTTTACAAAACTAAATAAAGAACCAGTCAATAAACTATACAAAACACAATAAAGAAACAGTCAATAAACTGTACAAAACTCAATAAAGAACCAGTCAAAAATCTGTACAAAACTGAATAAAGAACCAGTCAATAAACTGTACAAAACTGAATAAAGAACCAGTCAATAAACTTTACAAAACTAAATAAAGAACCAGTCAATAAACTATACAAATCTCAATAAAGAAACAGTCAATAAACTGTACAAAACTCAATAAAGGACCAGTCAAAAATCTGTAAAAAACTCAAAAAAGAACCAGTCAATAAACTATACAAAACGGAATAAAGAACCAGTCAATAAACTGTACAAAACTAAATAACGAAACAGTCAACAAACTTTACAAAACTAAATAAAGAACCAGTCAATATACTATACAAAACACAATAAAGAAACAGTCAATAAACTGTACAAAACTCAATAAAGAACCAGTCAAAAATCTGTACAAAACTGAATAAAGAACCAGTCAATAAACTGTACAAAACTGAATAAAGAACCAGTCAATAAACTGTACAAAACTCAATAAAGAAACAATCAATAAACTGTACAAGACTCAATAAATAACCAGTCAAAAAACTGTACAAAACTCAATAAAGAAACAATAAAAAACTGTACAAAACTCAATATAGAAACAGTCAATAAATTGTACAAAACTAAATAAAGAAACAGTCAATAAACAGTACAAAACTAAATAAAGAACCAGTCAATAAACTGTAGAAAACTGAATAAAGAAGCAGTCAATAAACTGTACAAAATTGAATAAAGAACCAGTCAATAAACAGAACAAAACTGAACAAAGAACCAGCCAATAAACTGTACAAAACTCAATAAAGAAACAGTCAATAAACTGTACAAAACTGAATAAAGAACCTGTCAATAACTGTAGAACACTCAATAAAGAACCAGTCAATAAACTGTACAAAACTGAATAAAGAACCTGTCAATAAACTGTACAAAACTTAATAAAGAAACAATAAAAAAAACTGTACAAAACTAAATAAAGAAACAGTCAATAAACTGTACAAAACTAAAAAAGAAACTGTCAATAAACTGTACAAAACTAAATAAAGAACCAGTCACTAAATTGTATACAAACTAAATGAGAAACAGTCAAAAAACTGTACAAAAATCAATAAAGAATCAGTCAATAAACTATACAAAACTCAATAAAGAAACAGTCAATAAACTGTACAAAACTCAATAAAGAACCAGTCAAAAATCTGTAAAAAACTGAATAAAGAACCAGTCAATAAACTGTACAAAACTGAATAAAGAACCAGTCAATAAACTGTACAAAACTCAATAAAGAAACAGTCAATAAACGGTACAAAACTCAATAAATAACCAGTCAAAAAACTGTACAAAACTTAATAAAGAAACAATAATAAACTGTACTAAACTCAATAAAGAATCAGTCAATAAACTGTACAAAACTAAATATAGAAACAGTCAATAAACTGTATAAAACTAAATAAAGAAACAATCAATAAACTGTACAAAACTAAATAAAGAACCAGTCAATAAACTATACAAAACTGAAAAAAACCAGTCAATAAACTGTACAAAACTAAATATAGAAACAGTCAATAAACTGTATAAAACTAAATAAAGAAACAGTCAATAAACTGTACAAAACTCAATAAAGAAACAGTCAATAAACTGTACAAAACTGAATAAAAAACCTGTCAATAAACTGTACAAAACTCAATAAAGAATTAGTCAATAAACTGTACAAAACTCAATAAAGAACCAGTCAAAAAACTGTTCAAAACTCAATAAAGAACCAGCCAATAAACTGTACAGGACTCAATATAGACCCAGTCAATAAACTGTACAAAACTAAATAAAGAACCAGTTAATAAACTGTACAAAACTAATGAAAGAACCAGTCAATAAACTGTACAAAACTAAATAAAGAAACAGTCAATAAACTGTACAAAACTCAATAAAGAAACAGTCAATAAACTTTACAAAACTCAATAAAGAACCAGTCAAAAAAACTGTACAAAACTCAATATAGAAACAGTCAATAAACTGTACAAAACTAAATAAAGAAACAGTCAATAAACTGTACAAAACTAAATAAAGAACCAGTCAATAAACTGTACAAAACTGAATAAAGAAGAAGTCAATAAACTGTACAAAACTGAATAAAGAACCAGTCAATAAACAGAACAAAACTGAACAAAAGAACCAGCCAATTAACTGTACAAAACTCAATAAAGAAACAGTCAATAAACTGTACAAAACTGAATAAAGAACCAGTCAATAAACTGTACAAAACTCAATAAAGAATTAGTCAATAAACTGTACAAAACTCAATAAAGAATTAGTCAATAAACTGTACAAAACTCAATAAAGAACCAGTCAATAAACTGTACAAAATTCAATAAAGAACCAGTCAATAAACTGTACAAAACTCAATAAAGAACCAGTCAATAAACAGTACAAAACTCAATAAAGAACCAGTCAATAAACTGTACAAAATTCAATAAAGAAACAGTCAATAAACTGTACAAAACTAAATAAAGAATTAGTCAATAAACTGTACAAAACTCAATAAATAACCAGTCAAAAAACTGTACAAAACTCAATAAAGAAACAGTCAAAAAACAGTACAAAACTCAGTAAACAATCAGTCAATTAACAATACAAAACTCAATAAAGAAACAGTCAATAAACTGTACAAAACTGAATAAAGAACGAGTCAAAAATCTGTACAAAACTGAATAAAGAACCAGTCAATAAACTGCACAAAAATGAATAAAGAACCAGTCAATAAACTGTACAAAACTCAATGAAGAAACAGTCAATAAACAGTACAAAACTCAATAAATAACCAGTCAAAAAACTGTACAAAACTCAGTAAAGAAACAGTCAATAAACTGTACAAAACTTAATAAAGAACCAGTCAAAAATCTGTACAAAACTGAATAAAGAACCAGTCAATAAACTGCAAAAAACTGAATAAAGAACCAGTCAATAAACTGTACAAAACTCAATAAAGAAACAGTCAATAAACGGTACAAAACTCAATAAATAACCAGTCAAAAAACTGTACAAAACTCAATAAAGAAACAATAAAAAACTGTACAAAACTCAATAATGAACCAGTCAAAAATCTGTACAAAACTTAATAAAGAACCAGTCAATAAACTGTACAAAACTCAATAAAGAACCAATCAATAAACTGTTCACAAACTCAATAAAGAACCAGTCAATAAACTGTACAAAGCTGAAGAAAGAACCAGTCAATAAACTGTACAAAACTCAATAAAGAACCAGTCAATAAACTGTACAAATCTCAATAAAGAACCAGTCAATAAACTGTACAAAACTCTATAAAGAACCAGTCAATAAACTGTACAAAACACAATATAGAACCAGTCAATAAACTGTACAAAACTCAATAAAGAACCAGTCAATAAACTGTACAAAACTCAATAAAGAACCAGTCAATAAACTGTACAAAACTCAATAAAGAAACAGTCAATAAACTGTACAGAACTCAATATAGACCCAGTCAATAAACTGTACAAAACTCAATAAAGAAACAGTCAATAAACTGTACAAAACTGAATAAAAAACCTGTCAATAAACTGTACAAAACTCAATAAAGAACCAGTCAAAAAACTGTTCAAAACTCAATAAAGAACCAGCCAATAAACTGTACAGAACTCAATATAGACCCAGTCAATAAACTGTACAAAACTAAATAAAGAACCAGTCAATAAACTGTACAAAACTAATGAAAGAACCAGTCAATAAACTGTACAAAACTAAATAAAGAAACAGTCAATAAACTGTAAAAAACTCAGTAAAGAAACAGTCAATAAACTGTACAAAACTCAATAAATAACCAGTCAAAAAAACTGTACAAAACTCAATATAGAAACAGTCAATAAACTGTACAAAACTAAATAAAGAAACAGTGAATAAACTGTACAAAACTAAATAAAGAACCAGTCAGTAAACTGTACAAAACTGAATAAAGAAGAAGTCAATAAACTGTACAAAACTGAATAAAAGAACCAGCCAATTAACTGTACAAAACTCAAAAAAGAAACAGTCAATAAACTGTACAAAACTGAATAAAGAACCAGTCAATAAACTGAACACAACTCAATAAAGAATTAGTCAATAAACTGTACAAAACTCAATAAAGAATTAGTCAATAAACTGTACAAAACTCAATAAAGATCCAGTCAATAAACTGTACAAAATTCAATAAAGAACCAGTCAATAAACAGTACAAAACTCAATAAAGAACCAGTCAATAAACTGTACAAAATTCATTAAAGAAACAGTCAATAAACTGTACAAAACTAAATAAAGAATTAGTCAATAAACTGTACAAAACTCAATAAATAACCAGTCAAAAAACTGTACAAAACTCAATAAAGAAACAGTATAAAAACTGTACAAAACTCAATAAACAATCAGTCAATTAACAATACAAAACTCAATAAAGAAACAGTCAATAAACTGTACAAAATTCAATAAAGAACCAGTCAATAAACTGTACAAAACTCAATAAAGAACCAGTCAATAAACTGTACAAAACTAATGAAAGAACCAGTCAATAAACTGTACAAAACTAAATAAATAACCAGTCAATAAACTGTACAAAACTCAATAAAGAAACAGTCAATAAACTGTACAAAACTCAATAAAGAACCAGTCAAAAAAACTGTACAAAACTCAATAAATAACCAGTCAAAAAACTGTACAAAACTCAATAAAGAAACAGTCAATAAACTGTACAAAACTGAATAAAGAACCAGTCAAAAATCTGTACAAAACTGAATAAAGAACCAGTCAATAAACTGCACAAAACTGAATAAAGAACCAGTCAATAAACTGTACAAAACTCAATAAAGAAACAGTCAATAAACGGTACAAAACTCAATAAATAACCAGTCAAAAAACTGTACAAAACTCAATAAAGAAACAATAAAAAACTGTACAAAACTCAATAAAGAAACAATAAAAAACTGTACAAAACTCAATAAAGAATCAGTCAATAAACTGTACAAAACTAAATATAGAAACAGTCAATAAACTGTATAACACTAAATAAAGAAACAGTCAATAAACTGTACAAAACTAAATAAAGAACCAGTCAATAAACTGTACAAAACTGAAAAAAACAGTCAATAAACAGTACAAAACTGAACCAAAAAAACAGTCAAGAAACTGTACAAAACTCAATAAAGAAACAGTCAATAAACTGTACAAAACTGAATAAAAAACCTGTCAATAAACTGTACAAAACTCAATAAAGAATTAGTCAATAAACTGTACAAAACTCAATAAAGAACCAGTCAAAAAACTGTTCAAAACTCAATAAAGAACCAGCCAATAAACTCTACAGAACTCAATATAGACCCAGTCAATAAACTGTACAAAACTAAATAAAGAACCAGTCAATAACTGTACAAAACTAATGAAAGAACCAGTCAATAAACTGTACAAAACTAAATAAAGAAACTGTCAATAAACTGTACAAAACTCAATAAAGAAACAGTCAATAAACTGTACAAAACTCAATAAAGAACCAGTCAAAAAAACTGTACAAAACTCAATATAGAAACAGACAATAAACTGTACAAAACTAAATAAAGAAACAGTCAATAAACTGTACAAAACTAAATAAAGAACCAGTCAATAAACTGTACAAAACTGAATAAAGAAGAAGTCAATAAACTGTACAAAACTGAATAAAGAACCAGTCAATAAACAGAACAAAACTGAACAAAAGAACCAGCCAATTAACTGTACAAAACTCAATAAAGAAACAGTCAATAAACGGTACAAAACTCAATAAAAAACCTGTCAATAAACTGTACAAAACTCAATAAAGAATTAGTCAATAAACTGTACAAAACTCAATAAAGAACCAGTCAAAAAACTGTTCAAAACTCAATAAAGAACCAGCCAATAAACTCTACAGAACTCAATATAGACCCAGTCAATAAACTGTACAAAACTAAATAAAGAACCAGTCAATAACTGTACAAAACTAATGAAAGAACCAGTCAATAAACTGTACAAAACTAAATAAAGAAACTGTCAATAAACTGTACAAAACTCAATAAAGAAACAGTCAATAAACTGTACAAAACTCAATAAAGAACCAGTCAAAAAAACTGTACAAAACTCAGTATAGAAACAGACAATAAACTGTACAAAACTAAATAAAGAAACAGTCTATAAACTGTACAAAACTGAATAAAGAACCAGTCAATAAACTGTACAAAACTCAATAAAGAAACAGTCAATAAACTGTACAAAACTCAGTAAAGAACCAGTCAAAAATCTGTGCAAAAATGAAGAAAGAACCAGTCAATAAACTGTACAAAACTCAATAAAGAAACAGTCAATAAACTGTACAAAACTCAATAAATAACCAGTAAAAAAACTGTTCAAAACTCAATAAAGAAACAATAAAAAAACTGTACAAAACTCAGTAAATAATCAGTCAATAAACTATACAAAACTCAATAAAGAAACAGTCAATAAACTGTACAAAACTCAATAAAGAACCAGTCAAAAATCTGTACAAAGTTGAATAAAGAATTAGTCAATAAACTGTACAAAACTCAATAAAGAATTAGTCAATAAACTGTACAAAACTCAATAAAGAACCAGTCAATAAACTGTACAAAATTCAATAAAGAACCAGTCAATAAACTGTACAAAACTCAATAAAGAACCAGTCAATAAACAGTACAAAACTCAATAAAGAACCAGTCAATAAACTGTACAAAATTCAATAAAGAAACAGTCAATAAACTGTACAAAACTAAATAAAGAATTAGTCAATAAACTGTACAAAACTCAATAAATAACCAGTCAAAAAACTGTACAAAACTCAATAAAGAAACAGTCAAAAAACAGTACAAAACTCAATAAACAATCAGTCAATTAACAATACAAAACTCAATAAAGAAACAGTCAATAAACTGTACAAAACTGAATAAAGAACGAGTCAAAAATCTGTACAAAACTGAATAAAGAACCAGTCAATAAACTGCACAAAAATGAATAAAGAACCAGTCAATAAACTGTACAAAACTCAATAAAGAAACTGTCAATAAACAGTACAAAACTCAATAAATAACCAGTCAAAAAACTGTACAAAACTCAGTAAAGAAACAGTCAATAAACTGTACAAAACTGAATAAAGAACCAGTAAAAAATCTGTACAAAACTGAATAAAGAACCAGTCAATAAACTGCAAAAAACTGAATAAAGAACCAGTCAATAAACTGTACAAAACTCAATAAAGAAACAGTCAATAAACGGTACAAAACTCAATAAATAACCAGTCAAAAAACTGTACAAAACTCAATAAAGAAACAATAAAAAACTGTACAAAACTCAATAATAAACCAGTCAAAAATCTGTACAAAACTTAATAAAGAACCAGTCAATAAACTGTACAAAACTCAATAAAGAACCAGTCAATAAACTGTACAAATCTCAATAAAGAACCAGTCAATAAACTGTACAAAACTCAATAAAGAACCAGTCAATAAACTGTACAAAACACAATATAGAACCAGTCAATAAACTGTACAAAACTCAATAAAGAACCAGTCAATAAACTGTACAAAACTCAATAAAGAACCAGTCAATAAACTGTACAAAACTCAATAAAGAACCAGTCAATAAACTGTACAGAACTCAATATAGACCCAGTCAATAAACTGTACAAAACTCAATAAAGAAACAGTCAATAAACTGTACAAAACTGAATAAAAAACCTGTCAATAAACTGTACAAAACTCAATAAAGAACCAGTCAAAAAACTGTTCAAAACTCAATAAAGAACCAGCCAATAAACTGTACAGAACACAATATAGACCCAGTCAATAAACTGTACAAAACTAAATAAAGAACCAGTCAATAAACTGTACAAAACTAATGAAAGAACCAGTCAATAAACTGTACAAAACTAAATAAAGAAACAGTCAATAAACTGTAAAAAACTCAGTAAAGAAACAGTCAATAAACTGTACAAAACTCAATAAATAACCAGTCAAAAAAACTGTACAAAACTCAATATAGAAACAGTCAATAAACTGTACAAAACTAAATAAAGAAACAGTGAATAAACTGTACAAAACTAAATAAAGAACCAGTCAATAAACTGTACAAAACTGAATAAAGAAGAAGTCAATAAACTGTACAAAACTGAATAAAAGAACCAGCCAATTAACTGTACAAAACTCAAAAAAGAAACAGTCAATAAACTGTACAAAACTGAATAAAGAACCAGTCAATAAACTGAACACAACTCAATAAATAATTAGTCAATAAACTGTACAAAACTCAATAAAGAATTAGTCAATAAACTGTACAAAACTCAATAAAGATCCAGTCAATAAACTGTACAAAATTCAATAAAGAACCAGTCAATAAACAGTACAAAACTCAATAAAGAACCAGTCAATAAACTGTACAAAATTCATTAAAGAAACAGTCAATAAACTGTACAAAACTAAATAAAGAATTAGTCAATAAACTGTACAAAACTCAATAAATAACCAGTCAAAAAACTGTACAAAACTCAATAAAGAAACGGTAAAAAAACTGTACAAAACTCAATAAACAATCAGTCAATTAACAATACAAAACTCAATAAAGAAACAGTCAATAAACTGTACATAATTCAATAAAGAACCAGTCAATAAACTGTACAAAACTCAATAAAGAACCAGTCAATAAACTGTACAAAACTAATGAAAGAACCAGTCAATAAACTGTACAAAACTAAATAAAGAAACAGTCAATAAACTGTACAAAACTCAATAAAGAAACAGTCAATAAACTGTACAAAACTCAATAAAGAACCAGTCAAAAAAACTGTACAAAACTCAATAAATAACCAGTCAAAAAACTGTACAAAACTCAATAAAGAAACAGTCAATAAACTGTACAAAACTGAATAAAGAACCAGTCAAAAATCTGTACAAAACTGAATAAAGAACCAGTCAATAAACTGCACAAAACTGAATAAAGAACCAGTCAATAAACTGTACAAAACTCAATAAAGAAACAGTCAATAAACGGTACAAAACTCAATAAATAACCAGTCAAAAAACTGTACAAAACTCAATAAAGAAACAATAAAAAACTGTACAAAACTCAATAAAGAAACAATAAAAAACTGTACAAAACTCAATAAAGAATCAGTCAATAAACTGTACAAAACTAAATATAGAAACAGTCAATCAACTGTATAACACTAAATAAAGAAACAGTCAATAAACTGTACAAAACTAAATAAAGAACCAGTCAATAAACTGTACAAAACTGAAAAAAACAGTCAATAAACAGTACAAAACTGAACAAAAAAAACAGTCAAGAAACTGTACAAAACTCAATAAAGAAACAGTCAATAAACTGTACAAAACTGAATAAAAAACCTGTCAATAAACTGTACAAAACTCAATAAAGAATTAGTCAATAAACTGTACAAAACTCAATAAAGAACCAGTCAAAAAACTGTTCAAAACTCAATAAAGAACCAGCCAATAAACTCTACAGAACTCAATATAGACCCAGTCAATAAACTGTACAAAACTAAATAAAGAACCAGTCAATAACTGTACAAAACTAATGAAAGAACCAGTCAATAAACTGTACAAAACTAAATAAAGAAACTGTCAATAAACTGTACAAAACTCAATAAAGAAACAGTCAATAAACTGTACAAAACTCAATAAAGAACCAGTCAAAAAAACTGTACAAAACTCAATATAGAAACAGACAATAAACTGTACAAAACTAAATAAAGAAACAGTCAATAAACTGTACAAAACTAAATAAAGAACCAGTCAATAAACTGTACAAAACTGAATAAAGAAGAAGTCAATAAACTGTACAAAACTGAATAAAGAACCAGTCAATAAACAGAACAAAACTGAACAAAAGAACCAGCCAATTAACTGTACAAAACTCAATAAAGAAACAGTCAATAAACGGTACAAAACTCAATAAAAAACCTGTCAATAAACTGTACAAAACTCAATAAAGAATTAGTCAATAAACTGTACAAAACTCAATAAAGAACCAGTCAAAAAACTGTTCAAAACTCAATAAAGAACCAGCCAATAAACTCTACAGAACTCAATATAGACCCAGTCAATAAACTGTACAAAACTAAATAAAGAACCAGTCAATAACTGTACAAAACTAATGAAAGAACCAGTCAATAAACTGTACAAAACTAAATAAAGAAACTGTCAATAAACTGTACAAAACTCAATAAAGAAACAGTCAATAAACTGTACAAAACTCAATAAAGAACCAGTCAAAAAAACTGTACAAAACTCAATATAGAAACAGACAATAAACTGTACAAAACTAAATAAAGAACCAGTCAATAAACTGTACAAAACTGAATAAAGAACCAGTCAATAAACTGTACAAAACTCAATAAAGAAACAGTCAATAAACTGTACAAAACTCAGTAAAGAAACAGTCAATAAACTGTACAAAACTCAATAAAGAACCAGTCAAAAATCTGTGCAAAAATGAAGAAAGAACCAGTCAATAAACTGTACAAAACTCAATAAAGAAACAGTCAATAAACTGTACAAAACTCAATAAATAACCAGTAAAAAAACTGTTCAAAACTCAATAAAGAAACAATAAAAAAACTGTACAAAACTCAGTAAATAATCAGTCAATAAACTATACAAAACTCAATAAAGAAACAGTCAATAAACTGTACAAAACTCAATAAAGAACCAGTCAAAAATCTGTACAAAGTTGAATAAAGAACCAGTCAATAAACTGTACAAAACTCAATAAAGAACCAGTCAATAAACTGTACAAATCTCAATAAAGAACCAGTCAATAAACTGTACAAAACTCAATAAAGAACCAGTCAATAAACTGTACAAAACTCAATAAAGATCCAGTCAATAAACTGTACAAAACTAAATAAAGAAACAGTCAATAAACAGTACAAAACAAAATAAAGAACCAGTCAATAAACTGTACAAAACTCAATAAAGAAACAGTCAATAAACTGTACAAAACTAAATAAAGAAACAGTCAATAAACTGTACAAAACTAAATAGAGAAACAGTCAATAAACTTTACAAAACTAAATAAAGAAACAGTCAATAAACTTTACAAAACTAAATAAAGAACCAGTCAATAAACTATACAAAACTCAATAAAGAAACAGTCACTAAACTGTACAAAACTCAATAAAGGACCAGTCAAAAATCTGTAAAAAACTCAATAAAGAACCAGTCAATAATCAGTACAAAACTAAATAAAGAAACAGTCAATAAACTGTACAAAACTGAATAAAGAACCAGTCAATAAACTGTACAAAACTGAATAAAGAACCAGTCAATAAACTGTACAAAACTTAATAAAGAAACAGCAAAAAAAACTGTACAAAACTAAATAAAGAAACAGTCAATAAACTGTACAAAACTAAATAAAGAAACTGTCAGTAAACTGTACAAAACTAAATAAAGAACCAGTCACTAAACAGAACAAAACTGCACAAAGGACCAGCCAATAAAACTGTACAAAACTCAAAAAAGAACCAGTCAATAAACTGTACAAAACTGAATAAAGAATCAGTCAATAAACTGTACAAAACTCAATAAAGACTTAGTCAATAAACTGTACAAAACTCAATAAAGAACCAGTCAATAAACTGTACAAAACTAAATAAAGAACCAGTCAATAACTGTACAAAACTAATGAAAGAACCAGTCAATAAACTGTACAAAACTAAATAAAGAAACTGTCAATAAACTGTACAAAACTCAATAAAGAAACAGTCAATAAACTGTACAAAACTCAATAAAGAACCAGTCAAAAAAACTGTACAAAACTCAATATAGAAACAGACAATAAACTGTACAAAACTAAATAAAGAAACAGTCAATAAACTGTACAAAACTGAATAAAGAACCAGTCAATAAACTGTACAAAACTCAATAAAGAAACAGTCAATAAACTGTACAAAACTCAGTAAAGAAACAGTCAATAAACTGTACAAAACTCAATAAAGAACCAGTCAAAAATCTGTGCAAAAATGAAGAAAGAACCAGTCAATAAACTGTACAAAACTCAATAAAGAAACAGTCAATAAACTGTACAAAACTCAATAAATAACCAGTAAAAAAACTGTTCAAAACTCAATAAAGAAACAATAAAAAAACTGTACAAAACTCAATAAAGAACCAGTCAATAAACTGTACAAAACTGAATAAAGAACCAGTCAATAAACTGTAAAAAAACTCAATAAAGAACCCGTCAATAAACTGTACAAAACTCAATAAAGGACCAGTCAATAAACTGTACAAAACTCAATAAATGAACAGTCAATAAACTGTACAAAACTAAATAAAGAAACAGTCAATAAACTGTACAAAACTCAATAAATAACCAGTCAAAAAACTGTACAAAACTCAATAAAGAAACAGTCAAAAAACTGTACAAAACTCAATAAAGAATCAGTCAATACACTATACAAAACTCAATAAAGAAACAGTCAATAAACTGTACAAAACTCAGTAAATAATCAGTCAATAAACTATACAAAACTCAATAAAGAAACAGTCAATAAACTGTACAAAACTCAATAAAGAACCAGTCAAAAATCTGTGCAAAAATGAATAAAGAACCAGTCAATAAACTGTACAAAACTCAATAAAGAACCAGTCAATAATCAGTACAAAACTAAATAAAGAAACAGTCAATAAACTGTACAAAACTGAATAAAGAACCAGTCAATAAACTGTACAAAACTGAATAAAGAACCAGTCAATAAACTGTACAAAACTTAATAAAGAAACAGCAAAAAAAACTGTACAAAACTAAATAAAGAAACAGTCAATAAACTGTACAAAACTCAATAAAGAACCAGTCAATAAACTGTACAAATCTCAATAAAGAACCAGTCAATAAACTGTACAAAACTCAATAAAGAACCAGTCAATAAACTGTACAAAACTCAATAAAGAACCAGTCAATAAACTGTACAAAACTAAATAAAGAAACAGTCAATAAACTGTACAAAACAAAAAAAGAACCAGGCAATAAACTGTACAAAACTCAATAAAGAAACAGTCAATAAACTGTACAAAACTAAATAAAGAAACAGTCAATAAACTGTACAAAACTAAATAGAGAAACAGTCAATAAACTTTACAAAACTAAATAAAGAAACAGTCAATAAACTTTACAAAACTAAATAAAGAACCAGTCAATAAACTATACAAAACTCAATAAAGAAACAGTCAATAAACTGTACAAAACTCAATAAAGGACCAGTCAAAAATCTGTAAAAAACTCAATAAAGAACCAGTCAATAATCAGTACAAAACTAAATAAAGAAACAGTCAATAAACTGTACAAAACTGAATAAAGAACCAGTCAATAAACTGTACAAAACTGAATAAAGAAACAGTCACTAAACTGTACAAAACTCAATAAAGGACCAGTCAAAAATCTGTAAAAAACTCAATAAAGAACCAGTCAATAATCAGTACAAAACTAAATAAAGAAACAGTCAATAAACTGTACAAAACTGAATAAAGAACCAGTCAATAAACTGTACAAAACTGAATAAAGAACCAGTCAATAAACTGTACAAAACTTAATAAAGAAACAGCAAAAAAAACTGTACAAAACTAAATAAAGAAACAGTCAATAAACTGTACAAAACTAAATAAAGAAACTGTCAGTAAACTGTACAAAACTAAATAAAGAACCAGTCACTAAACAGAACAAAACTGCACAAAGGACCAGCCAATAAAACTGTACAAAACTCAAAAAAGAACCAGTCAATAAACTGTACAAAACTGAATAAAGAATCAGTCAATAAACTGTACAAAACTCAATAAAGACTTAGTCAATAAACTGTACAAAACTCAATAAAGAACCAGTCAATAAACTGTACAAAACTAAATAAAGAACCAGTCAATAACTGTACAAAACTAATGAAAGAACCAGTCAATAAACTGTACAAAACTAAATAAAGAAACTGTCAATAAACTGTACAAAACTCAATAAAGAAACAGTCAATAAACTGTACAAAACTCAATAAAGAACCAGTCAAAAAAACTGTACAAAACTCAATATAGAAACAGACAATAAACTGTACAAAACTAAATAAAGAAACAGTCAATAAACTGTACAAAACTGAATAAAGAACCAGTCAATAAACTGTACAAAACTCAATAAAGAAACAGTCAATAAACTGTACAAAACTCAGTAAAGAAACAGTCAATAAACTGTACAAAACTCAATAAAGAACCAGTCAAAAATCTGTGCAAAAATGAAGAAAGAACCAGTCAATAAACTGTACAAAACTCAATAAAGAAACAGTCAATAAACTGTACAAAACTCAATAAATAACCAGTAAAAAAACTGTTCAAAACTCAATAAAGAAACAATAAAAAAACTGTACAAAACTCAGTAAATAATCAGTCAATAAACTATACAAAACTCAATAAAGAAACAGTCAATAAACTGTACAAAACTCAATAAAGAACCAGTCAAAAATCTGTACAAAGTTGAATAAAGAACCAGTCAATAAACTGTACAAAACTCAATAAAGAACCAGTCAATAAACTGTACAAATCTCAATAAAGAACCAGTCAATAAACTGTACAAAACTCAATAAAGAACCAGTCAATAAACTGTACAAAACTCAATAAAGATCCAGTCAATAAACTGTACAAAACTAAATAAAGAAACAGTCAATAAACTGTACAAAACAAAATAAAGAACCAGTCAATAAACTGTACAAAACTCAATAAAGAAACAGTCAATAAACTGTACAAAACTAAATAAAGAAACAGTCAATAAACTGTACAAAACTAAATAGAGAAACAGTCAATAAACTTTACAAAACTAAATAAAGAAACAGTCAATAAACTTTACAAAACTAAATAAAGAACCAGTCAATAAACTATACAAAACTCAATAAAGAAACAGTCAATAAACTGTACAAAACTCAATAAAGGACCAGTCAAAAATCTGTAAAAAACTCAATAAAGAACCAGTCAATAATCAGTACAAAACTAAATAAAGAAACAGTCAATAAACTGTACAAAACTGAATAAAGAACCAGTCAATAAACTGTACAAAACTGAATAAAGAACCAGTCAATAAACTGTACAAAACTTAATAAAGAAACAGCAAAAAAAACTGTACAAAACTAAATAAAGAAACAGTCAATAAACTGTACAAAACTAAATAAAGAAACTGTCAGTAAACTGTACAAAACTAAATAAAGAACCAGTCACTAAACAGAACAAAACTGCACAAAGGACCAGCCAATAAAACTGTACAAAACTCAAAAAAGAACCAGTCAATAAACTGTACAAAACTGAATAAAGAATCAGTCAATAAACTGTACAAAACTCAATAAAGACTTAGTCAATAAACTGTACAAAACTCAATAAAGAACCAGTCAATAAACTGTACAAAACTGAATAAAGAACCAGTCAATAAACTGTAAAAAAACTCAATAAAGAACCCGTCAATAAACTGTACAAAACTCAATAAAGGACCAGTCAATAAACTGTACAAAACTCAATAAATGAACAGTCAATAAACTGTACAAAACTAAATAAAGAAACAGTCAATAAACTGTACAAAACTCAATAAATAACCAGTCAAAAAACTGTACAAAACTCAATAAAGAAACAGTCAAAAAACTGTACAAAACTCAATAAAGAATCAGTCAATACACTATACAAAACTCAATAAAGAAACAGTCAATAAACTGTACAAAACTCAGTAAATAATCAGTCAATAAACTATACAAAACTCAATAAAGAAACAGTCAATAAACTGTACAAAACTCAATAAAGAACCAGTCAAAAATCTGTGCAAAAATGAATAAAGAACCAGTCAATAAACTGTACAAAACTCAATAAAGAACCAGTCAATAATCAGTACAAAACTAAATAAAGAAACAGTCAATAAACTGTACAAAACTGAATAAAGAACCAGTCAATAAACTGTACAAAACTGAATAAAGAACCAGTCAATAAACTGTACAAAACTTAATAAAGAAACAGCAAAAAAAACTGTACAAAACTAAATAAAGAAACAGTCAATAAACTGTACAAAACTCAATAAAGAACCAGTCAATAAACTGTACAAAACTCAATAAAGAACCAGTCAATAAACTGTACAAAACTCAATAAAGAACCAGTCAATAAACTGTACAAAACTCAATAAAGATCCAGTCAATAAACTGTACAAAACTAAATAAAGAAACAGTCAATAAACTGTACAAAACAAAATAAAGAACCAGTCAATAAACTGTACAAAACTCAATAAAGAAACAGTCAATAAACTGTACAAAACTAAATAAAGAAACAGTCAATAAACTGTACAAAACTAAATAGAGAAACAGTCAATAAACTTTACAAAACTAAATAAAGAAACAGTCAATAAACTTTACAAAACTAAATAAAGAACCAGTCAATAAACTATACAAAACTCAATAAAGAAACAGTCAATAAACTGTACAAAACTCAATAAAGGACCAGTCAAAAATCTGTAAAAAACTCAATAAAGAACCAGTCAATAATCAGTACAAAACTAAATAAAGAAACAGTCAATAAACTGTACAAAACTGAATAAAGAACCAGTCAATAAACTGTACAAAACTGAATAAAGAACCAGTCAATAAACTGTACAAAACTTAATAAAGAAACAGCAAAAAAAACTGTACAAAACTAAATAAAGAAACAGTCAATAAACTGTACAAAACTAAATAAAGAAACTGTCAGTAAACTGTACAAAACTAAATAAAGAACCAGTCACTAAACAGAACAAAACTGCACAAAGGACCAGCCAATAAAACTGTACAAAACTCAAAAAAGAACCAGTCAATAAACTGTACAAAACTGAATAAAGAATCAGTCAATAAACTGTACAAAACTCAATAAAGACTTAGTCAATAAACTGTACAAAACTCAATAAAGAACCAGTCAATAAACTGTACAAAACTGAATAAAGAACCAGTCAATAAACTGTAAAAAAACTCAATAAAGAACCCGTCAATAAACTGTACAAAACTCAATAAAGGACCAGTCAATAAACTGTACAAAACTCAATAAATGAACAGTCAATAAACTGTACAAAACTAAATAAAGAAACAGTCAATAAACTGTACAAAACTCAATAAATAACCAGTCAAAAAACTGTACAAAACTCAATAAAGAAACAGTCAAAAAACTGTACAAAACTCAATAAAGAATCAGTCAATACACTATACAAAACTCAATAAAGAAACAGTCAATAAACTGTACAAAACTCAGTAAATAATCAGTCAATAAACTATACAAAACTCAATAAAGAAACAGTCAATAAACTGTACAAAACTCAATAAAGAACCAGTCAAAAATCTGTGCAAAAATGAATAAAGAACCAGTCAATAAACTGTACAAAACTCAATAAAGAACCAGTCAATAATCAGTACAAAACTAAATAAAGAAACAGTCAATAAACTGTACAAAACTGAATAAAGAACCAGTCAATAAACTGTACAAAACTGAATAAAGAACCAGTCAATAAAATGTACAAAACTTAATAAAGAAACAGCAAAAAAAACTGTACAAAACTAAATAAAGAAACAGTCAATAAACTGTACAAAACTAAATAAAGAAACTGTCAGTAAACTGTACAAAACTAAATAAAGAACCAGTCACTAAACAGAACAAAACTGCACAAAGGACCAGCCAATAAAACTGTACAAAACTCAAAAAAGAACCAGTCAATAAACTGTACAAAACTGAATAAAGAATCAGTCAATAAACTGTACAAAACTCAATAAAGACTTAGTCAATAAACTGTACAAAACTCAATAAAGAACCAGTCAATAAACTGTACAAAACTGAATAAAGAACCAGTCAATAAACTGTAAAAAAAACTCAATAAAGAACCCGTCAATAAACTGTACAAAACTCAATAAAGGACCAGTCAATAAACTGTACAAAACTCAATAAATGAACAGTCAATAAACTGTACAAAACTAAATAAAGAAACAGTCAATAAACTGTACAAAACTCAATAAATAACCAGTCAAAAAACTGTACAAAACTCAATAAAGAAACAGTCAAAAAACTGTACAAAACACAATAAAGAATCAGTCAATACACTATACAAAACTCAATAAAGAAACAGTCAATAAACTGTACAAAACTCAGTAAATAATCAGTCAATAAACTATACAAAACTCAATAAAGAAACAGTCAAAAAACTGTACAAAACTCAATAAAGAAACAGTCAATAAACTGTACAAAACTGAATAAAGAACCAGTCAAAAATCTGTACAAAACTGAATAAAGAACCAGTCAATAAACTGCACAAAACTGAATAAAGAACCAGTCAATAAACTGTACAAAACTCAATAAAGAAACAGTCAATAAACGGTACAAAACTCAATAAATAACCAGTCAAAAAACTGTACAAAACTCAATAAAGAAACAATAAAAAACTGTACAAAACTCAATAAACAAACAATAAAAAACTGTACAAAACTCAATAAAGAATCAGTCAATAAACTGTACAAAACTAAACATAGAAACAGTCAATAAACTGTATAACACTAAATAAAGAAACAGTCAATAAACTGTACAAAACTAAATAAAGAACCAGTCAATAAACTGTACAAAACTGAAAAAAACAGTCAATAAACAGTACAAAACTGAACAAAAAAAACAGTCAAGAAACTGTACAAAACTCAATAAAGAAACAGTCAATAAACTGTACAAAACTGAATAAAAAACCTGTCAATAAACTGTACAAAACTCAATAAAGAATTAGTCAATAAACTGTACAAAACTCAATAAAGAACCAGTCAAAAAACTGTTCAAAACTCAATAAAGAACCAGCCAATAAACTCTACAGAACTCAATATAGACCCAGTCAATAAACTGTACAAAACTAAATAAAGAACCAGTCAATAACTGTATAAAACTAATGAAAGAACCAGTCAATAAACTGTACAAAACTAAATAAAGAAACTGTCAATAAACTGTACAAAACTCAATAAAGAAACAGTCAATAAACTGTACAAAACTCAATAAAGAACCAGTCAAAAAAACTGTACAAAACTCAATATAGAAACAGACAATAAACTGTACAAAACTAAATAAAGAAACAGTCAATAAACTGTACAAAACTAAATAAAGAACCAGTCAATAAACTGTACAAAACTGAATAAAGAAGAAGTCAATAAACTGTACAAAACTGAATAAAGAACCAGTCAATAAACAGAACAAAACTGAACAAAAGAACCAGCCAATTAACTGTACAAAACTCAATAAAGAAACAGTCAATAAACGGTACAAAACTCAATAAAAAACCTGTCAATAAACTGTACAAAACTCAATAAAGAAACAGTCAATAAACTGTACAAAACTCAATAAAGAACCAGTCAAAAAACTGTTCAAAACTCAATAAAGAACCAGCCAATAAACTCTACAGAACTCAATATAGACCCAGTCAATAAACTGTACAAAACTAAATAAAGAACCAGTCAATAACTGTACAAAACTAATGAAAGAACCAGTCAATAAACTGTACAAAACTAAATAAAGAAACTGTCAATAAACTGTACAAAACTCAATAAAGAAACAGTCAATAAACTGTACAAAACTCAATAAAGAACCAGTCAAAAAAACTGTACAAAACTCAATATAGAAACAGACAATAAACTGTACAAAACTAAATAAAGAAACAGTCAATAAACTGTACAAAACTGAATAAAGAACCAGTCAATAAACTGTACAAAACTCAATAAAGAAACAGTCAATAAACTGTACAAAACTCAGTAAAGAAACAGTCAATAAACTGTACAAAACTCAATAAAGAACCAGTCAAAAATCTGTGCAAAAATGAAGAAAGAACCAGTCAATAAACTGTACAAAACTCAATAAAGAAACAGTCAATAAACTGTACAAAACTCAATAAATAACCAGTAAAAAAAACTGTTCAAAACTCAATAAAGAAACAATAAAAAAACTGTACAAAACTCAGTAAATAATCAGTCAATAAACTATACAAAACTCAATAAAGAAACAGTCAATAAACTGTACAAAACTCAATAAAGAACCAGTCAAAAATCTGTACAAAGTTGAATAAAGAACCAGTCAATAAACTGTACAAAACTCAATAAAGAACCAGTCAATAAACTGTACAAATCTCAATAAAGAACCAGTCAATAAACTGTACAAAACTCAATAAAGAACCAGTCAATAAACTGTACAAAACTCAATAAAGATCCAGTCAATAAACTGTACAAAACTAAATAAAGAAACAGTCAATAAACTGTACAAAACAAAATAAAGAACCAGTCAATAAACTGTACAAAACTCAATAAAGAAACAGTCAATAAACTGTACAAAACTAAATAAAGAAACAGTCAATAAACTGTACAAAACTAAATAGAGAAACAGTCAATAAACTTTACAAAACTAAATAAAGAAACAGTCAATAAACTTTACAAAACTAAATAAAGAACCAGTCAATAAACTATACAAAACTCAATAAAGAAACAGTCACTAAACTGTACAAAACTCAATAAAGGACCAGTCAAAAATCTGTAAAAAACTCAATAAAGAACCAGTCAATAATCAGTACAAAACTAAATAAAGAAACAGTCAATAAACTGTACAAAACTGAATAAAGAACCAGTCAATAAACTGTACAAAACTGAATAAAGAACCAGTCAATAAACTGTACAAAACTTAATAAAGAAACAGCAAAAAAAACTGTACAAAACTAAATAAAGAAACAGTCAATAAACTGTACAAAACTAAATAAAGAAACTGTCAGTAAACTGTACAAAACTAAATAAAGAACCAGTCACTAAACAGAACAAAACTGCACAAAGGACCAGCCAATAAAACTGTACAAAACTCAAAAAAGAACCAGTCAATAAACTGTACAAAACTGAATAAAGAATCAGTCAATAAACTGTACAAAACTCAATAAAGACTTAGTCAATAAACTGTACAAAACTCAATAAAGAACCAGTCAATAAACTGTACAAAACTAAATAAAGAACCAGTCAATAACTGTACAAAACTAATGAAAGAACCAGTCAATAAACTGTACAAAACTAAATAAAGAAACTGTCAATAAACTGTACAAAACTCAATAAAGAAACAGTCAATAAACTGTACAAAACTCAATAAATAACCAGTCAAAAAAACTGTACAAAACTCAATATAGAAACAGACAATAAACTGTACAAAACTAAATAAAGAAACAGTCAATAAACTGTATAAAACTGAATAAAGAACCAGTCAATAAACTGTACAAAACTCAATAAAGAAACAGTCAATAAACTGTACAAAACTCAGTAAAGAAACAGTCAATAAACTGTACAAAACTCAGTAAATAATCAGTCAATAAACTATACAAAACTCAATAAAGAAACAGTCAATAAACTGTACAAAACTCAATAAAGAACCAGTCAAAAATCTGTGCAAAAATGAATAAAGAACCAGTCAATAAACTGTACAAAACTCAATAAAGAACCAGTCAATAATCAGTACAAAACTAAATAAAGAAACAGTCAATAAACTGTACAAAACTGAATAAAGAACCAGTCAATAAACTGTACAAAACTGAATAAAGAACCAGTCAATAAAATGTACAAAACTTAATAAAGAAACAGCAAAAAAAACTGTACAAAACTAAATAAAGAAACAGTCAATAAACTGTACAAAACTAAATAAAGAAACAGTCAGTAAACTGTACAAAACTAAATAAAGAACCAGTCACTAAACAGAACAAAACTGCACAAAGGACCAGCCAATAAAACTGTACAAAACTCAAAAAAGAACCAGTCAATAAACTGTACAAAACTGAATAAAGAATCAGTCAATAAACTGTACAAAACTCAATAAAGACTTAGTCAATAAACTGTACAAAACTCAATAAAGAACCAGTCAATAAACTGTACAAAACTGAATAAAGAACCAGTCAATAAACTGTAAAAAAACTCAATAAAGAACCCGTCAATAAACTGTACAAAACTCAATAAAGGACCAGTCAATAAACTGTACAAAACTCAATAAATGAACAGTCAATAAACTGTACAAAACTCAATAAAGAAACAGTCAATAAACTGTACAAAACTCAATAAATAACCAGTCAAAAAACTGTACAAAACTCAATAAAGAAACAGTCAAAAAACTGTACAAAACACAATAAAGAATCAGTCAATAAACTATACAAAACTCAATAAAGAAACAGTCAATAAACTGTACAAAACTCAGTAAATAATCAGTCAATAAACTATACAAAACTCAATAAAGAAACAGTCAAAAAACTGTACAAAACTCAATAAAGAAACAGTCAATAAACTGTACAAAACTGAATAAAGAACCAGTCAAAAATCTGTACAAAACTGAATAAAGAACCAGTCAATAAACTGCACAAAACTGAATAAAGAACCAGTCAATAAACTGTACAAAACTCAATAAAGAAACAGTCAATAAACGGTACAAAACTCAATAAATAACCAGTCAAAAAACTGTACAAAACTCAATAAAGAAACAATAAAAAACTGTACAAAACTCAATAAACAAACAATAAAAAACTGTACAAAACTCAATAAAGAATCAGTCAATAAACTGTACAAAACTAAACATAGAAACAGTCAATAAACTGTATAACACTAAATAAAGAAACAGTCAATAAACTGTACAAAACTAAATAAAGAACCAGTCAATAAACTGTACAAAACTGAAAAAAACAGTCAATAAACAGTACAAAACTGAACAAAAAAAACAGTCAAGAAACTGTACAAAACTCAATAAAGAAACAGTCAATAAACTGTACAAAACTGAATAAAAAACCTGTCAATAAACTGTACAAAACTCAATAAAGAATTAGTCAATAAACTGTACAAAACTCAATAAAGAACCAGTCAAAAAACTGTTCAAAACTCAATAAAGAACCAGCCAATAAACTCTACAGAACTCAATATAGACCCAGTCAATAAACTGTACAAAACTAAATAAAGAACCAGTCAATAACTGTACAAAACTAATGAAAGAACCAGTCAATAAACTGTACAAAACTAAATAAAGAAACTGTCAATAAACTGTACAAAACTCAATAAAGAAACAGTCAATAAACTGTACAAAACTCAATAAAGAACCAGTCAAAAAAACTGTACAAAACTCAATATAGAAACAGTCAATAAACTGTACAAAACTAAATAAAGAAACAGTCAATAAACTGTACAAAACTAAATAAAGAACCAGTCAATAAACTGTACAAAACTGAATAAAGAAGAAGTCAATAAACTGTACAAAACTGAATAAAGAACCAGTCAATAAACAGAACAAAACTGAACAAAAGAACCAGCCAATTAACTGTACAAAACTCAATAAAGAAACAGTCAATAAACGGTACAAAACTCAATAAAAAACCTGTCAATAAACTGTACAAAACTCAATAAAGAATTAGTCAATAAACTGTACAAAACTCAATAAAGAACCAGTCAAAAAACTGTTCAAAACTCAATAAAGAACCAGCCAATAAACTCTACAGAACTCAATATAGACCCAGTCAATAAACTGTACAAAACTAAATAAAGAACCAGTCAATAACTGTACAAAACTAATGAAAGAACCAGTCAATAAACTGTACAAAACTAAATAAAGAAACTGTCAATAAACTGTACAAAACTCAATAAAGAAACAGTCAATAAACTGTACAAAACTCAATAAAGAACCAGTCAAAAAAACTGTACAAAACTCAATATAGAAACAGACAATAAACTGTACAAAACTAAATAAAGAAACAGTCAATAAACTGTACAAAACTGAATAAAGAACCAGTCAATAAACTGTACAAAACTCAATAAAGAAACAGTCAATAAACTGTACAAAACTCAGTAAAGAAACAGTCAATAAACTGTACAAAACTCAATAAAGAACCAGTCAAAAATCTGTGCAAAAATGAAGAAAGAACCAGTCAATAAACTGTACAAAACTCAATAAAGAAACAGTCAATAAACTGTACAAAACTCAATAAATAACCAGTAAAAAAACTGTTCAAAACTCAATAAAGAAACAATAAAAAAACTGTACAAAACTCAGTAAATAATCAGTCAATAAACTATACAAAACTCAATAAAGAAACAGTCAATAAACTGTACAAAACTCAATAAAGAACCAGTCAAAAATCTGTACAAAGTTGAATAAAGAACCAGTCAATAAACTGTACAAAACTCAATAAAGAACCAGTCAATAAACTGTACAAATCTCAATAAAGAACCAGTCAATAAACTGTACAAAACTCAATAAAGAACCAGTCAATAAACTGTACAAAACTCAATAAAGATCCAGTCAATAAACTGTACAAAACTAAATAAAGAAACAGTCAATAAACTGTACAAAACAAAATAAAGAACCAGTCAATAAACTGTACAAAACTCAATAAAGAAACAGTCAATAAACTGTACAAAACTAAATAAAGAAACAGTCAATAAACTGTACAAAACTAAATAGAGAAACAGTCAATAAACTTTACAAAACTAAATAAAGAAACAGTCAATAAACTTTACAAAACTAAATAAAGAACCAGTCAATAAACTATACAAAACTCAATAAAGAAACAGTCACTAAACTGTACAAAACTCAATAAAGGACCAGTCAAAAATCTGTAAAAAACTCAATAAAGAACCAGTCAATAATCAGTACAAAACTAAATAAAGAAACAGTCAATAAACTGTACAAAACTGAATAAAGAACCAGTCAATAAACTGTACAAAACTGAATAAAGAACCAGTCAATAAACTGTACAAAACTTAATAAAGAAACAGCAAAAAAAACTGTACAAAACTAAATAAAGAAACAGTCAATAAACTGTACAAAACTAAATAAAGAAACTGTCAGTAAACTGTACAAAACTAAATAAAGAACCAGTCACTAAACAGAACAAAACTGCACAAAGGACCAGCCAATAAAACTGTACAAAACTCAAAAAAGAACCAGTCAATAAACTGTACAAAACTGAATAAAGAATCAGTCAATAAACTGTACAAAACTCAATAAAGACTTAGTCAATAAACTGTACAAAACTCAATAAAGAACCAGTCAATAAACTGTACAAAACTAAATAAAGAACCAGTCAATAACTGTACAAAACTAATGAAAGAACCAGTCAATAAACTGTACAAAACTAAATAAAGAAACTGTCAATAAACTGTACAAAACTCAATAAAGAAACAGTCAATAAACTGTACAAAACTCAATAAATAACCAGTCAAAAAAACTGTACAAAACTCAATATAGAAACAGACAATAAACTGTACAAAACTAAATAAAGAAACAGTCAATAAACTGTATAAAACTGAATAAAGAACCAGTCAATAAACTGTACAAAACTCAATAAAGAAACAGTCAATAAACTGTACAAAACTCAGTAAAGAAACAGTCAATAAACTGTACAAAACTCAATAAAGAACCAGTCAAAAATCTGTGCAAAAATGAAGAAAGAACCAGTCAATAAACTGTACAAAACTCAATAAAGAAACAGTCAATAAACTGTACAAAACTCAATAAATAACCAGTAAAAAAACTGTTCAAAACTCAATAAAGAAACAATAAAAAAACTGTACAAAACTCAGTAAATAATCAGTCAATAAACTATACAAAACTCAATAAAGAAACAGTCAATAAACTGTACAAAACTCAATAAAGAACCAGTCAAAAATCTGTACAAAGTTGAATAAAGAACCAGTCAATAAACTGTACAAAACTCAATAAAGAACCAGTCAATAAACTGTACAAATCTCAATAAAGAACCAGTCAATAAACTGTACAAAACTCAATAAAGAACCAGTCAATAAACTGTACAAAACTCAATAAAGATCCGGTCAATAAACTGTACAAAACTAAATAAAGAAACAGTCAATAAACTGTACAAAACAAAATAAAGAACCAGTCAATAAACTGTACAAAACTCAATAAAGAAACAGTCAATAAACTGTACAAAACTAAATAAAGAAACAGTCAATAAACTGTACAAAACTAAATAGAGAAACAGTCAATAAACTTTACAAAACTAAATAAAGAAACAGTCAATAAACTTTACAAAACTAAATAAAGAACCAGTCAATAAACTATACAAAACTCAATAAAGAAACAGTCAATAAACTGTACAAAACTCAATAAAGGACCAGTCAAAAATCTGTAAAAAACTCAATAAAGAACCAATCAATAATCAGTACAAAACTAAATAAAGAAACAGTCAATAAACTGTACAAAACTGAATAAAGAACCAGTCAATAAACTGTACAAAACTGAATAAAGAACCAGTCAATAAACTGTACAAAACTTAATAAAGAAACAGCAAAAAAAACTGTACAAAACTAAATAAAGAAACAGTCAATAAACTGTACAAAACTAAATAAAAAAACTGTCAGTAAACTGTATAAAACTAAATAAAGAACCAGTCACTAAACAGAACAAAACTGCACAAAGGACCAGCCAATAAAACTGTACAAAACTCAAAAAAGAACCAGTCAATAAACTGTACAAAACTGAATAAAGAATCAGTCAATAAACTGTACAAAACTCAATAAAGACTTAGTCAATAAACTGTACAAAACTCAATAAAGAACCAGTCAATAAACTGTACAAAACTGAATAAAGAACCAGTCAATAAACTGTAAAAAAACTCAATAAAGAACCCGTCAATAAACTGTACAAAACTCAATAAAGGACCAGTCAATAAACTGTACAAAACTCAATAAATGAACAGTCAATAAACTGTACAAAACTAAATAAAGAAACAGTCAATAAACTGTACAAAACTCAATAAATAACCAGTCAAAAAACTGTACAAAACTCAATAAAGAAACAGTCAAAAAACTGTACAAAACTCAATAAAGAATCAGTCAATACACTATACAAAACTCAATAAAGAAACAGTCAATAAACTGTACAAAACTCAGTAAATAATCAGTCAATAAACTATACAAAACTCAATAAAGAAACAGTCAATAAACTGTACAAAACTCAATAAAGAACCAGTCAAAAATCTGTGCAAAAATGAATAAAGAACCAGTCAATAAACTGTACAAAACTCAATAAAGAACCAGTCAATAATCAGTACAAAACTAAATAAAGAACCAGTCAATAAACTGTACAAAACTGAATAAAGAACCAGTCAATAAACTGTACAAAACTGAATAAAGAACCAGTCAATAAACTGTACAAAACTTAATAAAGAAACAGCAAAAAAAACTGTACAAAACTAAATAAAGAAACAGTCAATAAACTGTACAAAACTCAATAAAGAACCAGTCAATAAACTGTACAAATCTCAATAAAGAACCAGTCAATAAACTGTACAAAACTCAATAAAGAACCAGTCAATAAACTGTACAAAACTCAATAAAGATCCAGTCAATAAACTGTACAAAACTAAATAAAGAAACAGTCAATAAACTGTACAAAACTAAATAAAGAACCAGTCAATAAACTGTACAAAACTCAATAAAGAAACAGTCAATAAACTGTACAAAACTAAATAAAGAAACAGTCAATAAACTGTACAAAACTAAATAGAGAAACAGTCAATAAACTTTACAAAACTAAATAAAGAAACAGTCAATAAACTTTACAAAACTAAATAAAGAACCAGTCAATAAACTATACAAAACTCAATAAAGAAACAGTCAATAAACTGTACAAAACTCAATAAAGGACCAGTCAAAAATCTGTAAAAAACTCAATAAAGAACCAGTCAATAATCAGTACAAAACTAAATAAAGAAACAGTCAATAAACTGTACAAAACTGAATAAAGAACCAGTCAATAAACTGTACAAAACTGAATAAAGAACCAGTCAATAAACTGTACAAAACTTAATAAAGAAACAGCAAAAAAAACTGTACAAAACTAAATAAAGAAACAGTCAATAAACTGTACAAAACTAAATAAAGAAACTGTCAGTAAACTGTACAAAACTAAATAAAGAACCAGTCACTAAACAGAACAAAACTGCACAAAGGACCAGCCAATAAAACTGTACAAAACTCAAAAAAGAACCAGTCAATAAACTGTACAAAACTGAATAAAGAATCAGTCAATAAACTGTACAAAACTCAATAAAGACTTAGTCAATAAACTGTACAAAACTCAATAAAGAACCAGTCAATAAACTGTACAAAACTGAATAAAGAACCAGTCAATAAACTGTAAAAAAACTCAATAAAGAACCCGTCAATAAACTGTACAAAACTCAATAAAGGACCAGTCAATAAACTGTACAAAACTCAATAAATGAACAGTCAATAAACTGTACAAAACTAAATAAAGAAACAGTCAATAAACTGTACAAAACTCAATAAATAACCAGTCAAAAAACTGTACAAAACTCAATAAAGAAACAGTCAAAAAACTGTACAAAACTCAATAAAGAATCAGTCAATACACTATACAAAACTCAATAAAGAAACAGTCAATAAACTGTACAAAACTCAGTAAATAATCAGTCAATAAACTATACAAAACTCAATAAAGAAACAGTCAATAAACTGTACAAAACTCAATAAAGAACCAGTCAAAAATCTGTGCAAAAATGAATAAAGAACCAGTCAATAAACTGTACAAAACTCAATAAAGAACCAGTCAATAATCAGTACAAAACTAAATAAAGAAACAGTCAATAAACTGTACAAAACTGAATAAAGAACCAGTCAATAAACTGTACAAAACTGAATAAAGAACCAGTCAATAAACTGTACAAAACTTAATAAAGAAACAGCAAAAAAAACTGTACAAAACTAAATAAAGAAACAGTCAATAAACTGTACAAAACTAAATAAAGAAACTGTCAGTAAACTGTACAAAGCTAAATAAAGAACCAGTCACTAAACAGAACAAAACTGCACAAAGGACCAGCCAATAAAACTGTACAAAACTCAAAAAAGAACCAGTCAATAAACTGTACAAAACTGAATAAAGAATCAGTCAATAAACTGTACAAAACTCAATAAAGACTTAGTCAATAAACTGTACAAAACTCAATAAAGAACCAGTCAATAAACTGTACAAAACTGAATAAAGAACCAGTCAATAAACTGTAAAAAAACTCAATAAAGAACCCGTCAATAAACTGTACAAAACTCTATAAAGGACCAGTCAATAAACTGTACAAAACTCAATAAATGAACAGTCAATAAACTGTACAAAACTAAATAAAGAAACAGTCAATAAACTGTACAAAACTCAATAAATAACCAGTCAAAAAACTGTACAAAACTCAATAAAGAAACAGTCAAAAAACTGTACAAAACTCAATAAAGAATCAGTCAATACACTATACAAAACTCAATAAAGAAACAGTCAATAAACTGTACAAAACTCAGTAAATAATCAGTCAATAAACTATACAAAACTCAATAAAGAAACAGTCAATAAACTGTACAAAACTCAATAAAGAACCAGTCAAAAATCTGTGCAAAAATGAATAAAGAACCAGTCAATAACTGTACAAAACTCAATAAAGAAACAGTCAATAAACTGTACAAAACTCAATAAATAACCAGTCAAAAAACTGTTCAAAACTCAATAAAGAAACAATAAAAAAACTGTACAAAACTCAGTAAATAATCAGTCAATAAACTATACAAAACTGAATAAAGAAACAGTCAATAAACTGTACAAAACTCAATAAAGAACCAGTCAATAAACTGTACAAAACTAAATAAAGAAACTGTCAGTAAACTGTACAAAACTAAATAATGAACCAGTCACTAAACAGAACAAAACTGCACAAAGGACCAGCCAATAAACTGTACAAAATTCAAAAAAGAACCAGTCAATAAACTGTACAAAACTGAATAAATAATCAGTCAATAAACTATACAAAACTCAAAAAAGAAACAGTCAATAAACTGTACAAAACTCAATAAAGAACCAGTCAAAAATCTGTACAAAGTTGAATAAAGAACCAGTCAATAAACTGTACAAAACTCAATAAAGAACCAGTCAATAAACTGTACAAAACTCAATAAAGAACCAGTCAATAAACTGTACAAAACTCAATAAATAACCAGTCAAAAAACTGTACAAAACTCAATAAAGAACCAGTCAATAATCAGTACAAAACTAAATAAAGAAACAGTAAATAAACTGTACAAAACTGAATAAAGAACCAGTCAATAAACTGTACAAAACTAAATAAAGAAACAGTCAATAAACTGTACAAAATTAAATAAAGAAACTGTCAATAAACTGTACAAAACTAAATAAAGAACCAGTCACTAAACAGAACAAAACTGAACAAAGGACCAGCCAATAAACTGTACAAAACTCAAAAAAGAACCAGTCAATAAACTGTACAAAACTGAATAAAGAATAAGTCAATAAACTGTACAAAACTCAATAAAGAACCAGTCAATAAACTGTACAAAACTGAATAAAGAACCAGTCAATAAACTGTACAAAACTCAATAAAGAAACAGTCAATAAACTGTACAAAACTCAATAAAGAACCAGTCAATAAACTGTACAAAACTCAATAAAGAAACAGTCAAAAACTGTACCAAACTCAATAAAGAATCAGTCAATAAACTATACAAAACTCAATAAAGAAACAGTCAATAAACTGTACAAATTTCAATAAAGAATCAGTCAATAAACAGTACAAAACTCAATAAAGAACCAGTCAATAAACTGTACAAAACCAATAAAGAATCAGTCAATAAACTGTACAAAACTCAATAAAGAAACAGTCAATAAACTGTACAAAACTAAATAAAGAAACAGTCAATAAACTGTACAAAACTAAATAGAGAAACAGTCAATAAACTGTACAAAACTAAATAAAGAAACAGTCAATAAACTTTACAAAACTAAATAAAGAACCAGTCAATAAACTATACAAAACTCAATAAAGAAACAGTCAATAAACTGTACAAAACTCAATTAAGAACCAGTCAAAAATCTGTACAAAACTGAATAAAGAACCAGTCAATAAACTGTACTAAACTGAGTAAAGAACTAGTCAATAAACTGTACAAAACTCAATAAAGAAACAGTCAATAAACTGTACAAAACTCAATAAATAACCAGTCAAAAATCTGTACAAAACTGAATAAAGAACCAGTCAATAAACTGTACAAAACTCAATAAAGAACCCGTCAATAAAGTGTACAAAACTCAATAAAGGACCAGTCAATAAACTGTACAAAACTCAAAGAATGAACAGTCAATAAACTGTACAAAACTAAGTAAAGAAACAGTCAATAAACTGTACAAAACTCAATAAAGAACCAGTCAATAAACTGTACAAAACTCAATAAAGAAACAGTCAAAAACTGTACAAAACTAAATAAAGAATCAGTCAATAAACTATACAAAACTCAATAAAGAAACAGTCAATAAACTATACAAAACTCAATAAAGAAACAGTCAATAAACTGTACAAAACTCAATAAAGAACCAGTCAAAAATCTGTACAAAACTCAATAAAGAACGAGTCAATAAACTGTACAAAACTCAAAAAATGAACAGTCAATAAACTGTACAAAACTAAATAAAGAAACAGTCAATAAACTGTACAAAACCAATAAAGAATCAGTCTATAAACTGTACAAAACTCAATAAAGAAACAGTCAATCAACTGTACAAAACTGAATAAAGAAACAGTCAATAAACTATACAAAACTCAGTAAAGAAACAGTCAATAAACTGTGCAAAACTCAATAAAGAACCAGTCAATAAACTGTACAAAACTGAATAAAGAACCAGTCAATAAACAGAACAAAACTGAACAAAGAACCAGCCAAGAAACTGTACAAAACTCAATAAAGAAACAGTCAATAAACTGTACAAAACTCAATAAAGGACCAGTCAAAAATCTGTAAAAAACTCAATAAAGAACCAGTCAATAAACTGTACAAAACTGAATAAAGAACCAGTCAATAAACTGTACAAAACTAAATAAAGAAACAGTCAATAAACTTTACAAAACTAAATAAAGAACCAGACAATAAACTATACAAAACGCAATAAAGAAACAGTCAATAAACTGTACAAAACTCAATAAAGAACCAGTCAAAAATCTGTACAAAACTGAATCAAGAACCAGTCAATAAACTGTACAAAACTGAATAAAGAACCAGTCAATAAACTGTACAAAACTCAATAAAGAAACAGTCAATAAACTGTACAAAACTCAATAAATAACCAGTCAAAAAACTGTACAAAACTCCATAAAGAAACAATAAAAAAACTGTACAAAACTCAATATATAAACAGTCAATAAACTGTACAAAACTAAATAAAGAAACAGTCAATAAAAGGTACAAAACTAAATAAAGAACCAGTCAATAAACTGTAGAAAACTGAATAAAGAAGCATTCAATAAACTGTACAAAATTGAATAAAGAACCAGTCAATAAACAGAACAAAACTGAACAAAGAACCAGCCAATAAACTGTACAAAACTCAATAAAGAAACAGTCAATAAACTGTACAAAACTGAATAAAGAACCTGTCAATAACTGTAGAACACTCAATAAAGAACCAGTCAATAAACTGTACAAAACTGAATAAAGAACCTGTCAATAAACTGTACAAAACTTAATAAAGAAACAGTAAAAAAAACTGTACAAAACTAAATAAAGAAACAGTCAGTAAACTGTACAAAACTAAATAAAGAAACTGTCAATAAACTGTACAAAACTAAATAAAGAACCAGTCACTAAATTGTATACAAACTAAAACAGAAACAGTCAATAAACTGTACATAACTAAATAAAAAAACAGTCAATAAACTGTACAAAACTAAATATACAAACAGTCAATAAACTATACACAAACCCAATAAAGAACCAGTCAATAAACTGTACAAAGCTGAATAAAGAACCAGTCAATAAACTGTACAAAACTCAATAAAGAACCAGTCAATAAACTATACACAAACTCAATAAAGAACCAGTCAATAAACTGTACAAAGCTGAATAAAGAACCAGTCAATAAACTGTACAAACTCAATAAAGAACCAGTCAATAAACTGTACAAAACTGAATAAAAAACCACTAAATAAACTGTACAAAACTCAATACATGAACAGTCAATAAACTGTACAAAACTAAATAAAGAAACAGTCAATAAACTGTACAAAACTCAATAGATAACCAGTCAAAAAACTGTACAAAAAACAGTAAATAATCAATCAATAAACTATACAAAACTCAATAAAGAAACAGTCCAAAAACTGTACAAAACTCAATAAAGAATCACTCAATAAACTATACAACACTCAATAAAGAAACAGTCAATAAACTGTACAAAACTCAATAAAGAACCAGTCAAAAATCTGTGCAAAAATGAATAAAGAACCAGTCAATAAACTGTACAAAACTCAATAAAGAAACAATCAATACACTGTACAAAACTCAATAAATAACCAGTCAAAAAACTGTACAAAACTCAATAAAGAAACATTAAAAAAACTGTACAAAACTCAATAAAGAATCAGTCAATAAACTATACAACACTCAATAAAGAAACAGTCAATAAACTGTACAAAACTCAATAAAGAATTAGTCAATAAACTGTACAAAACTCAATAAAGAACCAGTCAATAACTGTACAAAACTAATGAAAGAACCAGTCAATAAACTGTACAAAACTAAATAAAGAAACTGTCAATAAACTGTACAAAACTCAATAAAGAAACAGTCAATAAACTGTACAAAACTCAATAAAGAACCAGTCAAAAAAACTGTACAAAACTCAATATAGAAACAGACAATAAACTGTACAAAACTAAATAAAGAACCAGTCAATAAACTGTACAAAATTGAATAAAGAACCAGTCAATAAACAGAACAAAACTGAACAAAGAACCAGCCAATAAACTATACAAAACTCAATAAAGAAACAGTCAATAAACTGTACAAAACTCAATAAAGAACCAGTCAATAAACTGTACAAAACTCAATAAAGAAACAGTCAAAAACTGTACAAAACTCAATAAAGAATCAGTCAATAAACTATACAAAACTCAATAAAGAAACAGTCAATAAACTGTACAAAACTGAATAAAGAACCAGTCAAAAATCTGTACAAAACTGAATAAAGAACCAGTCAATAAACTGTACAAAACTCAATAAAGAATCAGTCAATAAACAGTACAAAACTCAATAAAGAACCAGTCAATAAACTGTACAAAACCAATAAAGAATCAGTCAATAAACTGTACAAAACTCAATAAAGAAACAGTCAATAAACTGTACAAAACTCAATAAAGAAACAGTCAATAAACTGTACAAAACTAAATAAAGAAACAGTCAATAAACTTTACAAAACTAAATAAAGAACCAGTCAATAAACTATACAAAACTCAATAAAGAAACAGTCAATAAACTGTACAAAACTGAATAAAGAACCAGTAAATAAACAGTACAAAACTCAATAAAGAACCAGTCAATAAACTGTACAAAACTCAATAAAGAACCAGTCAATAAACTGTACAAAACTCAATATAGGAACAGTCAATAAACTGTACAAAACTAAATAAAGAAACAGTCAATAAACAGTGCAAAACTCAATAAAGAACCAGTCAATAAACTGTAGAAAACTGAATAAAGAAGAAGTCAATAAACTGTACAAAATTGAATAAAGAACCAGTCAATAAACAGAACAAAACTGAACAAAGAACCAGCCAAGAAACTGTACAAAACTCAATAAGGAACCAGTCAATAAACTGTACAAAACTGAATATAGAATCGGTCAATAAACTGTACAAAACTCAATAAAGACTTAGTCAATAAACTGTACAAAACTCAATAAAGAACCAGTCACTAAACTGTACAAAACTGAATAAAGAACCAGTCAATAAACTGTACAAAACTCAATAAAGAACCCGTCAATAAAGTGTACAAAACTCAATAAAGGACCAGTCAATAAACTGTACAAAACTCAAAAAATGAACAGTCAATAAACTGTACAAAACTAAGTAAAGAAACAGTCAATAAACTGTACAAAACTCAATAAAGAACCAGTCAATAAACTGTACAAAACTCAATAAAGAAACAGTCAAAAACTGTACAAAACTAAATAAAGAATCAGTCAATAAACTATACAAAACTCAATAAAGAAACAGTCAATAAACTGTACAAAACTCAATAAAGAACCAGTCAAAAATCTGTACAAAACTCAATAAAGAACCAGTCAATAAACTGTACAAAACTCAAAAAATGAACAGTCAATAAACTGTACAAAACTAAATAAAGAAACAGTCAATAAACTGTACAAAACCAATAAAGAATCAGTCAATAAACTGTACAAAACTCAATAAAGAAACAGTCAATAAACTGTACAAAACTAAATAAAGAAACAGTCAATAAACTGTACAAAACTAAATAGAGAAACAGTCAATAAACTGTACAAAACTAAATAAAGAAACAGTCAATAAACTTTACAAAACTAAATAAAGAACCAGTCAATAAACTATACAAAACTCAATGAAGAAACAGTCAATAAACTGTACAAAACTCAATAAAGAACCAGTCAAAAATCTGTACAAAACTGAATAAAGAACCAGTCAATAAACTGTACAAAACTGAATAAAGAACCAGTCAATAAACTGTACAAAACTCAATAAAGAAACAGTCAATAAACTGTACAAAACTCAATAAATAACCAGTCAAAAAACTGTACAAAACTCAATAAAGAAACAATAAAAAAACTGTACAAAACTCAATAAAGAAACAGTCAATAAACTGTACAAAACTAAATAAAGAAACAGTCAATAAACAGTGCAAAACTCAATAAAGAACCAGTCAATAAACTGTAGAAAACTGAATAAAGAAGAAGTCAATAAACTGTACAAAATTGAATAAAGAACCAGTCAATAAACAGAACAAAACTGAACAAAGAACCAGCCAAGAAACTGTACAAAACTCAATAAGGAACCAGTCAATAAACTGTACAAAACTGAATATAGAATCGGTCAATAAACTGTACAAAACTCAATAAAGACTTAGTCAATAAACTGTACAAAACTCAATAAAGAACCAGTCACTAAACTGTACAAAACTGAATAAAGAACCAGTCAATAAACTGTACAAAACTCAATAAAGAACCCGTCAATAAAGTGTACAAAACTCAATAAAGGACCAGTCAATAAACTGTACAAAACTCAAAAAATGAACAGTCAATAAACTGTACAAAACTAAGTAAAGAAACAGTCAATAAACTGTACAAAACTCAATAAAGAACCAGTCAATAAACTGTACAAAACTCAATAAAGAAACAGTCAAAAACTGTACAAAACTAAATAAAGAATCAGTCAATAAACTATACAAAACTCAATAAAGAAACAGTCAATAAACTGTACAAAACTCAATAAAGAACCAGTCAAAAATCTGTACAAAACTCAATAAAGAACCAGTCAATAAACTGTACAAAACTCAAAAAATGAACAGTCAATAAACTGTACAAAACTAAATAAAGAAACAGTCAATAAACTGTACAAAACCAATAAAGAATCAGTCAATAAACTGTACAAAACTCAATAAAGAAACAGTCAATAAACTGTACAAAACTAAATAAAGAAACAGTCAATAAACTGTACAAAACTAAATAGAGAAACAGTCAATAAACTGTACAAAACTAAATAAAGAAACAGTCAATAAACTTTACAAAACTAAATAAAGAACCAGTCAATAAACTATACAAAACTCAATGAAGAAACAGTCAATAAACTGTACAAAACTCAATAAAGAACCAGTCAAAAATCTGTACAAAACTGAATAAAGAACCAGTCAATAAACTGTACAAAACTGAATAAAGAACCAGTCAATAAACTGTACAAAACTCAATAAAGAAACAGTCAATAAACTGTACAAAACTCAATAAATAACCAGTCAAAAAACTGTACAAAACTCAATAAAGAAACAATAAAAAAACTGTACAAAACTCAATAAAGAAACAGTCAATAAACTGTACAAAACTAAATAAAGAAACAGTCAATAAACAGTAAAAAACTAAATAAAGAAACAGTCAATAAACTGTAGAAAACTGAATAAAGAAGCAGTCAATAAACTGTACAAAATTGAATAAAGAACCAGTCAATAAACAAAACAAAACTGAACAAAGGACCAGCCAATAAACTGTACAAAACTCAATAAAGAACCAGTCAATAAACTGTACAAAACTGAATAAAGAACCAGTCAATAAACTGTACAAAACTGAATAAAGAACCAGTCAATAAACTGTACAAAACTCAATAAAGAACCCGTCAATAAACTGTACAAAACTCAATAAAGGATTAGTCAATAAACTGTACAAAACTCAATAAATGAACAGTCAATAAACTGTACAAAACTAAATAAAGAAACAGTCAATAAACTGTACAAAACTCAATAGATTACCAGTCAAAAAACTGTACAAAACTCAATAAAGAAACAGTCAAAAAACTGTAAAAAACTCAATAAAGAATCAGTCAATAAACTATACAACACTCAATAAAGAAACAGTCAATAAACTGTACAAAACTCAATAAAGAACCAGTCAAAAATATGAGCAAAAATGAAAAAAGAACCAGTGAATAAACTGGACAAAACTCAATAAAGAAACAATCAATACACTGTACAAAACTCAATAAATAACCAGTCAAAAAACTGTACAAAACTCAAAAAATGAACAGTCAATAAACTGTACAAAACTAAGTAAAGAAACAGTCAATAAACTGTACAAAACTCAATAAAGAACCAGTCAATAAACTGTACAAAACTCAATAAAGAAACAATAAAAAAACTGTACAAAACTCAATAAAGAAACAGTCAATAAACTGTACAAAACTAAATAAAGAAACAGTCAATAAACTGTACAAAACTCAATAAAGAACCAGTCAATAAACTGTAGAAAACTGAATAAAGAAGAAGTCAATAAACTGTACAAAATTGAATAAAGAACCAGTCAATAAACAGAACAAAACTGAACAAAGAACCAGCCAAGAAACTGTACAAAACTCAATAAGGAACCAGTCAATAAACTGTACAAAACTGAATATAGAATCGGTCAATAAACTGTACAAAACTCAATAAAGACTTAGTCAATAAACTGTACAAAACTCAATAAAGAACCAGTCACTAAACTGTACAAAACTGAATAAAGAACCAGTCAATAAACTGTACAAAACTCAATAAAGAACCCGTCAATAAAGTGTACAAAACTCAATAAAGGACCAGTCAATAAACTGTACAAAACTCAAAAAATGAACAGTCAATAAACTGTACAAAACTAAGTAAAGAAACAGTCAATAAACTGTACAAAACTCAATAAAGAACCAGTCAATAAACTGTACAAAACTCAATAAAGAAACAGTCAAAAACTGTACAAAACTAAATAAAGAATCAGTCAATAAACTATACAAAACTCAATAAAGAAACAGTCAATAAACTGTACAAAACTCAATAAAGAACCAGTCAAAAATCTGTACAAAACTCAATAAAGAACCAGTCAATAAACTGTACAAAACTCAAAAAATGAACAGTCAATAAACTGTACAAAACTAAATAAAGAAACAGTCAATAAACTGTACAAAACCAATAAAGAATCAGTCAATAAACTGTACAAAACTCAATAAAGAAACAGTCAATAAACTGTACAAAACTAAATAAAGAAACAGTCAATAAACTGTACAAAACTAAATAGAGAAACAGTCAATAAACTGTACAAAACTAAATAAAGAAACAGTCAATAAACTTTACAAAACTAAATAAAGAACCAGTCAATAAACTATACAAAACTCAATGAAGAAACAGTCAATAAACTGTACAAAACTCAATAAAGAACCAGTCAAAAATCTGTACAAAACTGAATAAAGAACCAGTCAATAAACTGTACAAAACTGAATAAAGAACCAGTCAATAAACTGTACAAAACTCAATAAAGAAACAGTCAATAAACTGTACAAAACTCAATAAATAACCAGTCAAAAAACTGTACAAAACTCAATAAAGAAACAATAAAAAAACTGTACAAAACTCAATAAAGAAACAGTCAATAAACTGTACAAAACTAAATAAAGAAACAGTCAATAAACAGTAAAAAACTAAATAAAGAAACAGTCAATAAACTGTAGAAAACTGAATAAAGAAGCAGTCAATAAACTGTACAAAATTGAATAAAGAACCAGTCAATAAACAAAACAAAACTGAACAAAGGACCAGCCAATAAACTGTACAAAACTCAATAAAGAACCAGTCAATAAACTGTACAAAACTGAATAAAGAACCAGTCAATAAACTGTACAAAACTGAATAAAGAACCAGTCAATAAACTGTACAAAACTCAATAAAGAACCCGTCAATAAACTGTACAAAACTCAATAAAGGATTAGTCAATAAACTGTACAAAACTCAATAAATGAACAGTCAATAAACTGTACAAAACTAAATAAAGAAACAGTCAATAAACTGTACAAAACTCAATAGATTACCAGTCAAAAAACTGTACAAAACTCAATAAAGAAACAGTCAAAAAACTGTAAAAAACTCAATAAAGAATCAGTCAATAAACAAAACAACACTCAATAAAGAAACAGTCAATAAACTGTACAAAACTCAATAAAGAACCAGTCAAAAATATGAGCAAAAATGAAAAAAGAACCAGTGAATAAACTGGACAAAACTCAATAAAGAAACAATCAATACACTGTACAAAACTCAATAAATAACCAGTCAAAAAACTGTACAAAACTCAATAAAGAAGCAATCAAAAAACTGTACAAAACTCAGTAAATAATCAGTCAATAAACTCTACAAAACTCAATAAAGAACCAGTCAATAAACTGTACAAAACTCAATAAAGAGACAGTCAATAAACTGTACAAAACTAAATAAAGAAACAGTCAATAAACTGTACAAAACTAAATAGAGAAACAGTCAATAAACTGTACAAAACTAAATAAAGAAACAGTCAATAAACTTTACAAAACTAAATAAAGGACCAGTCAATAAACTACACAAAACTTAAAAAAGAAACAGTCAATAAACTGTACAAAACTCAATAAAGGACCAGTCAAAAATCTGTAAAAAACTCAATAAAGAACCAGTCAATAATCAGTACAAAACTAAATAAAGAAACAGTCAATAAACTGTACAAAACTGAATAAAGAACCAGTCAATAAACTGTACAAAACTGAATAAAGAACCAGTCAATAAACTGTACAAAACTTAATAAAGAAACAGTAAAAAAACTGTACAAAACTAAATAAAGAAACAGTCAATAAACTGTACAAAACTAAATAAAGAAACTGTCAATAAACTGTACAAAACTAAATAAAGAACCAGTCACTAAATTGTATACAAACTAAATAAGAAACAGTCAATAAACTGTACAAAACTGAATAAAGAAACAGTCCATAAACTGTACAAAACTAAATATACAAACAGTCAATAAACTGTACAAAACTTAATAAAGAACCAGTCAATAAACTGTACAAAACTCAATAAAGAACCAGTCAATAAACTGTACACAAACTCAATAAAGAACCAGTCAATAAACTGTACAAAGCTGAATAAAGAACCAGTCAATAAACTGTACAAAACTCAAAAAAGAACCAGTCAATAAACTGTACAAAACTAAATAAATAACCAGTCAATAAACATTACAAAACTGAATAAAGAACCAGTCAATAAACTGCACAAAACTCAATAAAGAACCAGTCAATAAACTGTACAAAACTAAATAAAGAAACAGTCAATAAACTGTACAAAACTAAATAAAGAAACAGTCAATAAACTTTACAAAACTCAATAAAGAACCAGTCAATAAACTGTACAAAGCTGAATAAAGAACCAGTCAATAAACTGTACAAAACTCAAAAAAGAACCAGTCAATAAACTGTACAAAACTAAATAAATAACCAGTCAATAAACATTACAAAACTGAATAAAGAACCAGTCAATAAACTGTACAAAACTCAATAAAGAACCAGTCAATAAACTGTACAAAACTCAATAAAGAAACAGTCAATAAACTGTACAAAACTAAATAAAGAAACAGTCAATAAACTTTACAAAACTAAATAAAGAATCAGTCAATAAACTGTACAAAACTCAATAAAGACTTAGTCAATCAACTGTACAAAACTCAATAAAGAACCTGTCAATAAACTGTACAAAACTGAATAAAGAACCAGTCAATAAACTGTACAAAACTCAAAAAAGAACCAGTCAATAAACTGTACAAAACTAAATAAATAACCAGTCAATAAACATTACAAAACTGAATAAAGAACCAGTCAATAAACTGTACAAAACCAATAAAGAATCAGTCAATAAACTGTACAAAACTCAATAAAGAAACAGTCAATAAACTGTACAAAACTAAATAAAGAAACAGTCAATAAACTGTACAAAACTAAATAAAGAAACAGTCAATAAACTTTACAAAACTAAATAAAGAACCAGTCAATAAACTGTACAAAACTCAATAAAGAAACAGTCAATAAACTGTACAAAACTGAATAAAGAACCAGTAAATAAACAGTACAAAACTCAATAAAGAACCAGTCAATAAACTGTACAAAACTCAATAAAGAACCAGTCAATAAACTGTACAAAACTCAATATAGGAACAGTCAATAAACTGTACAAAACTAAATAAAGAAACAGTCAATAAACAGTGCAAAACTCAATAAAGAACCAGTCAATAAACTGTTGAAAACTGAATAAAGAAGAAGTCAATAAACTGTACAAAATTGAATAAAGAACCAGTCAATAAACATAACAAAACTGAACAAAGAACCAGCCAAGAAACTGTACAAAACTCAATAAGGAACCAGTCAATAAACTGTACAAAACTGAATATAGAATCGGTCAATAAACTGTACAAAACTCAATAAAGACTTAGTCAATAAACTGTACAAAACTCAATAAAGAACCAGTCACTAAACTGTACAAAACTGAATAAAGAACCAGTCAATAAACTGTACAAAACTCAATAAAGAACCCGTCAATAAAGTGTACAAAACTCAATAAAGGACCAGTCAATAAACTGTACAAAACTCAAAAAATGAACAGTCAATAAACTGTACAAAACTAAGTAAAGAAACAGTCAATAAACTGTACAAAACTCAATAAAGAACCAGTCAATAAACTGTACAAAACTCAATAAAGGAACAGTCAAAAACTGTACAAAACTAAATAAAGAATCAGTCAATAAACATTACAAAACTGAATAAAGAACCAGTCAATAAACTGCACAAAACTCAATAAAGAACCAGTCAATAAACTGTACAAAACTAAATAAAGAAACAGTCAATAAACTGTACAAAACTAAATAAAGAAACAGTCAATAAACTTTACAAAACTCAATAAAGAACCAGTCAATAAACTGTACAAAGCTGAATAAAGAACCAGTCAATAAACTGTACAAAACTCAAAAAAGAACCAGTCAATAAACTGTACAAAACTAAATAAATAACCAGTCAATAAACATTACAAAACTGAATAAAGAACCAGTCAATAAACTGCACAAAACTCAATAAAGAACCAGTCAATAAACTGTACAAAACTAAATAAAGAAACAGTCAATAAACTGTACAAAACTAAATAAAGAAACAGTCAATAAACTTTACAAAACTAAATAAAGAATCAGTCAATAAACTGTACAAAACTCAATAAAGACTTAGTCAATAAACTGTACAAAACTCAATAAAGAACCTGTCAATAAACTGTACAAAACTGAATAAAGAACCAGTCAATAAACTGTACAAAACTCAATAAAGAACCCGTCAATAAACTGTACAAAACTCAATAAATGACCAGTCAATAAACTGTACAAAACTCAATAAAGAATCAGTCAATAAACAGTACAAAACTCAATAAAGAACCAGTCAATAAACTGTACAAAACCAATAAAGAATCAGTCAATAAACTGTACAAAACTCAATAAAGAAACAGTCAATAAACTGTACAAAACTAAATAAAGAAACAGTCAATAAACTGTACAAAACTAAATAAAGAAACAGTCAATAAACTTTACAAAACTAAATAAAGAACCAGTCAATAAACTATACAAAACTCAATAAAGAAACAGTCAATAAACTGTACAAAACTGAATAAAGAACCAGTAAATAAACAGTACAAAACTCAATAAAGAACCAGTCAATAAACTGTACAAAACTCAATAAAGAACCAGTCAATAAACTGTACAAAACTCAATATAGGAACAGTCAATAAACTGTACAAAACTAAATAAAGAAACAGTCAATAAACAGTGCAAAACTCAATAAAGAACCAGTCAATAAACTGTTGAAAACTGAATAAAGAAGAAGTCAATAAACTGTACAAAATTGAATAAAGAACCAGTCAATAAACAGAACAAAACTGAACAAAGAACCAGCCAAGAAACTGTACAAAACTCAATAAGGAACCAGTCAATAAACTGTACAAAACTGAATATAGAATCGGTCAATAAACTGTACAAAACTCAATAAAGACTTAGTCAATAAACTGTACAAAACTCAATAAAGAACCAGTCACTAAACTGTACAAAACTGAATAAAGAACCAGTCAATAAACTGTACAAAACTCAATAAAGAACCCGTCAATAAAGTGTACAAAACTCAATAAAGGACCAGTCAATAAACTGTACAAAACTCAAAAAATGAACAGTCAATAAACTGTACAAAACTAAGTAAAGAAACAGTCAATAAACTGTACAAAACTCAATAAAGAACCAGTCAATAAACTGTACAAAACTCAATAAAGGAACAGTCAAAAACTGTACAAAACTAAATAAAGAATCAGTCAATAAACTATACAAAACTCAATAAAGAAACAGTCAATAAACTGTACAAAACTCAATAAAGAACCAGTCAAAAATCTGTACAAAACTCAATAAAGAACCAGTCAATAAACTGTACAAAACTCAAAAAATTAACAGTCAATAAACTGTACAAAACTAAATAAAGAAACAGTCAATAAACTGTACAAAACCAATAAAGAATCAGTCAATAAACTGTACAAAACTCAATAAAGAAACAGTCAATAAACTGTACAAAACTAAATAAAGAAACAGTCAATAAACTGTACAAAACTAAATAGAGAAACAGTCAATAAACTGTACAAAACTAAATAAAGAAACAGTCAATAAACTTTACAAAACTAAATAAAGAACCAGTCAATAAACTATACAAAACTCAATAAAGAAACAGTCAATAAACTGTACAAAACTCAATAAAGAACCAGTCAAAAATCTGTACAAAACTGAATAAAGAACCAGTCAATAAACTGTACAAAACTGAATAAAGAACCAGTCAATAAACTGTACAAAACTCAATAAAGAAACAGTCAATAAACTGTACAAAACTCAATAAATAACCAGTCAAAAAACTGTACAAAACTCAATAAAGAAACAATAAAAAAACTGTACAAAACTCAATAAAGAAACAGTCAATAAACTGTACAAAACTAAATAAAGAAACAGTCAATAAACAGTAAAAAACTAAATAAAGAAACAGTCAATAAACTGTAGAAAACTGAATAAAGAAGCAGTCAATAAACTGTACAAAATTGAATAAAGAACCAGTCAATAAACAAAACAAAACTGAACAAAGGACCAGCCAATAAACTGTACAAAACTCAATAAAGAACCAGTCAATAAACTGTACAAAACTGAATAAAGAACCAGTCAATAAACTGTACAAAACTGAATAAAGAACCAGTCAATAAACTGTACAAAACTCAATAAAGAACCCGTCAATAAACTGTACAAAACTCAATAAAGGATAAGTCAATAAACTGTACAAAACTCAATAAATGAACAGTCAATAAACTGTACAAAACTAAATAAAGAAACAGTCAATAAACTGTACAAAACTCAATAGATAACCAGTCAAAAAACTGTACAAAACTCAATAAAGAAACAGTCAAAAAACTGTACAAAACTCAATAAAGAATCAGTCAATAAACTATACAACACTCAATAAAGAAACAGTCAATAAACTGTACAAAACTCAATAAAGAACCAGTCAAAAATATGTGCAAAAATGAAAAAAGAACCAGTGAATAAACTGGACAAAACTCAATAAAGAAACAATCAATACACTGTACAAAACTCAATAAATAACCAGTCAGAAAACTGTACAAAACTCAATAAAGAAACAATCAAAAAACTGTACAAAACTCAGTAAATAATCAGTCAATAAACTCTACAAAACTCAATAAAGAACCAGTCAATAAACTGTACAAAACTCAATAAAGAGACAGTCAATAAACTGTACAAAACTAAATAAAGAAACAGTCAATAAACTGTACAAAACTAAATAGAGAAACAGTCAATAAACTGTACAAAACTAAATAAAGAAACAGTCAATAAACTTTACAAAACTAAATAAAGGACCAGTCAATAAACTACACAAAACTTAAAAAAGAAACAGTCAATAAACTGTTCAAAACTCAATAAAGGACCAGTCAAAAATCTGTAAAAAACTCAATAAAGAACCAGTCAATAATCAGTACAAAACTAAATAAAGAAACAGTCAATAAACTGTACAAAACTGAATAAAGAACCAGTCAATAAACTGTACAAAACTCAATAAAGAACCAGTCAATAAACTGTACAAAACTTAATAAAGAAACAGTAAAAAAACTGTACAAAACTAAATAAAGAAACAGTCAATAAACTGTACAAAACTAAATAAAGAAACTGTCAATAAACTGTACAAAACTAAATAAAGAACCAGTCACTAAATTGTATACAAACTAAATAAGAAACAGTCAATAAACTGTACAAAACTGAATAAAGAAACAGTCCATAAACTGTACAAAACTAAATATACAAACAGTCAATAAACTGTACAAAACTTAATAAAGAACCAGTCAATAAACTGTACAAAACTCAATAAAGAACCAGTCAATAAACTGTACACAAACTCAATAAAGAACCAGTCAATAAACTGTACAAAGCTGAATAAAGAACCAGTCAATAAACTGTACAAAACTCAAAAAAGAACCAGTCAATAAACTGTACAAAACTAAATAAATAACCAGTCAATAAACATTACAAAACTGAATAAAGAACCAGTCAATAAACTGCACAAAACTCAATAAAGAACCAGTCAATAAACTGTACAAAACTAAATAAAGAAACAGTCAATAAACTGTACAAAACTAAATAAAGAAACAGTCAATAAACTTTACAAAACTAAATAAAGAATCAGTCAATAAACTGTACAAAACTCAATAAAGACTTAGTCAATAAACTGTACAAAACTCAATAAAGAACCAGTCAATAAACTGTACAAAACTGAATAAAGAACCAGTCAATAAACTGTACAAAGCTCAATAAAGAACCCGTCAATAAACTGTACAAAACTCAATAAATGACCAGTCAATAAACTGTACAAAACTCAATAAATGAACAGTCAATAAACTGTACAAAACTAAATAAAGAAACAGTCAATAAACTGTACAAAACTCAATAGATAACCAGTCAAAAAACTGTACAAAACTCAATAAAGAAACAGTCAAAAAACTGTACAAAACTCAATAAAGAATCAGTCAATAAACTATACAAAACTCAATAAAGAAACAGTCAATAAACTGTACAAAACTCAATAAAGAACCAGTCAAAAATCTGTGCAAAAATGAATAAAGAACCAGTCAATAAACTGTACAAAACTCAATAAAGAAACAGTCAATAAACTGTACAAAACTCAATAAATAACCAGTCAAAAAACTGTTCAAAACTCAATAAAGAAACAATAAAAAAACTGTACAAAACTCAGTAAATAATCAGTCAATAAACTATACAAAACTCAATAAAGAAACAGTCAATAAACTGTACAAAACTCAATAAAGAACCAGTCAAAAATCTGTACAAAGTTGAATAAAGAACCAGTCAATAAACTGTACAAAACTCAATAAAGAACCAGTCAATAAACTGTACAAATCTCAATAAAGAACCAGTCAATAAACTGTACAAAACTCAATAAAGAACCAGTCAATAAACTGTACAAAACTCAATAAAGATCCAGTCAATAAACTGTACAAAACTAAATAAAGAAACAGTCAATAAACTGTACAAAACAAAATAAAGAAACAGTCAATAAACTGTACAAAACTCAATAAAGAAACAGTCAAAAAACTGTACAAAACTCAATAAAGAATCAGTCAATAAACTATGCAAAACTCAATAAAGAACCAGTCAATAAACTGTACAAAACTGAATAAAGAACCAGTCAATAAACAGTACAAAACTCAATAAAGAACCAGTCAATAAACTGTACAAAACTCAATAAAGAACCAGTCAATAAACTGTACAAAACTCAATAAAGAAACAGTCAATAAACTGTACAAAACTAAATAAAGAAACAGTCAATAAACTGTACAAAACTAAATAGAGAAACAGTCAATAAACTGTACAAAACTCAATAAAGAAACAGTCAATAAACTTTACAAAACTAAATAAAGAAACAGGTCAATAAACTATACAAAACTCAATAAAGAAACAGTCAATAAACTGTACAAAACTCAATAAAGGACCAGTCAAAAATTGTAAAAAACTCAATAAAGAACCAGTCAATAATCAGTACAAAACTAAATAAAGAAACAGTCAATAAACTGTACAAAACTGAATAAAAAACCAGTCAATGAACTGTACAAAACTGAATAAAGAACCAGTCAATAAACTGTACAAAACTTAATAAAGAAACAGTAAAAAAACTGTACAAAACTAAATAAAGAAACAGTCAATAAGCTGTACAAAACTAAATAAAGAAACTGTCAATAAACTGTACAAAACTAAATAAAGAACCAGTCACTAAATTGTATACAAACTAAATAAGAAACAGTCAATAAACTGTACAAAACTAAATAAAGAAACAGTCAATAAACTGTACAAAACTAAATATACAAACAGTCAATAAACTGTACAAAACGTAATAAAGAACCAGTCAATAAACTGTACAAAACTCAATAAAGAACCAGTCAATAAACTGTACACAAACTCAATAAAGAACCAGTCAATAAACTGTACAAAGCTGAATAAAGAACCAGTCAATAAACTGTACAAAACTCAAAAAAGAACCAGTCAATAAACTGTACAAAACTCAATAAAGAACCAGTCAATAAAATGTACAAAACTGAATAAAGAACCACTCAACAAACTGTACAAAACTCAATAAATAACCAGTCAATAAACATTACAAAACTGAATAAAGAACCAGTCAATAAACTGCACAAAACTCAATAAAGAACCAGTCAATAAACTGTACAAAACTAAATAAAGAAACAGTCAATAAACTGTACAAAACTAAATAAAGAAACAGTCAATAAACTGTACAAAACTAAATATAGAAACAGTCAATAAATTGTATAAAACTAAATAAAGAAACAGTCAATAAACTGTACAAAACTAAATAAAGAACCAGTCAATAAACTGTACAAAACTGAAAAAAACCAGTCAACAAACAGTACAAAACTGAACAAAAAAACCAGTCAATAAACTGTACAAAACTCGATAAAGAAACAGTCCATAAACTGTACAAAACTGAATAAAAAACCTGTCAATAAACTGTACAAAACTCAATAAAGAATTAGTCAATAAACTGTACAAAACTCAATAAAGAACCAGTCAAAAAACTGTACAAAACTCAACAAAGAACGAGTCAATAAACTGTACAGAACTCAATATAGACCCAGTCAATAAACTGTACAAAACAAAATAAAGAACCAGTCAATAAACTGTACAAAACTAATGAAAAAACCAGTCAATAAACTGTACAAAACTAAATAAAGAAACAGTCAATAAACTGCACAAAACTCAATAAAGAAACAGTCAATAAACTGTACAAAACTCAGCAAAGAACCAGTCAAAAAAACTGTACAAAACTCAATATAGAAACAGTCAATAAACTGTACAAAACTAAATAAAGAAACAGTCAATAAACTGTACAAAACTAAATAAAGAAGCAGTCAATAAACTGTACAAAACTGAATAAAGAAGCAGTCAATAAACTGTACAAAACTGAATAAAGAACCAGTCAATAAACAGAACAAAACTGAACAAAAGAACCAGCCAATTAACTGTACAAAACTCAATAAAGAAACAGTCAATAAACTGTACAAAACTGAATAAAGAACCAGTCAATAAACTGTACAAAACTCAATAAAGAATTAGTCAATAAACTGTACAAAACTCAATAATGAATTAGTCAATAAACTGTACAAAACTCAATAAAGAATTAGTCAATAAACTGTACAAAACTCAATAAAGAATCAGTCAATAAACTGTACAAAACTCAATAAAGAACCAGTAAATAAATAGTACAAAACTCAATAAAGAATCAGTCAATAAACTGTACAAAATTCAATGAAGAAACAGTCAACAAACTGTACAAAACTAAATGAAGAATTAGTCAATAAACTGTACAAAACTCAATAAATAACCAATCAAAAAACAGTACAAAGCTCAATAAACAATCAGTCAATTAACTATACAAAACTCAATAAAGAAACAGTCAATAAACTGTACAAAACTGAATAAAGAACCAGTCAAAAATCTGTACAAAACTGAATAAAGAACCAGTCAATAAACTGCACAAAACTCAATAAAGAACCAGTCAATAAACTGTACAAAACTCAATAAAGAAACAGTCAATAAACGGTACAAAACTCAATAAATAACCAGTCAAAAAACTGTACAAAACTCAATAAAGAAACAATAAAAAACTGTACAAAACTCAATAAAGAATCAGTCAATAAACTGTACAAAACTAAATATAGAAACAGTCAATAAACTGTATAAAACTAAATAAAGAAACAGTCAATAAACTGTACAAAACTAAATAAAGAACCAGTCAATAAACTGTACAAAACTGAAAAAAACCAGTCAATAAACAGTACAAAACTGAACAAAAAAAACAGTCAATAAACTGTACAAAACTCAATAAAGAAACGGTCAATAAACTGTACAAAACTGAATAAAAAACCTGTCAACAAACTGTACAAAACTCAATAAAGAATTAGTCAATAAACTGTACAAAACTCAATAAAGAACCAGTCAAATAACTGTTCAAAACTCAATAAAGAACCAGCCAATAAACTGTACAGAACTCAATATAGACCCAGTCAATAAACTGTACAAAACTAAATCAAGAACCAGTCAATAAACTGTACAAAACTAATGAAAGAACCAGTCAATAAACTGTACAAAACTAAATAAAGAAACAGTCAATAAACTGTACAAAACTCAATAAAGAAACAGTCAATAAACTGAACAAAACTCAATAAAGAACCAGTCAAAAAAACTGTACAAAACTCAATATAGAAACAGTCAATAAACTGTACAAAACTAAATAAAGAAACAGTCAATAAACTATACAAAACTAAATAAAGAACCAGTCAATAAACTGTACAAAACTGAATAAAAAAGAAGTCAATAAACTGTACAAAACTGAATAATGAACCAGTCAATAAACAGAACAAAACTGAACAAAAGAACCAGCCAATTAACTGTACAAAACTCAATAAAGAAACAGTCAATAAACTGTACAAAACTGAATAAAGAACCAGTCAATAAACTGTACAATACTCAATAAAGAATTAGTCAATAAACTGTACAAAACTCAATAAAGATTTAGTCAATAAACTGTACAAAACTCAATAAAGAACCAGTCAATAAACTGTACAAAATTCAATAAAGAACCAGTCAATAAACTGTACAAAACTCAATAAAGAACCAGTCAATAAACTGTACAAAACTAATGAAAGAACCGGTCAATAAACTGTACAAAACTAAATAAAGAAACAGTCAATAAACTGTACAAAACTCAATAAAGAAACAGTCAATAAACTGTACAAAACTCAATAAAGAACCAGTCAAAAAAACTGTACAAAACTCAATAAATAACCAGTCAAAAAACTGTACAAAACTCAATAAAGAAACAGTCAATTAACTGTACAAAACTGAATAAAGAACCAGTCAAAAATCTGTACAAAACTGAATAAAGAACCAGTCAACAAACTGCACAAAACTGAATAAAGAACCAGTCAATAAACTGTACAAAACTCCATAAAGAAACAGTCAATAAACGGTACAAAACTCAATAAATAACCAGTCAAAAAACTGTACAAAACTCAATAAAGAAACAATAAAAAACTGTACAAAACTCAATAAAGAATCAGTCAATAAACTGTACAAAACTAAATATAGAAACAGTCAATAAACTGTATAAAACTAAATAAAGAAACAGTCAATAAACTGTACAAAACTAAATAAAGAACCAGTCAATAAACTGTACAAAACTGAAAAAACCAGTCAATAAACAGTATAAAACTGAACAAAAAAAACAGTCAATAAACTGTACAAAACTGAATAAAAAACATGTCAATAAACTGTACAAAACTCAATAAAGAAACAGTCAATAAACGGTACAAAACTCAATAAATAACCAGTCAAAAAACTGTACAAAACTCAATAAAGAAACAATAAAAAACTGTACAAAACTCAATAAAGAATCAGTCAATAAACTGTACAAAACTAAATATAGAAACAGTCAATAAACTGTATAAAACTAAATAAAGAAACAGTCAATAAACTGTACAAAACTAAATAAAGAACCAGTCAATAAACTGTACAAAACTGAATAAAGAACCAGTCAATAAACTTTACAAAACTAAATAAAGAACCAGTCACTAAATTGTATACAAACTAAATAAGAAACAGTCAAAAAACTGTACAAAAATCAATAAAGAATCAGTCAATAAACTATACAAAACTCAATAGAGAAACAGTCAATAAACTGTACAAAACTCAATAAAGAACCAGTCAAAAATCTGGGCAAAAAGGAATAAAGAACCAGTCAATAAACTGTACAAAACTCAATAAAGAAACAGTCAATAAACTGTACAAAACTCAATAAATAACCAGTCAAAAAACTGTTCAAAACTCAATAAAGAAACAATCAAAAAACTGTACAAAACTCAGTAAATAATCAATCAATAAACTATACAAAACTCAATAAAGAAACAGTCAATAAACTGTACAAAACTCAATAAAGAACCAGTCAAAAATCTGTACAAAACTGAATAAAGAACCAGTCAATAAACTGTACAAAACTGAATAAAGAACCAGTCAATAAACTTTACAAAACTAAATAAAGAACCAGTCAATAAACTGTACAAAACTCAATAAAGAACCAGTCAATAAACTGTACAAATCTCAATAAAGAACCAGTCAATAAACTGTACAAAACTCAATAAGGAACCAGTCAATAAACTGTACAAAACTCAATGAAGATCCAGTCAATAAACTGTACAAAACTAAATAAAGAAACAGTCAATAAACTGTACAAAACAAAATAAAGAAACAGTCAATAAACTGTACAAAACTCAATAAAGAAACAGTCAAAAAACTGTACAAAACTCAATAAAGAATCAGTCAATAAACTATGCAAAACTCAATAAAGAACCAGTCAATAAACTGTACAAAACTGAATAAAGAACCAGTCAATGAACAGTACAAAACTCAATAAAGAACCAGTCAATAAACTGTACAAAACTCAATAAAGAACCAGTCAATAAACTGTACAAAACTCAATAAAGAATCAGTCAATAAACTATGCAAAACTCAATAAAGAACCAGTCAATAAACTGTACAAAACTGAATAAAGAACCAGTCAATAAACAGTACAAAACTCAATAAAGAACCAGTCAATAAACTGTACAAAACTAAATAAAGAACCAGTCAATAAACTGTACAAAACTAATGAAAGAACCAGTCAATAAATTGTACAAAACTAAATAAAGAAACAGTCAATAAACTGTACAAAACTCAATAAAGAAACAGTCAATAAGCTGCACAAAACTCAGTAAAGAACCAGTCAAAACAACTGTACAAAACTCAATATAGAAACAGTCAATAAACTGTACAAAACTAAATAAAGAAACAGTCAATAAACTGTAAAAAACTAAATAGAGAAACAGTCAATAAACTGTACAAAACTAAATAAAGAAACAGTCAATAAACTTTACAAAACTAAATAAAGAATCAGTCAATAAACTGTACAAAACTCAATAAAGACTTAGTCAATAAACTGTACAAAACTCAATAAAGAACCAGTCAATAAACTGTACAAAACTGAATAAAGAACCAGTCAATAAACTGTACAAAACTCAATAAAGAACCCGTCAATAAACTGTACAAAAATCAATAAAGGACCAGTCAATAAACTGTACAAAACTCAATAAATGAACAGTCAATAAACTGTACAAAACTAAATAAAAAAACAGTCAATAAACTGTACAAAACTCAATAGATAACCAGTCAAAAAACTGTACAAAACTCAATAAAGAAACAGTCAAAAAACTGTACAAAACTCAATAAAGAATCAGTCAATAAACTATACAAAACTCAATAAAGAAACAGTCAATAAACTGTACAAAACTCAATAAAGAAACAGTCAATAAACTGCACAAAACTCAATAAATAACCAGTCAAAAAACTGTTCAAAACTCAATAAAGAATCAATAAAAAAACTGTACAAAACTTAGTAAATAATCAGTCAATAAACTATACAAAACTCAATAAAGAAACAGTCAATAAATTGTACAAAACTCAATAAAGAACCAGTCAAAAATCTGTACAAAGTTGAATAAAGAACCAGTCAATCAACTGTACAAAACTCAATAAAGAACCAGTCAATAAACTGTACAAATCTCAATAAAGAACCAGTCAATAAACTGTACAAAACTCAATAAAGAACCAGTCAATAAACTGTACAAAACTCAATAAAGATCCAGTCAATAAACTGTACAAAACTAAATAAAGAAACAGTCAATAAACTGTACAAAACAAAATAAAGAAACAGTCAATAAACTGTACAAAACTCAATAAAGAAACAGTCAAAAAACTGTACAAAACTCAATAAAGAATCAGTCAATAAACTATGCAAAACTCAATAAAGAACCAGTCAATAAACTGTACAAAACTGAATAAAGAACCAGTCAATAAACAGTACAAAACTCAATAAAGAACCAGTCAATAAACTGTACAAAACTCAATAAAGAACCAGTCAATAAACTGTACAAAACTCAATAAAGAAACAGTCAATAAACTGTACAAAACTAAATAAAGAAACAGTCAATAAACTGTACAAAACTAAATAGAGAAACAGTCAATAAACTGTACAAAACTAAATAAAGAAACAGTCAATAAACTTTACAAAACTAAATAAAGAACCAGTCAATAAACTATACAAAACTCAATAAAGAAACAGTCAATAAACTGAACAAAACTCAATAAAGACCAGTCAAAAATCTGTAAAAACTCAATAAAGAACCAGTCAATAATCAGTACAAAACTAAATAAAGAAACAGTCAATAAACTGTACAATACTGAATAAAGAACCAGTCAATAAACTGTACAAAACTGAATAAAGAACCAGTCAATAAACTGTACAAAACTTAATAAAGAAACAGTAAAAAAACTGTACAAAACTAAATAAAGAAACAGTCAATAAACTGTACACAACTAAATAAAGAAACTGTCAATAAACGGTACAAAACTAAATAAAGAACCAGTCACTAAATTGTATACAAACTAAATAAGAAACAGTCCATAAACTGTACAAAACTAAATATACAAACAGTCAATAAACTGTACAAAACTTAATAAAGAACCAGTCAATAAACTGTACAAAACTCAATAAAGAACCAGTCAATAAACTGTAAACAAACTCAATAAAGAACCAGCCAATAAACTGTACAAAGCTGAATAAAGAACCAGTCAATAAACTGTACAAAACTAAATAAATAACCAGTCAATAAACATTACAAAACTGAATAAAGAACCAGTCAATAAACTGCACAAAACTCAATAAAGAACCAGTCAATAAACTGTACAAAACTAAATAAAGAAACAGTCAATAAACGGTACAAAACTAAATAAAGAAACAGTCAATAAACTTTACAAAACTAAATAAAGAATCAGTCAATAAACTGTACAAAACTCAATAAAGGCTTAGTCAATAAACTGTACAAAACTCAATAAAGAACCAGTCAATAAACTGTACAAAACTGAATAAAGAACCAGTCAATAAACTGTACAAAACTGAAAAAAACCAGTCAATAAACAGTACAAAACTGAACAAAAAAAACAGTCAATAAACTGTACAAAACTCAATAAAGAAACAGTCAATTAACTGTACAAAACTGAATAAAAAACCTGTCAATAAACTGTACAAAACTCAATAAAGAATTAGTCAATAAACTGTACAAAACTCAATAAAGAAACAGTCAATAAACTGTACAAAACTCAATAAAGAAACAGTCAATAAACTGTACAAAACTCAATAAAGAACCAGTCAAAAAACTGTTCAAAACTCAATAAAGAACCAGCCAATAAACTCTACAGAACTCAATATAGACCCAGTCAATAAACTGTACAAAACTAAATAAAGAACCAGTCAATAACTGTACAAAACTAATGAAAGAACCAGTCAATAAACTGTACAAAACTAAATAAAGAAACTGTCAATAAACTGTACAAAACTCAATAAAGAACCAGTCAAAAAAACTGTACAAAACTCAATATAGAAACAGAGAATAAACTGTACAAAACTAAATAAAGAAACAGTCAATAAACTGTACAAAACTAAATAAAGAACCAGTCAATAAACTGTACAAAACTGAATAAAGAAGAAGTCAATAAACTGTACAAAACTGAATAAAGAACCAGTCAATAAACAGAACAAAACTGAACAAAAGAACCAGCCAATTAACTGTACAAAACTCAATAAAGAAACAGTCAATAAACGGTACAAAACTCAATACATAACCAGTCAAAAAACTGTACAAAACTCAATAAAGAAACAATAAAAAACTGTACAAAACTCAATAAAGAATCAGCCAATAAACTGTACAAAACTAAATATAGAAACAGTCAATAAACTGTATAAAACTAAATAAAGAAACAGTCAATAAACTGTACAAAACTAAATAAAGAACCAGTCAATAAACTGTACAAAACTGAATAAAGAACCAGTCAATAAACTTTACAAAACTAAATAAAGAACCAGTCACTAAATTGTATACAAACTAAATAAGAAACAGTCAAAAAACTGTACAAAAATCAATAAAGAATCAGTCAATAAACTATACAAAACTCAATAAAGAAACAGTCAATAAACTGTACAAAACTCAATAAAGAACCAGTCAAAAATCTGTGCAAAAAGGAATAAAGAACCAGTCAATAAACTGTACAAAACTCAATAAAGAAACAGTCAATCAACTGTACAAAACTCAATAAATAACCAGTCAAAAAACTGTTCAAAACTCAATAAAGAAACAATCAAAAAACTGTACAAAACTCAGTAAATAATCAATCAATAAACCATACAAAACTCAATAAAGAAACAGTCAATAAACTGTACAAAACTCAATAAAGAACCAGTCAAAAATCTGTACAAAACTGAATAAAGAACCAGTCAATAAACTGTACAAAACTGAATAAAGAACCAGTCAATAAACTTTACAAAACTAAATAAAGAACCAGTCAATAAACTGTGCAAAAGTCATTAAAGAACCAGTCAATAAACTGTACAAATCTCAATAAAGAACCAGTCAATAAACTGTACAAAACTCAATAAGGAACCAGTCAATAAACTGTACAAAACTGAATAAAGAACCAGTCAATAAACTTTACAAAACTCAATAAAGAACCAGTCAATAAACTGTGCAAAACTCAATAAAGAACCAGTCAATAAACTGTACAAATCTCAATAAAGAACCAGTCAATAAACTGTACAAAACTCAATAAGGAACCAGTCAATAAACTGTACAAAACTCAATGAAGATCCAGTCAATAAACTGTACAAAACTCAATAAAGAACCAGTCAATAAACTGTACAAAACTAAATAAAGAACCAGTCAATAAACTGTACAAAACTAATGAAAGAACCAGTCAATAAATTGTACAAAACTAAATAAAGAAACAGTCAATAAACTGTACAAAACTCAATAAAGAAACAGTCAATAAACTGCACAAAACTCAGTAAAGAACCAGTCAAAACAACTGTACAAAACTCAATATAGAAACAGTCAATAAACTGTACAAGACTAAATAAAGAAACAGTCAATAAACTGTACAAAACTAAATAGAGAAACAGTCAATAAACTGTACAAAACTAAATAAAGAAACAGTCAATAAACTTTACAAAACTAAATAAAGAATCTGTCAATAAACTGTACAAAACTCAATAAAGACTTAGTCAATAAACTGTACAAAACTCAATAAAGAACCAGTCAATAAACTTACAAAACTGAATAAAGAACCAGTCAATAAACTGTACAAAACTCAATAAAGAACCCGTCAATAAACTGTACAAAAATCAATAAAGGACCAGTCAATAAACTGTACAAAATTCAATAAATGAACAGTCAATAAACTGTACAAAACTAAATAAAGAAACAGTCAATAAACTGTACAAACCTCAATAGATAACCAGTCAAAAAACTGTACAAAACTCAATAAAGAAACAGTCAAAAAACTGTACAAAACTCAATAAAGAATCAGTCAATAAACTATACAAAACTCAATAAAGAAACAGTCAATAAACTGTACAAAACTCAATAAAGAAACAGTCAATAAACTGTACAAAACTCAATAAATAACCAGTCAAAAAACTGTTCAAAACTCAATAAAGAATCAATAAAAAAACTGTACAAAACTCAGTAAATAATCAGTCAATAAACTATACAAAACTCAATAAAGAAACAGTCAATAAATTGTACAAAACTCAATAAAGAACCAGTCAAAAATCTGTACAAAGTTGAATAAAGAACCAGTCAATAAACTGTTCAAAACTCAATAAAGAACCAGTCAATAAACTGTACAAATCTCAATAAAGAACCAGTCAATAAACTGTACAAAACTCAATAAAGAACCAGTCAATAAACTGTACAAAACTCAATAAAGATCCAGTCAATAAACTGTACAAAACTAAATAAAGAAACAGTCAATAAACTGTACAAAACAAAATAAAGAAACAGTCAATAAACTGTACAAAACTCAATAAAGAAACAGTCAAAAAACTGTACAAAACTCAATAAAGAATCAGTCAATAAACTATGCAAAACTCAATAAAGAACCAGTCAATAAACTGTACAAAACTGAATAAAGAACCAGTCAATAAACAGTACAAAACTCAATAAAGAACCAGTCAATAAACTGTACAAAACTCAATAAAGAACCAGTCAATAAACTGTACAAAACTCAATAAAGAAACAGTCAATAAACTGTACAAAACTAAATAAAGAAACAGTCAATAAACTGTACAAAACTAAATAGAGAAACAGTCAATAAACTGTACAAAACTAAATAAAGAACCAGTCAATAAACTATACAAAACTCAATAAAGAAACAGTCAATAAACTGTACAAAACTCAATAAAGACCATTCAAAAATCTGTAAAAAACTCAATAAAGAACCAGTCAATAATCAGTACAAAACTAAATAAAGAAACAGTCAATAAACTGTACAATACTGAATAAAGAACCAGTCAATAAACTGTACAAAACTGAATAAAGAACCAGTCAATAAACTGTACAAAACTTAATAAAGAAACAGTCAATAAACTGTACACAACTAAATAAAGAAACTGTCAATAAACTGTACAAAACTAAATAAAGAACCAGTCACTAAATTGTATACAAACTAAATAAGAAACAGTCCATAAACTGTACAAAACTAAATATACAAACAGTCAATAAACTGTACGAAACTTAATAAAGAACCAGTCAATAAACTGTACAAAACTCAATAAAGAACCAGTCAATAAACTGTAAACAAACTCAATAAAGAACCAGCCAATAAACTGTACAAAGCTGAATAAAGAACCAGTCAATAAACTGTACAAAACTAAATAAATAACCAGTCAATAAACATTACAACACTGAATAAAGAACCAGTCAATGAACTGCACAAAACTCAATAAAGAACCAGTCAATAAACTGTACAAAACTAAATAAAGAAACAGTCAATAAACGGTACAAAACTAAATAAAGAAACAGTCAATAAACTTTACAAAACTAAATAAAGAATCAGTCAATAAACTGTACAAAACTCAATAAAGGCTTAGTCAATAAACTGTACAAAACTCAATAAAGAACCAGTCAATAAACTGTACAAAACTGAATAAATAACCAGTCAATAAACTGTACAAAACTCAATAAAGAACCCGTCAATAAACTGTACAAAACTCAATAAAGGACCAGTCAATAAACTGTACAAAACTCAATAAATGAACAGTCAATAAACTGTACAAAACTAAATAAAGAAACAGTCAATAAACTGTACAAAACTCAATAGATAACCAGTCAAAAAACTGTACAAAAATCAATAAAGAAACAGTCAAAAAACTGTACAAAACTCAATAAAGAATCAGTCAATAAACTATACAAAACTCAATAAAGAAACAGACAATAAACTGTACAAAACTCAATAAAGAACCAGTCAAAAATCTGTGCAAAAATGAATAAAGAACCAGTCAATAAACTGTACAAAACTCAATAAAGAAACAGTCAATAAACTGTACAAAACTCAATAAATAATCAGTCAAAAAACTGTTCAAAACTCAATAAAGAAACAATAAAAAAACTGTACAAAACTCAGTAAATAATCAGTCAATAAACTATACAAAACTCAATAAAGAAACAGTCAATAAACTGTACAAAACTCAATAAAGAACTAGTCAAAAATCTGTACAAAGTTGAATAAAGAACCAGTCAATAAACTGTACAAAACTCAATAAAGAACCAGTCAATAAACTGTACAAATCTCAATAAAGAACAAGTTAATAAACTGTACAAAACTCAATAAATAACCAGTCAATAAACTGTACAAAACTCAATAAAGATCCAGTCAATAAACTGTACAAAACTAACTAAAGAAACAGTCAATAAACTGTACAAAACAAAATAAAGAAACAGTCAATAAACTGTACAAAACTCAATAAAGAAACAGTCAAAAAACTGTACAAAACTCAATAAAGAATCAGTCAATAAACTATGCAAAACTCAATAAAGAACCAGTCAATAAACTGTACAAAACTGAATAAAGAACCAGTCAATAAACAGTACAAAACTCAATAAAGAAGCAGTCAATAAACTGTACAAAACCCAATAAAGAACCAGTCAATAAACTGTACAAAACTCAATAAAGAGACAGTCAATAAACTGTACAAAACTAAATAAAGAAACAGTCAATAAACTGTACAAAACTAAATAGAGAAACAGTCAATAAACTGTACAAAACTAAATAAAGAAACAGTCAATAAACTTTACAAAACTAAATAAAGGACCAGTCAATAAACTATACAAAACTTAAAAAAGAAACAGTCAATAAACTGTACAAAACTCAATAAAGGACCAGTCAAAAATCTGTAAAAAACGCAATAAAGAACCAGTCAATAATCAGTACAAAACTAAATAAAGAAACAGTCAATAAACTGTACAAAACTGAATAAAGAACCAGTCAATAAACTGTACAAAACTGAATAAAGAACCAGTCAATAAACTGTACAAAACTTAATAAAGAAACAGTCAATAAACTTTACAACACTAAATAAAGAACCAGTCAATAAACTATACAAAACTCAATAAAGAAACAGTCAATAAACTGTACAAAACTCAATAAAGACCAGTCAAAAATCTGTAAAAAACTCAATAAAGAACCAGTCAATAATCAGTACAAAACTAAATAAAGAAACAGTCAATAAACTGTACAATACTGAATAAAGAACCAGTCAATAAACTGTACAAAACTGAATAAAGAACCAGTCAATAAACTGTACAAAACTTAATAAAGAAACAGTAAAAAAACTGTACAAAACTAAATAAAGAAACAGTCAATAAACTGTACACAACTAAATAAAGAAACTGTCAATAAACTGTACAAAACTAAATAAAGAACCAGTCACTAAATTGTATACAAACTAAATAAGAAACAGTCCATAAACTGTACAAAACTAAATATACAAACAGTCAATAAACTGTACAAAACTTAATAAAGAACCAGTCAATAAACTGTACAAAAGTCAATAAAGAACCAGTCAATAAACTGTAAACAAACTCAATAAAGAACCAGCCAATAAACTGTACAAAGCTGAATAAAGAACCAGTCAATAAACTGTACAAAACTAAATAAATAACCAGTCAATAAACATTACAAAACTGAATAAAGAACCAGTCAATAAACTGCACAAAACTCAATAAAGAACCAGTCAATAAACTGTACAAAACTAAATAAAGAAACAGTCAATAAACGGTACAAAACTAAATAAAGAAACAGTCAATAAACTTTACAAAACTAAATAAAGAATCAGTCAATAAACTGTACAAAACTCAATAAAGGCTTAGTCAATAAACTGTACAAAACTCAATAAAGAACCAGTCAATAAACTGTACAAAACTGAATAAAGAACCAGTCAATAAACTGTACAAAACTGAAAAAAACCAGTCAATAAACAGTACAAAACTGAACAAAAAAAAACAGTCAATAAACTGTACAAAACTCAATAAAGAAACAGTCAATTAACTGTACAAAACTGAATAAAAAACCTGTCAATAAACTGTACAAAACTCAATAAAGAATTAGTCAATAAACTGTACAAAACTCAATAAAGAAACAGTCAATAAACTGTACAAAACTCAATAAAGAAACAGTCAATAAACTGTACAAAACTCAATAAAGAACCAGTCAAAAAACTGTTCAAAACTCAATAAAGAACCAGCCAATAAACTCTACAGAACTCAATATAGACCCAGTCAATAAACTGTACAAAACTAAATAAAGAACCAGTCAATAACTGTACAAAACTAATGAAAGAACCAGTCAATAAACTGTACAAAACTAAATAAAGAAACTGTCAATAAACTGTACAAAACTCAATAAAGAAACAGTCAATAAACTGTACAAAACTCAATAAAGAACCAGTCAAAAAAACTGTACAAAACTCAATATAGAAACAGAGAATAAACTGTACAAAACTAAATAAAGAAACAGTCAATAAACTGTACAAAACTAAATAAAGAACCAGTAAATAAACTGTAAAAAACTGAATAAAGAAGAAGTCAATAAACTGTACAAAACTGAATAAAGAACCAGTCAATAAACAGAACAAAACTGAACAAAAGAACCAGCCAATTAACTGTACAAAACTCAATAAAGAAACAGTCAATAAACGGTACAAAACTCAATACATAACCAGTCAAAAAACTGTACAAAACTCAATAAAGAAACAATAAAAAACTGTACAAAACTCAATAAAGAATCAGCCAATAAACTGTACAAAACTAAATATAGAAACAGTCAATAAACTGTATAAAACTAAATAAAGAAACAGTCAATAAACTGTACAAAACTAAATAAAGAACCAGTCAATTAACTGTACAAAACTGAATAAAGAACCAGTCAATAAACTTTACAAAACTAAATAAAGAACCAGTCACTAAATTGTATACAAACTAAATAAGAAACAGTCAAAAAACTGTACAAAAATCAATAAAGAATCAGTCAATAAACTATACAAAACTCAATAAAGAAACAGTCAATAAACTGTACAAAACTCAATAAAGAACCAGTCAAAAATCTGTGCAAAAAGGAATAAAGAACCAGTCAATAAACTGTACAAAACTCAATAAAGAAACAGTCAATAAACTGTACAAAACTCAATAAAGAACCAGTCAAAAATCTGTACAAAACTGAATAAAGAACCAGTCAATAAACTGTACAAAACTGAATAAAGAACCAGTCAATAAACTTTACAAAACTAAATAAAGAACCAGTCAATAAACTGTACAAAACTCAATAAAGAACCAGTCAATAAACTGTACAAATCTCAATAAAGAACCAGTCAATAAACTGTACAAAACTCAATAAGGAACCAGTCAATAAACTGTACAAAACTCAATGAAGATCCAGTCAATAAACTGTACAAAACTAAATAAAGAAACAGTCAATAAACTGTACAAAACAAAATAAAGAAACAGTCAATAAACTGTACAAAACTCAATAAAGAAACAGTCAAAAAACTGTACAAAACTCAATAAAAAATCAGTCAATAAACTATGCAAAACTCAATAAAGAACCAGTCAATAAACTGTACAAAACTGAATAAAGAACCAGTCAATGAACAGTACAAAACTCAATAAATAACCAGTCAATAAACTGTACAAAACTCAATAAAGAACCAGTCAATAAACTGTACAAAACTCAATAAAGAATCAGTCAATAAACTATGCAAAACTCAATAAAGAACCAGTCAATAAACTGTACAAAACTGAATAAAGAACCAGTCAATAAACAGTACAAAACTCAATAAAAAACCAGTAAATAAACTGTACAAAACTAAATAAAGAACCAGTCAATAAACTGTACAAAACTAATGAAAGAACCAGTCAATAAATTGTACAAAACTAAATAAAGAAACAGTCAATAAACTGTACAAAACTCAATAAAGAAACAGTCAATAAACTGCACAAAACTCAGTAAAGAACCAGTCAAAACAACTGTACAAAACTCAATATAGAAACAGTCAATAAACTGTACAAAACTAAATAAAGAAACAGTCAATAAACTGTACAAAACTAAATAAAGAATCAGTCAATAAACTGTACAAAACTCAATAAAGACTTAGTCAATAAACTGTACAAAACTCAATAAAGAACCAGTCGATAACTGTACAAAACTGAATAAAGAACCAGTCAATAAACTGTACAAAACTCAATAAAGAACCCGTCAATAAACTGTACAAAAATCAATAAAGGACCTGTCAATAAACTGTACAAAACTCAATAAATGAACGGTCAATAAACTGTACAAAACTAAATAAAGAAACAGTCAATAAACTGTACAAAACTCAATAGATAACCAGTCAAAAAACTGTACAAAACTCAATAAAGAAACAGTCAAAAAACTGTACAAAACTCAATAAAGAATCAGTCAATAAACTATACAAAACTCAATAAAGAAACAGTCAATAAACTGTACAAAACTAAATAAAGAAACAGTCAATAAACTGTACAAAACTCAATAAATAACCAGTCAAAAAACTGTTCAAAACTCAATAAAGAATCAATAAAAAAACTGTACAAAACTCAGTAAATAATCAGTCAATAAACTATACAAAACTCAATAAAGAACCAGTCAATAAACTGTACAAAACTCAATAAAGAACCAGTCAATAAACTATACAAATCTCAATAAAGAACCAGTCAATAAACTGTACAAAACTCAATAAAGATCCAGTCAATAAACTGTACAAAACTAAATAAAGAAACAGTCAATAAACTGTACAAAACAAAATAAAGAAACAGTCAATAAACTGTACAAAACTCAATAAAGAAACAGTCAAAAAACTGTACAAAACTCAATAAAGAATCAGTCAATAAACTATGCAAAACTCAATAAAGAACCAGTCAATAAACTGTACAAAACTGAATAAAGAACCAGTCAATAAACAGTACAAAACTCAATAAAGAACCAGTCAATAAACTGTACAAAACTCAATAAAGAACCAGTCAATAAACTGTACAAAACTCAATAAAGAAACAGTCAATAAACTATACAAAACTCAATAAAGAACCTGTCAATAAACTGTCTAAAATTCAATAAAGAACCAGTCAATAAATTGTACACAAACTCAATAAAGAAACAGTCAATAAACTACAAAACTAAATAAAGAAACAGTCAATAAACTGTACAGAACTAAATAAAGAACCAGTCAATAAATTGTACACAAACTAAAAAAAAGAAACAGTCAATAAACTGTACAAAACTAAATAAACAAACAGTCAATAAACTGTACAAAACTAAATAAAGAACCTGTCAATAAATTGTACACAAACTAAATAAAGAAACAGTCAATAAACTGTACAAAACTGAATAAAGAAACAGTAAAAAACTGTACAAAACTCACTAAAGAATCAGTCAATAAACTATACAAAACTCAATAAAGAAACAGTCAATAAACTGTACAAAACTCAATTAAGAACCAGTCAATAAACTGTACAAAACTCAATAAAGAACCAGTCAATAAAATGTACAAAACTAAATATAGAAACAGTCAATAAACTCTACAAAACTCAATAAAGAAACAGTCAATAAATTGTACAAAACTAAAAAAAGAAACAGTCAATAAATTGTACACAAACTATATCAAGAAACAGTCAATAAACTGTACAAAACTCAATAAAGAAACAGTCAAAAAACTGTACAAAACTCAATAAAGAATCAGTCAATAAACTATGCAAAACTCAATAAAGAACCAGTCAATAAACTGTACAAAACTGAATAAAGAACCAGTCAATAAACAGTACAAAACTCAATAAAGAACCAGTCAATAAACTGTACAAAACTCAATAAAGAACCAGTCAATAAACTGTACAAAACTCAATAAAGAAACAGTCAATAAACTGTACAAAACTCAATAAAGATCCTGTCAATAAACTGTCTAAAATTCAATAAAGAACCAGTCAATAAATTGTACACAAACTCAATAAAGAAACAGTCAATAAACTACAAAACTAAATAAACAAACAGTCAATAAACTGTACAGAACTAAATAAAGAACCAGTCAATAAATTGTACACAAACTAAAAAAAAGAAACAGTCAATAAACTGTACAAAACTAAATAAACAACCAGTCAATAAACTGTACAAAACTCAATAAAGAACCTGTCAATAAATTGTACACAAACTAAATAAAGAAACAGTCAATAAACTGTACAAAACTGAATAAAGAAACAGTAAAAAACTGTACAAAACTCACTAAAGAATCAGTCAATAAACTATACAAAACTCAATAAAGAAACAGTCAATAAACTGTACAAAACTCAATTAAGAACCAGTCAATAAACTGTACAAAACTCAATAAAGAACCAGTCAATAAAATGTACAAAACTAAATATAGAAACAGTCAATAAACTCTACAAAACTCAATAAAGAAACAGTCAATAAATTGTACAAAACTAAAAAAAGAAACAGTCAATAAATTGTACACAAACTATATCAAGAAACAGTCAATAAACTGTACAAAACTGAACAAAGAACAAGTCAATAAACTGTACAAAACTGAATAAAGAACCAGTCAATAAACTGTACGGAACTGAATTAAGAACCAGTCAATAAACTGAACAAAACTCAATAAAGAACCAGTCAATAAACTGTATAAAACACAATAAAGAAACAGTCAATAAACTGTTCAAAACTCAATAAAGAAACAGTCAACAAACTGTACAAAACTGAACAAAGAACCAGTCAATAAACTGTACAAAACTGAATTAAGAACCAGTCAATAAACTATACAAAACTCATTAAAGAACCAGTCAATAAACTGTACAAAAGTCAATAAAGAACCAGTCAATAAACTGTACAAAAATCAATAAAGAACCAGTCAATAAATTGCACACAAACTAAATAAAGAAACAGTCAATAAACTGTACAAAACTAAATAAAGAAACAGTCAATAAACTGTAGAAAACTAAATAAAGAAACAGTCAATAAACTGTACAAAACTGAATAAAGAACCAGTCAATAAACAGAACAAAACTGAACAAGGAACCAGTCAATAAACTGTACAAAACTCAATAAGGAAACAGTCAATAAACTGTACAAAACTGAATAAAGAAACAGTAAAAAAACTGTACAAAACTCAATAAATAACCGGTCAATAAACTGTACAAAACTCAATAAAGAACCAGTCAATAAACTGTAGAAAACACAATAAAGAAACAGTCAATAAACTGTACAAAACTCAATAAAGAAGCAGTCAATAAACTGTACAAAACTGAACAAAGAACCAGTCAATAAACTGTACAAAACTGAACAAAGAACCAGTCAATAAACTATACAAAACTAATTAAAGAACCAGACAATAAACTGTACAAAAGTCAATAAAGATCCTGTCAATAAACTGTCTAAAATTCAATAAAGAACCAGTCAATAAATTGTACACAAACTCAATAAAGAAACAGTCAATAAACTACAAAACTAAATAAACAAACAGTCAATAAACTGTACAGAACTGAATTAAGAACCAGTCAATAAACTGAACAAAACTCAATAAAGAACCAGTCAATAAACTGTATAAAACACAATAAAGAAACAGTCAATAAACTGTTCAAAACTCAATAAAGAAACAGTCAATAAACTGTACAAAACTGAACAAAGAACCAGTCAATAAACTGTACAAAACTGAATTAAGAACCAGTCAATAAACTATACAAAACTCATTAAAGAACCAGTCAATAAACTGTACAAAAGTCAATAAAGAACCAGTCAATAAACTGTACAAAACTGAATAAAGAACCAGTCAATAAACTGTACGGAACTGAATTAAGAACCAGTCAATAAACTGAACAAAACTCAATAAAGAACCAGTCAATAAACTGTATAAAACACAATAAAGAAACAGTCAATAAACTGTTCAAAACTCAATAAAGAAACAGTCAATAAACTGTACAAAACTGAACAAAGAACCAGTCAATAAACTGTACAAAACTGAATTAAGAACCAGTCAATAAACTATACAAAACTCATTAAAGAACCAGTCAATAAACTGTACAAAAGTCAATAAAGAACCAGTCAATAAACTGTACAAAAATCAATAAAGAACCAGTCAATAAATTGTACACAAACTAAATAAAGAAACATTCAATAAACTGTACAAAACTAAATAAAGAAACAGTCAATAAACTGTAGAAAACTAAATAAAGAAACAGTCAATAAACTGTACAAAACTGAATAAAGAACCAGTCAATAAACAGAACAAAACTGAACAAGGAACCAGTCAATAAACTGTACAAAACTCAATAAGGAAACCGTCAATAAACTGTACAAAACTGAATAAAGAAACAGTAAAAAACTGTACAAAACTCAATAAAGAACCAGTCAATAAATTGTACACAAACTAAATAAAGAAGCAGTCAATAAACTGTACAAAACTCAATAAAGAACCAGTCAATAAACTGTACAAAACTCAATAAAGAACAAGTCAATAAACTGTACAAAACTCAATATAAAACCAGTCAATAAACTGTACAAAACTGAATCAAGAACCAGTCAATAAATTGTACACAAACTAAATAAAGAAGCAGTCAATAAACTGTACAAAACTCAATAAAGAACCAGTCAATAAACTGTACAAAACTAAATATAGAAACAGTCATTAAACTGTACAAAACTCAATAAAGAAACAGTCAATAAACTGTACAAAACTAAAAAAAGAAACAGTCAATAAACCGTACAAAACTAAATATAGAAACAGTCAATAAACTGTACAAAACTAAAAAAAGAAACAGTCAATAAACTGTACAAAAGTCAATAAAGAACCTGTCAATAAATTGTACACTAACTCAATAAAGAAACAGTCAATTAACTGTACAAAACTAAATAAACAAACTGTCAATAAACTGTACAGAACTAAATAAAGAACCAGTCAATAAATTGTACACAAACTAAATAAAGAAACAGTCAATAAACTGTACAAAACTCAATAAAGAACCAGTCAATAAACGGTACAAAACTAAATAAAGAAAAAGTCAATAAATTGTACAAAACTCAATAAAGAACCAGTCAATAAACTGTACAAAACTGAATAAAGAACCAGTCAATAAACTGTACAAAACTGAACAAAGAACCAGTCAATAAATTGTACACAAACTAAATAAAGAAACAGTCAATAAACTGTACAAAGCTCAATAAAGAAACAGTCAATAAACTGTACGAAACTCAATAAAGAACCAGACAATAGACTACACAACTAAATAAAGAAACAGTCAATAAACTGTACAGAACTAAATAAAGAACCAGTCAATAAACTGTACAAAACTGAATAAAGAACCAGTCAATAAACTGTACAAAACTGAACAAAGAACCAGTCAATAAATTGTACACAAACTAAATAAAGAAACAGTCAATAAACTGTACAAAGCTCAATAAAGAAACAGTCAATAAACTGTACGAAACTCAATAAAGAACCAGACAATAGACTACAAAACTAAATAAACAAACAGTCAATAAACTGTACAGAACTAAATAAAGAACCAGTCAATAAATTGTACACAAACTAAATAAAGAACCAGTCAATAAACTGTACAAAACTTAATAAATAAACAGTCAATAAACTGTACAAAACTAAATAAAGAAACAGCCAATAAACTGTACAAAACTAAATAAAGAAACAGTCAATAAACTGTACAAAACTAAATAAAGAAACAGTCAATAAACTGTACAAAACTGAATAAAGAACCAGTCAATAAACAGAACAAAACTGAACAAGGAACCAGTCAATAAACTGTACAAAACTCAATAAGAAAACAGTCAATAAACTGTACAAAACTGAATAAAGAAACAGTCAAAAAACTGTACAAAACTCAATAAAGAATTAGTCAATAAACTATACAAAACTCAATAAAGAAACAGTCAATAAACTGTACAAAACTAAATAAAGAATCAGTCAATAAACTGTACAAAACTAAATATAGAAACAGTCAATAAACTGTACAAAACTAAATAAAGAAACAGTCAATATACTGTACAAAACTAAATAAAGAACCAGTCAATAAACTGTACAAAACTGAACAAAGAACCAGTCAATAAACTGTACAAAACTGAATAAAGAACCAGTCAATAAACTGTACGGAACTGAATTAAGAACCAGTCAATAAACTGAACAAAACTCAATAAAGAACCAGTCAATAAACTGTATAAAACACAATAAAGAAACAGTCAATAAACTGTTCAAAACTCAATAAAGAAACAGTCAATAAACTGTACAAAACTGAACAAAGAACCAGTCAATAAACTGTACAAAACTGAATTAAGAACCAGTCAATAAACTATACAAAACTCATTAAAGAACCAGTCAATAAACTGTACAAAAGTCAATAAAGAACCAGTCAATAAACTGTACAAAAATCAATAAAGAAACAGTCAATAAATTGTACACAAACTAAATAAAGAAACAGTCAATAAACTGTACAAAACTAAATAAAGAAACAGTCAATAAACTGTAGAAAACTAAATAAAGAAACAGTCAATAAACTGTACAAAACTGAATAAAGAAGCAGTCAATAAACAGAACAAAACTGAACAAGGAACCAGTCAATAAACTGTACAAAACTCAATAAGGAAACAGTCAATAAACTGTACAAAACTGAATAAAGAAACAGTAAAAAAACTGTACAAAACTCAATAAAGAACCGGTCAATAAACTGTACAAAACTCAATAAAGAACCAGTCAATAAACTGTAGAAAACACAATAAAGAAACAGTCAATAAACTGTACAAAACTCAATAAAGAAGCAGTCAATAAACTGTACAAAACTGAACAAAGAACCAGTCAATAAACTGTACAAAACTGAACAAAGAACCAGTCAATAAACTATACAAAACTAATTAAAGAACCAGTCAATAAACTGTACAAAAGTCAATAAAGATCCTGTCAATAAACTGTCTAAAATTCAATAAAGAACCAGTCAATAAATTGTACACAAACTCAATAAAGAAACAGTCAATAAACTACAAAACTAAATAAACAAACAGTCAATAAACTGTACAGAACTAAATAAAGAACCAGTCAATAAATTGTACACATACTAAAAAAAAGAAACAGTCAATAAACTGTACAAAACTAAATAAACAAACAGTCAATAAACTGTACAAAACTAAATAAAGAACCTGTCAATAAATTGTACACAAACTAAATAAAGAAACAGTCAATAAACTGTACAAAACTGAATAAAGAAACAGTAAAAAACTGTACAAAACTCACTTAAGAATCAGTCAATAAACTATACAAAACTCAATAAAGAAACAGTCAATAAACTGTACAAAACTCAATTAAGAACCAGTCAATAAACTGTACAAAACTCAATAAAGAACCAGTCAATAAAATGTACAAAACTAAATATAGAAACAGTCAATAAACTCTACAAAACTCAATAAAGAAACAGTCAATAAATTGTACAAAACTAAAAAAAGAAACAGTCAATAAATTGTACAAAAACTATATCAAGAAACAGTCAATAAACTGTACAAAACTGAACAAAGAACCAGTCAATAAACTGTACAAAACTGAATAAAGAACCAGTCAATAAACTGTACGGAACTGAATTAAGAACCAGTCAATAAACTGAACAAAACTCAATAAAGAACCAGTCAATAAACTGTATAAAACACAATAAAGAAACAGTCAATAAACTGTTCAAAACTCAATAAAGAAACAGTCAACAAACTGTACAAAACTGAACAAAGAACCAGTCAATAAACTGTACAAAACTGAATTAAGAACCAGTCAATAAACTATACAAAACTCATTAAAGAACCAGTCAATAAACTGTACAAAAGTCAATAAAGAACCAGTCAATAAACTGTACAAAAATCAATCAAGAACCAGTCAATAAATTGTACACAAACTAAATAAAGAAACAGTCAATAAACTGTACAAAACTAAATAAAGAAACAGTCAATAAACTGTACAAAACTAAATAAAGAAACAGTCAATAAACTGTACAAAACTGAATAAAGAACCAGTCAATAAACTATACAAAACTCATTAAAGAACCAGTCAATAAACTGTACAAAAGTCAATAAAGAACCAGTCAATAAACTGTACAAAAATCAATAAAGAACCAGTCAATAAATTGTACACAAACTAAATAAAGAAACAGTCAATAAACTGTACAAAACTAAATAAAGAAACAGTCAATAAACTGTAGAAAACTAAATAAAGAAACAGTCAATAAACTGTACAAAACTGAATAAAGAACCAGTCAATAAACAGAACAAAACTCAATAAAGAACCGGTCAATAAACTGTACAAAACTCAATAAAGAACCAGTCAATAAACTGTAGAAAACACAATAAAGAAACAGTCAATAAACTGTACAAAACTGAATAAAGAAGCAGTCAATAAACTGTACAAAACTGAACAAAGAACCAGTCAATAAACTGTACAAAACTGAACAAAGAACCAGTCAATAAACTATACAAAACTAATTAAAGAACCAGTCAATAAACTGTACAAAAGTCAATAAAGATCCTGTCAATAAACTGTCTAAAATTCAATAAAGAACCAGTCAATAAATTGTACACAAACTCAATAAAGAAACAGTCAAAAAACTACAAAACTAAATAAACAAACAGTCAATAAACTGTACAGAACTAAATAAAGAACCAGTCAATAAATTGTACACAAACTAAAAAAAAGAAACAGTCAATAAACTGTACAAAACTAAATAAACAAACAGTCAATAAACTGTACAAAACTAAATAAAGAACCTGTCAATAAATTGTACACAAACTAAATAAAGAAACAGTCAATAAACTGTACAAAACTGAATAAAGAAACAGTAAAAAACTGTACAAAACTCACTAAAGAATCAGTCAATAAACTATACAAAACTCAATAAAGAAACAGTCAATAAACTGTACAAAACTCAATTAAGAACCAGTCAATAAACTGTACAAAACTCAATAAAGAACCAGTCAATAAAATGTACAAAACTAAATATAGAAACAGTCAATAAACTCTACAAAACTCAATAAAGAAACAGTCAATAAATTGTACAAAACTAAAAAAAGAAACAGTCAATAAATTGTACACAAACTATATCAAGAAACAGTCAATAAACTGTACAAAAGTCAATAAAGAACCAGTCAATAAACTGTACAAAACTGAATAAAGAACCAGTCAATAAACTGTACGGAACTGAATTAAGAACCAGTCAATAAACTGAACAAAACTCAATAAAGAACCAGTCAATAAACTGTATAAAACACAATAAAGAAACAGTCAATAAACTGTTCAAAACTCAATAAAGAAACAGTCAATAAACTGTACAAAACTGAACAAAGAACCAGTCAATAAACTGTACAAAACTGAATTAAGAACCAGTCAATAAACTATACAAAACTCATTAAAGAACCAGTCAATAAACGGTACAAAAGTCAATAAAGAACCAGTCAATAAACTGTACAAAAATCAATAAAGAACCAGTCAATAAATTGTACACAAACTAAATAAAGAAACATTCAATAAACTGTACAAAACTAAATAAAGAAACAGTCAATAAACTGTAGAAAACTAAATAAAGAAACAGTCAATAAACTGTACAAAACTGAATAAAGAACCAGTCAATAAACAGAACAAAACTGAACAAAGAACCAGTCAATAAACTGTACAAAACTAAATAAAGAATCAGTCAATAAACTGTACAAAACTAAATAAAGAATCAGTCAATAAACTGTACAAAACTAAATATAGAAACAGTCAATAAACTGTACAAAACTAAATAAAGAAACAGTCAATATACTGTACAAAACTAAATAAAGAACCAGTCAATAAACTGTACAAAACTGAACAAAGAACCAGTCAATAAACTGTACAAAACTGAATAAAGAACCAGTCAATAAACTGTACGGAACTGAATTAAGAACCAGTCAATAAACTGAACAAAACTCAATAAAGAACCAGTCAATAAACTGTATAAAACACAATAAAGAAACAGTCAATAAACTGTTCAAAACTCAATAAAGAAACAGTCAATAAACTGTACAAAACTGAACAAAGAACCAGTCAATAAACTGTACAAAACTGAATTAAGAACCAGTCAATAAACTATACAAAACTCATTAAAGAACCAGTCAATAAACTGTACAAAAGTCAATAAAGAACCAGTCAATAAACTGTACAAAAATCAATAAAGAACCAGTCAATAAATTGTACACAAACTAAATAAAGAAACAGTCAATAAACTGTACAAAACTAAATAAAGAAACAGTCAATAAACTGTAGAAAACTAAATAAAGAAACAGTCAATAAACTGTACAAAACTGAATAAAGAAGCAGTCAATAAACAGAACAAAACTGAACAAGGAACCAGTCAATAAACTGTACAAAACTCAATAAGGAAACAGTCAATAAACTGTACAAAACTGAATAAAGAAACAGTAAAAAAACTGTACAAAACTCAATAAAGAACCGGTCAATAAACTGTACAAAACTCAATAAAGAACCAGTCAATAAACTGTAGAAAACACAATAAAGAAACAGTCAATAAACTGTACAAAACTCAATAAAGAAGCAGTCAATAAACTGTACAAAACTGAACAAAGAACCAGTCAATAAACTGTACAAAACTGAACAAAGAACCAGTCAATAAACTATACAAAACTAATTAAAGAACCAGTCAATAAACTGTACAAAAGTCAATAAAGATCCTGTCAATAAACTGTCTAAAATTCAATAAAGAACCAGTCAATAAATTGTACACAAACTCAATAAAGAAACAGTCAATAAACTACAAAACTAAATAAACAAACAGTCAATAAACTGTACAGAACTAAATAAAGAACCAGTCAATAAATTGTACACATACTAAAAAAAAGAAACAGTCAATAAACTGTACAAAACTAAATAAACAAACAGTCAATAAACTGTACAAAACTAAATAAAGAACCTGTCAATAAATTGTACACAAACTAAATAAAGAAACAGTCAATAAACTGTACAAAACTGAATAAAGAAACAGTAAAAAACTGTACAAAACTCACTTAAGAATCAGTCAATAAACTATACAAAACTCAATAAAGAAACAGTCAATAAACTGTACAAAACTCAATTAAGAACCAGTCAATAAACTGTACAAAACTCAATAAAGAACCAGTCAATAAAATGTACAAAACTAAATATAGAAACAGTCAATAAACTCTACAAAACTCAATAAAGAAACAGTCAATAAATTGTACAAAACTAAAACAAGAAACAGTCAATAAATTGTACAAAAACTATATCAAGAAACAGTCAATAAACTGTACAAAACTGAACAAAGAACCAGTCAATAAACTGTACAAAACTGAATAAAGAACCAGTCAATAAACTGTACGGAACTGAATTAAGAACCAGTCAATAAACTGAACAAAACTCAATAAAGAACCAGTCAATAAACTGTATAAAACACAATAAAGAAACAGTCAATAAACTGTTCAAAACTCAATAAAGAAACAGTCAACAAACTGTACAAAACTGAACAAAGAACCAGTCAATAAACTGTACAAAACTGAATTAAGAACCAGTCAATAAACTATACAAAACTCATTAAAGAACCAGTCAATAAATTGTACAAAAGTCAATAAAGAACCAGTCAATAAACTGTACAAAAATCAATCAAGAACCAGTCAATAAATTGTACACAAACTAAATAAAGAAACAGTCAATAAACTGTACAAAACTAAATAAAGAAACAGTCAATAAACTGTAGAAAACTAAATAAAGAAACAGTCAATAAACTGTACAAAACTGAATAAAGAACCAGTCAATAAACTATACAAAACTCATTAAAGAACCAGTCAATAAACTGTACAAAAGTCAATAAAGAACCAGTCAATAAACTGTACAAAAATCAATAAAGAACCAGTCAATAAATTGTACACAAACTAAATAAAGAAACAGTCAATAAACTGTACAAAACTAAATAAAGAAACAGTCAATAAACTGTAGAAAACTAAATAAAGAAACAGTCAATAAACTGTACAAAACTGAATAAAAAACCAGTCAATAAACAGAACAAAACTCAATAAAGAACCGGTCAATAAACTGTACAAAACTCAATAAAGAACCAGTCAATAAACTGTAGAAAACACAATAAAGAAACAGTCAATAAACTGTACAAAACTCAATAAAGAAGCAGTCAATAAACTGTACAAAACTGAACAAAGAACCAGTCAATAAACTGTACAAAACTGAACAAAGAACCAGTCAATAAACTATACAAAACTAATTAAAGAACCAGTCAATAAACTGTACAAAAGTCAATAAAGATCCTGTCAATAAACTGTCTAAAATTCAATAAAGAACCAGTCAATAAATTGTACACAAACTCAATAAAGAAACAGTCAAAAAACTACAAAACTAAATAAACAAACAGTCAATAAACTGTACAGAACTAAATAAAGAGCCAGTCAATAAATTGTACACAAACTAAAAAAAAGAAACAGTCAATAAACTGTACAAAACTAAATAAACAAACAGTCAATAAACTGTACAAAACTAAATAAAGAACCTGTCAATAAATTGTACACAAACTAAATAAAGAAACAGTCAATAAACTGTACAAAACTGAATAAAGAAACAGTACAAAACTGTACAAAACTCACTAAAGAATCAGTCAATAAACTATACAAAACTCAATAAAGAAACAGTCAATAAACTGTACAAAACTCAATTAAGAACCAGTCAATAAACTGTACAAAACTCAATAAAGAACCAGTCAATAAAATGTACAAAACTAAATATAGAAACAGTCAATAAACTCTACAAAACTCAATAAAGAAACAGTCAATAAATTGTACAAAACTAAAAAAAGAAACAGTCAATAAATTGTACACAAACTATATCAAGAAACAGTCAATAAACTGTACAAAAGTCAATAAAGAACCAGTCAATAAACTGTACAAAACTGAATAAAGAACCAGTCAATAAACTGTACGGAACTGAATTAAGAACCAGTCAATAAACTGAACAAAACTCAATAAAGAACCAGTCAATAAACTGTATAAAACACAATAAAGAAACAGTCAATAAACTGTTCAAAACTCAATAAAGAAACAGTCAATAAACTGTACAAAACTGAACAAAGAACCAGTCAATAAACTGTACAAAACTGAATTAAGAACCAGTCAATAAACTATACAAAACTCATTAAAGAACCAGTCAATAAACTGTACAAAAGTCAATAAAGAACCAGTCAATAAACTGTACAAAAATCAATAAAGAACCAGTCAATAAATTGTACACAAACTAAATAAAGAAACATTCAATAAACTGTACAAAACTAAATAAAGAAACAGTCAATAAACTGTAGAAAACTAAATAAAGAAACAGTCAATAAACTGTACAAAACTGAATAAAGAACCAGTCAATAAACAGAACAAAACTGAACAAGGAACCAGTCAATAAACTGTACAAAACTCAATAAGGAAACAGTCAATAAACTGTACAAAACTGAATAAAGAAACAGTAAAAAAACTGTACAAAACTCAATAAAGAACCAGTCAATAAATTGTACACAAACTAAATAAAGAAGCAGTCAATAAACTGTACAAAACTCAATAAAGAATCAGTCAATAAACTGTACAAAACTCAATAAAGAACCAGTCAATAAACTGTACAAAACTAAATATAGAAACAGTCATTAAACTGTACAAAACTCAATAAAGAAACAGTCAATAAACTGTACAAAACTAAAAAAAGAAACAGTCAATAAACCGTACAAAACTAAATATAGAAACAGTCAATAAACTGTACAAAACTAAAAAAAGAAACAGTCAATAAACTGTACAAATTCAATAAAGAACCTGTCAATAAATTGTACACTAACTCAATAAAGAAACAGTCAATTAACTGTACAAAACTAAATAAACAAACAGTCAATAAACTGTACAGAACTAAATAAAGAACCAGTCAATAAATTGTACACAAACTAAATAAAGAAACAGTCAATAAACTGTACAAAACTCAATAAAGAACCAGTCAATAAACGGTACAAAACTAAATAAAGAAAAAGTCAATAAATTGTACAAAACTCAATAAAGAACCAGTCAATAAACTGTACAAAACTGAATAAAGAACCAGTCAATAAACTGTACAAAACTGAACAAAGAACCAGTCAATAAATTGTACACAAACTAAATAAAGAAACAGTCAATAAACTGTACAAAGCTCAATAAAGAAACAGTCAATAAACTGTACGAAACTCAATAAAGAACCAGACAATAGACTACACAACTAAATAAAGAAACAGTCAATAAACTGTACAAAACTCAATATAAAACCAGTCAATAAACTGTACAAAACTGAATCAAGAACCAGTCAATAAACTGTACAAAACTCAATAAAGAACCAGTCAATAAACTGTACAAAATTCAATAAGGAACCTGTCAATAAACTGTACAAAACTTAATAAATAAACAGTCAATAAACTGTACAAAACTAAATAAAGAAACAGCCAATAAACTCTACAAAACTAAATAAAGAAACAGTCAATAAACTGTACAAAACTAAATAAAGAAACAGTCAATAAACTGTACAAAACTCAATAAAGAAACAGTCAATAAACTGTACAAAACTAAATAAAGAATCAGTCAATAAACTGTATAAAAAACTAAATATAGAAACAGTCAATAAACTGTACAAAACTAAATAAAGAAACAGTCAATATACTGTACAAAACTAAATAAAGAACCAGTCAATAAACTGTACAAAACTGAACAAAGAACCAGTCAATAAACTGTACAAAACTGAATAAAGAACCAGTCAATAAACTGTACGGAACTGAATTAAGAACCAGTCAATAAACTGAACAAAACTCAATAAAGAACCAGTCAATAAACTGTATAAAACACAATAAAGAAACAGTCAATGAACTGTTCAAAACTCAATAAAGAAACAGTCAATAAACTGTACAAAACTGAACAAAGAACCAGTCAATAAACTGTACAAAACTGAATTAAGAACCAGTCAATAAACTATACAAAACTCATTAAAGAACCAGTCAATAAACTGTACAAAAGTCAATAAAGAACCAGTCAATAAACTGTACAAAAATCAATAAAGAACCAGTCAATAAATTGTACACAAACTAAATAAAGAAACAGTCAATAAACTGTACAAAACTAAATAAAGAAACAGTCAATAAACTGTAGAAAACTAAATAAAGAAACAGTCAATAAACTGTACAAAACTGAATAAAGAACCAGTCAATAAACAGAACAAAACTGAACAAGGAACCAGTCAATAAACTGTACAAAACTCAATAAGGAAACAGTCAATAAACTGTACAAAACTGAATAAAGAAACAGTAAAAAAACTGTACAAAACTCAATAAAGAACCGGTCAATAAACTGCACAAAACTCAATAAAGAACCAGTCAATAAACTGTAGAAAACACAATAAAGAAACAGTCAATAAACTGTACAAAACTCAATAAAGAAGCAGTCAATAAACTGTACAAAACTGAACAAAGAACCAGTCAATAAACTGTACAAAACTGAACAAAGAACCAGTCAATAAACTATACAAAACTAATTAAAGAACCAGTCAATAAACTGTACAAAAGTCAATAAAGATCCTGTCAATAAACTGTCTAAAATTCAATAAAGAACCAGTCAATAAATTGTACACAAACTCAATAAAGAAACAGTCAATAAACTACAAAACTAAATAAACAAACAGTCAATAAACTGTACAGAACTAAATAAAGAACCAGTCAATAAAATGTACACAAACTAAAAAAAAGAAACAGTCAATAAACTGTACAAAACTAAATAAACAAACAGTCAATAAACTGTACAAAACTAAATAAAGAACCTGTCAATAAATTGTACACAAACTAAATAAAGAAACAGTCAATAAACTGTACAAAACTGAATAAAGAAACAGTAAAAAACTGTACAAAACTCACTAAAGAATCAGTCAATAAACTATACAAAACTCAATAAAGAAACAGTCAATAAACTGTACAAAACTCAATTAAGAACCAGTCAATAAACTGTACAAAACTCAATAAAGAACCAGTCAATAAAATGTACAAAACTAAATATAGAAACAGTCAATAAACTCTACAAAACTCAATAAAGAAACAGTCAATAAATTGTACAAAACTAAAAAAAGAAACAGTCAATAAATTGTACACAAACTATATCAAGAAACAGTCAATAAACTGTACAAAACTGAACAAAGAACCAGTCAATAAACTGTACAAAACTGAATAAAGAACCAGTCAATAAACTGTACGGAACTGAATTAAGAACCAGTCAATAAACTGAACAAAACTCAATAAAGAATCAGTCAATAAACTGTATAAAACACAATAAAGAAACAGTCAATAAACTGTTCAAAACTCAATAAAGAAACAGTCAACAAACTGTGCAAAACTGAACAAAGAACCAGTCAATAAACTGTACAAAACTGAATTAAGAACCAGTCAATAAACTATACAAAACTCATTAAAGAACCAGTCAATAAACTGTACAAAAGTCAATAAAGAACCAGTCAATAAACTGTACAAAAATCAATAAAGAACCAGTCAATAAATTGTACACAAACTAAATAAAGAAACAGTCAATAAACTGTACAAAACTAAATAAAGAAACAGTCAATAAACTGTAGAAAACTAAATAAAGAAACAGTCAATAAACTGTACCAAACTGAATAAAGAACCAGTCAATAAACAGAACAAAACTGAACAAGGAACCAGTCAATAAACTGTACAAAACTCAATAAGGAAACAGTCAATAAACTGTACAAAACTGAATAAAGAAACAGTAAAAAAACTGTACAAAACTCAATAAAGAACCGGTCAATAAACTGTACAAAACTCAATAAAGAACCAGTCAATAAACTGTAGAAAACACAATAAAGAAACAGTCAATAAACTGTACAAAACTCAATAAAGAAGCAGTCAATAAACTGTACAAAACTGAACAAAGAACCAGTCAATAAACTGTACAAAACTGAACAAAGAACCAGTCAATAAACTATACAAAACTAATTAAAGAACCAGTCAATAAACTGTACAAAAGTCAATAAAGATCCTGTCAATAAACTGTCTAAAATTCAATAAAGAACCAGTCAATAAATTGTACACAAACTCAATAAAGAAACAGTCAATAAACTACAAAACTAAATAAACAAACAGTCAATAAACTGTACAGAACTGAATTAAGAACCAGTCAATAAACTGAACAAAACTCAATAAAGAACCAGTCAATAAACTGTATAAAACACAATAAAGAAACAGTCAATAAACTGTTCAAAACTCAATAAAGAAACAGTCAATAAACTGTACAAAACTGAACAAAGAACCAGTCAATAAACTGTACAAAACTGAATTAAGAACCAGTCAATAAACTATACAAAACTCATTAAAGAACCAGTCAATAAACTGTACAAAAGTCAATAAAGAACCAGTCAATAAACTGTACAAAAATCAATTAAGAACCAGTCAATAAATTGTACACAAACTAAATAAAGAAACAGTCAATAAACTGTACAAAACTAAATAAAGAAACAGTCAATAAACTGTAGAAAACTAAATAAAGAAACAGTCAATAAACTGTACAAAACTGAATAAAGAACCAGTCAATAAACAGAACAAAACTCAATAAAGAACCGGTCAATAAACTGTACAAAACTCAATAAAGAACCAGTCAATAAACTGTAGAAAACACAATAAAGAAACAGTCAATAAACTGTACAAAACTCAATAAAGAAGCAGTCAATAAACTGTACAAAACTGAACAAAGAACCAGTCAATAAACTGTACAAAACTGAACAAAGAACCAGTCAATAAACTATACAAAACTAATTAAAGAACCAGTCAATAAACTGTACAAAAGTCAATAAAGATCCTGTCAATAAACTGTCTAAAATTCAATAAAGAACCAGTCAATAAATTGTACACAAACTCAATAAAGAAACAGTCAATAAACTACAAAACTAAATAAACAAACAGTCAATAAACTGTACAGAACTAAATAAAGAACCAGTCAATAAATTGTACACAAACTAAAAAAAAGAAACAGTCAATAAACTGTACAAAACTAAATAAACAAACAGTCAATAAACTGTACAAAACTAAATAAAGAACCTGTCAATAAATTGTACACAAACTAAATAAAGAAACAGTCAATAAACTGTACAAAACTGAATAAAGAAACAGTACAAAACTGTACAAAACTCACTAAAGAATCAGTCAATAAACTATACAAAACTCAATAAAGAAACAGTCAATAAACTGTACAAAACTCAATTAAGAACCAGTCAATAAACTGTACAAAACTCAATAAAGAACCAGTCAATAAAATGTACAAAACTAAATATAGAAACAGTCAATAAACTCTACAAAACTCAATAAAGAAACAGTCAATAAATTGTACAAAACTAAAAAAAGAAACAGTCAATAAATTGTACACAAACTAAATAAAGAAACAGTCAATAAACTGTACAAAACTAAATAAAGAAACAGTCAATAAACTGTACAAAACTGAATAAAGAACCAGTCAATAAACTGTACGGAACTGAATTAAGAACCAGTCAATAAACTGAACAAAACTCAATAAAGAACCAGTCAATAAACTGTATAAAGCACAATAAAGAAACAGTCAATAAACTGTTCAAAACTCAATAAAGAAACAGTCAACAAACTGTACAAAACTGAACAAAGAACCAGTCAATAAACTGTACAAAACTGAATTAAGAACCAGTCAATAAACTATACAAAACTCATTAAAGAACCAGTCAATAAACTGTACAAAAGTCAATAAAGAACCAGTCAATAAACTGTACAAAAATCAATAAAGAACCAGTCAATAAATTGTACACAAACTAAATAAAGAAACAGTCAATAAACTGTACAAAACTAAATAAAGAAACAGTCAATAAACTGTAATAAACTAAATAAAGAAACAGTCAATAAACTGTACAAAACTGAATAAAGAAAAAGTCAATAAACAGAACAAAACTGAACAAGGAACCAGTCAATAAACTGTACAAAACTCAATAAGGAAACAGTCAATAAACTGTACAAAACTGAATAAAGAAACAGTAAAAAAACTGTACAAAACTCAATAAAGAACCGGTCAATAAACTGTACAAAACTCAATAAAGAACCAGTCAATAAACTGTAGAAAACACAATAAAGAAACAGTCAATAAACTGTACAAAACTCAATAAAGAAGCAGTCAATAAACTGTACAAAACTGAACAAAGAACCAGTCCATAAACTGTACAAAACTGAACAAAGAACCAGTCAATAAACTATACAAAACTAATTAAAGAACCAGTCAATAAACTGTTCAAAAGTCAATAAAGATCCTGTCAATAAACTGTCTAAAATTCAATAAAGAACCAGTCAATAAATTGTACACAAACTCAATAAAGAAACAGTCAATAAACTACAAAACTAAATAAACAAACAGTCAATAAACTGTACAGAACTAAATAAAGAACCAGTCAATAAATTGTACACAAACTAAAAAAAAGAAACAGTCAATAAACTGTACAAAACTAAATAAACAAACAGTCAGTAAACTGTACAAAACTAAATAAAGAACCTGTCAATAAATTGTACAGAAACTAAATAAAGAAACAGTCAATAAACTGTACAAAACTGAATAAAGAAACAGTAAAAAACTGTACAAAACTCACTATAGAATCAGACAATAAACTATACAAAACTCAATAAAGAAACAGTCAATAAACTGTACAAAACTCAATTAAGAACCAGTCAATAAACTGTACAAAACTCAATAAAGAACCAGTCAATAAAATGTACAAAACTAAATATAGAAACAGTCAATAAACAGTACAAAACTCAATAAAGAAACAGTCAATAAATTGTACAAAACTAAAAAAAGAAACAGTCAAAAAATTGTACACAAACTAAATCAAGAAACAGTCAATAAACTGTACAAAACTGAATAAAGAAACAGTAAAAAAATTGTACAAAACTCAATAAAGAATCAGTCAATAAGCTGTACAAAACTCAATAAAGAACCAGTCAATAAACTGTACAAAACTCAATAAAGAACCAGCCAATAAACTGTACAAAACTAAATATAGAAACAGTCATTAAACTGTACAAAACTCAATAAAGAAACAGTCAATAAACTGTACAAAACTAAAAAAAGAAACAGTCAATAAACTGTACAAAACTAAATATAGAAACAGTCAATAAACTGTACAAAACTAAATAAAGAAACAGTCAATAAACTGTACAAAAGTCAATAAAGAACCTGTCAATAAACTGTCTAAAATTCAATAAAGAACCAGTCAATAAATTGTACACAAACTCAATAAAGAAACAGTCAATAAACTGTACAAAACTAAATAAACAAACAGTCAATAAACTGTACAGAACTAAATAAAGAACCAGTCAATAAATTGTACACAAACTAAATAAAGAAACAGTCAATAAACTGTACAAAACTCAATAAAGAACCAGTCAATAAACTGTACAAAACTCAATAAAGAACCAGTCACTAAACGGTACAAAACTAAATAAAGAAAAAGTCAATAAATTGTACAAAACTCAATAAAGAACCAGTCAATAAACTGTACAAAACTGAATAAAGAACCAGTCAATAAACTGTACAAAACTGAACAAAGAACCAGTCAATAAATTGTACACAAACTAAATAAAGAAACAGTCAATAAACTGTACAAAGCTCAATAAAGAAACAGTCAATAAACTGTACGAAACTCAATAAAGAACCAGTCAATAGACTACACAACTAAATAAAGAAACAGTCAATAAACTGTACAAAACTCAATATAAAACCAGTCAATAAACTGTACAAAACTGAATCAAGAACCAGGCAATAAACTGTACAATACTCAATAAAGAACCAGTCAATAAACTGTACAAAATTCAATAAGGAACCAGTCAATAAACTGTACAAAACTTAATAAAGAAACAGTCAATAAACTGTACAAAACTAAATAAAGAAACAGCCAATAAACTGTACAAACCTAAATAAAGAAACAGTCAATAAACTGTACAAAACTAAATAAAGAAACAGTCAATAAACTGTACAAAACTGAATAAAGAACCAGTCAATAAACAGAACAAAACTGAACAAGGAACCAGTCAATAAACTGTACAAAACTCAAAAAAGAAACAGTCAATAAACTGTACAAAACTCAATAAAGAACGAGTCAATAAACTGTACAAAACTCAATAAAGAACCAGTCAATAAACTGTACAAAACTAAATAAAGAATCAGTCAATAAACTGTACAAAACTCAATAAAGAAACAGTCAATAAACTGTACAAAACTAAATAAAGAATCAGTCAATAAACTGTACAAAACTAAATATAGAAACAGTCAATAAACTGTACAAAACTAAATAAAGAAACAGTCAATAAACTGTACAAAACTAAATAAAGAACCAGTCAATAAACTGTACAAAAACTGAACAAAGAACCAGTCAATAAACTGTACAAAACTGAATAAAGAACCAGTCAATAAACTGTACAAAACTGAATTAAGAACCAGTCAATAAACTGTACAAAACTCAATAAAGAACCAGTCAATAAACTGTATAAAACACAATAAAGAAACAGTCAATAAACTGTTCAAAACTCAATAAAGAAACAGTCAATAAACTGTACAAAACTGAACAAAGAACCAGTGTACAAAACTGAATTAAGAACCAGTCAATAAACTATACAAAACTCATTAAAGAACCAGTCAATAAACTGTACAAAAGTCAATAAAGAACCAGTCAATAAACTGTACAAAAATCAATAAAGAACCAGTCAATAAATTGTACACAAACTCAATAAACAAACAGTCAATAAACTGTACAAAACTAAATAAACAAACAGTCAATAAACTGTACAAAACTAAATAAAGAACCAGTCAATAAATTGTACACAAACTAAATAAAGAAACAGTCAATAAACTGTACAAAACTAAATAAAGAAACAGTCAATAAACTGTACAAAACTAAATAAAGAAAGAGTCAATAAACTGTACAAAACTGAATAAAGAACCAGTCAATAAACAGAACAAAACTGAACAAGGAATCAGTCAATAAACTGTACAAAACTCAATAAAGAAGCAGTCAATAAACTGTACAAAACTGAACAAAGAACCAGTCAATAAACTGTACAAAACTGAACAAAGAACCAGTCAATAAACTATACAAAACTAATTAAAGAACCAGTCAATAAACTGTACAAAAGTCAATAAAGAACCTGTCAATAAACTGTCTAAAATTCAATAAAGAACCAGTCAATAAATTGTACACAAACTCAATAAAGAAACAGTCAATAAACTACAAAACTAAATAAACAAAAAGTCAATAAACTGTACAGAACTAAATAAAGAACCAGTCAATAAACTGTACAAAACTCAATAAAGAACCAGTCAATAAACTGTACAAAACTGAATAAAGAACCTGTCAATAAACGGTACAAAGCTCAATAAAGAAACAGTCAATAAACTGTACAAAACTCAATAAAGAACCAGTCAATAAACTGTACAAAACTTAATAAAGAAACAGTCAATAAACTGTACAAAACTAAATAAATAAACATTCAATAAACTGTACAAAACTAGATAAAGAAACAGTCAATTAAACTGTACAAAACTAACTAAAGAAACAGTCACTAAACTGTACAAAACTGAATAAAGAACCAGTCAATAAACAGAACAAAACTGAACAAAGAACCAGTCAATAAACTGTACAAAACTCAATAAAGAAACAGTCAAGAAACTGTACAAAACTGAATAAAGAAACAGTCAAAAAACTGTACAAAACTCAATAAAGAATCAGTCAATAAACTATGCAAAACTCAATAAAGAAACAGTCAATAAACAGTACAAAACTCAATAAAGAACCAGTCAATAAACTGTACAAAACTAAATAAAGAAACAGTCAATAAACTGTACAAAACTCAATAAAGAAACAGTCAATAAACTGTACAAAACTAAATAAAGCAACAGTCAATAAACTGTACAAAACTAAATATAGAAACAGTCAATAAACTGTACAAAACTAAATAAAGAAACAGTGAATAAACTGTACAAAACTAAATAAAGAACCAGTCAAAAAACTGTACAAAACTGAATAAAGAACCAGTCAATAAACTGTACAAAACCCAATAAAGAACCAGTCAATAAACTATACAAGACTCATTAAAGAACCAGTCAATAAACTGTACAAAAGTCAATAAAGAACCAGTCAATGAACTGTACAAAAATCAATAAAGAACCAGTCAATAAATTGTACACAAACTCAATAAAGAAACAGTCAATAAACTGTACAAAATTAAATAAACAAACAGTCAATAAACTGTACAAAACTAAATAGAGAAACAGTCAATAAATTGTACACAAACTAAATCAAGAAACAGTCAATAAACTGTACTAAACTGAATAAAGAAACAGTAAAAAAATTGTACAAAACTCAATAAAGAATCAGTCAATAAACTATACAAAACTCAATAAAGAAACAGTCAATAAACTGTACAAAACTCAAAAAAGAACCAGTCAATAAACTGTACAAAACTCAAAAAAGAACCAGTCAATAAACTGTACAAAACTCAATAAAGAAGCAGTCAATAAACTGTACAAAACTGAACAAAGAACCAGTCAATAAACTGTACAAAACTGAACAAAGAACCAGTCAATAAACTATACAAAACTAATTAAAGAACCAGTCAATAAACTGTACAAAAGTCAATAAAGAACCTGTCAATAAACTGTCTAAAATTCAATAAAGAACCAGTCAATAAATTGTACACAAACTCAATAAAGAAACAGTCAATAAACTACAAAACTAAATAAACAAAAAGTCAATAAACTGTACAGAACTAAATAAAGAACCAGTCAATAAACTGTACAAAACTCAATAAAGAACCAGTCAATAAACTGTACAAAACTGAATAAAGAACCTGTCAATAAACGGTACAAAGCTCAATAAAGAAACAGTCAATAAACTGTACAAAACTCAATAAAGAACCAGTCAATAAACTGTACAAAACTTAATAAAGAAACAGTCAATAAACTGTACAAAACTAAATAAATAAACATTCAATAAACTGTACAAAACTAGATAAAGAAACAGTCAATTAAACTGTACAAAACTAACTAAAGAAACAGTCACTAAACTGTACAAAACTGAATAAAGAACCAGTCAATAAACAGAACAAAACTGAACAAAGAACCAGTCAATAAACTGTACAAAACTCAATAAAGAAACAGTCAAGAAACTGTACAAAACTGAATAAAGAAACAGTCAAAAAACTGTACAAAACTCAATAAAGAATCAGTCAATAAACTATGCAAAACTCAATAAAGAAACAGTCAATAAACAGTACAAAACTCAATAAAGAACCAGTCAATAAACTGTACAAAACTAAATAAAGAAACAGTCAATAAACTGTACAAAACTCAATAAAGAAACAGTCAATAAACTGTACAAAACTAAATAAAGCAACAGTCAATAAACTGTACAAAACTAAATATAGAAACAGTCAATAAACTGTACAAAACTAAATAAAGAAACAGTGAATAAACTGTACAAAACTAAATAAAGAACCAGTCAAAAAACTGTACAAAACTGAATAAAGAACCAGTCAATAAACTGTACAAAACCCAATAAAGAACCAGTCAATAAACTATACAAGACTCATTAAAGAACCAGTCAATAAACTGTACAAAAGTCAATAAAGAACCAGTCAATGAACTGTACAAAAATCAATAAAGAACCAGTCAATAAATTGTACACAAACTCAATAAAGAAACAGTCAATAAACTGTACAAAATTAAATAAACAAACAGTCAATAAACTGTACAAAACTAAATAGAGAAACAGTCAATAAATTGTACACAAACTAAATCAAGAAACAGTCAATAAACTGTACTAAACTGAATAAAGAAACAGTAAAAAAATTGTACAAAACTCAATAAAGAATCAGTCAATAAACTATACAAAACTCAATAAAGAAACAGTCAATAAACTGTACAAAACTCAAAAAAGAACCAGTCAATAAACTGTACAAAACTCAAAAAAGAACCAGTCAATAAACTGTACAAGACTAAATATAGAAACAGTCATTAAACTGTACAAAACTCAATAAAGAAACAGTCAATAAACTGTACAAAACTAAAAAAAGAAACAGTCAATAAACTGTACAAAACTAAATATAGAAACAGTCAATAAACTGTACAAAACTAAATAAAGAAACAGTCAATAAACTGTACAAAAGTCAATAAAGAACCTGTCAATAAACTGTCTAAAATTCAATAAAGAACCAGTCAATAAATTGTACACAAACTCAATAAAGAAACAGTCAATAAACTGTACAAAACTAAATAAACAAACAGTCAATAAACTGTACAGAACTAAATAAAGAACCAGTCAATAAATTGTACACAAACTAAATAAAGAAACAGTCAATAAACTGTACAAAACTCAATAAAGAACCAGTCAATAAACTGTACAAAACTCAATAAAGAACCAGTCAATAAACTGTACAAAACTAAATAAAGAAAAAGTCAATAAACTGTACAAAACTCAATAAAGTACCAGTCAATAAACTGTACAAAACTGAATAAAGAACCAGTCAATAAACGGTACAAAACTCAATAAAGAAACAGTCAATAAACTGTACAAAACTCAATAAAGAACCAGTCAATAAACTGTACAAAACTTAATAAAGAAACAGTCAATAAACTGTACAAAACTAAATAAAGAAACAGTCAATAAACTGTACAAAACTAAATAAAGACACAGTCAATAAACTGTACAAAACAAAATAAAGAAACAGTCAATAAACTGTACAAAACTGAATAAAGAACCAGTCAATAAACAGAACAAAACTGAACAAAGAACCAGTCAATAAACTATACAAAACTCATTAAAGAACCAGTCAATAAACTGTACAAAAGTCAATAAAGAACCAGTCAATAAACTGTACAAAAATCAATAAAGAACCAGTCAATAAATTGCACACAAACTCAATAAAGAAACAGTCAATAAACTGTACAAAATTAAATAAACAAACAGTCAATAAACTGTACAAAACTAAATAAAGAAACAGTCAATAAATTGTACACAAACTAAATCAAGAAACAGTCAATAAACTGTACAAAACTCAATAAAGAAACAGTCAATAAACTGTACAAAACTCAAAAAAGAACCAGTCAATAAACTGTACAAAACTCAATAAAGAATCAGTCAATAAACTGTACAAAACTAAATATAGAAACAGTCATTAAACTGTACAAAACTCAATAAAGAAACAGTCAATAAACTGTACAAAACTAAAAAAAGACACAGTCAATAAACTGTACAATACTAAATATAGAAACAGTCAATAAACTGTACAAAACTAAATAAAGAAACAGTCAATAAACTGTACAAAACTAAATAAAGAACAAGTCAATAAAATGTACAAAACTGAATAAAGAACCAGTCAATAAACTGTACAAAACTGAATAAAGAACCAGTCAATAAACTGTACAAAACTGAATAAAGAACCAGTCAATAAACTGTACAAAACTAAATAAAGAAACAGTCAACAAACTGTACAAAACTCAATAAAGAAACAGTCAACAAAGTGTACAAAACTCAATAAAGAAACAGTCAATAAACTGTACAAAACTAAATAAAGAAACAGTCAATAATCTGTACAAAACTAAATATAGAAACAGTCAATAAACTGTACAAAACTAAATATAGAAACAGTCATTAAACTGTACAAAACTCAATAAAGAAACAGTCAATATACTGTACAAAACTAAAAAAAGAAACAGTCAACAAACTGTACAAAACTCAATAAAGCAACAGACAATAAACTGTACAAAACTAAATAAAGAAACAGTCAATAAACTGTACAAAACTCAATAAAGAACCAGTCAATAAACTGTACAAAACTAAATATAGAAACAGTCATTAAACTGTACAAAACTCTATAAAGAAACAGTCAATAAACTGTACAAAACTAAAAAAAGAAACAGTCAATAAACTGTACAAAACTAAATATAGAAACAGTCAATAAACTGTACAAAACTAAATAAAGAAACAGTGAATAAACTGTACAAAACTAAATAAAGAACCAGTCAATAAACTGTACAAAACTGAATAAAGAACCTGTCAATAAACTGTACAAAACTGAATAAAGAACCAGTCAAAAAACTGTACAAAACTGAATAAAGAACCAGTCAATAAACTGTACAAAACCCAATAAAGAACCAGTCAATAAACTATACAAGACTCATTAAAGAACCAGTCAATAAACTGTACAAAAGTCAATAAAGAACCAGTCAATGAACTGTACAAAAATCAATAAAGAACCAGTCAATAAATTGTACACAAACTCAATAAAGAAACAGTCAATAAACTGTACAAAATTAAATAAACAAACAGTCAATAAACTGTACAAAACTAAATAGAGAAACAGTCAATAAATTGTACACAAACTAAATCAAGAAACAGTCAATAAACTGTACTAAACTGAATAAAGAAACAGTAAAAAAATTGTACAAAACTCAATAAAGAATCAGTCAATAAACTATACAAAACTCAATAAAGAAACAGTCAATAAACTGTACAAAACTCAAAAAAGAACCAGTCAATAAACTGTACAAAACTCAAAAAAGAACCAGTCAATAAACTGTACAAGACTAAATATAGAAACAGTCATTAAACTGTACAAAACTCTATAAAGAAACAGTCAATAAACTGTACAAAACTAAAAAAAGAAACAGTCAATAAACTGTACAAAACTAAATATAGAAACAGTCAATAAACTGTACAAAACTAAATAAAGAAACAGTCAATAAACGGTACAAAAGTCAATAAAGAACCTGTCAATAAACTGTCTAAAATTCAATAAAGAACCAGTCAATAAATTGTACACAAACTCAATAAAGAAACAGTCAATAAACTGTACAAAACTAAATAAACAAACAGTCAATAAACTGTACAGAACTAAATAAAGAACCAGTCAATAAATTGTACACAAACTAAATAAAGAAACAGTCAATAAACTGTACAAAACTCAATAAAGAACCAGTCAATAAACTGTACAAAACTCAATAAAGAACCAGTCAATAAACTGTACAAAACTAAATAAAGAAAAAGTCAATAAACTGTACAAAACTCAATAAAGTACCAGTCAATAAACTGTACAAAACTGAATAAAGAACCAGTCAATAAACGGTACAAAACTCAATAAAGAAACAGTCAATAAACTGTACAAAACTTAATAAAGAAACAGTCAATAAACTGTACAAAACTCAATAAAGAACCAGTCAATAAACTGTACAAAACTTAATAAAGAAACAGTCAATAAACTGTACAAAACTAAATAAAGAAACAGTCAATAAACTGTACAAAACTAAATAAAGACACAGTCAATAAACTGTACAAAACAAAATAAAGAAACAGTCAATAAACTGTACAAAACTGAATAAAGAACCAGTCAATAAACAGAACAAAACTGAACAAAGAACCAGTCAATAAACTATACAAAACTCATTAAAGAACCAGTCAATAAACTGTACAAAAGTCAATAAAGAACCAGTCAATAAACTGTACAAAAATCAATAAAGAACCAGTCAATAAATTGCACACAAACTCAATAAAGAAACAGTCAATAAACTGTACAAAATTAAATAAACAAACAGTCAATAAACTGTACAAAACTAAATAAAGAAACAGTCAATAAATTGTACACAAACTAAATCAAGAAACAGTCAATAAACTGTACAAAACTCAATAAAGAAACAGTCAATAAACTGTACAAAACTCAAAAAAGAACCAGTCAATAAACTGTACAAAACTCAATAAAGAATCAGTCAATAAACTGTACAAAACTAAATATAGAAACAGTCTTTAAACTGTACAAAACTCAATAAAGAAACAGTCAATAAACTGTACAAAACTAAAAAAAGACACAGTCAATAAACTGTACAATACTAAATATAGAAACAGTCAATAAACTGTACAAAACTAAATAAAGAAACAGTCAATAAACTGTACAAAACTAAATAAAGAACAAGTCAATAAAATGTACAAAACTGAATACAGAACCAGTCAATAAACTGTACAAAACTGAATAAAGAACCAGTCAATAAACTGTACAAAACTGAATAAAGAACCAGTCAATAAACTGTACAAAACTAAATAAAGAAACAGTCAACAAACTGTACAAAACTAAATAAAGAAACAGTCAACAAAGTGTACAAAACTCAATAAAGAAACAGTCAATAAACTGTACAAAACTAAATAAAGAAACAGTCAATAATCTGTACAAAACTAAATATAGAAACAGTCAATAAACTGTACAAAACTAAATATAGAAACAGTCATTAAACTGTACAAAACTCAATAAAGAAACAGTCAATATACTGTACAAAACTAAAAAAAGAAACAGTCAACAAACTGTACAAAACTCAATAAAGCAACAGACAATAAACTGTACAAAACTAAATAAAGAAACAGTCAATAAACTGTACAAAACTCAATAAAGAACCAGTCAATAAACTGTACAAAACTAAATATAGAAACAGTCATTAAACTGTACAAAACTCTATAAAGAAACAGTCAATAAACTGTAAAAAACTACAAAAAGAAACAGTCAATAAACTGTACAAAACTAAATATAGAAACAGTCAATAAACTGTACAAAACTAAATAAAGAAACAGTGAATAAACTGTACAAAACTAAATAAAGAACCAGTCAATAAACTGTACAAAACTGAATAAAGAACCTGTCAATAAACTGTACAAAACTGAATAAAGAACCAGTCAAAAAACTGTACAAAACTGAATAAAGAACCAGTCAATAAACTGTACAAAACCCAATAAAGAACCAGTCAATAAACTATACAAGACTCATTAAAGAACCAGTCAATAAACTGTACAAAAGTCAATAAAGAACCAGTCAATGAACTGTACAAAAATCAATAAAGAACCAGTCAATAAATTGTACACAAACTCAATAAAGAAACAGTCAATAAACTGTACAAAATTAAATAAACAAACAGTCAATAAACTGTACAAAACTAAATAGAGAAACAGTCAATAAATTGTACACAAACTAAATCAAGAAACAGTCAATAAACTGTACTAAACTGAATAAAGAAACAGTAAAAAAATTGTACAAAACTCAATAAAGAATCAGTCAATAAACTATACAAAACTCAATAAAGAAACAGTCAATAAACTGTACAAAACTCAAAAAAGAACCAGTCAATAAACTGTACAAAACTCAAAAAAGAACCAGTCAATAAACTGTACAAGACTAAATATAGAAACAGTCATTAAACTGTACAAAACTCTATAAAGAAACAGTCAATAAACTGTACAAAACTAAAAAAAGAAACAGTCAATAAACTGTACAAAACTAAATATAGAAACAGTCAATAAACTGTACAAAACTAAATAAAGAAACAGTCAATAAACTGTACAAAAGTCAATAAAGAACCTGTCAATAAACTGTATAAAATTCAATAAAGAACCAGTCAATAAATTGTACACAAACTCAATAAAGAAACAGTCAATAAACTGTACAAAACTAAATAAACAAACAGTCAATAAACTGTACAGAACTAAATAAAGAACCAGTCAATAAATTGTACACAAACTAAATAAAGAAACAGTCAATAAACTGTACAAAACTCAATAAAGAACCAGTCAATAAACTGTACAAAACTCAATAAAGAACCAGTCAATAAACTGTACAAAACTAAATAAAGAAAAAGTCAATAAACTGTACAAAACTCAATAAAGTACCAGTCAATAAACTGTACAAAACTGAATAAAGAACCAGTCAATAAACGGTACAAAACTCAATAAAGAAACAGTCAATAAACTGTACAAAACTCAATAAAGAACCAGTCAATAAACTGTACAAAACTTAATAAAGAAACAGTCAATAAACTGTACAAAACTAAATAAAGAAACAGTCAATAAACTGTACAAAAGTCAATAAAGAACCTGTCAATAAACTGTCTAAAATTCAATAAAGAACCAGTCAATAAATTGTACACAAACTCAATAACGAAACAGTCAATAAACTGTACAAAACTAAATAAACAAACAGTCAATAAACTGTACAGAACTAAATAAAGAACCAGTCAATAAATTGTACACAAACTAAATAAAGAAACAGTCAATAAACTGTACAAAACTCACTAAAGAACCAGTCAATAAACTGTACAAAACTCAATAAAGAACCAGTCAATAAACTGTACAAAACTAAATAAAGAAAAAGTCAATAAACTGTACAAAACTCAATAAAGTACCAGTCAATAAACTGTACAAAACTGAATAAAGAACCAGTCAATAAACGGTACAAAACTCAATAAAGAAACAGTCAATAAACTGTACAAAACTCAATAAAGAACCAGTCAATAAACTGTACAAAACTTAATAAAGAAACAGTCAATAAACTGTACAAAACTAAATAAAGAAACAGTCAATAAACTGTACAAAACTAAATAAAGACACAGTCAATAAACTGTACAAAACTAAATAAAGAAACAGTCAATAAACTGTACAGAACTGAATAAAGAACCAGTCAATAAACAGAACAAAACTGAACAAAGAACCAGTCAATAAACTATACAAAATTCATTAAAGAACCAGTCAATGAACTGTACAAAAATCAATAAAGAAGCAGTCAATAAATTGTACACAAACTCAATAAAGAAACAGTCAATAAACTGTACAAAATTAAATAAACAAACAGTCAATAAACTGTACAAAACTAAATAGAGAAACAGTCAATAAATTGTACACAAACTAAATCAAGAAACAGTCAATAAACTGTACTAAACTGAATAAAGAAACAGTAAAAAAATTGTACAAAACTCAATAAAGAATCAGTCAATAAACTATACAAAACTCAATAAAGAAACAGTCAATAAACTGTACAAAACTCAAAAAAGAACCAGTCAATAAACTGTACAAACCTCAAAAAAGAACCAGTCAATAAACTGTACAAGACTAAATATAGAAACAGTCATTAAACTGTACAAAACTCTATAAAGAAACAGTCAATAAACTGTACAAAACTAAAAAAAGAAACAGTCAATAAACTGTACAAAACTAAATATAGAAACAGTCAATAAACTGTACAAAACTAAATAAAGAAACAGTCAATAAACTGTACAAAAGTCAATAAAGAACCTGTCAATAAACTGTCTAAAATTCAATAAAGAACCAGACAATAAATTGTACACAAACTCAATAAAGAAACAGTCAATAAACTGTACAAAACTAAATAAACAAACAGTCAATAAACTGTACAGAACTAAATAAAGAACCAGTCAATAAATTGTACACAAACTAAATAAAGAAACAGTCAATAAACTGTACAAAACTCAATAAAGAACCAGTCAATAAACTGTACAAAACTCAATAAAGAACCAGTCAATAAACTGTACAAAACTAAATAAAGAAAAAGTCAATAAACTGTACAAAACTCAATAAAGTACCAGTCAATAAACTGTACAAAACTGAATAAAGAACCAGTCAATAAACGGTACAAAACTCAATAAAGAAACAGTCAATAAACTGTACAAAACTCAATAAAGAACCAGTCAATAAACTGTACAAAACTTAATAAAGAAACAGTCAATAAACTGTACAAAACTAAATAAAGAAACAGTCAATAAACTGTACAAAAGTCAATAAAGAACCTGTCAATAAACTGTCTAAAATTCAATAAAGAACCAGTCAATAAATTGTACACAAACTCAATAACGAAACAGTCAATAAACTGTACAAAACTAAATAAACAAATTGTCAATAAACTGTACAGAACTAAATAAAGAACCAGTCAATAAATTGTACACAAACTAAATAAAGAAACAGTCAATAAACTGTACAAAACTCACTAAAGAACCAGTCAATAAACTGTACAAAACTCAATAAAGAACCAGTCAATAAACTGTACAAAACTAAATAAAGAAAAAGTCAATAAACTGTACAAAACTCAATAAAGTACCAGTCAATAAACTGTACAAAACTGAATAAAGAACCAGTCAATAAACGGTACAAAACTCAATAAAGAAACAGTCAATAAACTGTACAAAACTCAATAAAGAACCAGTCAATAAACTGTACAAAACTTAATAAAGAAACAGTCAATAAACTGTACAAAACTAAATAAAGAAACAGTCAATAAACTGTACAAAACTAAATAAAGACACAGTCAATAAACTGTACAAAACTAAATAAAGAAACAGTCAATAAACTGTACAGAACTGAATAAAGAACCAGTCAATAAACAGAACAAAACTGAACAAAGAACCAGTCAATAAACTATACAAAATTCATTAAAGAATCAGTCAATAAACTGTACGAAAGTCAATAAAGAACCAGTCAATAAACTGTACAAAAATCAATAAAGAACCAGTCAATAAATTGCACACAAACTCAATAAAGAAACAGTCAATAAACTGTACAAAATTAAATAAACAGTCAATAAACTGTACAAAACTAAATAAAGAAACAGTCAATAAATTGTACACAAACTAAATCAAGAAACAGTCAATAAACTGTACAAAACTCAAAAAAGAACCAGTCAATAAACTGTACAAAACTCAAAAAAGTACCAGTCAATAAACTGTACAAGACTAAATATAGAAACAGTCATTAAACTGTACAAAACTCAATAAAGAAACAGTCAATAAACTGTACAAAACTAAAAAAAGAAACAGTCAATAAACTGTACAAAACTAAATATAGAAACAGTCAATAAACTGTAGAAAACTAAATAAAGAAACAGTCAATAAACTGTACAAAAGTCAATAAAGAACCTGTCAATAAACTGTCTAAAATTCAATAAAGAACCAGTCAATAAATTGTACACAAACTCAATAAAGAAACAGTCAATAAACTGTACAAAACTAAATAAACAAACAGTCAATAAACTGTACAGAACTAAATAAAGAACCAGTCAATAAATTGTACACAAACTAAATAAAGAAACAGTCAATAAACTGTACAAAACTCAATAAAGAACCAGTCAATAAACTGTACAAAACTCAATAAAGAACCAGTCAATAAACTGAACAAAACTAAATAAAGAAAAAGTCAATAAACTGTACAAAACTCAATAAAGTACCAGTCAATAAACTGTACAAAACTGAATAAAGAACCACTCAATAAACGGTACAAAACTCAATAAAGAAACAGTCAATAAACTGTACAAAACTCAATAAAGAACCAGTCAATAAACTGTACAAAACTTAATAAAGAAACAGTCAATAAACTGTACAGAACTAAATAAAGAAACAGTCAATAAACTGTACAAAACTAAATAAAGACACAGTCAATAAACTGTACAAAACTAAGTAAAGAAACAGTCAATAAACTGTACAAAACTGAATAAAGAACCAGTCAATAAACAGAACAAAACTGAACAAAGAACCAGTCAATAAACTATACAAAACTCATTAAAGAACCAGTCAATAAACTGTACAAAAGTCAATAAAGAACCAGTCAATAAACTGTACAAAAATCAATAAAGAACCAGTCAATAAATTGCACACAAACTCAATAAAGAAACAGTCAATAAACTGTACAAAATTAAATAAACAAACAGTCAATAAACTGTACAAAACTAAATAAAGAAACAGTCAATAAATTGTACACAAACTAAATCAAGAAACAGTCAATAAACTGTACAAAACTCAATAAAGAACCAGTCAATAAGCTGTACAAAACTAAATATAGAAACAGTCAATAAACTGTACAAAACTAAATAAAGAAACAGTCAATAGACTGTACAAAACGAAATAAAGAACCAGTCAATAAACTGTACAAAATTGAATAAAGGACCAGTCAATAAACTGTACAAAACTGAATAAAGAACCAGTCAATAAACTGTACAAAACTGAATTAACAACCAGTCAATAAACTGTACAAAACTCAATAAAGAACCAGTCAATAAACTGTACAAAACACAATAAAGAAACAGTCAATAAACTGTACAAAACTGAACAAAGAACCAGTCAATAAACTATACAAAACTAATTAAAGAACCAGTCAATAAACTGTACAAAAGTCAATAAAGAACCTGTCAATAAACTGTCTAAAATTCAATAAAGAACCAGTCAATAAATTGTACACAAACTCAATGAAGAAACAGTCAATAAACTGTACAAAACTAAATAAACAAACAGTCAATAAACTGTACAGAACTAAATAAAGAACCAGTCAATAAATTGTACACAAACTAAATAAAGAAACAGTCAATAAACTGTACCAAACTCAATAAAGAACCAGTCAATAAACTGTACAAAACTCAATAAAGAACCAGTCAATAAACTGTACAAAACTAAATAAAGAAAAAGTCAATGAACTGTACAAAACTGAATAAAGAACCAGTCAATAAACGGTACAAAACTCAATAAAGAACCAGTCAATAAACTGTACAAAACTAAATAAAGAAAAAGTCAATGAATTGTTCAAAACTGAATAAAGAACCAGTCAATAAACGGTACAAAACTCAATAAAGAAACAGTCAATAAACTGTACAAAACTCAATAAAGAACCAGTCAATAAACTGTACAAAACTAAATAAAGAAACAGTCAGTAAACTGTACAAAACTAAATAAAGACACAGTGAATAAACTGTACAAAACTAAATAAAGAAACAGTCAATAAACTGTACAAAACTGAATAAAGAACCAGTCAATAAACAGAACAAAACTGAACAAAGAACAAGTCAATAAACTGTACAAAACTCAATAAAGAAACAGTCAATAAACTGTACAAAACTGAATAAAGAAACAGTCAAAAAACTGTACAAAACTCAATAAAGAATCATTCAATAGACTATGCAAAACTCAATAAAGAAACAGTCAATAAACAGTACAAAACTCAATAAAGAACCAGTCAATAAACTGTACAAAACTCAATAAAGAACAGGTCAATAAAATGTACAAAACTAAATAAAGAAACAGTCAATAAACTGTACAAAACTCAATAAAGAAACAGTCAATAAACTGTACACAACTAAATAAAGAAACAGTCAATAAACTGTACAAAACTAAATATAGAAACAGTCAATAAACTGTACAAAACTAAATAAAGAAACAGTGAATAAACTGTACAAAACTAAATAAAGAACCAGTCAATAAACTGTACAAAACTGAATAAAGAACCTGTCAATAAACTGTACAAAACTGAATAAAGAACCAGTCAAAAAACAGTATAAAACTGAATAAAGAACCAGTCAATAAACTGTAAAAAACTCAATAAAGAACCAGTCAATAAACTGTACAAAACTCAATAAAGAACCAGTCAATAAACTGTACAAAACTAAATAAAGAAAAAGTCAATGAACTGTACAAAACTGAATAAAGAACCAGTCAATAAACGGTACAAAACTCAATAAAGAAACAGTCAATAAACTGTACAAAACTTAATAAAGAACCAGTCAATAAACTGTACAAAACTAAATAAAGAAACAGTCAGTAAACTGTACAAAACTAAATAAAGACACAGTGAATAAACTGTACAAAACTAAATAAAGAAACAGTCAATAAACTGTACAAAACTGAATAAAGAACCAGTCAATAAACAGAACAAAACTGAACAAAGAACCAGTCAATAAACTGTACAAAACTCAATAAAGAAACAGTCAATAAACTGTACAAAACTGAACAAAGAACCAGTCAATAAACTGTACAAAACTGAACAAAGAACCAGTCAATAAACAGTACAAAACTCAATAAAGAACCAGTCAATAAACTGTACAAAACTCAATAAAGAAACAGTCAATAAACTGTACAAAACTAAATAAAGAAACAGTCAATAAACTGTACAAAACTCAATAAAGAAACAGTCAATAAACTGTACAAAACTAAATAAAGAAACAGTCAATAAACTGTACAAAACTAAATATAGAAACAGTCAATAAACTGTACAAAACTAAATAAAGAAACAGTGAATAAACTGTACAAAGCTAAATAAAGAACCAGTCAATAAACTGTCTAAACTGAATAAAGAACCTGTCAATAAACTGTACAAAACTGAATAAAGAACCAGTCAAAAAACAGTACAAAACTGAATAAAGAACCAGTCAATAAACTGTACAAAACTCAATAAAGAACCAGTCAATAAACTGTATAAAACACAATAAAGAAACAGTGAATAAACTGTACAAAACTCAATAAAGAAACAGCCAATAAACTGTACAAAACTGAACAAAGAACCAGTCAATAAACTGTACAAAACTAATTAAAGAACCAGTCAATAAACTGTACAAAAGTCAATAAAGAACCTGTCAATAAACTGTCTAAAATTCAATAAAGAACCAGTCAATAAATTGTACACAAACTCAATGAAGAAACAGTCAATAAACTGTACAAAACTAAATAAACAAACAGTCAATAAACTGTACAGAACTAAATAAAGAACCAGTCAATAAATTGTACACAAACTAAATAAAGAAACAGTCAATAAACTGTACCAAACTCAATAAAGAACCAGTCAATAAACTGTACAAAACTCAATAAAGAACCAGTCAATAAACTGTACAAAACTAAATAAAGAAAAAGTCAATGAACTGTACAAAACTGAATAAAGAACCAGTCAATAAACGGTACAAAACTCAATAATGAACCAGTCAATAAACTGTACAAAACTAAATAAAGAAAAAGTCAATGAATTGTTCAAAACTGAATAAAGAACCAGTCAATAAACGGTACAAAACTCAATAAAGAAACAGTCAATAAACTGTACAAAACTCAATAAAGAACCAGTCAATAAACTGTACAAAACTAAATAAAGAAACAGTCAGTAAACTGTACAAAACTAAATAAAGACACAGTGAATAAACTGTACAAAACTAAATAAAGAAACAGTCAATAAACTGTACAAAACTGAATAAAGAACCAGTCAATAAACAGAACAAAACTGAACAAAGAACAAGTCAATAAACTGTACAAAACTCAATAAAGAAACAGTCAATAAACTGTACAAAACTGAATAAAGAAACAGTCAAAAAACTGTACAAAACTCAATAAAGAATCATTCAATAGACTATGCAAAACTCAATAAAGAAACAGTCAATAAACAGTACAAAACTCAATAAAGAACCAGTCAATAAACTGTACAAAACTCAATAAAGAACAGGTCAATAAAATGTACAAAACTAAATAAAGAAACAGTCAATAAACTGTACAAAACTCAATAAAGAAACAGTCAATAAACTGTACACAACTAAATAAAGAAACAGTCAATAAACTGTACAAAACTAAATATAGAAACAGTCAATAAACTGTACAAAACTAAATAAAGAAACAGTGAATAAACTGTACAAAACTAAATAAAGAACCAGTCAATAAACTGTACAAAACTGAATAAAGAACCTGTCAATAAACTGTACAAAACTGAATAAAGAACCAGTCAAAAAACAGTACAAAACTGAATAAAGAACCAGTCAATAAACTGTAAAAAACTCAATAAAGAACCAGTCAATAAACTGTACAAAACTCAATAAAGAACCAGTCAATAAACTGTACAAAACTAAATAAAGAAAAAGTCAATGAACTGTACAAAACTGAATAAAGAACCAGTCAATAAACGGTACAAAACTCAATAAAGAAACAGTCAATAAACTGTACAAAACTCAATAAAGAACCAGTCAATAAACTGTACAAAACTAAATAAAGAAACAGTCAGTAAACTGTACAAAACTAAATAAAGACACAGTGAATAAACTGTACAAAACTAAATAAAGAAACAGTCAATAAACTGTACAAAACTGAATAAAGAACCAGTCAATAAACAGAACAAAACTGAACAAAGAACCAGTCAATAAACTGTACAAAACTCAATAAAGAAACAGCCAATAAACTGTACAAAACTGAACAAAGAACCAGTCAATAAACTGTACAAAACTGAACAAAGAACCAGTCAATAAACAGTACAAAACTCAATAAAGAACCAGTCAATAAACTGTACAAAACTCAATAAAGAAACAGTCAATAAACTGTACAAAACTAAATAAAGAAACAGTCAATAAACTGTACAAAACTCAATAAAGAAACAGTCAATAAACTGTACAAAACTAAATAAAGAAACAGTCAATAAACTGTACAAAACTAAATATAGAAACAGTCAATAAACTGTACAAAACTAAATAAAGAAACAGTGAATAAACTGTACAAAGCTAAATAAAGAACCAGTCAATAAACTGTCTAAACTGAATAAAGAACCTGTCAATAAACTGTACAAAACTGAATAAAGAACCAGTCAAAAAACAGTACAAAACTGAATAAAGAACCAGTCAATAAACTGTACAAAACTCAATAAAGAACCAGTCAATAAACTGTATAAAACACAATAAAGAAACAGTGAATAAACTGTACAAAACTCAATAAAGAAACAGCCAATAAACTGTACAAAACTGAACAAAGAACCAGTCAATAAACTGTACAAAACTAAATAAAGAAACAGTCAATAAACTGTACAAAACTAAATATAGAAACAGTCAACAAACTGTACAAAACTAAATAAAGAAACAGTCAATAAACTATACAAAACTAAATAAAGAACCAGTCAATAAACTGTACAAAACTGAATAAAGAACCAGTCAATAAACTGTACAAAACTGAATAAAGAACCAGTCAATAAACTGTACAAAACTGAATGAAGAACCAGTCAATAAACTGTATAAAACACAATAAAGAAACAGTCAATAAAGTGTACAAAACTCAATAAAGAAACAGTCAATAAACTGTACAAAACTGAACAAAGAACCAGTCAATAAACTGTACAAAACTGAACAAAGAGCCAGTCAATAAACTATACAAAACTCATTAAAGAACCAGTCAATAAACTGTAGAAAAGTGAATAAAGAACCATTCATTAAACTGTACTAAACTCAATAAAGAACCAGTCAATAAATTGTACACAAACTCAATAAAGAAACAGTCAATAAACTGTACAAAACTAAATAAACAAACAGTCAATAAACTGTACAAAACTAAATAAAGAACCTGTCAATAAATTGTACACAAACTAAATAAAGAAACAGTCAATAAACTGTACAAAACTGAATAAAGAAACAGTAAAAAACTGTACAAAACTCAATAGAGAATCAGTCAATAAACTATACAAAACTCAATAAATAAACAGTCAATAAACTGTACAAAACTCAATTAAGAACCAGTCAATAAACTGTACAAAACTCAATAAAGAACCAGTCAATAAGCTGTACAAAACTAAATATAGAAAGAGTCAATAAACTGTACAAAACTAAATAAAGAAACAGTCAATAGACTGTACAAAACGAAATAAAGAACCAGTCAATAAACTGTACAAAATTGAATAAAGAACCAGTCAATAAACTGTACAAAACTGAATAAAGAACCAGTCAATAAACTGTACAAAACTGAATTAACAACCAGTCAATAAACTGTACAAAACTCAATAAAGAACCAGTCAATAAACTGTACAAAACACAATAAAGAAACAGTCAATAAACTGTACAAAACTGAACAAAGAACCAGTCAATAAACTATACAAAACTAATTAAAGAACCAGTCAATAAACTGTACAAAAGTCAATAAAGAACCTGTCAATAAACTGTCTAAAATTCAATAAAGAACCAGTCAATAAATTGTACACAAACTCAATGAAGAAACAGTCAATAAACTGTACAAAACTAAATAAACAAACAGTCAATAAACTGTACAGAACTAAATAAAGAACCAGTCAATAAATTGTACACAAACTAAATAAAGAAACAGTCAATAAACTGTACCAAACTCAATAAAGAACAAGTCAATAAACTGTACAAAACTCAATAAAGAACCAGTCAATAAACTGTACAAAACTAAATAAAGAAAAAGTCAATGAACTGTACAAAACTGAATAAAGAACCAGTCAATAAACGGTACAAAACTCAATAAAGAAACAGTCAATAAACTGTACAAAACTCAATAAAGAACCAGTCAATAAACTGTACAAAACTAAATAAAGAAACAGTCAGTAAACTGTACAAAACTAAATAAAGACACAGTGAATAAACTGTACAAAACTAAATAAAGAAACAGTCAATAAACTGTACAAAACTGAATAAAGAACCAGTCAATAAACAGAACAAAACTGAACAAAGAACCAGTCAATAAACTGTACAAAACTCAATAAAGAAACAGTCAATAAACTGTACAAAACTGAATAAAGAAACAGTCAAAAAACTGTACAAAACTCAATAAAGAATCATTCAATAAACTATGCAAAACTCAATAAAGAAACAGTCAATAAACAGTACAAAACTCAATAAAGAACCAGTCAATAAACTGTACAAAACTCAATAAAGAACAGGTCAATAAAATGTACAAAACTAAATAAAGAAACAGTCAATAAACTGTACAAAACTCAATAAAGAAACAGTCAATAAACTGTACACAACTAAATAAAGAAACAGTCAATAAACTGTACAAAACTAAATATAGAAACAGTCAATAAACTGTACAAAACTAAATAAAGAAACAGTGAATAAACTGTACAAAACTAAATAAAGAACCAGTTAATAAACTGTACAAAACTGAATAAAGAACCTGTCAATAAACTGTACAAAACTGAATAAAGAACCAGTCAAAAAACAGTACAAAACTGAATAAAGAACCAGTCAATAAACTGTAAAAAACTCAATGAAGAACCAGTCAATAAACTGTACAAAACTGAATAAAGAACCAGTCAATAAACTGTACAAAACTGAATGAAGAACCAGTCAATGAACTGTACAAAACGGAATAAAGAACCAGTCAATAAACGGTACAAAACTCAATAAAGAAACAGTCAATAAACTGTACAAAACTCAATAAAGAACCAGTCAATAAACTGTACAAAACTAAATAAAGAAACAGTCAGTAAACTGTACAAAACTAAATAAAGACACAGTGAATAAACTGTACAAAACTAAATAAAGAAACAGTCAATAAACTGTACAAAACTGAATAAAGAACCAGTCAATAAACAGAACAAAACTGAACAAAGAACCAGTCAATAAACTGTACAAAACTCAATAAAGAAACAGTCAATAAACTGTACAAAACTGAATAAAGAAACAGTCAAAAAACTGTACAAAACTCAATAAAGAATCAGTCAATAAACTATGCAAAACTCAATAAAGAAACAGTCAATAAACAGTACAAAACTAAATAAAGAACCAGTCAATAAACTGTACAAAACTGAATAAAGAACCAGTCAATAAACTGTACAAAACTGAAGAAAGAACCAGTCAATAAACTGTACAAAACTGAATGAAGAACCAGTCAATAAACTGTACAAAACTCGATAAAGAACCAGTCAATAAACTGTATAAAACACAATAAAGAAACAGTCAATAAAGTGTACAAAACTCAATAAAGAAACAGTCAATAAACTGTACAAAACTGAACAAAGAACCAGTCAATAAACTGTACAAAACTGAACAAAGAACCAGTCAATAAACTATACAAAACTCATTAAAGAACCAGTCAATAAACTGTAGAAAAGTGAATAAAGAACCATTCAATAAACTGTACAAAACTCAATAAAGAACCAGTCAATAAATTGTACACATACTCAATAAAGAAACAGTCAATAAACTGTACAAAACTAAATAAACAAACAGTCAATAAACTGTACAAAACTAAATAAAGAACCTGTCAATAAATTGTACACAAACTAAATAAAGAAACAGTCAATAAACTATACAAAACTGAATAAAGAAACAGTAAAAAACTGTACAAAACTCAATAGAGAATCAGTCAATAAACTATACAAAACTCAATAAATAAACAGTCAATAAACTGTACAAAACTCAATTAAGAACCAGTCAATAAACTGTACAAAACTCAATAAAGAACCAGTCAATAAGCTGTACAAAACTAAATATAGAAACAGTCAGTAAACTGTACAAAACTAAATAAAGACACAGTGAATAAACTGTACAAAACTAAATAAAGAAACAGTCAATAAACTGTACAAAACTGAATAAAGAACCAGTCAATAAACAGAACAAAACTGAACAAAGAACCAGTCAATAAACTGTACAAAACTCAATAAAGAAACAGTCAATAAACTGTACAAAACTGAATAAAGAAACAGTCAAAAAACTGTACAAAACTCAATAAAGAATCATTCAATAAACTATGCAAAACTCAATAAAGAAACAGTCAATAAACAGTACAAAACTCAATAAAGAACCAGTCAATAAACTGTACAAAACTCAATAAAGAACAGGTCAATAAAATGTACAAAACTAAATAAAGAAACAGTCAATAAACTGTACAAAACTCAATAAAGAAACAGTCAATAAACTGTACACAACTAAATAAAGAAACAGTCAATAAACTGTACAAAACTAAATATAGAAACAGTCAATAAACTGTACAAAACTAAATAAAGAAACAGTGAATAAACTGTACAAAACTAAATAAAGAACCAGTTAATAAACTGTACAAAACTGAATAAAGAACCTGTCAATAAACTGTACAAAACTGAATAAAGAACCAGTCAAAAAACAGTACAAAACTGAATAAAGAACCAGTCAATAAACTGTAAAAAACTCAATGAAGAACCAGTCAATAAACTGTACAAAACTGAATAAAGAACCAGTCAATAAACTGTACAAAACTGAATGAAGAACCAGTCAATGAACTGTACAAAACGGAATAAAGAACCAGTCAATAAACGGTACAAAACTCAATAAAGAAACAGTCAATAAACTGTACAAAACTCAATAAAGAACCAGTCAATAAACTGTACAAAACTAAATAAAGAAACAGTCAGTAAACTGTACAAAACTAAATAAAGACACAGTGAATAAACTGTACAAAACTAAATAAAGAAACAGTCAATAAACTGTACAAAACTGAATAAAGAACCAGTCAATAAACAGAACAAAACTGAACAAAGAACCAGTCAATAAACTGTACAAAACTCAATAAAGAAACAGTCAATAAACTGTACAAAACTGAATAAAGAAACAGTCAAAAAACTGTACAAAACTCAATAAAGAATCAGTCAATAAACTATGCAAAACTCAATAAAGAAACAGTCAATAAACAGTACAAAACTAAATAAAGAACCAGTCAATAAACTGTACAAAACTGAATAAAGAACCAGTCAATAAACTGTACAAAACTGAAGAAAGAACCAGTCAATAAACTGTACAAAACTGAATGAAGAACCAGTCAATAAACTGTACAAAACTCGATAAAGAACCAGTCAATAAACTGTATAAAACACAATAAAGAAACAGTCAATAAAGTGTACAAAACTCAATAAAGAAACAGTCAATAAACTGTACAAAACTGAACAAAGAACCAGTCAATAAACTGTACAAAACTGAACAAAGAACCAGTCAATAAACTATACAAAACTCATTAAAGAACCAGTCAATAAACTGTAGAAAAGTGAATAAAGAACCATTCAATAAACTGTACAAAACTCAATAAAGAACCAGTCAATAAATTGTACACATACTCAATAAAGAAACAGTCAATAAACTGTACAAAACTAAATAAACAAACAGTCAATAAACTGTACAAAACTAAATAAAGAACCTGTCAATAAATTGTACACAAACTAAATAAAGAAACAGTCAATAAACTATACAAAACTGAATAAAGAAACAGTAAAAAACTGTACAAAACTCAATAGAGAATCAGTCAATAAACTATACAAAACTCAATAAATAAACAGTCAATAAACTGTACAAAACTCAATTAAGAACCAGTCAATAAACTGTACAAAACTCAATAAAGAACCAGTCAATAAGCTGTACAAAACTAAATATAGAAACAGTCAATAAACTGTACAAAACTAAATAAAGAAACAGTCAATAGACTGTACAAAACGAAATAAAGAACCAGTCAATAAACTGTACAAAATTGAATAAAGAACCAGTCAATAAACTGTACAAAACTGAATAAAGAACCAGTCAATAAACTGTACAAAACTGAATTAACAACCAGTCAATAAACTGTACAAAACTCAATAAAGAACCAGTCAATAAACTGTACAAAACACAATAAAGAAACAGTCAATAAACTGTACAAAACTGAACAAAGAACCAGTCAATAAACTATACAAAACTAATTAAAGAACCAGTCAATAAACTGTACAAAAGTCAATAAAGAACCTGTCAATAAACTGTCTAAAATTCAATAAAGAACCAGTCAATAAATTGTACACAAACTCAATGAAGAAACAGTCAATAAACTGTACAAAACTAAATAAACAAACAGTCAATAAACTGTACAGAACTAAATAAAGAACCAGTCAATAAATTGTACACAAACTAAATAAAGAAACAGTCAATAAACTGTACCAAACTCAATAAAGAACCAGTCAATAAACTGTACAAAACTCAATAAAGAACCAGTCAATAAACTGTACAAAACTAAATAAAGAAAAAGTCAATGAACTGTACAAAACTGAATAAAGAACCAGTAAATAAACGGTACAAAACTCAATAAAGAACAAGTCAATAAACTGTACAAAACTAAATAAAGAAAAAGTCAATGAACTGTACAAAACTGAATAAAGAACCAGTCAATAAACGGTACAAAACTCAATAAAGAAACAGTCAATAAACTGTACAAAACTCAATAAAGAACCAGTCAATAAACTGTACAAAACTAAATAAAGAAACAGTCAGTAAACTGTACAAAACTACATAAAGACACAGTGAATAAACTGTACAAAACTAAATAAAGAAACAGTCAATAAACTGTACAAAACTGAATAAAGAACCAGTCAATAAACAGAACAAAACTGAACAAAGAACCAGTCAATAAACTGTACAAAACTCAATAAAGAAACAGTCAATAAACTGTACAAAACTGAATAAAGAAACAGTCAAAAAACTGTACAAAACTCAATAAAGAATCATTCAATAAACTATGCAAAACTCAATAAAGAAACAGTCAATAAACAGTACAAAATTCAATAAAGAACCAGTCAATAAACTGTACAAAACTCAATAAAGAACAGGTCAATAAAATGTACAAAACTAAATAAAGAAACAGTCAATAAACTGTACAAAACTCAATAAAGAAACAGTCAATAAACTGTACACAACTAAATAAAGAAACAGTCAATAAACTGTACAAAACTAAATATAGAAACAGTCAATAAACTGTACAAAACTAAATAAAGAAACAGTGAATAAACTGTACAAAACTAAATAAAGAACCAGTCAATAAACTGTACAAAACTGAATAAAGAACCTGTCAATAAACTGTACAAAACTGAATAAAGAACCAGTCAAAAAACAGTTCAAAACTGAATAAAGAACCAGTCAATAAACTGTAAAAAACTCAATAAAGAACCAGTCAATAAACTGTACAAAACTCAATAAAGAACCAGTCAATAAACTGTACAAAACTAAATAAAGAACCAGTCAATGAACTGTACAAAACGGAATAAAGAACCAGTCAATAAACGGTACAAAACTCAATAAAGAAACAGTCAATAAACTGTACAAAACTCAATAAAGAACCAGTCAATAAACTGTACAAAACTAAATAAAGAAACAGTCAGTAAACTGTACAAAACTAAATAAAGACACAGTGAATAAACTGTACAAAACTAAATAAAGAAACAGTCAATAAACTGTACAAAACTGAATAAAGAACCAGTCAATAAACAGAACAAAACTGAACAAAGAACCAGTCAATAAACTGTACAAAACTCAATAAAGAAACAGTCAATAAACTGTACAAAACTGAATAAAGAAACAGTCAAAAACCTGTACAAAACTCAATAAAGAATCAGTCAATAAACTATGCAAAACTCAATAAAGAAACAGTCAATAAACAGTACAAAACTCAATAAAGAACCAGTCAATAAACTGTACAAAACTCAATAAAGAACCAGTCAATAAACTGTACAAAACTAAATAAAGAAACAGTCAATAAACTGTACAAAACTCAATAAAGAAACAGTCAATAAACTGTACACAACTAAATAAAGAAACAGTCAATAAACTGTACAAAACTAAATATAGAAACAGTCAATAAACTGTACAAAACTAAATAAAGAAACAGTGAATAAACTGTACAAAACTAAATAAAGAACCAGTCAATAAACTGTACAAAACTGAATAAAGAACCTGTCAATAAACTGTACAAAACTGAATAAAGAACCAGTCAAAATACAGTACAAAACTGAATAAAGAACCAGTCAATAAACTGTACAAAACTCAATAAAGAACCAGTCAATAAACTGTATAAAACACAATAAAGAACCAGTCAATAAACTGTACAAAACTCAATAAAGAAACAGCCAATAAACTGTACAAAACTGAACAAAGAACCAGTCAATAAACTGTACAAAACTGAACAAAGAACCAGTCAATAAACTTTACAAAACTCATTAAAGAACCAGTCAATAAACTGTACAAAAGTCAATAAAGAACCAGTCAATAAACTGTACAAAAATCAATAAAGAACCAGTCAATAAATTGTACATAAACTCAATAAAGAACAAGTCAATAAGCTGTACAAAACTAAAAATAGAAACAGTCAATAAACTGTACAAAACTAAATAAAGAAACAGTCAATAGACTGTACAAAACTAAATAAAGAACCAGTCAATAAACTGTACAAAATTGAATAAAGAACCAGTCAATAAACTGTACAAAACTGAATAAAGAACCAGTCAATAAACTGTACAAAACTGAATTAAGAGCCAGTCAATGAACTGTACAAAACTCAATAAAGAACCAGTCAATAAACTGTATAAAACACAATAAAGAAACAGTCAATAAACTGTATAAAACTGAACAAAGAACCAGTCAATAAACTATACAAAACTCAATAAAGAACCAGTCAATAAACTGTACAAAAGTCAATAAAGAACCAGTCAATAAACTGTACAAAACTCAATAAAGAACAGGTCAATAAACTGTACAAAACTAAATAAAGAAACAGGCAATAAACTGTACAAAACTCAATAAAGAAAAATTCAATAAACTGTACACAACTAAATAAAGAAACAGTCAATAAACTGTACAAAACTAAATATAGAAACAGTCAATAAACTGTACAAAACTAAATAAAGAACCAGTCAATAAACTGTACAAAACTGAATAAAGAACCAGTCAATAAACTGTACAAAACTGAATAAAGAACCTGTCAATAAACTGTACAAAACTGAATAAAGAACCAGTCAATAAACTGTACAAAACTCAATAAAGAACCAGTCAATAAACTGTACACAACTCAATAAAGAACCAGTCAATAAACTGTACAAAACTAAATAAAGAAAAAGTCAATGAACTGTACAAAACTGAATAAAGAACCAGTCAATAAACGGTACAAAACTCAATAAAGAAACAGTCAATAAACTGTACAAAACTCAATAAAGAACCAGTCAATAAACTGTACAAAACTAAATAAAGAAACAGTCAGTAAACTGTACAAAACTAAATAAAGACACAGTGAATAAACTGTACAAAACTAAATAAAGAAACAGTCAATAAACTGTACAAAACTGAATAAAGAACCAGTCAATAAACAGAACAAAACTGAACAAAGAACCAGTCAATAAACTGTACAAAACTCAATAAAGAAACAGTCAATAAACTGTACAAAACTGAATAAAGAAACAGTCAAAAAACTGTACAAAACTCAATAAAGAATCAGTCAATAAACTATGCAAAACTCAATAAAGAAACAGTCAATAAACAGTACAAAACTCAATAAAGAAACAGTCAATAAACTGTACAAAACTCAATAAAGAACCAGTCAATAAACTGTACAAAACTAAATAAAGAAACAGTCAATAAACTGTACAAAACTCAATAAAGAAACAGTCAATAAACTGTACACAACTTAATAAAGAAACAGTCAATAAACTGTACAAAACTAAATATAGAAACAGTCAATAAACTGTACAAAACTAAATAAAGAAACAGTGAATAAACTGTACAAAACTAAATAAAGAACCAGTCAATAAACTGTACAAAACTGAATAAAGAACCTGTCAATAAACTGTACAAAACTGAACAAAGAACCAGTCAATAAACTTTACAAAACTCATTAAAGAACCAGTCAATAAACTGTACAAAAGTCAATAAAGAACCAGTCAATAAACTGTACAAAAATCAATAAAGAACCAGTCAATAAATTGTACATAAACTCAATAAAGAACAAGTCAATAAGCTGTACAAAACTAAAAATAGAAACAGTCAATAAACTGTACAAAACTAAATAAAGAAACAGTCAATAGACTGTACAAAACTAAATAAAGAACCAGTCAATAAACTGTACAAAATTGAATAAAGAACCAGTCAATAAACTGTACAAAACTGAATAAAGAACCAGTCAATAAACTGTACAAAACTGAATTAAGAGCCAGTCAATGAACTGTACAAAACTCAATAAAGAACCAGTCAATAAACTGTATAAAACACAATAAAGAAACAGTCAATAAAGTGTATAAAACTGAACAAAGAACCAGTCAATAAACTATACAAAACTAATTAAAGAACCAGTCAATAAACTGTACAAAAGTCAATAAAGAACCAGTCAATAAACTGTACAAAACTCAATAAAGAACAGGTCAATAAACTGTACAAAACTAAATAAAGAAACAGGCAATAAACTGTACAAAACTCAATAAAGAAAAATTCAATAAACTGTACACAACTAAATAAAGAAACAGTCAATAAACTGTACAAAACTAAATATAGAAACAGTCAATAAACTGTACAAAACTAAATAAAGAACCAGTCAATAAACTGTACAAAACTGAATAAAGAACCAGTCAATAAACTGTACAAAACTGAATAAAGAACCTGTCAATAAACTGTACAAAACTGAATAAAGAACCAGTCAATAAACTGTACAAAACTCAATAAAGAACCAGTCAATAAACTGTACAAAACTCAATAAAGAACCAGTCAATAAACTGTACAAAACTAAATAAAGAAAAAGTCAATGAACTGTACAAAACTGAATAAAGAACCAGTCAATAAACGGTACAAAACTCAATAAAGAAACAGTCAATAAACTGTACAAAACTCAATAAAGAACCAGTCAATAAACTGTACAAAACTAAATAAAGAAACAGTCAGTAAACTGTACAAAACTAAATAAAGACACAGTGAATAAACTGTACAAAACTAAATAAAGAAACAGTCAATAAACTGTACAAAACTGAATAAAGAACCAGTCAATAAACAGAACAAAACTGAACAAAGAACCAGTCAATAAACTGTACAAAACTCAATAAAGAAACAGTCAATAAACTGTACAAAACTGAATAAAGAAACAGTCAAAAAACTGTACAAAACTCAATAAAGAATCAGTCAATAAACTATGCAAAACTCAATCAAGAAACAGTCAATAAACAGTACAAAACTCAATAAAGAAACAGTCAATAAACTGTACAAAACTCAATAAAGAACCAGTCAATAAACTGTACAAAACTAAATAAAGAAACAGTCAATAAACTGTACAAAACTCAATAAAGAAACAGTCAATAAACTGTACACAACTAAATAAAGAAACAGTCAATAAACTGTACAAAACTAAATATAGAAACAGTCAATAAACTGTACAAAACTAAATAAAGAAACAGTGAATAAACTGTACAAAACTAAATAAAGAACCAGTCAATAAACTGTACAAAACTGAATAAAGAACCTGTCAATAAACTGTACAAAACTGAATAAAGAACCAGTCAAAAAACAGTACAAAACTGAATAAAGAACCAGTCAATATACTGTACAAAACTCAATAAAGAACCAGTCAATAAACTGTATAAAACACAATAAAGAAACAGTCAATAAACTGTACAAAACTCAATAAAGAAACAGCCAATAAACTGTACAAAACTGAACAAAGAACCAGTCAATAAACTGAACAAAACTGAACAAAGAACCAGTCAATAAACTATACAAAACTCATTAAAGAACCAGTCAATAAACTGTACAATAGTCAATAAAGAACCAGTGAATAAACTGTACAAAAATCAATAAAGAACCAGTCAATAAATTGTACATAAACTCAATAAAGAACCAGTCAATAAGCTGTACAAAACTAAATATAGAAACAGTCAATAAACTGTACAAAACTAAATAAAGAAACAGTCAATAGACTGTACAAAACTAAATAAAGAACCAGTCAATAAACTGTACAAAATTGAATAAAGAACCAGTCAATAAACTGTACAAAAATGAATAAAGAACCAGTCAATAAACTGTACAATACTGAATTAAGAACCAGTCAATAAACTGTACAAAACTCAATAAAGAACCAGTCAATAAACTGTATAAAACACAATAAAGAAACAGTCAATAAAGTGTACAAAACTGAACAAAGAACCAGTCAATAAACTATACAAAACTAATTAAAGAACCATTCAATAAACTGTACAAAAGTCAATAAAGAACCTGTCAATAAACTGTCTAAAATTCAATAAAGAACAATAAATTGTACACAAACTCAATAAAGAAACAGTCAATAAACTGTACAAAACTAAATAAACAAACAGTCAATAAACTGTACAGAACTAAATAAAGAACCAGTCAATAAATTGTACACAAACTCAATAAAGAAACAGTCAATAAACTGTACAAAACTAAATAAACAAACAGTCAATAAACTGTACAAAACTAAATAAAGAACCTGTCAATAAATTGTACACAAACTAAATAAATAAACAGTCAATAAACTGTACAAAACTCAATTAAGAACCAGTCAATAAACTGTACAAAACTCAATAAAGAACCAGTCAATAAGCTGTACAAAACTAAATATAGAAAGAGTCAATAAACTGTACAAAACTAAATAAAGAAACAGTCAATAGACTGTACAAAACGAAATAAAGAACCAGTCAATAAACTGTACAAAATTGAATAAAGAACCAGTCAATAAACTGTACAAAACTGAATAAAGAACCAGTCAATAAACTGTACAAAACTGAATTAACAACCAGTCAATAAACTGTACAAAACTCAATAAAGAACCAGTCAATAAACTGTACAAAACACAATAAAGAAACAGTCAATAAACTGTACAAAACTGAACAAAGAACCAGTCAATAAACTATACAAAACTAATTAAAGAACCAGTCAATAAACTGTACAAAAGTCAATAAAGAACCTGTCAATAAACTGTCTAAAATTCAATAAAGAACCAGTCAATAAATTGTACACAAACTCAATGAAGAAACAGTCAATAAACTGTACAAAACTAAATAAACAAACAGTCAATAAACTGTACAGAACTAAATAAAGAACCAGTCAATAAATTGTACACAAACTAAATAAAGAAACAGTCAATAAACTGTACCAAACTCAATAAAGAACAAGTCAATAAACTGTACAAAACTCAATAAAGAACCAGTCAATAAACTGTACAACACTAAATAAAGAAAAAGTCAATGAACTGTACAAAACTGAATAAAGAACCAGTCAATAAACGGTACAAAACTCAATAAAGAAACAGTCAATAAACTGTACAAAACTCAATAAAGAACCAGTCAATAAACTGTACAAAACTAAATAAAGAAACAGTCAGTAAACTGTACAAAACTAAATAAAGACACAGTGAATAAACTGTACAAAACTAAATAAAGAAACAGTCAATAAACTGTACAAAACTGAATAAAGAACCAGTCAATAAACAGAACAAAACTGAACAAAGAACCAGTCAATAAACTGTACAAAACTCAATAAAGAAACAGTCAATAAACTGTACAAAACTGAATAAAGAAACAGTCAAAAAACTGTACAAAACTCAATAAAGAATCATTCAATAAACTATGCAAAACTCAATAAAGAAACAGTCAATAAACAGTACAAAACTCAATAAAGAACCAGTCAATAAACTGTACAAAACTCAATAAAGAACAGGTCAATAAAATGTACAAAACTAAATAAAGAAACAGTCAATAAACTGTACAAAACTCAATAAAGAAACAGTCAATAAACTGTACACAACTAAATAAAGAAACAGTCAATAAACTGTACAAAACTAAATATAGAAACAGTCAATAAACTGTACAAAACTAAATAAAGAAACAGTGAATAAACTGTACAAAACTAAATAAAGAACCAGTCAATAAACTGTACAAAACTGAATAAAGAACCTGTCAATAAACTGTACAAAACTGAATAAAGAACCAGTCAAAAAACAGTACAAAACTGAATAAAGAACCAGTCAATAAACTGTAAAAAACTCAATGAAGAACCAGTCAATAAACTTTACAAAACTCAATAAAGAACCAGTCAATAAACTGTACAAAACTAAATAAAGAAAAAGTCAATGAACTGTACAAAACTGAATAAAGAACCAGTCAATAAACGGTACAAAACTCAATAAAGAAACAGTCAATAAACTGTACAAAACTCAATAAAGAACCAGTCAATAAACTGTACAAAACTAAATAAAGAAACAGTCAGTAAACTGTACAAAACTAAATAAAGACACAGTGAATAAACTGTACAAAACTAAATAAAGAAACAGTCAATAAACTGTACAAAACTGAATAAAGAACCAGTCAATAAACAGAACAAAACTGAACAAAGAACCAGTCAATAAACTGTACAAAACTCAATAAAGAAACAGTCAATAAACTGTACAAAACTGAATAAAGAAACAGTCAAAAAACTGTACAAAACTCAATAAAGAATCAGTCAATAAACTATGCAAAACTCAATAAAGAAACAGTCAATAAACAGTACAAAACTAAATAAAGAACCAGTCAATAAACTGTACAAAACTGAATAAAGAACCAGTCAATAAACTGTACAAAACTGAAGAAAGAACCAGTCAATAAACTGTACAAAACTGAATGAAGAACCAGTCAATAAACTGTACAAAACTCGATAAAGAACCAGTCAATAAACTGTATAAAACACAATAAAGAAACAGTCAATAAAGTGTACAAAACTCAATAAAGAAACAGTCAATAAACTGTACAAAACTGAACAAAGAACCAGTCAATAAACTGTACAAAACTGAACAAAGAACCAGTCAATAAACTATACAAAACTCATTAAAGAACCAGTCAATAAACTGTAGAAAAGTGAATAAAGAACCATTCAATAAACTGTACAAAACTCAATAAAGAACCAGTCAATAAATTGTACACATACTCAATAAAGAAACAGTCAATAAACTGTACAAAACTAAATAAACAAACAGTCAATAAACTGTACAAAACTAAATAAAGAACCTGTCAATAAATTGTACACAAACTAAATAAAGAAACAGTCAATAAACTATACAAAACTGAATAAAGAAACAGTAAAAAACTGTACAAAACTCAATAGAGAATCAGTCAATAAACTATACAAAACTCAATAAATAAACAGTCAATAAACTGTACAAAACTCAATTAAGAACCAGTCAATAAACTGTACAAAACTCAATAAAGAACCAGTCAATAAGCTGTACAAAACTAAATATAGAAACAGTCAATAAACTGTACAAAACTAAATAAAGAAACAGTCAATAGACTGTACAAAACGAAATAAAGAACCAGTCAATAAACTGTACAAAATTGAATAAAGAACCAGTCAATAAACTGTACAAAACTGAATAAAGAACCAGTCAATAAACTGTACAAAACTGAATTAACAACCAGTCAATAAACTGTACAAAACTCAATAAAGAACCAGTCAATAAACTGTACAAAACACAATAAAGAAACAGTCAATAAACTGTACAAAACTGAACAAAGAACCAGTCAATAAACTATACAAAACTAATTAAAGAACCAGTCAATAAACTGTACAAAAGTCAATAAAGAACCTGTCAATAAACTGTCTAAAATTCAATAAAGAACCAGTCAATAAATTGTACACAAACTCAATGAAGAAACAGTCAATAAACTGTACAAAACTAAATAAACAAACAGTCAATAAACTGTACAGAACTAAATAAAGAACCAGTCAATAAATTGTACACAAACTAAATAAAGAAACAGTCAATAAACTGTACCAAACTCAATAAAGAACCAGTCAATAAACTGTACAAAACTCAATAAAGAACCAGTCAATAAACTGTACAAAACTAAATAAAGAAAAAGTCAATGAACTGTACAAAACTGAATAAAGAACCAGTCAATAAACGGTACAAAACTCAATAAAGAACAAGTCAATAAACTGTACAAAACTAAATAAAGAAAAAGTCAATAAACTGTACAAAACTGAATAAAGAACCAGTCAATAAACGGTACAAAACTCAATAAAGAAACAGTCAATAAACTGTACAAAACTCAATAAAGAACCAGTCAATAAACTGTACAAAACTAAATAAAGAAACAGTCAGTAAACTGTGCAAAACTAAATAAAGACACAGTGAATAAACTGTACAAAACTAAATAAAGAAACAGTCAATAAACTGTACAAAACTGAATAAAGAACCAGTCAATAAACAGAACAAAACTGAACAAAGAACCAGTCAATAAACTGTACAAAACTCAATAAAGAAACAGTCAATAAACTGTACAAAACTGAATAAAGAAACAGTCAAAAAACTGTACAAAACTCAATAAAGAATCATTCAATAAACTATGCAAAACTCAATAAAGAAACAGTCAATAAACAGTACAAAACTCAATAAAGAACCAGTCAATAAACTGTACAAAACTCAATAAAGAACAGGTCAATAAAATGTACAAAACTAAATAAAGAAACAGTCAATAAACTGTACAAAACTCAATAAAGAAACAGTCAATAAACTGTACACAACTAAATAAAGAAACAGTCAATAAACTGTACAAAACTAAATATAGAAACAGTCAATAAACTGTACAAAACTAAATAAAGAAACAGTGAATAAACTGTACAAAACTAAATAAAGAACCAGTCAATAAACTGTACAAAACTGAATAAAGAACCTGTCAATAAACTGTACAAAACTGAATAAAGAACCAGTCAAAAAACAGTTCAAAACTGAATAAAGAACCAGTCAATAAACTGTAAAAAACTCAATAAAGAACCAGTCAATAAACTGTACAAAACTCAATAAAGAACCAGTCAATAAACTGTACAAAACTAAATAAAGAAAAAGTCAATGAACTGTACAAAACGGAATAAAGAACCAGTCAATAAACGGTACAAAACTCAATAAAGAAACAGTCAATAAACTGTACAAAACTCAATAAAGAACCAGTCAATAAACTGTACAAAACTAAATAAAGAAACAGTCAGTAAACTGTACAAAACTAAATAAAGACACAGTGAATAAACTGTACAAAACTAAATAAAGAAACAGTCAATAAACTGTACAAAACTGAATAAAGAACCAGTCAATAAACAGAACAAAACTGAACAAAGAACCAGTCAATAAACTGTACAAAACTCAATAAAGAAACAGTCAATAAACTGTACAAAACTGAATAAAGAAACAGTCAAAAACCTGTACAAAACTCAATAAAGAATCAGTCAATAAACTATGCAAAACTCAATAAAGAAACAGTCAATAAACAGTACAAAACTCAATAAAGAACCAGTCAATAAACTGTACAAAACTCAATAAAGAACCAGTCAATAAACTGTACAAAACTAAATAAAGAAACAGTCAATAAACTGTACAAAACTCAATAAAGAAACAGTCAATAAACTGTACACAACTAAATAAAGAAACAGTCAATAAACTGTACAAAACTAAATATAGAAACAGTCAATAAACTGTACAAAACTAAATAAAGAAACAGTGAATAAACTGTACAAAACTAAATAAAGAACCAGTCAATAAACTGTACAAAACTGAATAAAGAACCTGTCAATAAACTGTACAAAACTGAATAAAGAACCAGTCAAAATACAGTACAAAACTGAATAAAGAACCAGTCAATAAACTGTACAAAACTCAATAAAGAACCAGTCAATAAACTGTACAAAACTCAATAAAGAACCAGTCAATAAACTGTACAAAACTCAATAAAGAAACAGCCAATAAACTGTACAAAACTGAACAAAGAACCAGTCAATAAACTGTACAAAACTGAACAAAGAACCAGTCAATAAACTTTACAAAACTCATTAAAGAACCAGTCAATAAACTGTACAAAAGTCAATAAAGAACCAGTCAATAAACTGTACAAAAATCAATAAAGAACCAGTCAATAAATTGTACATCAACTCAATAAAGAACCAGTCAATAAGCTGTACAAAACTAAAAATAGAAACAGTCAATAAACTGTACAAAACTAAATAAAGAAACAGTCAATAGACTGTACAAAACTAAATAAAGAACCAGTCAATAAACTGTACAAAATTGAATAAAGAACCAGTCAATAAACTGTACAAAACTGAATAAAGAACCAGTCAATAAACTGTACAAAACTGAATTAAGAGCCAGTCAATGAACTGTACAAAACTCAATAAAGAACCAGTCAATAAACTGTATAAAACACAATAAAGAAACAGTCAATAAAGTGTATAAAACTGAACAAAGAACCAGTCAATAAACTATACAAAACTAATTAAAGAACCAGTCAATAAACTGTACAAAAGTCAATAAAGAACCAGTCAATAAACTGTACAAAACTCAATAAAGAACAGGTCAATAAACTGTACAAAACTAAATAAAGAAACAGGCAATAAACTGTACAAAACTCAATAAAGAAAAATTCAATAAACTGTACACAACTAAATAAAGAAACAGTCAATAAACTGTACAAAACTAAATATAGAAACAGTCAATAAACTGTACAAAACTAAATAAAGAAACAGTGAATAAACTGTACAAAACTAAATAAAGAACCAGTCAATAAACTGTACAAAACTGAATAAAGAACCTGTCAATAAACTGTACAAAACTGAATAAAGAACCAGTCAATAAACTGTACAAAACTCAATAAAGAACCAGTCAATAAACTGTACAAAACTCAATAAAGAACCAGTCAATAAACTGTACAAAACTAAATAAAGAACCTGTCAATAAACTGTACAAAACTGAATAAAGAACCAGTCAATAAACTGTACAAAACTCAATAAAGAACCAGTCAATAAACTGTACAAAACTCAATAAAGAACCAGTCAATAAACTGTACAAAACTAAATAAAGAAAAAGTCAATGAACTGTACAAAACTGAATAAAGAACCAGTCAATAAACGGTACAAAACTCAATAAAGAAACAGTCAATAAACTGTACAAAACTCAATAAAGAACCAGTCAATAAACTGTACAAAACTAAATAAAGAAACAGTCAGTAAACTGTACAAAACTAAATAAAGACACAGTCAATAAACTGTACAAAACTCAATAAAGAATCAGTCAATAAACTATGCAAAACTCAATAAAGAAACAGTCAATAAACAGTACAAAACTAAATAAAGAACCAGTCAATAAACTGTACAAAACTGAATAAAGAACCAGTCAATAAACTGTACAAAACTGAAGAAAGAACCAGTCAATAAACTGTACAAAACTGAATGAAGAACCAGTCAATAAACTGTACAAAACTCGATAAAGAACCAGTCAATAAACTGTACAAAACACAATAAAGAAACAGTCAATAAAGTGTACAAAACTCAATAAAGAAACAGTCAATAAACTGTACAAAACTGAACAAAGAACCAGTCAATAAACTGTACAAAACTGAACAAAGAACCAGTCAATGAACTATACAAAACTCATTAAAGAACCAGTCAATAAACTGTAGAAAAGTGAATAAAGAACCATTCAATAAACTGTACAAAACTCAATAAAGAACCAGTCAATAAATTGTACACATACTCAATAAAGAAACAGTCAATAAACTGTACAAAACTAAATAAACAAACAGTCAATAAACTGTACAAAACTAAATAAAGAACCTGTCAATAAATTGTACACAATCTAAATAAAGAAACAGTCAATAAACTATACAAAACTGAATAAAGAAACAGTAAAAAACTGTACAAAACTCAATAGAGAATCAGTCAATAAACTATACAAAACTCAATAAATAAACAGTCAATAAACTGTACAAAACTCAATTAAGAACCAGTCAATAAACTGTACAAAACTCAATAAAGAACCAGTCAATAAGCTGTACAAAACTAAATATAGAAACAGTCAATAAACTGTACAAAACTAAATAAAGAAACAGTCAATAGACTGTACAAAACGAAATAAAGAACCAGTCAATAAACTGTACAAAATTGAATAAAGAACCAGTCAATAAACTGTACAAAACTGAATAAAGAACCAGTCAATAAACTGTACAAAACTGAATTAACAACCAGTCAATAAACTGTACAAAACTCAATAAAGAACCAGTCAATAAACTGTACAAAACACAATAAAGAAACAGTCAATAAACTGTACAAAACTGAACAAAGAACCAGTCAATAAACTATACAAAACTAATTAAAGAACCAGTCAATAAACTGTACAAAAGTCAATAAAGAACCTGTCAATAAACTGTCTAAAATTCAATAAAGAACCAGTCAATAAATTGTACACAAACTCAATGAAGAAACAGTCAATAAACTGTACAAAACTAAATAAACAAACAGTCAATAAACTGTACAAAACTAAATAAAGAACCAGTCAATAAATTGTACACAAACTAAATAAAGAAACAGTCAATAAACTGTACCAAACTCAATAAAGAACCAGTCAATAAACTGTACAAAACTCAATAAAGAACCAGTCAATAAACTGTACAAAACTAAATAAAGAAAAAGTCAATGAACTGTACAAAACTGAATAAAGAACCAGTCAATAAACGGTACAAAACTCAATAAAGAACAAGTCAATAAACTGTACAAAACTAAATAAAGAAAAAGTCAATGAACTGTACAAAACTCAATAAAGAACCAGTCAATAAACTGTACAAAACTAAATAAAGAAACAGTCAATAAACTGTACAAAACTCAATAAAGAAACAGTCAATAAACTGTACACAACTAAATAAAGAAACAGTCAATAAACTGTACAAAACTAAATATAGAAACAGTCAATAAACTGTACAAAACTAAATAAAGAAACAGTGAATAAACTGTACAAAACTAAATAAAGAACCAGTCAATAAACTGTACAAAACTGAATAAAGAACCTGTCAATAAACTGTACAAAACTGAATAAAGAACCAGTCAAAATACAGTACAAAACTGAATAAAGAACCAGTCAATAAACTGTACAAAACTCAATAAAGAACCAGTCAATAAACTGTATAAAACACAATAAAGAACCAGTAAATAAACTGTACAAAACTCAATAAAGAAACAGCCAATAAACTGTACAAAACTGAACAAAGAACCAGTCAATAAACTGTACAAAACTGAACAAAGAACCAGTCAATAAACTTTACAAAACTCATTAAAGAACCAGTCAATAAACTGTACAAAAGTCAATAAAGAACCAGTCAATAAACTGTACAAAAATCAATAAAGAACCAGTCAATAAATTGTACATAAACTCAATAAAGAACCAGTCAATAAGCTGTACAAAACTAAAAATAGAAACAGTCAATAAACTGTACAAAACTAAATAAAGAAACAGTCAATAGACTGTACAAAACTAAATAAAGAACCAGTCAATAAACTGTACAAAATTGAATAAAGAACCAGTCAATAAACTGTACAAAACTGAATAAAGAACCAGTCAATAAACTGTACAAAACTGAATTAAGAGCCAGTCAATGAACTGTACAAAACTCAATAAAGAACCAGTCAATAAACTGTATAAAACACAATCAAGAAACAGTCAATAAAGTGTATAAAACTGAACAAAGAACCAGTCAATAAACTATACAAAACTAATTAAAGAACCAGTCAATAAACTGTACAAAAGTCAATAAAGAACCAGTCAATAAACTGTACAAAACTCAATAAAGAACAGGTCAATAAACTGTACAAAACTAAATAAAGAAACAGGCAATAAACTGTACAAAACTCAATAAAGAAAAATTCAATAAACTGTACACAACTAAATAAAGAAACAGTCAATAAACTGTACAAAACTAAATAAAGAACCAGTCAATAAACTGTACAAAACTGAATAAAGAACCTGTCAATAAACTGTACAAAACTGAATAAAGAACCAGTCAATAAACTGTACAAAACTCAATAAAGAACCAGTCAATAAACTGTACAAAACTCAATAAAGAACCAGTCAATAAACTGTACAAAACTAAATAAAGAAAAAGTCAATGAACTGTACAAAACTGAATAAAGAACCAGTCAATAAACGGTACAAAACTCAATAAAGAAACAGTCAATAAACTGTACAAAACTCAATAAAGAACCAGTCAATAAACTGTACAAAACTAAATAAAGAAACAGTCAGTAAACTGTACAAAACTAAATAAAGACACAGTGAATAAACTGTACAAAACTAAATAAAGAAACAGTCAATAAACTGTACAAAACTCAATAAAGAATCAGTCAATAAACTATGCAAAACTCAATAAAGAAACAGTCAATAAACAGTACAAAACTAAATAAAGAACCAGTCAATAAACTGTACAAAACTGAATAAAGAACCAGTCAATAAACTGTACAAAACTGAAGAAAGAACCAGTCAATAAACTGTACAAAACTGAATGAAGAACCAGTCAATAAACTGTACAAAACTCGATAAAGAACCAGTCAATAAACTGTATAAAACACAATAAAGAAACAGTCAATAAAGTGTACAAAACTCAATAAAGAAACAGTTAATAAACTGTACAAAACTGAACAAAGAACCAGTCAATAAACTGTACAAAACTGAACAAAGAACCAGTCAATAAACTATACAAAACTCATTAAAGAACCAGTCAATAAACTGTAGAAAAGTGAATAAAGAACCATTCAATAAACTGTACAAAACTCAATAAAGAACCAGTCAATAAATTGTACACATACTCAATAAAGAAACAGTCAATAAACTGTACAAAACTAAATAAACAAACAGTCAATAAACTGTACAAAACTAAATAAAGAACCTGTCAATAAATTGTACACAAACTAAATAAAGAAACAGTCAATAAACTATACAAAACTGAATAAAGAAACAGTAAAAAACTGTACAAAACTCAATAGAGAATCAGTCAATAAACTATACAAAACTCAATAAATAAACAGTCAATAAACTGTACAAAACTCAATTAAGAACCAGTCAATAAACTGTACAAAACTCAATAAAGAACCAGTCAATAAGCTGTACAAAACTAAATATAGAAACAGTCAATAAACTGTACAAAACTAAATAAAGAAACAGTCAATAAACTGTACAAAACTCAATAAAGAACCAGTCAATAAACTGTACAAAATTGAATAAAGAACCAGTCAATAAACTGTACAAAACTGAATAAAGAACCAGTCAATAAACTGTACAAAACTGAATTAACAACCAGTCAATAAACTGTACAAAACTCAATAAAGAACCAGTCAATAAACTGTACAAAACACAATAAAGAAACAGTCAATAAACTGTACAAAACTGGACAAAGAACCAGTCAATAAACTATACAAAACTAATTAAAGAACCAGTCAATAAACTGTACAAAAGTCAATAAAGAACCTGTCAATAAACTGTCTAAAATTCAATAAAGAACCAGTCAATAAATTGTACACAAACTCAATGAAGAAACAGTCAATAAACTGTACAAAACTAAATAAACAAACAGTCAATAAACTGTACAGAACTAAATAAAGAACCAGTCAATAAATTGTACACAAACTAAATAAAGAAACAGTCAATAAACTGTACCAAACTCAATTAAGAACCAGTCAATAAACTGTACAAAACTCAATAAAGAACCAGTCAATAAACTGTACAAAACTAAATAAAGAAAAAGTCAATGAACTGTACAAAACTGAATAAAGAACCAGTCAATAAACGGTACAAAACTCAATAAAGAACAAGTCAATAAACTGTACAAAACTAAATAAAGAAAAAGTCAATGAACTGTACAAAACTGAATAAAGAACCAGTCAATAAACGGTACAAAACTCAATAAAGAAACAGTCAATAAACGGTACAAAACTCAATAAAGAACCAGTCAATAAACTGTACAAAACTAAATAAAGAAACAGTCAGTAAACTGTACAAAACTAAATAAAGACACAGTGAATAAACTGTACAAAACTAAATAAAGAAACAGTCAATAAACTGTACAAAACTGAATAAAGAACCAGTCAATAAACAGAACAAAACTGAACAAAGAACCAGTCAATAAACTGTACAAAACTCAATAAAGAAACAGTCAATAAACTGTACAAAACTGAATAAAGAAACAGTCAAAAAACTGTACAAAACTCAATAAAGAATCATTCAATAAACTATGCAAAACTCAATAAAGAAACAGTCAATAAACAGTACAAAACTCAATAAAGAACCAGTCAATAAACTGTACAAAACTCAATAAAGAACAGGTCAATAAAATGTACAAAACTAAATAAAGAAACAGTCAATAAACTGTACAAAACTCAATAAAGAAACAGTCAATAAACTGTACACAACTAAATAAAGAAACAGTCAATAAACTGTACAAAACTAAAAATAGAAACAGTCAATAAACTGTACAAAACTAAATAAAGAAACAGTGAATAAACTGTACAAAACTAAATAAAGAACCAGTCAATAAACTGTACAAAACTGAATAAAGAACCTGTCAATAAACTGTACAAAACTGAATAAAGAACCAGTCAAAAAACAGTTCAAAACTGAATAAAGAACCAGTCAATAAACTGTAAAAAACTCAATAAAGAACCAGTCAATAAACTGTACAAAACTCAATAAAGAACCAGTCAATAAACTGTACAAAACTAAATAAAGAAAAAGTCAATGAACTGTACAAAACGGAATAAAGAACCAGTCAATAAACGGTACAAAACTCAATAAAGAAACAGTCAATAAACTGTACAAAACTCAATAAAGAACCAGTCAATAAACTGTACAAAACTAAATAAAGAAACAGTCAGTAAACTGTACAAAACTAAATAAAGACACAGTGAATAAACTGTACAAAACTAAATAAAGAAACAGTCAATAAACTGTACAAAACTGAATAAAGAACCAGTCAATAAACAGAACAAAACTGAACAAAGAACCAGTCAATAAACTGTACAAAACTCAATAAAGAAACAGTCAATAAACTGTACAAAACTGAATAAAGAAACAGTCAAAAACCTGTACAAAACTCAATAAAGAATCAGTCAATAAACTATGCAAAACTCAATAAAGAAACAGTCAATAAACAGTACAAAACTCAATAAAGAACCAGTCAATAAACTGTACAAAACTCAATAAAGAACCAGTCAATAAACTGTACAAAACTAAATAAAGAAACAGTCAATAAACTGTACAAAACTCAATAAAGAAACAGTCAATAAACTGTACACAACTAAATAAAGAAACAGTCAATAAACTGTACAAAACTAAATATAGAAACAGTCAATAAACTGTACAAAACTAAATAAAGAAACAGTGAATAAACTGTACAAAACTAAATAAAGAACCAGTCAATAAACTGTACAAAACTGAATAAAGAACCTGTCAATAAACTGTACAAAACTGAATAAAGAACCAGTCAAAATACAGTACAAAACTGAATAAAGAACCAGTCAATAAACTGTACAAAACTCAATAAAGAACCAGTCAATAAACTGTATAAAACACAATAAAGAACCAGTCAATAAACTGTACAAAACTCAATAAAGAAACAGCCAATAAACTGTACAAAACTGAACAAAGAACCAGTCAATAAACTGTACAAAACTGAACAAAGAACCAGTCAATAAACTTAACAAAACTCATTAAAGAACCAGTCAATAAACTGTACAAAAGCCAATAAAGAACCAGTCAATAAACTGTACAAAAATCAATAAAGAACCAGTCAATAAATTGTACATAAACTCAATAAAGAACCAGTCAATAAGCTGTACAAAACTAAAAATAGAAACAGTCAATAAACTGTACAAAACTAAATAAAGAAACAGTCAATAGACTGTACAAAACTAAATAAAGAACCAGTCAATAAACTGTACAAAATTGAATAAAGAACCAGTCAATAAACTGTACAAAACTGAATAAAGAACCAGTCAATAAACTGTACAAAACTGAATTAAGAGCCAGTCAATGAACTGTACAAAACTCAATAAAGAACCAGTCAATAAACTGTATAAAACACAATAAAGAAACAGTCAATAAAGTGTATAAAACTGAACAAAGAACCAGTCAATAAACTATACAAAACTAATTAAAGAACCAGTCAATAAACTGTACAAAAGTCAATAAAGAACCAGTCAATAAACTGTACAAAACTCAATAAAGAACAGGTCAATAAACTGTACAAAACTAAATAAAGAAACAGGCAATAAACTGTACAAAACTCAATAAAGAAAAATTCAATAAAATGTACACAACTAAATAAAGAAACAGTCAATAAACTGTACAAAACTAAATATAGAAACAGTCAATAAACTGTACAAAACTAAATAAAGAAACAGTGAATAAACTGTACAAAACTAAATAAAGAACCAGTCAATAAACTGTACAAAACTGAATAAAGAACCTGTCAATAAACTGTACAAAACTGAATAAAGAACCAGTCAATAAACTGTACAAAACTCAATAAAGAACCAGTCAATAAACTGTACAAAACTCAATAAAGAACCAGTCAATAAACTGTACAAAACTAAATAAAGAAAAAGTCAATGAACTGTACAAAACTGAATAAAGAACCAGTCAATAAACGGTACAAAACTCAATAAAGAAACAGTCAATAAACTGTACAAAACTCAATAAAGAACCAGTCAATAAACTGTACAAAACTAAATAAAGAAACAGTCAGTAAACTGTACAAAACTAAATAAAGACACAGTGAATAAACTGTACAAAACTAAATAAAGAAACAGTCAATAAACTGTACAAAACTGAATAAAGAACCAGTCAATAAACAGAACAAAACTGAACAAAGAACCAGTCAATAAACTGTACAAAACTCAATAAAGAAACAGTCAATAAACTGTACAAAACTGAATAAAGAAACAGTCAAAAAACTGTACAAAACTCAATAAAGAATCAGTCAATAAACTATGCAAAACTCAATAAAGAAACAGTCAATAAACAGTACAAAACTCAATAAAGAACCAGTCAATAAACTGTACAAAACTCAATAAAGAACCAGTCAATAAACCGTACAAAACTAAATAAAGAAACAGTCAATAAACTGTACAAAACTCAATAAAGAAACAGTCAATAAACTGTACACAACTAAATAAAGAAACAGTCAATAAACTGTACAAAACTAAATATAGAAACAGTCAATAAACTGTACAAAACTAAATAAAGAAACAGTGAATAAACTGTACAAAACTAAATAAAGAACAAGTCAATAAACTGTACAAAACTGAATAAAGAACCTGTCAATAAACTGTACAAAACTGAATAAAGAACCAGTCAAAAAACAGTACAAAACTGAATAAAGAACCAGTCAATATACTGTACAAAACTCAATAAAGAACCAGTCAATAAACTGTATAAAACACAATAAAGAAACAGTCAATAAACTGTACAAAACTCAATAAAGAAACAGCCAATAAACTGTACAAAACTGAACAAAGAACCAGTCAATAAACTGAACAAAACTGAACAAAGAACCAGTCAATAAACTATACAAAACTCATTAAAGAACCAGTCAATAAACTGTACAATAGTCAATAAAGAACCAGTGAATAAACTGTACAAAAATCAATAAAGAACCAGTCAATAAATTGTACATAAACTCAATAAAGAACCAGTCAATAAACTGTACAAAACTAAATATAGAAACAGTCAATAAACTGTACAAAACTAAATAAAGAACCAGTCAATAGACTGTACAAAACTAAATAAAGAACCAGTCAATAAACTGTACAAAATTGAATAAAGAACCAGTCAATAAACTGTACAAAACTGAATAAAGAACCAGTCAATAAACTGTACAAAACTGAATTAAGAACCAGTCAATAAACTGTACAAAACTCAATAAAGAACCAGTCAATAAACTGTATAAAACACAATAAAGAAACAGTCAATAAAGTGTACAAAACTGAACAAAGAACCAGTCAATAAACTATACAAAACTAATTAAAGAACCATTCAATAAACTGTACAAAAGTCAATAAAGAACCTGTCAATAAACTGTCTAAAATTCAATAAAGAACAATAAATTGTACACAAACTCAATAAAGAAACAGTCAATAAACTGTACAAAACTAAATAAACAAACAGTCAATAAACTGTACAGAACTAAATAAAGAACCAGTCAATAAATTGTACACAAACTAAATAAAGAAACAGTCAATAAACTGTACCAAACTCAATAAAGAACCAGTCAATAAACTGTACAAAACTCAATAAAGAACCAGTCAATAAACTGTACAAAACTAAATAAAGAAAAAGTCAATGAACTGTACAAAACTGAATAAAGAACCAGTCAATAAACGGTACAAAACTCAATAAAGAACCAGTCAATAAACTGTACAAAACTAAATAAAGAAAAAGTCAATGAACTGTACAAAACTGAATAAAGAACCAGTCAATAAACGGTACAAAACTCAATAAAGAAACAGTCAATAAACTGTACAAATCTCAATAAAGACCCAGTCAATAAACTGTACAAAACTAAATAAAGAAACAGTCAATAAACTGTACAAAACTGAATAAAGAACCAGTCAATAAACAGAACAAAACTGAACAAATAACCAGTCAATAAACTGTACAAAACTCAATAAAGAAACAGTCAATAAACTGTACAAAACTGAATAAAGAAACAGTCAAAAAACTGTACAAAACTCAATAAAGAATCATTCAATAAACTATGCAAAACTCAATAAAGAAACAGTCAATAAACAGTACAAAACTCAATAAAGAACCAGTCAATAAACTGTACAAAACTCAATAAAGAACAGGTCAATAAAATGTACAAAACTAAATAAAGAAACAGTCAATAAACTGTACAAAACTCAATAAAGAAACAGTCAATAAACTGTACACAACTAAATAAAGAAACAGTCAATAAACTGTACAAAACTAAATATAGAAACAGTCAATAAACTGTACAAAACTAAATAAAGAAACAGTGAATAAACTGTACAAAACTAAATAAAGAACCAGTCAATAAACTGTACAAAACTGAATAACCTGTCAATAAACTGTACAAAACTGAATAAAGAACCAGTCAAAAAACAGTTCAAAACTGAATAAAGAACCAGTCAATAAACTGTAAAAAACTCAATAAAGAACCAGTCACTAAACTGTACAAAACTCAATAAAGAACCAGTCAATAAACTGTACAAAACTAAATAAAGAAAAAGTCAATGAACTGTACAAAACTGAATAAAGAACCAGTCAATAAACGGTACAAAACTCAATAAAGAAACAGTCAATAAACTGTACAAAACTCAATAAAGAACCAGTCAATAAACTGTACAAAACTAAATAAAGAAACAGTCAGTAAACTGTACAAAACTAAATAAAGACACAGTGAATAAACTGTACAAAACTAAATAAAGAAACAGTCAATAAACTGTACAAAACTGAATAAAGAAACAGTCAAAAAACTGTACAAAACTCAATAAAGAATCATTCAATAAACTATGCAAAACTCAATAAAGAAACAGTCAATAAACAGTACAAAACTCAATAAAGAACCAGTCAATAAACTGTACAAAACTCAATAAAGAACAGGTCAATAAAATGTACAAAACTAAATAAAGAAACAGTCAATAAACTGTACAAAACTCAATAAAGAAACAGTCAATAAACTGTACACAACTAAATAAAGAAACAGTCAATAAACTGTACAAAACTAAATATAGAAACAGTCAATAAACTGTACAAAACTAAATAAAGAAACAGTGAATAAACTGTACAAAACTAAATAAAGAACCAGTCAATAAACTGTACAAAACTCAATAAAGAACCAGTCAATAAACTGTACAAAACTAAATAAAGAACCAGTCAAAAAACAGTTCAAAACTGAATAAAGAACCAGTCAATAAACTGTAAAAAACTCAATAAAGAACCAGTCAATAAACTGTACAAAACTCAATAAAGAACCAGTCAATAAACTGTACAAAACTAAATAAAGAAAAAGTCAATGAACTGTACAAAACTGAATAAAGAACCAGTCAATAAACGGTACAAAACTCAATAAAGAAACAGTCAATAAACTGTACAAAACTCAATAAAGAACCAGTCAATAAACTGTACAAAACTAAATAAAGAAACAGTCAGTAAACTGTACAAAACTAAATAAAGACACAGTGAATAAACTGTACAAAACTAAATAAAGAAACAGTCAATAAACTGTACAAAACTGAATAAAGAACCAGTCAATAAACAGAACAAAACTGAACAAAGAACCAGTCAATAAACTGTACAAAACTCAATAAAGAAACAGTCAATAAACTGTACAAAACTGAATAAAGAAACAGTCAAAAAACTGTACAAAACTCAATAAAGAATCAGTCAATAAACTATGCAAAACTCAATAAAGAAACAGTCAATAAACAGTACAAAACTCAATAAAGAACCAGTCAATAAACTGTACAAAACTCAATAAAGAACCAGTCAATAAACTGTACAAAACTAAATAAAGAAACAGTCAATAAACTGTACAAAACTCAATAAAGAAACAGTCAATAAACTGTACACAACTAAATAAAGAAACAGTCAATAAACTGTACAAAACTAAATATAGAAACAGTCAATAAACTGTACAAAACTAAATAAAGAAACAGTGAATAAACTGTACAAAACTAAATAAAGAACCAGTCAATAAACTGTACAAAACTGAATAAAGAACCTGTCAATAAACTGTACAAAACTGAATAAAGAACCAGTCAAAATACAGTACAAAACTGAATAAAGAACCAGTCAATAAACAGTACAAAACTCAATAAAGAACCAGTCAATAAACTGTATAAAACACAATAAAGAAACAGTCAATAAACTGTACAAAACTCAATAAAGAAACAGCCAATAAACTGTACAAAACTGAACAAAGAACCAGTCAATAAACTGTACAAAACTGAACAAAGAACCAGTCAATAAACTTTACAAAACTCATTAAAGAACCAGTCAATAAACTGTACAGAAGTCAATAAAGAACCAGTCAATAAACTGTACAAAAATCAATAAAGAACCAGTCAATAAATTGTACATAAACTCAATAAAGAACCAGTCAATAAGCTGTACAAAACTAAAAATAGAAACAGTCAATAAACTGTACAAAACTAAATAAAGAAACAGTCAATAGACTGTACAAAACTAAATAAAGAACCAGTCAATAAACTGTACAAAATTGAATAAAGAACCAGTCAATAAACTGTACAAAACTGAATAAAGAACCAGTCAATAAACTGTACAAAACTGAATTAAGAGCCAGTCAATAAACTGTACAAAACTCAATAAAGAACCAGTCAATAAACTGTATAAAACACAATAAAGAAACAGTCAATAAAGTGTATAAAACTGAACAAAGAACAAGTCAATAAACTATACAAAACTAATTAGAGAACCAGTCAATAAACTGTACAAAAGTCAATAAAGAACCAGTCAATAAACTGTACAAAACTCAATAAAGAACAGGTCAATAAACTGTACAAAACTAAATAAAGAAACAGGCAATAAACTGTACAAAACTCAATAAAGAAAAAGTCAATAAACTGTACACAACTAAATAAAGAAACAGTCAATAAACTGTACGAAACTAAATATAGAAACAGTCAATAAACTGTACAAAACTAAATAAAGAAACAGGGAATAAACTGTACAAAACTAAATAAAGAACCAGTCAATAAACTGTACAAAACTGAATAAAGAACCTGTCAATAAACTGTACAAAACTGAATGAACCAGTCAAAAAACAGTACAAAACTGAATAAAGAACCAGTCAATAAACTGTACAAAACTCAATAAAGAACCAGTCAATAAACTGTACAAAACTCAATAAAGAACCAGTCAATAAACTGTACAAAACTAAATAAAGAAAAAGTCAATGAACTGTACAAAACTGAATAAAGAACCAGTCAATAAACGGTACAAAACTCAATAAAGAAACAGTCAATAAACTGTACAAAACTCAATAAAGAACAAGTCAATAAACTGTACAAAACTAAATAAAGAAACAGTCAGTAAACTGTACAAAACTAAATAAAGACACAGTGAATAAACTGTACAAAACTAAATAAAGAAACAGTCAATAAACTGTACAAAACTGAATAAAGAACCAGTCAATAAACAGAACAAAACTGAACAAAGAACCAGTCAATAAACTGTACAAAACTCAATAAAGAAACAGTCAATAAACTGTACAAAACTGAATAAAGAAACAGTCAAAAAACTGTACAAAACTCAATAAAGAATCAGTCAATAAACTATGCAAAACTCAATAAAGAAACAGTCAATAAACAGTACAAAACTCAATAAAGAACCAGTCAATAAACTGTACAAAACTCAATAAAGAACCAGTCAATAAACTGTACAAAACTAAATAAAGAAACAGTCAATAAACTTTACAAAACTCAATAAAGAAACAGTCAATAAACTGTACACAACTAAATAAAGAAACAGTCAATAAACTGTACAAAACTCAATAAAGAACCAGTCAATAAACTGTATAAAACACAATAAAGAAACAGTCAATAAACTGTACAAAACTCAATAAAGAGACAGCCAATAAACTGTACAAAACTGAACAAAGAACCAGTCAATAAACTGAACAAAACTGAACAAAGAACCAGTCAATAAACTATACAAAACTCATTAAAGAACCAGTCAATAAACTGTACAATAGTCAATAAAGAACCAGTGAATAAACTGTACAAAAATCAATAAAGAACCAGTCAATAAATTGTACATAAACTCAATAAAGAACCAGTCAATAAGCTGTACAAAACTAAATATAGAAACAGTCAATAAACTGTACAAAACTAAATAAAGAAACAGTCAATAGACTGTACAAAACTAAATAAAGAACCAGTCAATAAACTGTACAAAATTGAATAAAGAACCAGTCAATAAACTGTACAAAACTGAATAAAGAACCAGTCAATAAACTGTACAAAACTGAATTAAGAACCAGTCAATAAACTGTACAAAACTCAATAAAGAACCAGTCAATAAACTGTATAAAACACAATAAAGAAACAGTCAATAAAGTGTACAAAACTGAACAAAGAACCAGTCAATAAACTATACAAAACTAATTAAAGAACCAGTCAATAAACTGTACAAAAGTCAATAAAGAACCTGTCAATTAACTGTCTAAAATTCAATAAAGAACAATAAATTGTACACAAACTCAATAAAGAAACAGTCAATAAACTGTACAAAACTAAATAAACAAACAGTCAATAAACTGTACAGAACTCAATAAAGAACCAGTCAATAAACTGTACAAAACTGAATAAAGAAACAGTCAAAAAACTGTACAAAACTCAATAAAGAATCATTCAATAAACTATGCAAAACTCAATAAAGAAACAGTCAATAAACAGTACAAAACTCAATAAAGAACCAGTCAATAAACTGTACAAAACTCAATAAAGAACAGGTCAATAAACTGTACAAAACTCAATAAAGAACCAGTCAATAAACTGTACAAAACTAAATAAAGAAAAAGTCAATGAACTGTACAAAACTGAATAAAGAACCAGTCAATAAACGGTACAAAACTCAATAAAGAAACAGTCAATAAACTGTACAAAACTCAATAAAGAACCAGTCAATAAACTGTACAAAACTAAATAAAGAAACAGTCAGTAAACTGTACAAAACTAAATAAAGACACAGTGAATAAACTGTACAAAACTAAATAAAGAAACAGTCAATAAACTGTACAAAACTGAATAAAGAACCAGTCAATAAACATAACAAAACTGAACAAAGAACCAGTCAATAAACTGTACAAAACTCAATAAAGAAACAGTCAATAAACTGTACAAAACTGAATAAAGAAACAGTCAAAAAACTGTACAAAACTCAATAAAGAATCAGTCAATAAACTATGCAAAACTCAATAAAGAAACAGTCAATAAACAGTACAAAACTCAATAAAGAACCAGTCAATAAACTGTACAAAACTCAATAAAGAACCAGTCAATAAACTGTACAAAACTAAATAAAGAAACTGGCAATAAACTGTACAAAACTCAATAAAGAAACAGTCAATAAACTGTACACAACTAAATAAAGAAACAGTCAATAAACTGTACAAAACTAAATATAGAAACAGTCAATAAACTGTACAAAACTAAATAAAGAAACAGTAAATGAACTGTACAAAACTAAATAAAGAACCAGTCAATAAACTGTACAAAACTGAATAAAGAACCTGTCAATAAACTGTACAAAACTGAATAAAGAACCAGTCAAAAAACAGTACAAAACTGAATAAAGAACCAGTCAATAAACTGTACAAAACTCAATAAAGAACCAGTCAATAAACTGTATAAAACACAATAAAGAAACAGTCAATAAACTGTACAAAACTCAATAAAGAAACAGCCAATAAACTGTACAAAACTGAACAAAGAACCAGTCAATAAACTGAACAAAACTGAACAAAGAACCAGTCAATAAACTATACAAAACTCATTAAAGAACCAGTCAATAAACTGTACAATAGTCAATAAAGAACCAGTGAATAAACTGTACAAAAATCAATAGAGAACCAGTCAATAAATTGTACATAAACTCAATAAAGAACCAGTCAATAAGCTGTACAAAACTAAATATAGAAACAGTCAATAAACTGTACAAAACTAAATAAAGAAACAGTCAATAGACTGTACAAAACTAAATAAAGAACCAGTCAATAAACTGTACAAAATTGAATAAAGAACCAGTCAATAAACTGTACAAAACTGAATAAAGAACCAGTCAATAAACTGTACAAAACTGAATTAAGAACCAGTCAATAAACTGTACAAAACTCAATAAAGAACCAGTCAATAAACTGTATAAAACACAATAAAGAAACAGTCAATAAAGTGTACAAAACTGAACAAAGAACCAGTCAATAAACTATACAAAACTAATTAAAGAACCAGTCAATAAACTGTACAAAAGTCAATAAAGAACCTGTCAATTAACTGTCTAAAATTCAATAAAGAACAATACATTGTACACAAACTCAATAAGGAAACAGTCAATAAACTGTACAAAACTAAATAAACAAACAGTCAATAAACTGTACAGAACTCAATAAAGAACCAGTCAATAAACTGTACAAAACTGAATAAAGAAACAGTCAAAAAACTGTACAAAACTCAATAAAGAATCATTCAATAAACTATGCAAAACTCAATAAATAAACAGTCAATAAACAGTACAAAACTCAATAAAGAACCAGTCAATAAACTGTACAAAACTCAATAAAGAACAGGTCAATAAACTGTACAAAACTAAATAACGAAACAGTCAATAAACTGTACAAAACTCAATAAAGAAACAGTCAATAAACTGTACACAACTAAATAAAGAAACAGTCAATAAACTGTACAAAACTAAATATAGAAACAGTCAATAAACTGTACAAAACTAAATAAAGAAACAGTGAATAAACTGTACAAAACTAAATAAAGAACCAGTCAGTAAACTGTACAAAACTGAATAAAGAACCTGTCAATAAACTGTACAAAAACTGAATAAAGAACCAGTCAAAAAACAGTACAAAACTGAATAAAGAACCAGTCAAGAAACTGTACAAAACTCAATAAAGAACCAGTCAATAAACTGTACAAACCTGAATAAAGAACCAGTCAATAAACTGTACAAAACTAAATAAAGAAAAAGTCAATGAACTGTACAAAACTGAATAAAGAACCAGTCAATAAACGGTACAAAACTCAATAAAGAAACAGTCAATAAACTGTACAAAACTCAATAAAGAACCAGTCAATAAACTGTACAAAACTAAATAAAGAAACAGTCAGTAAACTGTACAAAACTAAATAAAGACAGTGAATAAACTGTACAAAACTAAATAAAGAAACAGTCAATAAACTGTACAAAACTGAATAAAGAACCAGTCAATAAACAGAACAAAACTGAACAAAGAACCAGTCAATAAACTGTACAAAACTCAATAAAGAAACAGTCAATAAACTGTACTAAACTGAATAAAGAAACAGTCAAAAAACTGTACAAAACTCAATAAAGAATCAGTCAATAAACTATGCAAAACTCAATAAAGAAACAGTCAATAAACAGTACAATAAAGAAACAGTCAATAAACTGTAGAAAACTCAATAAAGAACCAGTCAATAAACTGTACAAAACTCAATAAAGAAACAGTCAATAAACTGTACAAAACTCAATAAAGAACCAGTCAATAAACTGTACAAAACTCAATAAAGAACCATTCAATAAACTGTACAAAACTAAATAAAGAAACAGTCAATAAACTGTACAAAACTAAATAAAGAAACAGTCAATAAAGTGTACAAAACTCAATAAAGAAACAGTCAATAAACTGTACAAAACTAAATAAACAAACAGTCAATAAACTGTACAAAACTGAATAAAGAACCAGGCAATAAACAGAACAAAACTGAACAAAGAACCAGTCAATAAACTGTACAAAACTCAATAAAGAAACAGTCAATTAACTGTACAAAACTGAATAAAGAAACAGTCAAAAAACTGTACAAAACTCAATGAAGAATCAGTCAATAAACTGTACAAAACTCAATAAAGAAACAGTCAATAAACTGTACAAAACTCAATAAAGAACCAGTCAATAAACTGTACAAAACTCAACAAAGAACCAGTCAATAAACTGTACAAAACTGAATAAAGAACCAGTCAATAAACTGTACAAAACTCAAAAAAGAAACAGTCAATAAACTGTACAAAACTAAATAAAGAACCAGTCAATAAACTGTACAGAAACTAAATAAAGAAACAGTCAATAAATTGTACAGAAACTAAATAAAGAAACAGTCAATAAACTGTACAACACTAAATAAACAAACAGTCAATAAACTGTACAAAACTAAATAAACAACCAGTCAATAAATTGTACACAAACTCAATAAAGAAATAGTCAATAGACTGTACAAAACTCAATAAAGAACCAGTCAATACACTGTACAAAACTGAATAAAGAACCAGTCAATAAACTGTACAAAACTAAATGAAGAAACAGTCAATAAACTGTACAAAACTCAATAAAGAACCAGTCAATAAACAGTACAAAACTGAATAAAGAACCAGTCAATAAATTGTACACAAACTAAATAAATAAACAGTCAATAAACTGTTCAAAACTAAATAAAGAACCAGTCAATAAACTGTACAAAACTCAATAAAGAACCAGTCAATAAACTGTACAAAACTCAATAAAGAAACAGTCAATAAACTGTACAAAACTCAATAAAGAACCAGTCAATAAACTGTACAAAACTCAATAAAGAAACAGTCAATAAACTGTACAAAACTCAATAAAGAACAAGTCAATAAACTGTACAAAACTAAATAAAGAAACAGTCAATAAACTGTACAAGACTATATAAAGAAACAGTCAATAAACTGTACAAAACTAAATAAAGAAACAGTCAATAAACTGTACAAAACTAAATAAAGAACCAGTCAATAAATTGTACAGAAACTAAATAAAGAAACAGTCAATAAACTGTACAAAACTGAATAAAGAAACAGTAAATAAACTGTACAAAACTAAATATAGTAACAGTCAATAAACTGTACAAACCTAAGTAAAGAACCTGTCAATAAACTGTACAAAACTAAATAAAGAACCAGTCAATAAACTGTACAAAACTGAATAAAGAACCAGTCAATAAACTGTACAAAACTGAAAAAAGAACACGTCAATAAACAGAACAAAACTGAACAAAGAACCAGTCAATAAACAGTACAAAACTCAATAAAGAAACAGTCAATAAACTGTACGAAACTGAATAAAGAACCAGTCAATAAACTGTACAAAACTCAAAAACGAATTAGTCAATAAACTGTACAAAACTCAATAAAGAACCAGTCAATAAACTGTACAAAACTAAATAAAGAAAAAGTCAATAAACTGTACAACACTAAATAACCAAACAGTCAATAAACTCTACAAAACTAAATAAACAACCAGTCAATAAATTGTACACAAACTCAATAAAGAAATAGTCAATAAACTGTACAAAACTAAATAAACAAACAGTCAATAAACTGTACAGAACTCAATAAAGAACCAGTCAATAAACTGTACAAAACTGAATAAAGAAACAGTCAAAAAACTGTACAAAACTCAATAAAGAATCATTCAATAAACTATGCAAAACTCAATAAAGAAACAGTCAATAAACAGTACAAAACTCAATAAAGAACCAGTCAATAAACTGTACAAAACTCAATAAAGAACAGGTCAATAAACTGTACAAAACTAAATAACGAAACAGTCAATAAACTGTACAAAACGCAATAAAGAAACAGTCAATAAACTGTACACAACTAAATAAAGAAACAGTCAATAAACTGTACAAAACTAAATATAGAAACAGTCAATAAACTGTACAAAACTAAATAAAGAAACAGTGAATAAACTGTACAAAACTAAATAAAGAACCAGTCAGTAAACTGTACAAAACTGAATAAAGAACCTGTCAATAAACTGTACAAAAACTGAATAAAGAACCAGTCAAAAAACAGTACAAAACTGAATAAAGAACCAGTCAAGAAACTGTACAAAACTCAATAAAGAACCAGTCAATAAACTGTACAAACCTGAATAAAGAACCAGTCAATAAACTGTACAAAACTAAATAAAGAAAAAGTCAATGAACTGTACAAAACTGAATAAAGAACCAGTCAATAAACGGTACAAAACTCAATAAAGAAACAGTCAATAAACTGTACAAAACTCAATAAAGAACCAGTCAATAAACTGTACAAAACTAAATAAAGAAACAGTCAGTAAACTGTACAAAACTAAATAAAGACAGTGAATAAACTGTACAAAACTAAATAAAGAAACAGTCAATAAACTGTACAAAACTGAATAAAGAACCAGTCAATAAACAGAACAAAACTGAACAAAGAACCAGTCAATAAACTGTACAAAACTCAATAAAGAAACAGTCAATAAACTGTACTAAACTGAATAAAGAAACAGTCAAAAAACTGTACAAAACTCAATAAAGAATCAGTCAATAAACTATGCAAAACTCAATAAAGAAACAGTCAATAAACAGTACAATAAAGAAACAGTCAATAAACTGTAGAAAACTCAATAAAGAACCAGTCAATAAACTGTACAAAACTCAATAAAGAAACAGTCAATAAACTGTACAAAACTCAATAAAGAACCAGTCAATAAACTGTACAAAACTCAATAAAGAACCATTCAATAAACTGTACAAAACTAAATAAAGAAACAGTCAATAAACTGTACAAAACTAAATAAAGAAACAGTCAATAAACTGTACAAAACTCAATAAAGAAACAGTCAATAAACTGTACAAAACTAAATAAAGAAACAGTCAATAAACTGTACAAAACTGAATAAAGAACCAGGCAATAAACAGAACAAAACTGAACAAAGAACCAGTCAATAAACTGTACAAAACTCAATAAAGAAACAGTCAATAAACTGTACAAAACTGAATAAAGAAACAGTCAAAAAACTGTACAAAACTCAATGAAGAATCAGTCAATAAACTGTACAAAACTCAATAAAGAAACAGTCAATAAACTGTACAAAACTCAATAAAGAACCAGTCAATAAACTGTACAAAACTCAACAAAGAACCAGTCAATAAACTGTACAAAACTGAATAAAGAACCAGTCAATAAACTGTACAAAACTCAAAAAAGAAACAGTCAATAAACTGTACAAAACTAAATAAAGAAACAGTCAATAAACTGTACAAAACTAAATAGAGAACCAGTCAATAAATTGTACAGAAACTAAATAAAGAAACAGTCAATAAACTGTACAACACTAAATAAACAAACAGTCAATAAACTGTACAAAACTAAATAAACAACCATTCAATAAATTGTACACAAACTCAATAAAGAAATAGTCAATAGACTGTACAAAACTCAATAAAGAACCAGTCAATACACTGTACAAAACTGAATAAAGAACCAGTCAATAAACTGTACAAAACTAAATGAAGAAACAGTCAATAAACTGTACAAAACTCAATAAAGAACCAGTCAATAAACAGTACAAAACTGAATAAAGAACCAGTCAATAAATTGTACACAAACTAAAAAAATAAACAGTCAATAAACTGTTCAAAACTAAATAAAGAACCAGTCAATAAACTGTACAAAACTCAATAAAGAACCAGTCAATAAACTGTACAAAACTCAATAAAGAAACAGTCAATAAACTGTACAAAACTCAATAAAGAACCAGTCAATAAACTGTACAAAACTCAATAAAGAAACAGTCAATAAACTGTACAAAACTCAATAAAGAACAAGTCAATAAACTGTACAAAACTAAATAAAGAAACAGTCAATAAACTGTACAAGACTATATAAAGAAACAGTCAATAAACTGTACAAAACTAAATAAAGAAACAGTCAATAAACTGTACAAAACTAAATAAAGAACCAGTCAATAAATTGTACAGAAACTAAATAAAGAAACAGTCAATAAACTGTACAAAACTGAATAAAGAAACAGTAAATAAACTGTACAAAACTAAATATAGTAACAGTCAATAAACTGTACAAACCTAAGTAAAGAACCTGTCAATAAACTGTACAAAACTAAATAAAGAACCAGTCAATAAACTGTACAAAACTGAATAAAGAACCAGTCAATAAACTGTACAAAACTGAAAAAAGAACACGTCAATAAATAGAACAAAACTGAACAAAGAACCAGTCAATAAACAGTACAAAACTCAATAAAGAAACAGTCAATAAACTGTACGAAACTGAATAAAGAACCAGTCAATAAACTGTACAAAACTCAAAAACGAATTAGTCAATAAACTGTACAAAACTCAATAAAGAACCAGTCAATAAACTGTACAAAACTAAATAAAGAAAAAGTCAATAAACTGTACAACACTAAATAACCAAACAGTCAATAAACTCTACAAAACTAAATAAACAACCAGTCAATAAATTGTACACAAACTCAATAAAGAAATAGTCAATAAACTGTACAAAACTCAATAAAGAACAAGTCAATAAACTGTACAAAACTAAATAAAGAAACAGTCAATAAACTGTACAAAACTATATAAAGAAACAGTCAATAAACTGTACAAAACTAAATAAAGAAACAGTCAATAAACTGTACAAAACTAAATAAAGAACCAGTCAATAAATTGTACAGAAACTAAATAAAGAAACAGTCAATAAACTGTACAAAACTGAATAAAGAAACAGTCAATAAACTGTACAAAACTAAATATAGTAACAGTCAATAAACTGTACAAACCTAAGTAAAGAACCTGTCAATAAACTGTACAAAACTAAATAAAGAACCAGTCAATAAAGTGTACAAAACTGAATAAAGAACCAGTCAATAAACTGTACAAAACTGAAAAAAGAACACGTCAATAAACAGAACAAAACTGAACAAAGAACCAGTCAATAAACAGTACAAAACTCAATAAAGAAACAGTCAATAAACTGTACGAAACTGAATAAAGAACCAGTCAATAAACTGTACAAAACTCAATAACGAATTAGTCAATAAACAGTACAAAACTCAATAAAGAACCAGTCAATAAACTGTACAAAACTAAATAAAGAAAAAGTCAATAAACTGTACAAAACTAAATAAACAAACAGTCAATAAACTGTACAAAACTAAAAAAACAACCAGTCAATAAATTGTACACAAAATCAATAAAGAAATAGTCAATAAACTGTACAAAACTCAATACAGAACCAGTCAATACACTGTACAAAACTGAATAAAGAACCAGTCAATAAATTGTACACAAACTAAATAAAGAAACAGTCAATAAACTGCACAAAACTCAATGAAGAATCAGTCAATAAACTGTACAAAACTCAATAAAGAAACAGTCAATAAACTGTACAAAAATCATTAAATAACCAGACAATAAACTGTACAAAACTCAACAAAGAACCAGTCAATAAACTGTACAAAACTGAATAAAGAACCAGTCAATAAACTGTACAAAACTAAATGAAGAAACAGTCAATAAACTGTACAAAACTCAATAAAGAACCAGTCAATAAACTGTACAAAACTCAATAAAGAAACAGTCAATAAACTGTACAAAACTCAATAAAGAAACAGTCAATAAACTGTACAAAACTCAATGAAGAATCGGTCAATAAACTGTACAAAACTCAATAAAGAAACAGTCAATAAACTGTACAAAAATCATTAAATAACCAGACAATAAACTGTACAAAACTCAACAAAGAACCAGTCAATAAACTGTACAAAACTGAATAAAGAACCAGTCAATAAACTGTGCAAAACTCAATAAAGAAACAGTCAATAAACTGTAGAAAACTCAATAAAGAACCAGTCAATAAACTGTACAAAACTCAATAAAGAAACAGTCAATAAACTGTACAAAACTCAATAAAGAACCAGTCAATAAACTGTACAAAACTCAATAAAGAACCATTCAATAAACTGTACAAAACTAAATAAAGAAACAGTCAATAAACTGTACAAAACTAAATAAAGAAACAGTCAATAAACTGTACAAAACTCAATAAAGAAACAGTCAATAAACTGTACAAAACTAAATAAAGAAACAGTCAATAAACTGTACAAAACTGAATAAAGAACCAGGCAATAGACAGAACAAAACTGAACAAAGAACCAGTCAATAAACTGTACAAAACTCAATAAAGAAACAGTCAATTAACTGTACAAAACTGAATAAAGAAACAGTCAAAAAACTGTACAAAACTCAATGAAGAATCAGTCAATAAACTGTACAAAACTCAATAAAGAAACAGTCAATAAACTGTACAAAACTCAATAAAGAACCAGTCAATAAACTGTACAAAACTCAACAAAGAAGCAGTCAATAAACTGTACAAAACTGAATAAAGAACCAGTCAATAAACTGTACAAAACTCAATAAAGAAACAGTCAATAAACTGTACAAAACTAAATAAGGAAAGAGTCAATAAACTGTACAAAACTAAATAGAGAACCAGTCAATAAATTGTACAGAAACTAAATAAAGAAACAGTTAATAAACTGTACAACAATAAATAAACAAACAGTCAATAAACTGTACAAAACTAAATAAACAACCAGTCAATAAATTGTACACAAACTCAATAAAGAAATAGTCAAAAAACTGTACAAAACTCAATAAAGAACCAGTCAATACACTGTACAAAACTGAATAAAGAACCAGTCAATAAACTGTACAAAACTAAATGAAGAACCAGTCAATAAACTGTACAAAACTCAATAAAGAACAAGTCAATAAACTGTACAAAACTAAATAAAGAAACAGTCAATAAACTGTACAAAACTATATGAAGAAACAGTCAATAAACTGTTCAAAACTAAATAAAGAAACAGTCAATAAACTGTACAAAACTAAATAAAGAACCAGTCAATAAATTGTACAAAAACTAAATAAAGAAACAGTCAATAAACTGTACAAAACTCAATAAAGAACCAGTCAAGAAACTGTACAAAACTCAATAAAGAAGCAGTCAATAAACTGTACAAAACTCAATAAAGAACCAGTCAATAAACTGTATAAAACTAAATAAAGAAACAGTCAATAAACTGTACAAAACTCAATAAAGAACAAGTCAATAAACTGTACAAAACTAAATAAAGAAACAGTCAATAAACTGTACAAAACTAAATAAAGAAACAGTCAATAAACTGTTCAAAACTAAATAAAGAAACAGTCAATAAACTGTACAAAACTAAATAAAGAACCAGTCAATAAATTGTACAGAAACTAAATAAAGAAACAGTCAATAAACTGTACAAAACTGAATAAAGAAACAGTCAATAAACTGTACAAAACTAAATAAAGAAACAGTCAATAAACTGTACAAACATAAGTAAAGAACCTGTCAATAAACTGTACAAAACTAAATAAAGAACCAGTCAATAAACTGTACAAAACTGAAAAAAGAACACGTCAATCAACAGAACAAAACTGAACAAAGAACCAGTCAATAAACAGTACAAAACTCAATAAAGAAACAGTCAATAAACTTTACGAAACTGAATAAAGAACCAGTCAATAAACTGTACAAAACTCAATAACGAATTAGTCAATAAACTGTACAAAACTCAATAAAGAACCAGTCAATAAACTGTACAAAACTAAATAAAGAAAAAGTCAATAAACTGTACAACACTAAATAAACAAACAGTCAATAAACTGTACAAATCTAAATAAACAACCAGTCAATACATTGTACACAAACTCAATAAAGAAACAGTCAATAAACTCTACAAAATTCAATAAAGAACCAGTCAATACACTGTACAAAACTGAATAAAGAACCAGTCATTAAACTGTACAAAACTAAATGAAGAAACAGTCAATAAACTGTACAAAACTCAATAAAGAACCAGTCAATAAACAGTACAAAACTGAATAAAGAACCAGTCAATAAATTGTACACAAACTAAATAAAGAAACAGTCAATAAACTGTACAAAACTGAATAAAGAAACAGTCAATAAACTGTACAAAACTAAATATAAATACAGTCAATAAATTGTACGAAACTCAATAAAGAACCAGTCAATAAACTGTACAAAACTCAATAAAGAACCAGTCAATAAACTGTACAAAACTCAATAAAGAACCAGTCAATAAACTATACAAAACTAAATAAAGAAACAGTCAATAAACTGTACAAAACTCAATAAAGAACCAGTCAATAAACTGTACAAACTGAATAAAGAACCAGTCAATAAACTGTACAAAACTCAATAAAGAACCAGTCAATAAACTGTTCAAAACTCAATAAAGAACCATTCAATAAACTGTACAAAACTTAATAAAGAAACAGTCAATAAACTGTACAAAACTAAATAAATAAACAGTCAATAAACTGTACAAAACTCAATAAAGAAACAGTCAATAAACTGTATAAAACTAAGTAAAGAAACAGTCAATAAACTGTACAAAACTGAATAAAGAACCAGGCAATAAACAGAACAAAACTGAACAAAGAACCAGTCAATAAACTGTGCAAAACTCAATAAAGAAACAGTCGATAAACTGTACAAAACTGAATAAAGAAACAGTCAAAAACTGTACAAAACTCAATGAAGAATCAGTCAATAAACTGTACAAAACTCAATAAAGAAACAGTCAATAAACTGTACAAAACTCAATAAAGAAACAGTCAATTAACTGTACAAAACTGAATAAAGAAACAGTCAAAAACTGTACGTACAAAACTCAATGAAGAATCAGTCAATAAACTGTACAAAACTCAATAAAGAAACAGTCAATAAACTGTACAAAACTCAATAAAGAACCAGTCAATAAACTGTACAAAACTCAACAAAGAACCAGTGAATAAACTGTACAAAACTGAATAAAGAACCAGTCAATAAACTGTACAAAACTCAATAAAGAAACAGTCAATAAACTGTACAACACTAAATAAAGAAACAGTCAATAAACTGTACAAAACTAAATAGATAACCAGTCAATAAATTGTACAGAAACTAAATAAAGAAACAGTCAATAAACTGTACAACACTAAATAAACAAACAGTCAATAAACTGTACAAAACTAAATAAACAACCAGTCAATAAATTGTACACAAACTCAATAAAGGAATAGTCAATAGACTGTACAAAACTCAATAAAGAACCAGTCAATACACTGTACAAAACTGAATAAAGAACCAGTCAATAAACTGTACAAAACTAAATGAAGAAACAGTCAATAAACTGTACAAATCTCAATAAAGAACCAGTCAATAAACAGTACAAAACTGAATAAAGAACCTGTCAATAAATTGTACACAAACTAAAAAAATAAACAGTCAATAAACTGTACAAAACTAAATAAAGAACCAGTCAATAAACTGTACAAAACTCAATAAAGAACCAGTCAATAAACTGTACAAAACTCAATAAAGAAACAGTCAATAAACTGTACAAAACTCAATAAAGAACCAGTCAATAAACTGTACAAAACTAAATAAAGAAACAGTCAATAAACTGTACAAAACTCAATAAAGAACAAGTCAATAAACTGTACAAAACTAAATAAAGAAACAGTCAATAAACTGTACAAAACTATATAAAGAAACAGTCAATAAACTGTACAAAACTAAATAAAGAAACAGTCAATAAACTGTACAAAACTAAATAAAGAACCAGTCAATAAATTGTACAGAAACTAAATAAAGAAACAGTCAATAAACTGTACAAAACTGAATAAAGAAACAGTCAATAAACTGTACAAAACTAAATATAGTAACAGTCAATAAACTGTACAAACCTAAGTAAAGAACCTGTCAATAAACTGTACAAAACTAAATAAAGAACCAGTCAATAAACTGTACAAAACTGAATAAAGAACCAGTCAATAAACTGTACAAAACTGAAAAAAGAACACGTCAATAAACAGAACAAAACTGAACAAAGAACCAGTCAATAAACAGTACAAATCTCAATAAAGAAACAGTCAATAAACTGTACGAAACTGAATAAAGAACCAGTCAATAAACTGTACAAAACTCAATAACGAATTAGTCAATAAACTGTACAAAACTCAATAAAGAACCAGTCTATAAACTGTACAAAACTAAATAAAGAAAAAGTCAATAAACTGTACAACACTAAATAAACAAACAGTCAATAAACTGTACAAAACTAAATAAACAACCAGTCAATAAATTGTACACAAACTCAATAAAGAACCAGTCAATAAACTGTACAAAACTCAATAAAGAACCAGTCAATACACTGTACAAAACTGAATAAAGAACCAGTCAATAAACTGTACAAAACTAAATGAAGAAACAGTCAATAAACTGTACAAAACTCAATAAAGAACCAGTCAATAAACAGTACAAAACTGAATAAAGAACCAGTCAATAAATTGTACACAAACTAAATAAAGAAACAGTCAATAAACTGTACAAAACTGAATAAAGAAACAGTCAATAAACTATACAAAAGTAAATATAAATACAGTCAATAAATTGTACAAAACTCAATAAAGAACCAGGCAATAAACTATACAAAACTCAATAAAGAACCAGTCAATAAACTGTACAAAACTCAATAAAGAACAAGTCAATAAACTATACAAAACTAAATAAAGAAACAGTCAATAAACTGTACAAAACTCAATAAAGAACCAGTCAATAAACTGTACAAACTGAATAAAGAACCAGTCAATAAACTGTACAAAACTCAATAAAGAACCAGTCAATAAACTGTTCAAAACTCAATAAAGAACCATTCAATAAACTGTACAAAACTTAATAAAGAAACAGTCAATAAACTGTACAAAACTAAATAAATAAACAGTCAATAAACTGTACAAAACTCAATAAAGAAACAGTCAATAAAATGTATAAAACTAAGTAAAGAAACAGTCAATAAACTGTACAAAACTGAATAAAGAACCAGGCAATAAACAGAACAAAACTGAACAAAGAACCAGTCAATAAACTGTGCAAAACTCAATAAAGAAACAGTCGATAAACTGTACAAAACTGAATAAAGAAACAGTCAAAAACTGTACAAAACTCAATGAAAAATCAGTCAATAAACTGTACAAAACTCAATAAAGAAACAGTCAATAAACTGTACAAAACTCAATAAAGAACCAGTCAATAAACTGTACAAAACTCAACAAAGAACCAGTCAATAAACTGTAGAAAACTGAATAAAGAACCAGTCAATAAACTGTACAAAACTCAATAAAGAAACAGTCAATAAACTGTAGAAAACTCAATAAAGAACCAGTCAATAAACTGTACAAAACTCAATAAAGAAACAGTCAAAAAACTGTACAAAACTCAATAAAGAACCAGTCAATACACTGTACAAAACTGAATAAAGAACCAGTCAATAAACTGTACAAAACTAAATGAAGAACCAGTCAATAAACTGTACAAAACTCAATAAAGAACAAGTCAATAAACTGTACAAAACTAAATAAAGAAACAGTCAATAAACTGTACAAAACTATATAAAGAAACAGTCAATAAACTGTTCAAAACTAAATAAAGAAACAGTCAATAAACTGTACAAAACTAAATAAAGAACCAGTCAATAAACTGTACAAAACTAAATAAAGAAACAGTCAATAAACTGTACAAAACTATATAAAGAAACAGTCAATAAACTGTTCAAAACTAAATAAAGAAACAGTCAATAAACTGTACAAAACTAAATAAAGAACCAGTCAATAAATTGTACAGAAACTAAATAAAGAAACAGTCAATAAACTGTACAAAACTCAATAAAGAACCAGTCAAGAAACTGTACAAAACTCAATAAAGAAGCAGTCAATAAACTGTACAAAACTCAATAAAGAACCAGTCAATAAACTGTATAAAACTAAATAAAGAAACAGTCAATAAACTGTACAAAACTCAATAAAGAACAAGTCAATAAACTGTACAAAACTAAATAAAGAAACAGTCAATAAACTGTACAAAACTATATAAAGAAACAGTCAATAAACTGTTCAAAACTAAATAAAGAAACAGTCAATAAACTGTACAAAACTAAATAAAGAACCAGTCAATAAATTGTACAGAAACTAAATAAAGAAACAGTCAATAAACTGTACAAAACTGAATAAAGAAACAGTCAATAAACTGTACAAAACTAAATATAGTAACAGTCAATAAACTGTACAAACATAAGTAAAGAACCTGTCAATAAACTGTACAAAACTAAATAAAGAACCAGTCAATAAACTGTACAAAACTGAATAAAGAACCAGTCAATAAACTGTACAAAACTGAAAAAAGAACACGTCAATCAACAGAACAAAACTGAACAAAGAACCAGTCAATAAACAGTACAAAACTCAATAAAGAAACAGTCAATAAACTTTACGAAACTGAATAAAGAACCAGTCAATAAACTGTACAAAACTCAATAACGAAACAGTCAATAAACTGTACAAAACTCAATAAAGAACCAGTCAATAAACTGTACAAAACTAAATAAAGAAAAAGTCAATAAACTGTACAACACTAAATAAACAAACAGTCAATAAACTGTACAAATCTAAATAAACAACCAGTCAATACATTGTACACAAACTCAATAAAGAAACAGTCAATAAACTCTACAAATTTCAATAAAGAACCAGTCAATACACTGTACAAAACTGAATAAAGAACCAGTCATTAAACTGTACAAAACTAAATGAAGAAACAGTCAATAAACTGTACAAAACTCAATAAAGAACCAGTCAATAAACAGTACAAAACTGAATAAAGAACCAGTCAATAAATTGTACACAAACTAAATAAAGAAACAGTCAATAAACTGTACAAAACTGAATAAAGAAACAGTCAATAAACTGTACAAAACTAAATATAAATACAGTCAATAAATTGTACGAAACTCAATAAAGAACCAGTCAATAAACTGTACAAAACTCAATAAAGAACCAGTCAATAAACTGTACAAAACTCAATAAAGAACCAGTCAATAAACTATACAAAACTAAATAAAAAAACAGTCAATAAACTGTACAAAACTCAATAAAGAACCAGTCAATAAACTGTACAAACTGAATAAAGAACCAGTCAATAAACTGTACAAAACTCAATAAAGAACCAGTCAATAAACTGTTCAAAACTCAATAAAGAACCATTCAATAAACTGTACAAAACTTAATAAAGAAACAGTCAATAAACTGTACAAAACTAAATAAATAAACAGTCAATAAACTGTACAAAACTCAATAAAGAAACAGTCAATAAACTGTATAAAACTAAGTAAAGAAACAGTCAATAAACTGTACAAAACTGAATAAAGAACCAGGCAATAAACAGAACAAAACTGAACAAAGAACCAGTCAATAAACTGTGCAAAACTCAATAAAGAAACAGTCGATAAACTGTACAAAACTGAATAAAGAAACAGTCAAAAACTGTACAAAACTCAATGAAGAATCAGTCAATAAACTGTACAAAACTCAATAAAGAAACAGTCAATAAACTGTACAAAACTCAATAAAGAAACAGTCAATTAACTGTACAAAACTGAATAAAGAAACAGTCAAAAACTGTACGTACAAAACTCAATGAAGAATCAGTCAATAAACTGTACAAAACTCAATAAAGAAACAGTCAATAAACTGTACAAAACTCAATAAAGAACCAGTCAATAAACTGTACAAAACTCAACAAAGAACCAGTGAATAAACTGTACAAAACTGAATAAAGAACCAGTCAATAAACTGTACAAAACTCAATAAAGAAACAGTCAATAAACTGTACAACACTAAATAAAGAAACAGTCAATAAACTGTACAAAACTAAATAGATAACCAGTCAATAAATTGTACAGAAACTAAATAAAGAAACAGTCAATAAACTGTACAACACTAAATAAACAAACAGTCAATAAACTGTACAAAACTAAATAAACAACCAGTCAATAAATTGTACACAAACTCAATAAAGGAATAGTCAATAGACTGTACAAAACTCAATAAAGAACCAGTCAATACACTGTACAAAACTGAATAAAGAACCAGTCAATAAACTGTACAAAACTAAATGAAGAAACAGTCAATAAACTGTACAAATCTCAATAAAGAACCAGTCAATAAACAGTACAAAACTGAATAAAGAACCTGTCAATAAATTGTACACAAACTAAAAAAATAAACAGTCAATAAACTGTACAAAACTAAATAAAGAACCAGTCAATAAACTGTACAAAACTCAATAAAGAACAAGTCAATAAACTGTACAAAACTAAATAAAGAAACAGTCAATACACTGTACAAAACTATATAAAGAAACAGTCAATAAACTGTACAAAACTAAATAAAGAAACAGTCAATAAACTGTACAAAACTAAATAAAGAACCAGTCAATAAATTGTACAGAAACTAAATAAAGAAACAGTCAATAAACTGTACAAAACTGAATAAAGAAACAGTCAATAAACTGTACAAAACTAAATATAGTAACAGTCAATAAACTGTACAAACCTAAGTAAAGAACCTGTCAATAAACTGTACAAAACTAAATAAAGAACCAGTCAATAAACTGTACAAAACTGAATAAAGAACCAGTCAATAAACTGTACAAAACTAAATAAAGAACCAGTCAATAAACTGTACAAAACTCAATAAAGAACAAGTCAATAAACTGTACAACACTAAATAAACAAACAGTCAATAAACTGTACAAAACTAAATAAACAACCAGTCAATAAATTGTACACAAACTCAATAAAGAAACAGTCAATAAACTGTACAAAACTCAATAAAGAACCAGTCAATACACTGTACAAAACTGAATAAAGAACCAGTCAATAAACTGTACAAAACTGAATGAAGAAACAGTCAATAAACTGTACAAAACTCAATAAAGAACCAGTCAATAAACAGTACAAAACTGAATAAAGAACCAGTCAATAAATTGTACACAAACTAAATAAAGAAACAGTCAATAAACTGTACAAAACTGAATAAAGAAACAGTCAATAAACTATACAAAAGTAAATATAAATACAGTCAATAAATTGTACAAAACTCAATAAAGAACCAGGCAATAAACTATACAAAACTCAATAAAGAACCAGTCAATAAACTGTACAAAACTCAATAAAGAACCAGTCAATAAACTATACAAAACTAAATAAAGAAACAGTCAATAAACTGTACAAAACTCAATAAAGAACCAGTCAATAAACTGTACAAACTGAATAAAGAACCAGTCAATAAACTGTACAAAACTCAATAAAGAACCAGTCAATAAACTGTTCAAAACTCAATAAAGAACCATTCAATAAACTGTACAAAACTTAATAAAGAAACAGTCAATAAACTGTACAAAACTAAATAAATAAACAGTCAATAAACTGTACAAAACTCAATAAAGAAACAGTCAATAAAATGTATAAAACTAAGTAAAGAAACAGTCAATAAACTGTACAAAACTGAATAAAGAACCAGGCAATAAACAGAACAAAACTGAACAAAGAACCAGTCAATAAACTGTGCAAAACTCAATAAAGAAACAGTCGATAAACTGTACAAAACTGAATAAAGAAACAGTCAAAAACTGTACAAAACTCAATGAAAAATCAGTCAATAAACTGTACAAAACTCAATAAAGAAACAGTCAATAAACTGTACAAAACTCAATAAAGAACAAGTCAATAAACTGTACAAAACTCAACAAAGAACCAGTCAATAAACTGTAGAAAACTGAATAAAGAACCAGTCAATAAACTGTACAAAACTCAATAAAGAAACAGTCAATAAACTGTAGAAAACTCAATAAAGAACCAGTCAATAAACTGTACAAAACTCAATAAAGAAACAGTCAATAAACTGTACAAAACTCAATAAAGAACCAGTCAATAAACTGTACAAAACTCAATAAAGAACCAGTCAATAAACTATACAAAACTAAATAAAGAAAAAGTCAATAAACTGTACAAAACTAAATAAAGAACCAGTCAATAAACTGTACAAAACTCAATAAAGAACCAGTCAATAAACTGTACAAAACTCAATAAAGAACCAGTCAATAAACTGTACAAAACTCAATAAAGAACCAGTCAATAAACTGTACAAAACTCAATAAAGAACCAGTCAATAAACTATACAAAACTAAATAAAGAAACAGTCAATAAACTGTACAAAACTCAATAAAGAACCAGTCAATAAACTGTACAAACTGAATAAAGAACCAGTCAATAAACTGTACAAAACTCAATAAAGAACCAGTCAATAAACTGTTCAAAACTCAATAAAGAACCATTCAATAAACTGTACAAAATTTAATAAAGAAACAGTCAATAAACTGTACAAAACTAAATAAATAAACAGTCAATAAACTGTACAAAACTCAATAAAGAAACAGTCAATAAACTGTACAAAACTAAATAAAGAAACAGTCAATAAACTGTACAAAACTGAATAAAGAACCAGGCAATAAACAGAACAAAACTGAACAAAGAACCAGTCAATAAACTGTGCAAAACTCAATGAAGAATCAGTCAATAAACTGTACAAAACTCAATAAAGAAACAGTCAATAAACTGTACAAAAGTCTATAAAGAACCAGTCAATAAACAGTACAAAACTGAATAAAGAACCAGTCAATAAATTGTACACAAAATAAATAAAGAAACAGTCAAAAACTGTACAAAACTCAATGAAGAATCAGTCAATAAACTGTACAAAACTCAATATAGAAACAGTCAATAAACTGTACAAAACTCAATAAAGAACCAGTCAATAAACTGTACAAAACTCAACAAAGAATCAGTCAATAAACTGTAGAAAACTGAATAAAGAACCAGTCAATAAACTGTACAAAACTCAATAAAGAAACAGTCAATAAACTGTAGAAAACTCAATAAAGAACCAGTCAATAAACTGGACAAAACTCAATAAAGAAACAGTCAATAAACTGTACAAAACTCAATAAAGAACCAGTCAATAAACTGTACAAAACTCAATAAAGAAACAGTCCATAAACTGTACAAAACTAAATAAAGAAACAGTCAATAAACTGTACAAAACTAAATAAAGAAACAGTCAATAAACTGTACAAAACTCAATAAAGAACCAGTCAATAAACTGTACAAAACTCAATAAAGAAAGATTCAATAAACTGTACAAAACTCAATAAAGAACCAGTCAATAAACTGTACAAAACTGAACAAAGAATCAGTCAATAAACTGTACAAAACTGAAGAAAGAACCAGTCAATAAACTATACAAAACTCAATAAAGAACCAGTCAATAAACTGTACAAAAGTCTATAAAGAACCAGTCAATAAACTGTACAAAATTCAATAAAGAACCAGTCAATAAATTGTACACAAACTCAATAAAGAACCAGTCAATAAACTGAACAAAAGTCAATAAAGAACCAGTCAATAAACTGTACAAAACTCAATAAAGAACCAGTCAATAAACTGAACAAAAGTCAATATAGAACCAGTCAATAAACAGTACAAATCTCAATAAAGAAACAGTCAATAAACTGTACGAAACTGAATAAAGAACCAGTCAATAAACTGTACAAAACTCAATAACGAATTAGTCAATAAACTGTACAAAACTCAATAAAGAACCAGTCAATAAACTGTACAAAACTAAATAAAGAAAAAGTCAATAAACTGTACAACACTAAATAAACAAACAGTCAATAAACTGTACAAAACTAAATGAACAACCAGTCAATAAATTGTACACAAACTCAATAAAGAAACAGTCAATAAACTGTACAAAACTCAATAAAGAACCAGTCAATACACTGTACAAAACTGAATAAAGAACCAGTCAATAAACTGTACAAAACTAAATGAAGAAACAGTCAATAAACTGTACAAAACTCAATAAAGAACCAGTCAATAAACAGTACAAAACTGAATAAAGAACCAGTCAATAAATTGTACACAAACTAAATAAAGAAACAGTCAATAAACTGTACAAAACTGAATAAAGAAACAGTCAATAAACTATACAAAACTAAATATAAATACAGTCAATAAATTGTACAAAACTCAATAAAGAACCAGTCAATAAACTGTACAAAACTCAATAAAGAACCAGTCAATAAACTGTACAAAACTCAATAAAGAACCAGTCAATAAACTATACAAAACTAAATAAAGAAACAGTCAATAAACTGTACAAAACTCAATAAAGAACCAGTCAATAAACTGTACAAACTGAATAAAGAACCAGTCAATAAACTGTTCAAAACTCAATAAAGAACCAGTCAATAAACTGTTCAAAACTCAATAAAGAACCATTCAATAAACTGTACAAAACTTAATAAAGAAACAGTCAATAAACTGTACAAAACTAAATAAATAAACAGTCAATAAACTGTACAAAACTCAATAAAGAAACAGTCAATAAACTGTATAAAACTAAGTAAAGAAACCGTCAATAAATTGTACAAAACTGAATAAAGAACCAGGCAATAAACAGAACAAAACTGAACAAAGAACCAGTCAATAAACTGTGCAAAACTCAATAAAGAAACAGTCGATAAACTGTACAAAACTGAATAAAGAAACAGTCAAAAACTGTACAAAACTCAATGAAGAATCAGTCAATAAACTGTACAAAACTGAATAAAGAAACAGTCAATAAACTGTACAAAACTCAATAAAGAACCAGTCAATAAACTGTACAAAACTCAACAAAGAACCAGTCAATAAACTGTAGAAAACTGAATAAAGAACCAGTCAATAAACTGTACAAAACTCAATAAAGAAACAGTCAATAAACTGTAGAAAACTCAATAAAGAACCAGTCAATAAACTGTACAAAACTCAATAAAGAAACAGTCAATAAACTGTACAAAACTCAATAAAGAACCAGTCAATAAACTGTACAAAACTCAATAAAGAAACAGTCAATAAACTGTACAAAACTAAATAAAGAAACAGTCAATAAACTGTACAAAACTAAATAAAGAACCAGTCAATAAACTGTACAAAACTCATAAAGAACCAGTCAATAAACTGTACAAAACTCAATAAAGAACCAGTCAATAAACTGTACAAAACTCAATAAAGAACCAGTCAATAAACTGTACAAAACTCAATAAAGAACCAGTCAATAAACTGTACAAAACTCAATAAAGAACCAGTCAATAAACAGTACAAAACTGAATAAAGAACCAGTCAATAAATTGTACACAAACTAAATAAAGAAACAGTCAATAAACTGTACAAAACTGAATAAAGAAACAGTCAATAAACTATACAAAACTAAATATAAATACAGTCAATAAATTGTACAAAACTCAATAAAGAACCAGTCAATAAACTGTACAAAACTCAATAAAGAACCAGTCAATAAACTGTACAAAACTCAATAAAGAACCAGTCAATAAACTATACAAAACTAAATAAAGAAACAGTCAATAAACTGTACAAAACTCAATAAAGAACCAGTCAATAAACTGTACAAACTGAATAAAGAACCAGTCAATAAACTGTTCAAAACTCAATAAAGAACCAGTCAATAAACTGTTCAAAACTCAATAAAGAACCATTCAATAAACTGTACAAAACTTAATAAATAAACAGTCAATAAACTGTACAAAACTAAATAAATAAACAGTCAATAAACTGTACAAAACTCAATAAAGAAACAGTCAATAAACTGTATAAAACTAAGTAAAGAAACCGTCAATAAATTGTACAAAACTGAATAAAGAACCAGGCAATAAACAGAACAAAACTGAACAAAGAACCAGTCAATAAACTGTGCAAAACTCAATAAAGAAACAGTCGATAAACTGTACAAAACTGAATAAAGAAACAGTCAAAAATTGTACAAAACTCAACGAAGAATCAGTCAATAAACTGTACAAAACTGAATAAAGAAACAGTCAATAAACTGTACAAAACTCAATAAAGAACCAGTCAATAAACTGTACAAAACTCAACAAAGAACCAGTCAATAAACTGTAGAAAACTGAATAAAGAACCAGTCAATAAACTGTACAAAACTCAATAAAGAAACAGTCAATAAACTGTAGAAAACTCAATAAAGAACCAGTCAATAAACTGTACAAAACTCAATAAAGAAACAGTCAATAAACTGTACAAAACTCAATAAAGAACCAGTCAATAAACTGTACAAAACTAAATAAAGAAACAGTCAATAAACTGTACAAAACTAAATAAAGAAACAGTCAATAAACTGTACAAAACTAAATAAAGAACCAGTCAATAAACTGTACAAAACTCATAAAGAACCAGTCAATAAACTGTACAAAACTCAATAAAGAACCAGTCAATAAACTGTACAAAACTCAATAAAGAACCAGTCAATAAACTGTACAAAACTCAATAAAGAACCAGTCAATAAACTATACAAAACTAAATAAAGAAACAGTCAATAAACTGTACAAAACTCAATAAAGAACCAGTCAATAAACTGTACAAAACTCAATAAAGAACCAGTCAATAAACTATACAAAACTAAATAAAGAAACAGTCAATAAACTGTACAAAACTCAATAAAGAAACAGTCAATAAACTGTACAAAACTGAATAAAGAACCAGGCAATAAACAGAACAAAACTGAACAAAGAACCAGTCAATAAACTGTGCAAAACTCAATAAAGAAACAGTCGATAAACTGTACAAAACTGAATAAAGAAACAGTCAAAAACTGTACAAAACTCAATGAAGAATCAGTCAATAAACTGTACAAAACTCAATAAAGAAACAGTCAATAAACTGTACAAAACTCAATAAAGAAACAGTCAATTAACTGTACAAAACTGAATAAAGAAACAGTCAAAAACTGTACGTACAAAACTCAATGAAGAATCAGTCAATAAACTGTACAAAACTCAATAAAGAAACAGTCAATAAACTGTACAAAACTCAATAAAGAACCAGTCAATAAACTGTACAAAACTCAACAAAGAACCAGTGAATAAACTGTACAAAACTGAATAAAGAACCAGTCAATAAACTGTACAAAACTCAATAAAGAAACAGTCAATAAACTGTACAACACTAAATAAAGAAACAGTCAATAAACTGTACAAAACTAAATAGATAACCAGTCAATAAATTGTACAGAAACTAAATAAAGAAACAGTCAATAAACTGTACAACACTAAATAAACAAACAGTCAATGAACTGTACAAAACTAAATAAACAACCAGTCAATAAATTGTACACAAACTCAATAAAGGAATAGTCAATAAACTGTACAAAACTCAATAAAGAACCAGTCAATACACTGTACAAAACTGAATAAAGAGCCAGTCAATAAACTGTATAAAACTAAATGAAGAAACAGTCAATAAACTGTACAAATCTCAATAAAGAACCAGTCAATAAACAGTACAAAACTGAATAAAGAACCTGTCAATAAATTGTACACAAACTAAAAAAATAAACAGTCAATAAACTGTACAAAACTAAATAAAGAACCAGTCAATAAACTGTACAAAACTCAATAAAGAACCAGTCAATAAACTGTACAAAACTCAATAAAGAAACAGTCAATAAACTGTACAAAACTCAATAAAGAACCAGTCAATAAACTGTACAAAACTAAATAAAGAAACAGTCAATAAACTGTACAAAACTCAATAAAGAACAAGTCAATAAACTGTACAAAACTAAATAAAGAAACAGTCAATAAACTGTACAAAACTATATAAAGAAACAGTCAATAAACTGTACAAAACTAAATAAAGAAACAGTCAATAAACTGTACAAAACTAAATAAAGAACCAGTCAATAAATTGTACAGAAACTAAATAAAGAAACAGTCTATAAACTGTACAAAACTGAATAAAGAAACAGTCAATAAACTGTACAAAACTAAATATAGTAACAGTCAATAAACTGTACAAACCTAAGTAAAGAACCTGTCAATAAACTGTACAAAACTAAATAAAGAACCAGTCAATAAACTGTACAAAACTGAATAAAGAACCAGTCAATAAACTGTACAAAACTGAAAAAAGAACACGTCAATAAACAGAACAAAACTGAACAAAGAACCAGTCAATAAACAGTACAAATATCAACAAAGAAACAGTCAATAAACTGTACGAAACTGAATAAAGAACCAGTCAATAAACTGTACAAAACTCAATAACGAATTAGTCAATAAACTGTACAAAACTCAATAAAGAACCAGTCAATAAACTGTACAAAACTAAATAAAGAAAAAGTCAATAAACTGTACAACAATAAATAAACAAACAGTCAATAAACTGTACAAAACTAAAAAAACAACCAGTCAATAAATTGTACACAAACTCAATAAAGAAACAGTCAATAAACTGTACAAAACTCAATAAAGAACCAGTCAATACACTGTACAAAACTGAATAAAGAACCAGTCAATAAACTGTACAAAACTAAATAAAGAAACAGTCAATAAACTGTACAAAACTCAATAAAGAACAAGTCAATAAACTGTACAAAACTAAATAAAGAAACAGTCAATAAACTGTACAAAACTATATAAAGAAACAGTCAATAAACTGTACAAAACTAAATAAAGAAACAGTCAATAAACTGTACAAAACTAAATAAAGAACCAGTCAATAAATTGTACAGAAACTAAATAAAGAAACAGTCAATAAACTGTACAAAACTGAATAAAGAAACAGTCAATAAACTGTACAAAACTAAATATAGTAACAGTCAATAAACTGTACAAACCTAAGTAAAGAACCTGTCAATAAACTGTACAAAACTAAATAAAGAACCAGTCAATAAACTGTACAAAACTGAATAAAGAACCAGTCAATAAACTGTACAAAACTGAAAAAAGAACACGTCAATAAACAGAACAAAACTGAACAAAGAACCAGTCAATAAACAGTACAAATATCAACAAAGAAACAGTCAATAAACTGTACGAAACTGAATAAAGAACCAGTCAATAAACTGTACAAAACTCAATAACGAATTAGTCAATAAACTGTACAAAACTCAATAAAGAACCAGTCAATAAACTGTACAAAACTAAATAAAGAAAAAGTCAATAAACTGTACAACAATAAATAAACAAACAGTCAATAAACTGTACAAAACTAAAAAAACAACCAGTCAATAAATTGTACACAAACTCAATAAAGAAACAGTCAATAAACTGTACAAAACTCAATAAAGAACCAGTCAATACACTGTACAAAACTGAATAAAGAACCAGTCAATAAACTGTACAAAACTAAATGAAGAAACAGTCAATAAACTGTACAAAACTCAATAAAGAACCAGTCAATAAACAGTACAAAACTGAATAAAGAACCAGTCAATAAATTGTGCACAAACTAAATAAAGAAACAGTCAATAAACTGTACAAAACTGAATAAAGAAACAGTCAATAAACTATACAAAACTAAATATAAATACAGTCAATAAATTGTGCAAAACTCAATAAAGAACCAGTCAATAAACTGTACAAAACTCAATAAAGAACAAGTCAATAAACTGTACAAAACTCAATAAAGAACCAGTCAATAAACTATACAAAACTAAATAAAGAAACAGTCAATAAACTGTACAAAACTCAATAAAGAACCAGTCAATAAACTGTACAAACTGAATAAAGAACCAGTCAATAAACTGTACAAAACTCAAGAAAGAACCAGTCAATAAACTGTTCAAAACTCAATATAGTAACAGTCAATAAACTGTACAAACCTAAGTAAAGAACCTGTCAATAAACTGTACAAAACTAAATAAAGAACCAGTCAATAAACTGTACAAAACTGAATAAAGAACCAGTCAATAAACTGTACAAAACTGAAAAAAGAACACGTCAATAAACAGAACAAACTGAACAAAGAACCAGTCAATAAACAGTACAAATATCAATAAAGAAACAGTCAATAAACTGTACGAAACTGAATAAAGAACCAGTCAATAAACTGTACAAAACTCAATAACGAATTAGTCAATAAACTGTACAAAACTCAATAAAGAACCAGTCAATAAACTGTACAAAACTAAATAAAGAAAAAGTCAATAAACTGTACAACAATAAATAAACAAACAGTCAATAAACTGTACAAAACTAAATAAACAACCAGTCAATAAATTGTACACAAACTCAATAAAGAAACAGTCAATAAACTGTACAAAACTCAATAAAGAACCAGTCAATACACTGTACAAAACTGAATAAAGAACCAGTCAATAAACTGTACAAAACTAAATGAAGAAACAGTCAATAAACTGTACAAAACTCAATAAAGAACCAGTCAATAAACAGTACAAAACTGAATAAAGAACCAGTCAATAAATTGTACACAAACTAAATAAAGAAACAGTCAATAAACTGTACAAAACTGAATAAAGAAACAGTCAATAAACTATACAAAACTAAATGAAAATACAGTCAATAAATTGTACAAAACTCAATAAAGAACCAGTCAATAAACTGTACAAAACTCAATAAAGAACCAGTCAATAAACTGTACAAAACTCAATAAAGAACCAGTCAATAAACTATACAAAACTAAATAAAGAAACAGTCAATAAACTGTACAAACTCAATAAAGAACCAGTCAATAAACTGTACAAACTGAATAAAGAACCAGTCAATAAACTGTACAAAACTCAATAAAGAACCAGTCAATAAACTGTTCAAAACTCAATAAAGAACCATTCAATAAACTGTACAAAACTTAATAAAGAAACAGTCAATAAACTGTACAAAACTAAATAAATAAACAGTCAATAAACTGTACAAAACTCAATAAAGAAACAGTCAATAAACTGTATAAAACTAAGTAAAGAAACAGTCAATAAACTGTACAAAACTGAATAAAGAACCAGGCAATAAACAGAACAAAACTGAACAAAGAACCAATCAATAAACTGTGCAAAACTCAATAAAGAAACAGTCGATAAACTGTACAAAACTGAATAAAGAAACAGTCAAAAACTGTACAAAACTCAATGAAGAATCAGTCAATAAACTGTACAAAACTCAATAAAGAAACAGTCAATAAACTGTACAAAACTCAATAAAGAACCAGTCAATAAACTGTACAAAACTCAACAAAGAACCAGTCAATAAACTGTAGAAAACTGAATAAAGAACCAGTCAATAAACTGTACAAAACTCAATAAAGAAACAGTCAATAAACTGTAGAAAACTCAATAAAGAACCAGTCAATAAACTGTACAAAACTCAATAAAGAAACAGTCAATAAACTGTACAAAACTCAATAAAGAACCAGTCAATAAACTGTACAAAACTCAATAAAGAACCAGTCAATAAACTGTACAAAACTAAATAAAGAAACAGTCAATAAACTGTACAAAACTAAATAAAGAACCAGTCAATAAACTGTACAAAACTCAATAAAGAACCAGTCAATAAACTGTACAAAACTCAATAAAGAACCAGTCAATAAACTGTACAAAACTCAATAAAGAACCAGTCAATAAACTGTACAAAACTCAATAAAGAACCAGTCAATAAACTGTACAAAACTAAATAAAGAAACAGTCAATAAACTGTACAAAACTCAATAAAGAACTAGTCAATAAACTGTACAAACTGAATAAAGAACCAGTCAATAAACTGTACAAAACTCAATAAAGAACCAGTCAATAAACTGTTCAAAACTCAATAAAGAACCATTCAATAAACTGTACAAAACTTAATAAAGAAACAGTCAATAAACTGTACAAAACTAAATAAATAAACAGTCAATAAACTGTACAAAACTCAATAAAGAAGCAGTCAATAAACTGTACAAAACTAAATAAAGAAACAGTCAATAAACTGTACAAAACTGAATAAAGAACCAGGCAATAAACAGAACAAAACTGAACAAAGAACCAGTCAATAAACTGTGCAAAACTCAATAAAGAAACAGTCGATAAACTGTACAAAACTGAATAAAGAAACAGTCAAAAACTGTACAAAACTCAATGAAGAATCAGTCAATAAACTGTACAAAACTCAATAAAGAAACAGTCAATAAACTGTACAAAACTCAATAAAGAACCAGTCAATAAACTGTACAAAACTCAACAAAGAACCAGTCAATAAACTGTAGAAAACTGAATAAAGAACCAGTCAATAAACTGTACAAAACTCAATAAAGAAACAGTCAATAAACTGTAGGAAACTCAATAAAGAACCAGTCAATAAACTGTACAAAACTCAATAAAGAAACAGTCAATAAACTGTACAAAACTCAATAAAGAACCAGTCAATAAACTGTACAAAACTCAATAAAGAAACAGTCAATAAACTGTACAAAACTAAATAAAGAAACAGTCAATAAACTGTACAAAACTAAATAAAGAAACAGTCAATAAACTGTACAAAACTCAATAAAGAACCAGTCAATAAACTGTACAAAACTCAATAAAGAAACAGTCAATAAACTGTACAAAACTCAATAAAGAACCAGTCAATAAACTGTACAAAACTGAACACAGAATCAGTCAATAAACTGTACAAAACTGAAGAAAGAACCAGTCAATAAACTATACAAAACTCAATAAAGAACCAGTCAATAAACTGTACAAAAGTCTATAAAGAACCAGTCAATAAACTGTACAAAATTCAATAAAGAACCAGTCAATAAATTGTACACAAACTCAATAAAGAACCAGTCAATAAACTGAACAAAAGTCAATAAAGAACCAGTCAATAAACTGTACAAAACTCAATAAAGAACCAGTCAATAAACTGAACAAAAGTCAATAAAGAACCAGTCAATAAACAGTACAAATCTCAATAAAGAAACAGTCAATAAATTGTACGAAACTGAATAAAGAACCAGTCAATAAACTGTACAAAACTCAATAACGAATTAGTCAATAAACTGTACAAAACTCAATAAAGAACCAGTCAATAAACTGTACAAAACTAAATAAAGAAAAAGTCAATAAACTGTACAACACTAAATAAACAAACAGTCAATAAACTGTACAAAACTAAATAAACAACCAGTCAATAAATTGTACACAAACTCAATAAAGAAACAGTCAACAAACTGTACAAAACTCAATAAAGAACCAGTCAATACACTGTACAAAACTGAATAAAGAACCAGCCAATAAACTGTACAAAACTAAATGAAGAAACAGTCAATAAACTGTACAAAACTCAATAAAGAACCAGTCAATAAACAGTACAAAACTGAATAAAGAACCAGTCAATAAATTGTACACAAACTAAATAAAGAAACAGTCAATAAACTGTACAAAACTGAATAAAGAAACAGTCAATAAACTATACAAAACTAAATATAAATACAGTCAATAAATTGTACAAAACTCAATAAAGAACCAGTCAATAAACTGTACAAAACTCAATAAAGAACCAGTCAATAAACTGTACAAAACTCAAAAAAGAACCAGTCAATAAACTATACAAAACTAAATAAAGAAACGGTCAATAAACTGTACAAAACTCAATAAAGAACCAGTCAATAAACTGTTCAAACTGAATAAAGAACCAGTCAATAAACTGTGCAAAACTCAATAAAGAACCAGTCAATAAACTGTTCAAAACTCAATAAAGAACCATTCAATAAACTGTACAAAACTTAATAAAGAAACATTTAATAAACTGTACAAAACTAAATAAATAAACAGTCAATAAACTGTACAAAACTCAATAAAGAAACAGTCAATAAACTGTATAAAACTAAGTGAAGAAACAGTCAATAAACTGTACAAAACTGAATAAAGAACCAGGCAATAAACAGAACAAAACTGAACAAAGAACCAGTCAAAAAACTGTGCAAAACTCAATAAAGAAACAGTCGATAAACTGTACAAAACTGAATAAAGAAACAGTCAAAAACTGTACAAAACTCAATGAAGAATCAGTCAATAAACTGTACAAAACTCAATAAAGAACCAGTCAATAAACTGTACAAAACTCAATAAAGAACCAGGCAATAAACTGTACAAAACTCAACAAAGAACCAGTCAATAAACTGTAGAAAACTGAATAAAGAACCAGTCAATAAACTGTACAAAACTCAATAAAGAAACAGTCAATAAACTGTAGAAAACTCAATAAAGAACCAGTCAATAAATTGTACAAAACTCAATAAAGAAACAGTCAATAAACTGTACAAAACTCAATAAAGAACCAGTCATTAAACTGTACAAAACTCAATAAAGAAACAGTCAATAAACTGTACAAAACTAAATAAAGAAACAGTAATAAACTGTACAAAACTAAATAAAGAACCAGTCAATAAACTGTACAAAACTCAATAAAGAACCAGTCAATAAACTGTACAAAACTCAATAAAGAACCAGTCAATAAACTGTACAAAACTCAATAAAGAACCAGTCAATAAACTGTACAAAACTCAATAAAGAACCAGTCAATAAACTATACAAAACTAAATAAAGAAACAGTCAATAAACTGTACAAAACTCAATAAAGAACCAGTCAATAAACTGTACAAACTGAATAAAGAACCAGTCAATAAACTGTACAAAACTCAATAAAGAACCAGTCAATAAACTGTTCAAAACTCAATAAAGAACCATTCAATAAACTGTACAAAACTTAATAAAGAAACAGTCAATAAACTGTACAAAACTAAATAAATAAACAGTCAATAAACTGTACAAAACTCAATAAAGAAACAGTCAATAAACTGTACAAAACTAAATAAAGAAACAGTCAATAAACTGTACAAAACTGAATAAAGAACCAGGCAATAAACAGAACAAAACTGAACAAAGAACCAGTCAATAAACTGTGCAAAACTCAATAAAGAAACAGTCGATAAACTGTACAAAACTGAATAAAGAAACAGTCAAAAACTGTACAAAACTCAATGAAGAATCAGTCAATAAACTGTACAAAACTCAATAAAGAAACAGTCAATAAACTGTACAAAACTCAATAAAGAACCAGTCAATAAACTGTACAAAACTCAACAAAGAACCAGTCAATAAACTGTAGAAAACTGAATAAAGAACCAGTCAATAAACTGTACAAAACTCAATAAAGAAACAGTCAATAAAATGTAGAAAACTCAATAAAGAACCAGTCAATAAACTGTACAAAACTCAATAAAGAAACAGTCAATAAACTGTACAAAACTCAATAAAGAACCAGTCAATAAACTGTACAAAACTCAATAAAGAAACAGTCAATAAACTGTACAAAACTAAATAAAGAAACAGTCAATAAACTGTACAAAACTAAATAAAGAAACAGTCAATAAACTGTACAAAACTCAATAAAGAACAAGTCAATAAACTGTACAAAACTCAATAAAGAAACAGTCAATAAACTGTACAAAACTCAATAAAGAACCAGTCAATAAACTGTAAAAAACTGAACAAAGAATCAGTCAATAAACTGTACAAAACTGAAGAAAGAACCAGTCAATAAACTATACAAAACTCAATAAAGAACCAGACAATAAACTGTACAAAATTCAATAAAGAACCAGTCAATAAATTGTACACAAACTCAATAAAGAACCAGTCAATAAACTGAACAAAAGTCAATAAAGAACCAGTCAATAAACTGTACAAAATTCAATAAAGAACCAGTCAATAAATTGTACACAAACTCAATAAAGAACCAGTCAATAAACTGTACAAAACACAATAAAGAACCAGTCAATAAACTGTACAAAACTAAAAAAAAAGTCAATAAACTGTACAAAACTAAATAAACAACCAGTCAATAAATTGTACACAAAATAAATAAAAAAACAGTCAATAAACTGTACAAAACTCAAAAAAGATCCAGTCAATACACTCTACAAAACTCAATAATGAACAAGTCAATAAACTGTACAAAACTAAATAAAGAAACAGTCAAAAAACTGTACAAAACTCAATGAAGAATCAGTCAATAAACTGTACAAAACTCAATAAAGAAACAGTCAATAAACTGTACAAAACTCAACAAAGAACCAGTCAACAAACTGTACAAAACTGAATAAAGAACCAGTCAATAAACTGTACAAAACTCAATAAAGAAACAGTCAATAAACTGTACAAAACTAAATAAGGAAAGAGTCAATAAACTGTACAAAACTAAATAGAGAACCAGTCAATAAATTGTACAGAAACTAAATAAAGAAACAGTCAATAAACTGTACAACACTAAATAAACAAACAGTCAATAAACTGTACAAAACTAAATAAACAACCAGTCAATAAATTGTACACAAACTCAATAAAGAAATAGTCAAAAAACTGTACAAAACTCAATAAAGAACCAGTCAATACACTGTACAAAACTGAATAAAGAACCAGTCAATAAACTGTACAAAACTAAATGAAGAAACAGTCAATAAACTGTACAAAACTCAATAAAGAACCTGTCAATAAACAGTACAAAACTGAATAAAGAACCAGTCAATAAATTGTACACAAACTAAAAAAATAAACAGTCAATAAACTGTACAAAACTAAATAAAGAACCAGTCAATAAACTGTACAAAACTCAATAAAGAACCAGTCAAGAAACTGTACAAAACTCAATAAAGAAGCAGTCAATAAACTGTACAAAACTCAATAAAGAAACAGTCAATAAACTGTATAAAACTAAATAAAGAAACAGTCAATAAACTGTACAAAACTCAATAAAGAACAAGTCAATAAACTGTACAAAACTAAATAAAGAAACAGTCAATAAACTGTACAAAACTATATAAAGAAACAGTCAATAAACTGTTCAAAACTAAATAAAGAAACAGTCAATAAACTGTACAAAACTCAATAAAGAACCAGTCAATAAACGGTACAGAAACTCAATAAAGAAACAGTCAATAAACTGTACAAAACTGAATAAAGAAACAGTCAATAAACTGTACAAAACTAAATATAGTAACAGTCAATAAACTGTACAAACATAAGTAAAGAACCTGTCAATAAACTGTACAAAACTAAATAAAGAACCAGTCAATAAACTGTACAAAACTGAATAAAGAACCAGTCAATAAACTGTACAAAACTGAAAAAAGAACACGTCAATAAACAGATCAAAACTGAACAAAGAACCAGTCAATAAACAGTACAAAACTCAATAAAGAAACAGTCAATAAACTGTACGAAACTGAATAAAGAACCAGTCAATAAACTGTACAAAACTCAATAACGAATTAGTCAATAAACTGTACAAAACTCAATAAAGAACCAGTCAATAAACTGTACAAAACTAAATAAAGAAAAAGTCAATAAACTGTACAACACTAAATAAACAAACAGTCAATAAACTGTACAAATCTAAATAAACAACCAGTCAATAAATTGTACACAAACTCAATAAAGAAACAGTCAATAAACTGTACAAAATTCGATAAAGAACCAGTCAATACACTGTACAAAACTGAATAAAGAACCAGTCATTAAACTGTACAAAACTAAATGAAGAAACAGTCAATAAACTGTACAAAACTCAATAAAGAACCAGTCAATAAACAGTACAAAACTGAATAAAGAACCAGTCAATAAATTGTACACAAACTAAATAAAGAAACAGTCAATAAACTGTACAAAACTGAATAAAGGAACAGTCAATAAACTGTACAAAACTAAATATAAATACAGTCAATAAATTGTACAAAACTCAATAAAGAACCAGTCAATAAACTGTACAAAACTTAATAAAGAACCAGTCAATAAACTGTACAAAACTCAATAAAGAACCAGTCAATAAACTATACAAAACTAAATAAAGAGACAGTCAATAAACTGTACAAAACACAATAAAGAACCAGTCAATAAACTGTACAAACTGAATAAAGAACCAGTCAATAAACTGTACAAAACTCAATAAAGAACCAGTCAATAAACTGTTCAAAACTCAATAAAGAACCATTCAATAAACTGTACAAAACTAAATAAATAAACAGTCAATAAACTGTACAAAACTCAATAAAGAAACAGTCAATAAACTGTATAAAACTAAGTAAAGAAACAGTCAATAAACTGTACAAAACTGAATAAAGAACCAGGCAATAAACAGAACAAAACTGAACAAAGAACCAGTCAATAAACTGTGCAAAACTCAATAAAGAAACAGTCGATAAACTGTACAAAACTGAATAAAGAAACAGTCAAAAACTGTACAAAACTCAATGAAGAATCAGTCAATAAACTGTAGAAAACTCAATAAAGAAACAGTCAATAAACTGTACAAAACTCAATAAAGAAACAGTCAATAAACCGTACAAACTGAATAAAGAACCAGTCAATAAACTGTACAAAACTCAATAAAGAACCAGTCAATAAACTGTTCAAAACTTAATAAAGAACCATTCAATAAACTGTACAAAACTTAATAAAGAAACAGTCAATAAACTGAACAAAACTAAATAAATAAACAGTCAATAAACTGTACAAAACTCAATAAGGAAACAGTCAATAAACTGTATAAAACTAAGTAAAGAAACAGTCAATAAACTGTACAAAACTGAATAAAGAACCAGGCAATAAACAGAACAAAACTGAACAAAGAACCAGTCAATAAACTGTGCAAAACTCAATAAAGAAACAGTCGATAAACTGTACAAAACTGAATAAAGAAACAGTCAAAAACTGTACAAAACTCAATGAAGAACCAGTCAATAAACTGTACAAAACTCAATAAAGAAACAGTCAATAAACTGTACAAAACTCAATAAAGAACCAGTCAATAAACTGTACAAAACTCAACAAAGAACCAGTCAATAAACTGTAGAAAACTGAATAAAGAACCAGTCAATAAATTGTACAAAACTCAATAAAGAAACAGTCAATAAACTGTAGAAAACTCAATAAAGAACCAGTCAATAAACTGTACAAAACTCAATAAAGAAACAGTCAATAAACTGTACAAAACTCAATAAAGAACCAGTCAATAAACTGTACAAAACTCAATAAAGAAACAGTCAATAAACTGTACAAAACTAAATAAAGAAACAGTCAATAAACTGTACAAAACTAAATAAAGAACCAGTCAATAAACTGTACAAAACTCAATAAAGAACCAGTCAATAAACTGTACAAAACTCAATAAAGAACCAGTCAATAAACTGTACAAAACTCAATAAAGAACCAGTCAATAAACTGTACAAAACTCAACAAAGAACCAGTCAATAAACTGTAGAAAACTGAATAAAGAACCAGTCAATAAATTGTACAAAACTCAATAAAGAAACAGTCAATAAACTGTAGAAAACTCAATAAAGAACCAGTCAATAAACTGTACAAAACTCAATAAAGAAACAGTCAATAAACTGTACAAAACTCAATAAAGAACCAGTCAATAAACTGTACAAAACTCAATAAAGAAACAGTCAATAAACTGTACAAAACTAAATAAAGAAACAGTCAATAAACTGTACAAAACTAAATAAAGAACCAGTCAATAAACTGTACAAAACTCAATAAAGAACCAGTCAATAAACTGTACAAAACTCAATAAAGAACCAGTCAATAAACTGTACAAAACTCAATAAAGAACCAGTCAATAAACTGTACAAAACTCAATAAAGAACCAGTCAATAAACTGTACAAAACTAAATAAAGAAACAGTCAATAAACTGTACAAAACTCAATAAAGAACCAGTCAATAAACTGTACAAACTGAATAAAGAACCAGTCAATAAACTGTACAAAACTCAATAAAGAACCAGTCAATAAACTGTTCAAAACTCAATAAAGAACCATTCAATAAACTGTACAAAACTTAATAAAGAAACAGTCAATAAACTGTACAAAACTAAATAAATAAACAGTCAATAAACTGTACAAAACTCAATAAAGAAACAGTCAAAAACTGTACAAAACTCAATGAAGAATCAGTCAATAAACTGTACAAAACTCAATAAAGAAACAGTCAATAAACTGTACAAAACTCAATAAAGAACCAGTCAATAAACTGTACAAAACTCAACAAAGAACCAGTCAATAAACTGTAGAAAACTGAATAAAGAACCAGTCAATAAACTGTACAAAACTCAATAAAGAAACAGTCAATAAACTGTACAAAACTAAATAAAGAAACAGTCAATAAACTGTACAAAACTCAATAAAGAACCAGTCAATAAACTGTACAAACTGAATAAAGAACCAGTCAATAAACTGTACAAAACTCAATAAAGAACCAGTCAATAAACTGTTCAAAACTCAATAAAGAACCATTCAATAAACTGTACAAAACTTAATAAAGAAACAGTCAATAAACTGTACAAAACTAAATAAATAAACAGTCAATAAACTGTACAAAACTCAATAAAGAAACAGTCAAAAACTGTACAAAACTCAATGAAGAATCAGTCAATAAACTGTACAAAACTCAATAAAGAAACAGTCAATAAACTGTACAAAACTCAATAAAGAACCAGTCAATAAACTGTACAAAACTCAACAAAGAACCAGTCAATAAACTGTAGAAAACTGAATAAAGAACCAGTCAATAAACTGTACAAAACTCAATAAAGAAACAGTCAATAAACTGTAGAAAACTCAATAAAGAACCAGTCAATAAACTGTACAAAACTCAATAAAGAAACAGTCAATAAACTGTACAAAACTCAATAAAGAACCAGTCAATAAACTGTACAAAACTCAATAAAGAAACAGTCAATAAACTGTACAAAACTAAATAAAGAAACAGTCAATAAACTGTACAAAACTAAATAAAGAACCAGTCAATAAACTGTACAAAACTCAATAAAGAACCAGTCAATAAACTGTACAAAACTCAATAAAGAACCAGTCAATAAACTGTACAAAACTCAATAAAGAACCAGTCAATAAACTGTACAAAACTCAATAAAGAAACAGTCAATAAACTATACAAAACTAAATAAAGAAACAGTCAATAAACTGTACAAAACTCAATAAAGAACCAGTCAATAAACTGTACAAACTGAATAAAGAACCAGTCAATAAACTGTACAAAACTCAATAAAGAACCAGTCAATAAACTGTTCAAAACTCAATAAAGAACCATTCAATAAACTGTACAAAACTTAATAAAGAAACAGTCAATAAACTGTACAAAACTAAATAAATAAACAGTCAATAAACTGTACAAAACTCAATAAAGAACCAGTCAATAAACTGTACAAAACTAAATAAAGAAACAGTCAATAAACTGTACAAAACTGAATAAAGAACCAGGCAATAAACAGAACAAAACTGAACAAAGAACCAGTCAATAAACTGTGCAAAACTCAATAAAGAAACAGTCGATAAACTGTACAAAACTGAATAAAGAAACAGTCAAAAACTGTACAAAACTCAATGAAGAATCAGTCAATAAACTGTACAAAACTCAATAAAGAAACAGTCAATAAACTGTACAAAACTCAATAAAGAACCAGTCAATAAACTGTACAAAACTCAACAAAGAACCAGTCAATAAACTGTACAAAACTGAATAAAGAACCAGTCAATAAACTGTACAAAACTCAATAAAGAAACAGTCAATAAACTGTAGAAAACTCAATAAAGAACCAGTCAATAAACTGTACAAAACTCAATAAAGAAACAGTCAATAAACTGTACAAAACTCAATAAAGAACCAGTCAATAAACTGTACAAAACTCAATAAAGAAACAGTCAATAAACTGTACAAAACTAAATAAAGAAACAGTCAATAAACTGTACAAAACTAAATAAAGAAACAGTCAATAAACTGTACAAATCTCAATAAAGAACCAGTCAATAAACTGTACAAAACTCAATAAAGAAACAGTCAATAAACTGTACAAAACTCAATAAAGAACCAGTCAATAAACTGTACAAAACTGAACAAAGAATCAGTCAATAAACTGTACAAAACTGAAGAAAGAACCAGTCAATAAACTATACAAAACTCAATAAAGAACCAGTCAATAAACTGTACAAAAGTCTATAAAGAACCAGTCAATAAACTGTACAAAATTCAATAAAGAACCAGTCAATAAATTGTACACAAACTCAATAAAGAACCGGTCAATAAACTGAACAAAAGTCAATAAAGAACCAGTCAATAAACTGTACAAAATTCAATAAAGAACCAGTCAATAAATTGTACACAAACTCAATAAAGAACCAGTCAATAAACTGTACAAAACACAATAAAGAACCAGTCAATAAACTGTACAAAACTAAAAAAAAAGTCAATAAACTGTACAAAACTAAATAAACAACCAGTCAATAAATTGTACACAAAATAAATAAAGAAACGGTCAATAAACTGTACAAAACTCAAAAAAGATCCAGTCAATACACTCTACAAAAATTAATAAAGAACCAGTCAATAAACTGTACAAAACTAAATAAAGAAACAGTAAATAAACTGTACAAAACTCAATAATGAACAAGTCAATAAACTGTACAAAACTAAATAAAGAAACAGTCAATAAACTGTACAAAACTATATAAAGAAACAGTCAATAAACTGTACAAAACTATATAAAGAAACACTCAATAAACTGTACAAAACTAAATAAAGAAACAGTCAATAAACTGTACAAAACTAAATAAGGAACCAGTCAATAAATTGTACACCAACGAAATAATGAAACAGTCAATAAACTGTACAAAACTGAATAAAGAAACAGTCAATAAACTGTACAAAACTAAATATAGTAACAGTCAATAAACTGTACAAACCTAAGTAAAGAAACTGTCAATAAACAGAACAAAACTGAACAAAGAACCAGTCAATAAACTGTACAAAACTCAATAAAGAAACAGTCAATAAACTGTACGAAACTGAATAAAGAACCAGTCAATAAACTGTACAAAACTCAATAAAGAATTAGTCAATAAACTGTACAAACCTAAGTAAAGAAACTGTCAATAAACAGAACAAAACTGAACAAAGAACCAGTCAATAAACTGTACAAAACTCAATAAAGAAACAGTCAATAAACTGTACGAAACTGAATAAAGAACCAGTCAATAAACTGTACAAAACTCAATAAAGAATTAGTCAATAAACTGTACAAAACTCAATAAAGAATCAGTCAATAAACTGAACAAAACTAAATACAGAAACAGTCAATAAACTGTAAAAAAACTCAATAAAGAACCAGTCAATAAACTGTACAAAACTCTTTAAAGAACCAGTCAATAGACTGTACAAAACTCAATAAAGAAACAGTCAATAAACTGTATAAAACTCAATAAAGAACCAGTCAATAAACTGTTCAAAACTGAACAAAGAACCAGTCAATAAACTGTACAAAACTGAACAAAGAACCAGTCAATAAACTGTACAAAACTAAATGAAGAACCATTCAATAAACTATACAAAACTCAATAAAGAACCAGTCAATAAACTATACAAAATTCAATAAAGAACCAGTCAATAAACTGTACAAAATTCAATAAAGAACCAGTCAATAAATTGTACACAAACTGAATAAAGAACCAGTCAATAAACTGTACAAAACTCAATAAAGAACCAGTCAATAAACTGTACAAAACTCAATAAAGAACCAGTCAATAAACTGTACAAAACTCAATAAAGAAACAGTCAATAAACTGTACAAAACTAAATAAAGAAACAGTCAATAAACTGTACAAAACTAAATAAAGAACCAGTCAATAAACTGTACAAAACTCAATAAAGAACCAGTCAATAAACTGTACAAAACTCAATAAAGAACCAGTCAATAAACTGTACAAAACTCAATAAAGAACCAGTCAATAAACTGTACAAAACTCAATAAAGAACCAGTCAATAAACTATACAAAACTAAATAAAGAAACAGTCAATAAACTGTACAAAACTCAATAAAGAACCAGTCAATAAACTGTACAAACTGAATAAAGAACCAGTCAATAAACTGTACAAAACTCAATAAAGAACCAGTCAATAAACTGTTCAAAACTCAATAAAGAACCATTCAATAAACTGTACAAAACTTAATAAAGAAACAGTCAATAAACTGTACAAAACTAAATAAATAAACAGTCAATAAACTGTACAAAACTCAATAAAGAAACAGTCAATAAACTGTACAAAACTAAATAAAGAAACAGTCAATAAACTGTACAAAACTGAATAAAGAACCAGGCAATAAACAGAACAAAACTGAACAAATAACCAGTCAATAAACTGTGCAAAACTCAATAAAGAAACAGTCGATAAACTGTACAAAACTGAATAAAGAAACAGTCAAAAACTGTACAAAACTCAATGAAGAATCAGTCAATAAACTGTACAAAACTCAATAAAGAAACAGTCAATAAACTGTACAAAACTCAATAAAGAACCAGTCAATAAATTGTACAAAACTCAACAAAGAACCAGTCAATAAACTGTAGAAAACTCAATAAAGAAACAGTCAATAAACTGTAGAAAACTCAATAAAGAACCAGTCAATAAACTGTACAAAACTCAATAAAGAAACAGTCAATAAACTGTACAAAACTCAATAAAGAACCAGTCAATAAACTGTACAAAACTCAATAAAGAAACAGTCAATAAACTGTACAAAACTAAATAAAGAAACAGTCAATAAACTGTACAAAACTAAATAAAGAAACAGTCAATAAACTGTACAAAACTCAATAAAGAACCAGTCAATAAACTGTACAAAACTCAATAAAGAAACAGTCAATAAACTGTACAAAACTCAATAAAGAACCAGTCAATAAACTGTACAAAACTGAACAAAGAATCAGTCAATAAACTGTACAAAACTGAAGAAAGAACCAGTCAATAAACTATACAAAACTCAATAAAGAACCAGTCAATAAACTGTACAAAAGTCTATAAAGAACCAGTCAATAAACTGTACAAAATTCAATAAAGAACCAGTCAATAAATTGTACACAAACTCAATAAAGAACCAGTCAATAAACTGAACAAAAGTCAATAAAGAACCAGTCAATAAACTGTACAAAATTTAATAAAGAACCAGTCAATAAATTGTACACAAACTCAATAAAGAACCAGTCAATAAACTGTACAAAACACAATAATGAACCAGTCAATAAACTGTACAAAACTAAAAAAAAAGTCAATAAACTGTACAAAACTAAATAAACAACCAGTCAATAAACTGTACACAAAATAAATAAAGAAACAGTCAATAAACTGTACAAAACTCAAAAAAGATCCAGTCAATACACTCTACAAAACTCAATAAAAGACCAGTCAATAAACTGTACAAAACTAAATAAAGAAACAGTAAATAAACTGTACAAAACTCAATAATGAACAAGTCAATAAACTGTACAAAACTAAATAAAGAAACAGTCAATAAACTGTACAAAACTATATAAAGAAACAGTCAATAAACTGTACAAAACTATATAAAGAAACAGTCAATAAACTGTACAAAACTAAATAAAGAAACAGTCAATAAACTGTACAAAACTAAATAAGGAACCAGTCAATAAATTGTACAGCAACGAAATAATGAAACAGTCAATAAACTGTACAAAACTGAATAAAGAAACAGTCAATAAACTGTACAAAACTAAATATAGTAACAGTCAATAAACTGTACAAACCTAAGTAAAGAAACTGTCAATAAACAGAACAAAACTGAACCAAGAACCAGTCAATAAACTGTACGAAACTGAATAAAGAACCAGTCAATAAACTGTACAAAACTCAATAAAGAATTAGTCAATAAACTGTACAAAACTCAACAAAGAATCAGTCAATAAACTGAACAAAACTAAATACAGAAACAGTCAATAAACTGTAAAAAAACTCAATAAAGAACCAGTCAATAAACTGTACAAAACTCATTAAAGAACCAGTCAATAGACTGTACAAAACTCAATAAAGAAACAGTCAATAGCTGTATAAAACTCAATAAAGAACCAGTCAATAAACTGTTCAAAACTGAACAAAGAACCAGTCAATAAACTGTACAAAACTGAACAAAGAACCAGTCAATAAACTGTACAAAACTAAATGAAGAACCAGTCAATAAACTATACAAAACTCAATAAAGAACCAGTCAATAAACTGTACAAAATTCAATAAAGAACCAGTCAATAAATTGTACACAAACTGAATAAAGAACCAGTCAATAAACTGTACAAAACTCAATAAAGAACCAGTCAATAAACTGTACAAAACTAAATAAAGAAACAGTCAATAAACTGTACAAAACTAAATAAACAAACAGTCAATAAACTGCACAAAACTCAATAAAGAACCAGTCGATAAACTGTACAAAACTAAATAAAGAAACAGTCAATAAACTGTACAAAACTGAATAAAGAAACAGTCAATAAACTGTACAAAACTGAATAAAGAACTAGTCAATAAACTGTACAAAACTCAATAAAGAACCAGTCAATAAACTGTACAAAACTCAATAAAGAAACAGTCAATAAACTGTACAAAACTCAATAAAGAAACAGTCAAGAAACTGTACAAAACTAAATAAAGAAACAGTCAATAAACTGTACAAAACTCAATAAAGAACCAGTCAATAAACTGTACAAAACTCAATAAAGAAACAGTCAATAAACTGTACAAAACTAAATAAAGAAGCAGTCAATAAACTGTACAAAACTAAATAAAGATCCAGTGAATAAACTGTACAAAACTAAATAAAGAAACAGTCAATAAACTGTACAAAACTGAATAAAGAAACAGTCAATAAACTGTACAAAACTAAATAAAGAAAGAGCCAATAAACTGTACAAAACTGAATAAAGAACCAGTCAATAAACTATACAAAACTCAATAAAGAACCAGTCAATAAACTGTACAAACGTCAATAAAGAACCAGTCAATAAAGTGTACAAAACTCAATAAAGAACCAGTCAATAAATTGTACACAAACTCAATAAAGAACCAGTCGATAAACTGTACAAAACTGAATAAAGAACCAGTCAATAAACTGTACAAAACTCAATAAAGAATTAGTCAATAAACTGTACAAAACTCAATAAAGAACCAGTCAATAAACTGTACAAAACTGAATAAAGAACCAGTCAATAAACTGTACAAAACTCAATAAAGAAACAGTCAATAAACTGTACAAAACTCAATAAAGAACCAGTCAATAAACTGTACAAAACTGAACAAAGAACCAGTCAATAAACTGTACAAAACTGAACAAAGAACCAGTCAATAAACTATACAAAACTCATTAAAGAACCAGTCAATAAACTGTACAAAATTCAATAAAGAACCAGTCAATAAATTGTACACAAACTCAATAAAGAACCAGTCTATAAACTGTACAAAACTCAATAAAGAAACAGTCAATAAACTGTACAAAACTAAATAAAGAAACAGTCAATAAACTGTACAAAACTAATTAAACAAACAGTCATTAAACTGTACAAAACTAAATAAACAACCAGTCAATAAATTGTACACAAACAAAATAAAGAAACAGTCAATAAACTGTACAAAACTCCATAATGTATTAGTTAATAAACTGTACAAAACTGAATAAAGAAACAGTAAAAAAACTGTACAAAACTCAATAAAGAACCAGTCAATAAACTGTACAAAACTGAACAAAGAACCAGTCAATAAACTGTACAAAACTGAACAAAGAACCAGTCAATAAACTATACAAAACTCATTAAAGAATCAGTGAATAAACTATACAAAACTCAATAAAGAAACAGTCAATAAACTGTACAAAACTCAATAAAGAACCAGTCAATAAACTGTACAAAACTCAATAAAGAACCAGTCAATAAACTGTACAAAACTGAATAAAGAACCAGTCAATAAACTGTACAAAACCCAATAATGAACCAGTCAATAAACTATACAAAACTCAATAAAGAAACAGTCAATAAACTGTACAAAACTCAATAAAGAACCAGTCAATAAACTGTACAAAACTCAATAAAGAAACAGTCAATAAACTGTACAAAACTAAATAAAGAAACAGTCAAAAAACTGTACAAAACTAAATAAAGAAACAGTCAATAAACTGTACAAAACTCAATAAAGAACCAGTCAATAAACTGTACAAAACTCAATAAAGAAATAGTCAATAAACTATACAAAACTCAATAAAGAACCAGTCAATAAACTGTACAAAACTGAACAAAGAATCAGTCAATAAACTGTACAAAACTGAAGAAAGAACCAGTCAATAAACTATACAAAACTCAATAAAGAACCAGTCAATAAACTGTACAAAAGTCTATAAAGAACCAGTCAATAAACTGTACAAAATTCAATAAAGAACCAGTCAATAAATTGTACACAAACTCAATAAAGAACCAGTCAATAAACTGAACAAAAGTGAATAAAGAACCAGTAAATAAACTGTACAAAATTCAATAAAGAACCAGTCAATAAATTGTACACAAACTCAATAAAGAACCAGTCAATAAACTGTACAAAACACAATAAAGAACCTGTCAATAAACTGTACAAAACTAAAAAAAAAGTCAATAAACTGTACAAAACTAAATAAACAACCAGTCAATAAATTGTACACAAAATAAATAAAGAAACAGTCAATAAACTGTACAAAACTCAAAAAAGATCCAGTCAATACACTCTACAAAACTCAATAAAGAACCAGTCAATAAACTGTACAAAACTAAATAAAGAAACAGTAAATAAACTGTACAAAACTCAATAATGAACAAGTCAACAAACTGTACAAAACTAAATAAAGAAACAGTCAATAAACTGTACAAAACTATATAAAGAAACAGTCAATAAACTGTACAAAACTATATAAAGAAACAGTCAATAAACTGTACAAAACTAAATAAAGAAACAGTCAATAAACTGTACAAAACTAAATAAGGAACCAGTCAATAAATTGTACAGCAACGAAATAATGAAACAGTCAATAAACTGTACAAAACTGAATAAAGAAACAGTCAATAAACTGTACAAAACTAAAGATAGTAACAGTCAATAAACTGTACAAACCTAAGTAAAGAAACTGTCAATAAACAGAACAAAACTGAACAAAGAACCAGTCAATAAACAGTACAAAACTCAATAAAGAAACAGTCAATAAACTGTACGAAAATGAATAAAGAACCAGTCAATAAACTGTACAAAACTCAATAAAGAATTAGTCAATAAACTGTACAAAACTCAATAACGAATCAGTCAACAAACTGAACAAAACTAAATACAGAAACAGTCAATAAACTGTAAAAAAACTCAATAAAGAACCAGTCAATAAACTGTACAAAACTCATTAAAGAACCAGTCAATAGACTGTACAAAACTCAATAAAGAAACAGTCAATAAACTGTATAAAACTCAATAAAGAACCAGTCAATAAACTGTTCAAAACTGAACAAAGATTCAGTCAATAAACTGTACAAAACTGAACAAAGAACCAGTCAATAAACTGTACAAAACTAAATGAAGAACCAGTCAATAAACTATACAAAACTCAATAAAGAACCAGTCAATAAACTATACAAAACTCAATAAAGAACCAGTCAATAAACTGTACAAAATTCAATAAAGAACCAGTCAATAAATTGTACACAAACTGAATAAAGAACCAGTCAATAAACTGTACAAAACGCAATAAAGAACCAGTCAATAAACTGTACAAAACTAAATAAAGAAACAGTCAATAAACTGTACAAAACTAAATAAACAAACAGTCAATAAACTGTACAAAACTCAATAAAGAACCAGTCGATAAACTGTACAAAACTAAATAAAGAAACAGTCAATAAACTGTACAAAACTGAATAAAGAAACAGTCAATAAACTGTACAAAACTGAATAAAGAACTAGTCAATAAACTGTACAAAACTCAATAAAGAACCAGTCAATAAACTGTACAAAACTCAATAAAGAAACAGTCAATAAACTGTACGAAAATGAATAAAGAACCAGTCAATAAACTGTACAAAACTCAATAAAGAATTAGTCAATAAACTGTACAAAACTCAATAACGAATCAGTCAACAAACTGAACAAAACTAAATACAGAAACAGTCAATAAACTGTAAAAAAACTCAATAAAGAACCAGTCAATAAACTGTACAAAACTCATTAAAGAACCAGTCAATAGACTGTACAAAACTCAATAAAGAAACAGTCAATAAACTGTATAAAACTCAATAAAGAACCAGTCAATAAACTGTTCAAAACTGAACAAAGATTCAGTCAATAAACTGTACAAAACTGAACAAAGAACCAGTCAATAAACTGTACAAAACTAAATGAAGAACCAGTCAATAAACTATACAAAACTCAATAAAGAACCAGTCAATAAACTATACAAAACTCAATAAAGGACCAGTCAATAAACTGTACAAAATTCAATAAAGAACCAGTCAATAAATTGTACACAAACTGAATAAAGAACCAGTCAATAAACTGTACAAAACGCAATAAAGAACCAGTCAATAAACTGTACAAAACTAAATAAAGAAACAGTCAATAAACTGTACAAAACTAAATAAACAAACAGTCAATAAACTGTACAAAACTCAATAAAGAACCAGTCGATAAACTGTACAAAACTAAATAAAGAAACAGTCAATAAACTGTACAAAACTGAATAAAGAAACAGTCAATAAACTGTACAAAACTGAATAAAGAACTAGTCAATAAACTGTACAAAACTCAATAAAGAACCAGTCAATAAACTGTACAAAACTCAATAAAGAAACCGTCAATAAACTGTACAAAACTCAATAAAGAAACAGTCAAGAAACTGTACAAAACTAAATAAAGAAACAGTCAATAAACTGTACAAAACTCAATAAAGAACCAGTCAATAAACTGTACAAAACTCAATAAAGAAACAGTCAATAAACTGTACAAAACTAAATAAAGAAGCAGTCAATAAACTGTACAAAACTAAATAAAGATCCAGTGAATAAACTGTACAAAACTAAATAAAGAAACAGTCAATAAACTGTACAAAACTGAATAAAGAAACAGTCAATAAACTGTACAAAACTAAATAAAGAAAGAGCCAATAAACTGTACAAAACTGAATAAAGAACCAGTCAATAAACTATACAAAACTCAATAAAGAACCAGTCAATAAACTGTACAAACGTCAATAAAGAACCAGTCAATAAAGTGTACAAAATTCAATAAAGAACCAGTCAATAAATTGTACACAAACTCAATAAAGAACCAGTCGATAAACTGTACAAAACTGAATAAAGAACCAGTCAATAAACTGTACAAAACTCAATAAAGAATTAGTCAATAAACTGTACAAAACTCAATAAAGAACCAGTCAATAAACTGTACAAAACTGAATAAAGAACCAGTCAATAAACTGTACAAAACTCAATAAAGAAACAGTCAATAAACTGTACAAAACTCAATAAAGAACCAGTCAATAAACTGTACAAAACTGAACAAAGAACCAGTCAATAAACTGTACAAAACTGAACAAAGAACCAGTCAATAAACTATACAAAACTCATTAAAGAACCAGTCAATAAACTGTACAAAATTCAATAAAGAACCAGTCAATAAATTGTACACAAACTCAATAAAGAACCAGTCTATAAACTGTACAAAACTCAATAAAGAAACAGTCAATAAACTGTACAAAACTAAATAAAGAAACAGTCAATAAACTGTACAAAACTAATTAAACAAACAGTCATTAAACTGTACAAAACTAAATAAACAACCAGTCAATAAATTGTACACAAACAAAATAAAGAAACAGTCAATAAACTGTACAAAACTCAATAATGTATTAGTTAATAAACTGTACAAAACTGAATAAAGAAACAGTAAAAAAACTGTACAAAACTCAATAAAGAACCAGTCAATAAACTGTACAAAACTGAACAAAGAACCAGTCAATAAACTATACAAAACTCATTAAAGAATCAGTGAATAAACTATACAAAACTCAATAAAGAAACAGTCAATAAACTGTACAAAACTCAATAAAGAACCAGTCAATAAACTGTACAAAACTCAATAAAGAACCAGTCAATAAACTGTACAAAACTGAATAAAGAACCAGTCAATAAACTGTACAAAACCCAATAATGAACCAGTCAATAAACTATACAAAACTCAATAAAGAAACAGTCAATAAACTGTACAAAACTCAATAAAGAACCAGTCAATAAACTGTACAAAACTCAATATAAAGAAACAGTCAATAAACTGTACAAAACTAAATAAAGAAACAGTCAATAAACTGTACAAAACTAAATAAAGAAACAGTCAATAAACTGTACAAAACTCAATAAAGAAAAAGTCAATAAACTGTACAAAACTCAATAAAGAAACAGTCAATAAACTGTACAAAACTCAATAAAGAACCAGTCAATAAACTGTACAAAACTGAACAAAGAATCAGTCAATAAACTGTACAAAACTGAAGAAAGAACCAGTCAATAAACTATACAAAACTCAATAAAGAACCAGTCAATAAACTGTACAAAAGTCTATAAAGAACCAGTCAATAAACTGTACAAAATTCAATAAAGAACCAGTCAATAAATTGTACACAAACTCAATAAAGAACCAGTCAATAAACTGAACAAAAGTGAATAAAGAACCAGTAAATAAACTGTACAAAACTAAATAAAGAAACAGTCAATAAACTGTACACAAACTCAATAAAGAACCAGTCAATAAACTGTACAAAACACAATAAAGAACCTGTCAATAAACTGTACAAAACTAAAAAAAAAGTCAATAAACTGTACAAAACTAAATAAACAACCAGTCAATAAATTGTACACAAAATAAATAAAGAAACAGTCAATAAACTGTACAAAACTCAAAAAAGATCCAGTCAATACACTCTACAAAACTCAATAAAGAACCAGTCAATAAACTGTACAAAACTAAATAAAGAAACAGTAAATAAACTGTACAAAACTCAATAATGAACAAGTCAATAAACTGTACAAAACTAAATAAAGAAACAGTCAATAAACTGTACAAAACTATATAAAGAAACAGTCAATAAACTGTACAAAACTATATAAAGAAACAGTCAATAAACTGTACAAAACTAAATAAAGAAACAGTCAATAAACTGTACAAAACTAAATAAGGAACCAGTCAATAAATTGTACAGCAACGAAATAATGAAACAGTCAATAAACTGTACAAAACTGAATAAAGAAACAGTCAATAAACTGTACAAAACTAAAGATAGTAACAGTCAATAAACTGTACAAACCTAAGTAAAGAAACTGTCAATAAACAGAACAAAACTGAACAAAGAACCAGTCAATAAACAGTACAAAACTCAATAAAGAAACAGTCAATAAACTGTACGAAAATGAATAAAGAACCAGTCAATAAACTGTACAAAACTCAATAAAGAATTAGTCAATAAACTGTACAAAACTCAATAACGAATCAGTCAATAAACTGAACAAAACTAAATACAGAAACAGTCAATAAACTGTAAAAAAACTCAATAAAGAACCAGTCAATAAACTGTACAAAACTCATTAAAGAACCAGTCAATAGACTGTACAAAACTCAATAAAGAAACAGTCAATAAACTGTATAAAACTCAATAAAGAACCAGTCAATAAACTGTTCAAAACTGAACAAAGATCCAGTCAATAAACTGTACAAAACTGAACAAAGAACCAGTCAATAAACTGTACAAAACTAAATGAAGAACCAGTCAATAAACTATACAAAACTCAATAAAGAACCAGTCAATAAACTATACAAAACTCAATAAAGAACCAGTCAATAAACTGTACAAAATTCAATAAAGAACCAGTCAATAAACTGTAGAAAACTCAATAAAGAACCAGTCAATAAACTGTACAAAACTCAATAAAGAACCAGTCAATAAACTGTACAAAACTAAATAAAGAAACAGTCAATAAACTGTACAAAACTAAATAAACAAACAGTCAATAAACTGTACAAAACTCAAAAAAGAACCAGTCGATAAACTGTACAAAACTAAATAAAGAAACAGTCAATAAACTGTACAAAACTGAATAAAGAAACAGTCAATAAACTGTACAAAACTGAATAAAGAAATAGTCAATAAACTGTACAAAACTCAATAAAGAACCAGTCAATAAACTGTACAAAACTCAATAAAGAAACCGTCAATAAACTGTACAAAACTCAATAAAGAAACAGTCAAGAAACTGTACAAAACTAAATAAAGAAACAGTCAATAAACTGTACAAAACTCAATAAAGAACCAGTCAATAAACTGTACAAAACTCAATAAAGAAACAGTCAATAAACTGTACAAAACTAAATAAAGAAGCAGTCAATAAACTGTACAAAACTAAATAAAGATCCAGTGAATAAACTGTACAAAACTAAATAAAGAAACAGTCAATAAACTGTACAAAACTGAATAAAGAAACAGTCAATAAACTGTACAAAACTAAATAAAGAAAGAGCCAATAAACTGTACAAAACTGAATAAAGAACCAGTCAATAAACTATACAAAACTCAATAAAGAACCAGTCAATAAACTGTACAAATGTCAATAAAGAACCAGTCAATAAAGTGTACAAAATTCAATAAAGAACCAGTCAATAAATTGTACACAAACTCAATAAAGAACCAGTCGATAAACTGTACAAAACTGAATAAAGAACCAGTCAATAAACTGTACAAAACTCAATAAAGAATTTGTCAATAAACTGTACAAAACTCAATAAAGAACCAGTCAATAAACTGTACAAAACTGAATAAAGAACCAGTCAATAAACTGTACAAAACTCAATAAAGAAACAGTCAATAAACTGTACAAAACTCAATAAAGAACCAGTCAATAAACTGTACAAAACTGAACAAAGAACCAGTCAATAAACTGTACAAAACTGAACAAAGAACCAGTCAATAAACTATACAAAACTCATTAAAGAACCAGTCAATAAACTGTACAAAATTCAATAAAGAACCAGTCAATAAATTGTACACAAACTCAATAAAGAACCAGTCTATAAACTGTAGAAAACTCAATAAAGAAACAGTCAATAAACTGTACAAAACTAAATAAAGAACCAGTCAATAAACTGTACAAAACCCAATAATGAACCAGTCAATAAACTATACAAAACTCAATAACGAAACAGTCAATAAACTGTACAAAACTCAATAAAGAACCAATCAATAAACTGTACAAAACTCAATAAAGAAACAGTCAATAAACTGTACAAAACTAAATAAAGAAACAGTCAATAAACTGTACAAAACTAAATAAAGAAACAGTCAATAAACTGTACAAAACTCAATAAAGAACCAGTCAATAAACTGTACAAAACTCAATAAAGAAACAGTCAATAAACTGTACAAAACTCAATAAAGAACCAGTCAATAAACTGTACAAAACTGAACAAAGAATCAGTCAATAAACTGTACAAAACTGAAGAAAGAACCAGTCAATAAACTATACAAAACTCAATAAAGAACCAGTCAATAAACTGTACAAAAGTCTATAAAGAACCAGTCAATAAACTGTACAAAATTCAATAAAGAACCAGTCAATAAATTGTACACAAACTCAATAAAGAACCAGTCAATAAACTGAACAAAAGTCAATAAAGAACCAGTAAATAAACTGTACAAAATTCAATAAAGAACCAGTCAATAAATTGTACACAAACTCAATAAAGAACCAGTCAATAAACTGTACAAAACACAATAAAGAACCTGTCAATAAACTGTACAAAACTAAAAAAAAGTCAATAAACTGTACAAAACTAAATAAACAACCAGTCAATAAATTGTACACAAAATAAATAAAGAAACAGTCAATAAACTGTACAAAACTCAAAAAAGATCCAGTCAATACACTCTACAAAACTCAATAAAGAACCAGTCAATAAACTGTACAAAACTAAATAAAGAAACAGTAAATAAACTGTACAAAACTCAATAATGAACAAGTCAATAAACTGTACAAAACTAAATAAAGAAACAGTCAATAAACTGTACAAAACTATATAAAGAAACAGTCAATAAACTGTACAAAACTAAATAAAGAAACAGTCAATAAACTGTACAAAACTAAATAAGGAACCAGCCAATAAATTGTACAGCAACGAAATAATGAAACAGTCAATAAACTGTACAAAACTGAATAAAGAAACAGTCAATAAACTGTACAAAACTAAATATATTAACAGTCAATAAACTGTACAAACCTAAGTAAAGAAACTGTCAATAAACAGAACAAAACTGAACAAAGAACCAGTCAATAAACAGTACAAAACTCAATAAAGAAACAGTCAATAAACTGTACGAAACTGAATAAAGAACCAGTCAATAAACTGTATAAAACTCAATAAAGAATTAGTCAATAAACTGTACAAAACTCAATAACGAATCAGTCAATAAACTGAACAAAACTAAATACAGAAACAGTCAATAAACTGTAAAAAAACTCAATAAAGAACCAGTCAATAAACTGTACAAAACTCATTAAAGAACCAGTCAATAGACTGTACAAAACTCAATAAAGAAACAGTCAATAAACTGTATAAAACTCAATAAAGAACCAGTCAATAAACTGTTCAAAACTGAACAAAGAACCAGTCAATAAACTGTACAAAACTGAACAAAGAACCAGTTAATAAACTGTACAAAACTAAATGAAGAACCAGTCAATAAACTATACAAAACTCAATAAAGAACCAGTCAATAAACTGTACAAAACTAAATAAAGAAACAGTCAATAAACTGTACAAAACTAAATAAACAAACAGTCAATAAACTGTACAAAACTCAAAAAAGAACCAGTCGATAAACTGTACAAAACTAAATAAAGAAACAGTCAATAAACTGTACAAAACTGAATAAAGAAACAGTCAATAAACTGTACAAAACTGAATAAAGAAATAGTCAATAAACTGTACAAAACTCAATAAAGAACCAGTCAATAAACTGTACAAAACTCAATAAAGAAACCGTCAATAAACTGTACAAAACTCAATAAAGAAACAGTCAAGAAACTGTACAAAACTAAATAAAGAAACAGTCAATAAACTGTACAAAACTCAATAAAGAACCAGTCAATAAACTGTACAAAACTCAATAAAGAAACAGTCAATAAACTGTACAAAACTAAATAAAGAAGCAGTCAATAAACTGTACAAGACTAAATAAAGATCCAGTGAATAAACTGTACAAAACTAAATAAAGAAACAGTCAATAAACTGTACAAAACTGAATAAAGAAACAGTCAATAAACTGTACAAAACTAAATAAAGAAAGAGCCAATAAACTGTACAAAACTGAATAAAGAACCAGTCAATAAACTATACAAAACTCAATAAAGAACCAGTCAATAAACTGTACAAATGTCAATAAAGAACCAGTCAATAAAGTGTACAAAATTCAATAAAGAACCAGTCAATAAATTGTACACAAACTCAATAAAGAACCAGTCGATAAACTGTACAAAACTGAATAAAGAACCAGTCAATAAACTGTACAAAACTCAATAAAGAATTTGTCAATAAACTGTACAAAACTCAATAAAGAACCAGTCAATAAACTGTACAAAACTGAATAAAGAACCAGTCAATAAACTGTACAAAACTCAATAAAGAAACAGTCAATAAACTGTACAAAACTCAATAAAGAACCAGTCAATAAACTGTACAAAGCTAAATAAAGAACCAGTCAATAAACTGTACAAAACTGAACAAAGAACCAGTCAATAAACTATACAAAACTCATTAAAGAACCAGTCAATAAACTGTACAAAATTCAATAAAGAACCAGTCAATAAATTGTACACAAACTCAATAAAGAACCAGTCTATAAACTGTAGAAAACTCAATAAAGAAACAGTCAATAAACTGTACAAAACTAAATAAAGAACCAGTCAATAAACTGTACAAAACCCAATAATGAACCAGTCAATAAACTATACAAAACTCAATAACGAAACAGTCAATAAACTGTACAAAACTCAATAAAGAACCAATCAATAAACTGTACAAAACTCAATAAAGAAACAGTCAATAAACTGTACAAAACTAAATAAAGAAACAGTCAATAAACTGTACAAAACTAAATAAAGAAACAGTCAATAAACTGTACAAAACTCAATAAAGAACCAGTCAATAAACTGTACAAAACTCAATAAAGAAACAGTCAATAAACTGTACAAAACTCAATAAAGAACCAGTCAATAAACTGTACAAAACTGAACAAAGAATCAGTCAATAAACTGTACAAAACTGAAGAAAGAACCAGTCAATAAACTATACAAAACTCAATAAAGAACCAGTCAATAAACTGTACAAAAGTCTATAAAGAACCAGTCAATAAACTGTACAAAATTCAATAAAGAACCAGTCAATAAATTGTACACAAACTCAATAAAGAACCAGTCAATAAACTGAACAAAAGTCAATAAAGAACCAGTAAATAAACTGTACAAAATTCAATAAAGAACCAGTCAATAAATTGTACACAAACTCAATAAAGAACCAGTCAATAAACTGTACAAAACACAATAAAGAACCAGTCAATAAACTGTACAAAACTAAAAAAAAGTCAATAAACTGTACAAAACTAAATAAACAACCAGTCAATAAATTGTACACAAAATAAATAAAGAAACAGTCAATAAACTGTACAAAACTCAAAAAAGATCCAGTCAATACACTCTACAAAACTCAATAAAGAACCAGTCAATAAACTGTACAAAACTAAATAAAGAAACAGTAAATAAACTGTACAAAACTCAATAATGAACAAGTCAATAAACTGTACAAAACTAAATAAAGAAACAGTCAATAAACTGTACAAAACTATATAAAGAAACAGTCAATAAACTGTACAAAACTAAATAAAGAAACAGTCAATAAACTGTACAAAACTAAATAAGGAACCAGTCAATAAATTGTACAGCAACGAAATAATGAAACAGTCAATAAACTGTACAAAACTGAATAAAGAAACAGTCAATAAACTGTACAAAACTAAATATATTAACAGTCAATAAACTGTACAAACCTAAGTAAAGAAACTGTCAATAAACAGAACAAAACTGAACAAAGAACCAGTCAATAAACAGTACAAAACTCAATAAAGAAACAGTCAATAAACTGTACGAAACTGAATAAAGAACCAGTCAATAAACTGTATAAAACTCAATAAAGAATTAGTCAATAAACTGTACAAAACTCAATAACGAATCAGTCAATAAACTGAACAAAACTAAATACAGAAACAGTCAATAAACTGTAAAAAAACTCAATAAAGAACCAGTCAATAAACTGTACAAAACTCATTAAAGAACCAGTCAATAGACTGTACAAAACTCAATAAAGAAACAGTCAATAAACTGTATAAAACTCAATAAAGAACCAGTCAATAAACTGTTCAAAACTGAACAAAGAACCAGTCAATAAACTGTACAAAACTGAACAAAGAACCAGTTAATAAACTGTACAAAACTAAATGAAGAACCAGTCAATAAACTATACAAAACTCAATAAAGAACCAGTCAATAAACTATACAAAACTCAATAAAGAACCAGTCAATAAACTGTACAAAATTCAATAAAGAACCAGTCAATAAATTGTACACAAACTGAATAAAGAACCAGTCAATAAACTGTACAAAACTCAATAAAGAACCAGTCAATAAACTGTACAAAACTAAATAAAGAAACAATCAATAAACTGTACAAAACTAAATAAACAAACAGTCAATAAACTGTACAAAACTCAATAAAGAACCAGTCGATAAACTGTACAAAACTAAATAAAGAAACAGTCAATAAACTGTACAAAACTGAATAAAGAAACAGTCAATAAACTGTACAAAACTGAATAAAGAACTAGTCAATAAACTGTACAAAACTCAATAAAGAACCAGTCAATAAACTGTACAAAACTCAATAAAGAACCAGTCAATAAACTGTACAAAACTCAATAAAGAAACAGTCAATAAACTGTACAAAACTAAATAAAGAAACAGTCAATAAACTGTACAAAACTAAATAAAGAAACAGTCAATAAACTGTACAAAACTCAATAAAGAACCAGTCAATAAACTGTACAAAACTCAATAAAGAAACAGTCAATAAACTGTACAAAACTCAATAAAGAACCAGTCAATAAACTGTACAAAACTGAACAAAGAATCAGTCAATAAACTGTACAAAACTGAAGAAAGAACCAGTCAATAAACTATACAAAACTCAATAAAGAACCTGTCAATAAACTGTACAAAAGTCTATAAAGAACCAGTCAATAAACTGTACAAAATTCAATAAAGAACCAGTCAATAAATTGTACACAAACTCAATAAAGAACCAGTCAATAAACTGAACAAAAGTCAATAAAGAACCAGTAAATAAACTGTACAAAATTCAATAAAGAACCAGTCAATAAATTGTACACAAACTCAATAAAGAACCAGTCAATAAACTGTACAAAACACAATAAAGAACCTGTCAATAAACTGTACAAAACTAAATAAACAACCAGTCAATAAATTGTACACAAAATAAATAAAGAAACAGTCAATAAACTGTACAAAACTCAAAAAAGATCCAGTCAATACACTCTACAAAACTGAATAAAGAACCAGTCAATAAACTGTACAAAACTAAATAAAGAAACAGTAAATAAACTGTACAAAACTCAATAATGAACAAGTCAATAAACTGTACAAAACTAAATAAAGAAACAGTCAATAAACTGTACAAAACTATATAAAGAAACAGTCAATAAACTGTACAAAACTAAATAAAGAAACAGTCAATAAACTGTACAAAACTAAATAAGGAACCAGTCAATAAATTGTACAGCAACGAAATAATGAAACAGTCAATAAACTGTACAAAACTGAATAAAGAAACAGTCAATAAACTGTACAAAACTAAATATAATAACAGTCAATAAACTGTACAAACCTAAGTAAAGAAACTGTCAATAAACAGAACAAAACTGAACAAAGAACCAGTCAATAAACAGTACAAAACTCAATAAAGAAACAGTCAATAAACTGTACGAAACTGAATAAAGAACCAGTCAATAAACTGTACAAAACTCAATAAATAATTAGTCAATAAACTGTACAAAACTCAATAACGAATCAGTCAATAAACTGAACAAAACTAAATACAGAAACAGTCAATAAACTGTAAAAAAACTCAATAAAGAACCAGTCAATAAACTGTACAAAACTCATTAAAGAACCAGTCAATAGATTGTACAAAACTCAATAAAGAAACAGTCAATAAACTGTATAAAACTCAATAAAGAACCAGTCAATAAACTGTTCAAAACTGAACAAAGAACCAGTCAATAAACTGTACAAAACTGAACAAAGAACCAGTTAATAAACTGTACAAAACTAAATGAAGAACCAGTCAATAAACTATACAAAACTCAATAAAGAACCAGTCAATAAACTATACAAAACTCAATAAAGAACCAGTCAATAAACTGTACAAAACTCAATAAAGAACCAGTCAATAAATTGTACACAAACTGAATAAAGAACCAGTCAATAAACTGTACAAAACTCAATAAAGAACCAGTCAATAAACTGTAGAAAACTGAATAAAGAACCAATCAATAAACTGTACAAAACTAAATAAACAAACAGTCAATAAACTGTACAAAACTCAATAAAGAACCAGTCGATAAACTGTACAAAACTAAATAAAGAAACAGTCAATAAACTGTACAAAACTGAATAAAGAAACAGTCAATAAACTGTACAAAACTGAATAAAGAACTAGTCAATAAACTGTACAAAACTCAATAAAGAACCAGTCAATAAACTGTACAAAACTCAATAAAGAAACAGTCAATAAACTGTACAAAACTCAATAAAGAAACAGTCAAGAAACTGTACAAAACTAAATAAAGAAACAGTCAATAAACTGTACAAAACTCAATAAAGAACCAGTCAATAAACTGTACAAAACTCAATAAAGAAACAGTCAATAAACTGTACAAAACTAAATAAAGAAGCAGTCAATAAACTGTACAACACTAAATAAAGATCCAGTGAATAAACTGTCCAAAACTAAATAAAGAAACAGTCAATAAACTGTACAAAACTGAATAAAGAAACAGTCAATAAACTGTACAAAACTAAATAAAGAAAGAGCCAATAAACTGTACAAAACTGAATAAAGAACCAGTCAATAAACTGTACAAAAGTCAATAAAGAACCAGTCAATAAAGTGTACAAAATTCAATAAAGAACCAGTCAATAAATTGTACACAAACTCAATAAAGAACCAGTCGATAAACTGTACAAAACTGAATAAAGAACCAGTCAATAAACTGTACAAAACTCAATAAAGAATTAGTCAATAAACTGTACAAAACTCAATAAAGAACCAGTCAATAAACTGTACAAAACTGAATAAAGAACCAGTCAATAAACTGTACAAAACTCAATAAAGAAACAGTCAATAAACTGTACAAAACTCAATAAAGAACCAGTCAATAAACTGTACAAAACTGAACAAAGAACCAGTCAATAAACTGTACAAAACTGAACAAAGAACCAGTCATTAAACTATACAAAACTCATTAAAGAACCAGTCAATAAACTGTACAAAATTCAATAAAGAACCAGTCAATAAATTGTACACAAACTCAATAAAGAACCAGTCTATAAACTGTACAAAACTCAATAAAGAAACAGTCAATAAACTGTACAAAACTAAATAAAGAAACAGTCAATAAACTGTACAAAACTAATTAAACAAACCGTCATTAAACTGTACAAAACTAAATAAACAACCAGTCAATAAATTGTACACAAACAAAATAAAGAAACAGTCAATAAACTGTACAAAACTCAATAAAGTATTAGTCAATAAACTGTACAAAACTGAATAAAGAAACAGTAAAAAAACTGTACAAAACTCAGTGAAGAATCAGTGAATAAACTATACAAAACTCAATAAAGAAACAGTCAATAAACTGTACAAAACTCAATAAAGAACCAGTCAATAAACTGTACAAAACTCAATAAAGAACCAGTCAATAAACTGTACAAAACTCAATAAAGAACCAGTCAATAAACTGTACAAAACCCAATAATGAACCAGTCAATAAACTATACAAAATTAAATAAAGAAACAGTCAATAAACTGTACAAAACTCAAGAAAGAACCAGTCAATAAACTGTACAAAACTGAATAAAGAACCCGTCAATAAACAGAACAAAACTGAACAAAGAACCAGTCAATAAACTGTACAAAACTCAATAAACAAACAGTCAATAAACTGTACGAAACTGAATAAAGAACCAGTCAATAAACTGTACAAAACTCAATAAAGAATTAGTCAATAAACTGTACAAAACTCAATAAAGAAGCAGTCAATAAACTGTACAAAACTAAATACAGAAACAGTCAATAAACTGTAAAAAAACTCAATAAAGAACCAGTCAATAAACTGTACAAAACTCAATAAAGAACCAGTCAATAAACTGTACAAAACTCAATAAAGAAACAGTCAATAAACTGTACAAAACTCAATAAAGAACCAGTCAATAAACTGTTCAAAACTGAACAAAGAACCAGTCAATAAACTGTACAAAACTGAACAAAGAACCAGTCAATAAACTGTACAAAACTAAATGAAGAACCAGTCAATAAACTATACAAAACTCAATAAAGAACCAGTCAATAAACTGTACAAAACTTAATAAAGAACCAGTCAATAAACTGTACAAAAGTCAATAAAGAACCAGTCAATAAACAGTACAAAATTCACTAAAGAACCAGTCAATAAATTGTACACAAACTCAATAAAGAACCAGTCGATAAACTGTACAAAACTGAATAAAGAACCAGTCAATAAACTGTACAAAACTCAATAAAGAATTAGTCAATAAACTGTACAAAACTCAATAAAGAACCAGTCAATAAACTGTACAAAACTGAATAAAGAACCAGTCAATAAACTGTACAAAACTGAATAAAGAACCAGTCAATAAACTGTACAAAACCCAATAATGAACCAGTCAATAAACTATACAAAATTAAATAAAGAAACAGTCAATAAACTGTACAAAACTCAAGAAAGAACCAGTCAATAAACTGTACAAAACTCAATAAAGAACCAGTCAATAAACTGTACAAAACTGAATAAAGAACCAGTCAATAAACTGTACAAAACTGAATAAAGAACCCGTCAATAAACAGAACAAAACTGAACAAAGAACCAGTCAATAAACTGTACAAAACTCAATAAACAAACAGTCAATAAACTGTACGAAACTGAATAAAGAACCAGTCAATAAACTGTACAAAACTCAATAAAGAATTAGTCAATAAACTGTACAAAACTCAATAAAGAAGCAGTCAATAAACTGTACAAAACTAAATACAGAAACAGTCAATAAACTGTAAAAAAACTCAATAAAGAACCAATCAATAAACTGTACAAAACTCAATAAAGAACCAGTCAATAAACTGTACAAAACTCAATAAAGAAACAGTCAATAAACTGTACAAAACTCAATAAAGAACCAGTCAATAAACTGTTCAAAACTGAACAAAGAACCAGTCAATAAACTGTACAAAACTGAACAAAGAACCAGTCAATAAACTGTACAAAACTAAATGAAGAACCAGTCAATAAACTGTACAAAACTCAATAAAGAACCAGTCAATAAACTATACAAAACTCAATAAAGAACCAGTCAATAAACTGTACAAAAGTCAATAAAGAACCAGTCAATAAACTGTACAAAATTCAATAAAGAACCAGTCAATAAATTGTACACAAACTCAATAAAGAACCAGTCGATAAACTGTACAAAACTGAATAAAGAACCAGTCAATAAACTGTACAAAACTCAATAAAGAATTAGTCAATAAACTGTACAAAACTCAAAAAAGAACCAGTCAATAAACTGTACAAAACTGAATAAAGAACCAGTCAATAAACAGTACAAAACTCAATAAAGAAACAGTCAATAAACTGTACAAAACTCAATAAAGAACCAGTCAATAAACTGTACAAAACTGAATAAAGAACTAGTCAATAAACTGTACAAAAGTCAATAAAGAACCAGTCAATAAACTGTACAAAACTCAATAAAGAAACAGTCAATAAACTGTACAAAATTCAATAAAGAAACAGTCAAGAAACTGTACAAAACTAAATAAAGAAACAGTCAATAAACTGTACAAAACTCAATAAAGAACCAGTCAATAAACTGTACAAAACTCAATAAAGAACCAGTCAATAAACTGTACAAAACTGAACAAAGAACCAGTCAATAAACTGTACAAAACTGAACAAAGAACCAGTCAATAAACTATACAAAACTCATTAAAGAACCAGTCAATAAACTGTACGAAATTCAATAAAGAACCAGTCAATAAAATGTACACAAACTCAATAAAGAACCAGTCTATAAACTGTACAAAACTCAATAAAGAAACAGTCAATAAACTGTACAAAACTAAATAAAGAAATAGTCAATAAACTGTACAAAACTAATTAAACAAACAGTCATTAAACTGTACAAAACTAAATAAACAACCAGTCAATAAATTGTACACAAACAAAATAAAGAAACAGTCAATAAACTGTACAAAACTCAATAAAGTATTAGTCAATAAACTGTACAAAACTGAATAAAGAAACAGTAAAAAAACTGTACAAAACTCAGTGAAGAATCAGTGAATAAACTATACAAAACTCAATAAAGAAACAGTCAATAAACTGTACAAAACTCAATAAAGAACCAGTCAATAAACTGTACAAAACTCAATAAAGAACCAGTCAATAAACTGTACAAAACTGAATAAAGAACCAGTCAATAAACTGTACAAAACCCAATAATGAACCAGTCAATAAACTATACAAAATTAAATAAAGAAACAGTCAATAAACTGTACAAAACTCAAGAAAGAACCAGTCAATAAACTGTACAAAACTGAATAAAGAACCCGTCAATAAACAGAACAAAACTGAACAAAGAACCAGTCAATAAAATGTACAACACTCAATAAACAAACAGTCAATAAACTGTACGAAACTGAATAAAGAACCAGTCAATAAACTGTACAAAACTCAATAAAGAACCAGTCAATAAACTGTACAAAACTCAATAAAGAAGCAGTCAATAAACTGTACAAAACTAAATACAGAAACAGTCAATAAACTGTAAAAAAACTCAATAAAGAACCAGTCAATAAACTGTACAAAACTCAATAAAGAACCAGTCAAAAACTGTACAAAACTCAATAAAGAAACAGTCAATAAACTGTACAAAACTCAATAAAGAACCAGTCAATAAACTGTTCAAAACTGAACAAAGAACCAGTCAATAAACTGTACAAAACTGAACAAAGAACCAGTCAATAAACTGTACAAAACTAAATGAAGAACCAGTCAATAAACTATACAAAACTCAATAAAGAAGCAGTCAATAAACTGTACAAAACTCAATAAAGAACCAGTCAATAAACTGTACAAAAGTCAATAAAGAACCAGTCAATAAACAGTACAAAATTCACTAAAGAACCAGTCAATAAATTGTACACAAACTCAATAAAGAACCAGTCGATAAACTGTACAAAACTGAATAAAGAACCAGTCAATAAACTGTACAAAACTCAATAAAGAATTAGTCAATAAACTGTACAAAACTCAATAAAGAACCAGTCAATAAACTGTACAAAACTGAATAAAGAACCAGTCAATAAACTGTACAAAACTGAATAAAGAACCAGTCAATAAACTGTACAAAACCCAATAATGAACCAGTCAATAAACTATACAAAATTAAATAAAGAAACAGTCAATAAACTGTACAAAACTCAAGAAAGAACCAGTCAATAAACTGTACAAAACTCAATAAAGAACCAGTCAATAAACTGTACAAAACTCAATAAAGAACCAGTCAATAAACTGTACAAAACTGAATAAAGAACCCGTCAATAAACAGAACAAAACTGAACAAAGAACCAGTCAATAAACTGTACAAAACTCAATAAACAAACAGTCAATAAACTGTACGAAACTGAATAAAGAACCAGTCAATAAACTGTACAAAACTCAATAAAGAATTAGTCAATAAACTGTACAAAACTCAATAAAGAAGCAGTCAATAAACTGTACAAAACTAAATACAGAAACAGTCAATAAACTGTAAAAAAACTCAATAAAGAACCAGTCAATAAACTGTACAAAACTCAATAAAGAACCAGTCAATAAACTGTACAAAACTCAATAAAGAAACAGTCAATAAACTGTACAAAACTCAATAAAGAACCAGTCAATAAACTGTTCAAAACTGAACAAAGAACCAGTCAATAAACTATACAAAACTGAACAAAGAACCAGTCAATAAACTGTACAAAACTAAATGAAGAACCAGTCAATAAACTATACAAAACTCAATAAAGAAACAGTCAATAAACTGTACAAAACTCAATAAAGAACCAGTCAATAAACTGTACAAAAGTCAATAAAGAACCATTCAATAAACTGTACAAAATTCAATAAAGAACCAGTCAATAAATTGTACACAAACTCAATAAAGAACCAGTCGATAAACTGTACAAAACTGAATAAAGAACCAGTCAATAAACTGTACAAAACTCAATAAAGAATTAGTCAATAAACTGTACAAAACTCAATAAAGAACCAGTCAATAAACTGTACAAAACTGAATAAAGAACCAGTCAATAAACAGTACAAAACTCAATAAAGAAACAGTCAATAAACTGTACAAAACTCAATAAAGAACCAGTCAATAAACTGTACAAAACTGAACAAAGAACCAGTCAATAAACTGTACAAAACTGAACAAAGAACCAGTCAATAAACTATACAAAACTCATTAAAGAACCAGTCAATAAACTGTACAAAATTCAATAAAGAACCAGCCAATAAATTGTACACAAACTCAATAAAGAACCAGTCTATAAACTGTACAAAACTCACTAAAGAAACAGTCAATAAACTGTACAAAACTAAATAAAGAAACAGTCAATAAACTGTACAAAACTAATTAAACAAACAGTCAATAAACAGTACAAAACTAAATAAACAACCAGTCAATAAATTGTACACAAACAAAATAAAGAAACAGTCAATAAACTGTACAAAACTCAATAAAGTATTAGTCAATAAACTGTACAAAACTGAATAAAGAAACAGTGAAAAACTGTACAAAACTCAGTGAAGAATCAGTGAATAGACTATACAAAACTCAATAAAGAAACAGTCAATAAACTGTACAAAACTCAATAAAGAACCAGTCAATAAACTGTACAAAACTCAATAAAGAACCAGTCAATAAACTGTACAAAACTGAATAAAGAACCAGTCAATAAACTGTACAAAACCCAATAATGAACCAGTCAATAAACTATACAAAATTAAATAAAGAAACAGTCAATAAACTGTACAAAACTCAAGAAAGAACCAGTCAATAAACTGTACAAAACTGAATAAAGAACCCGTCAATAAACAGAACAAAACTGAACAAAGAACCAGTCAATAAACTGTACAAAACTCAATAAACAAACAGTCAATAAACTGTACGAAACTGAATAAAGAACCAGTCAATACACTGTACAAGACTCAATAAAGAATTAGTCAATAAACTGTACAAAACTCAATAAAGAAGCAGTCAATAAACTGTACAAAACTAAATACAGAAACAGTCAATAAACTGTAAAAAAACTCAATAAAGAACCAGTCAATAAACTGTACAAAACTCAATAAAGAACCAGTCAATAAACTGTACAAAACTCAATAAAGAAACAGTCAATAAACTGTACAAAACTCAATAAAGAACCAGTCAATAAACTGTTCAAAACTGAACAAAGAACCAGTCAATAAACTGTACAAAACTGAACAAAGAACCAGTCAATAAACTGTACAAAACTAAATGAAGAACCAGTCAATAAACTATACAAAACTCAATAAAGAACCAGTCAATAAACTGTACAAAACTCAATAAAGAACCAGTCAATAAACTGTACAAAATTCAATAAAGAACAAGTCGATAAATTGTACACAAACTCAATAAAGAACCAGTCAATAAACTGTACAAAACTCAATAAAGAACCAGTCAATAAACTGTACAAAACTAAATAAAGAAACAGTCAATAAACTGTACAAAACTAAATAAACAAACAGTCAATAAACTGTACAAAACTCAATAAAGAACCAGTCAATAAACTGTACAAAACTAAAAAAAAAGTCAATAAAATGAACAAAACTAAATAAACAACCAGTCAATAAATTGTACACAAAATAAATAAAGAAACAGTCAATAAACTGTACAAAACTCAAAAAAGATCCAGTCAATACACTCTACAAAACTCAATAAAGAACCAGTCAATAAACTGTACAAAACTAAATAAAGAAACAGTCAATAAACTGTACAAAACTCAATAAAGAACAAGTCAATAAACTGTACAAAACTAAATAAAGAAACAGTCAATAAACTGTACAAAACTATATAAAGAAACAGTCAATAAACTGTACAAAACTAAATAAAGAAACAGTCAATAAACTGTACAAAACTAAATAAAGAACCAGTCAATAAATTGTACAGAAACTAAATAAAGAAACAGTCAATAAACTGTACAAAACTGAATAAAGAAACAGTCAATAAACTGTACAAAACTAAATATAGTAACAGTCAATAAACTGTACAAACCTAAGTAAAGAACCTGTCAATAAACTGTACAACACTAAATAAAGAACCAGTCAATAAACTGTACAAAACTGAATAAAGAACCAGTCAATAAACTGTACAAAACTGAATAAAGAACACGTCAATAAACAGAACAAAACTGAACAAAGAACCAGTCAATAAACTGTACAAAACTCAATAAAGAAACAGTCAATAAACTCTACGAAACTGAATAAAGAACCAGTCAATAAACTGTACAAAACTCAATAAAGAATTAATCAATAAACTGTACAAAACTCAATAAAGAACCAGTCAATAAACTGTACAAAACTAAATAAAGAAAAAGTCAATAAACTGTACAACACTAAATAAACAAACAGTCAATAAACTGTACAAAACTAAATAAACAACCAGTCAATAAATTGTACACAAACTCAATAAAGAAATAGTCAATAAACTGTACAAAACTCAATAAAGATCCAGTCAATAAACTGTACAAAACTCAATAAAGAACCAGTCAATAAACTGTACAAAACTAAATGAAGAAACAGTCAATAAACTGTACAAAACTCAATAAAGAACCAGTCAATAAACAGTACAAAACTGAATAAAGAACCAGTCAATAAATTGTAAAACAAACTAAATAAAGAAACAGTCAAAAAACTGTACAAAACTGAATAAAGAAACAGTCAATAAACTGTACAAAACTAAATATAAATACAGTCAATAAACTGTACAAAACTCAATAAAGAACCAGTCAATAAACTGTACAAAACTCAATAAAGAACCAGCCAATAAACTATACAAAACTAAATAAAGAAACAGTCAATAAACTGTACAAAACTCAATAAAGAACCAGTCAATAAACTGTACAAACTGAATAAAGAACCAGTCAATAAACTGTACAAAACTGAATAAAGAACCAGTCAATAAACTGTTCAAAACTCAATAAAGAACCATTCAATAAACAGTACAAAATTTAATAAAGAAACAGTCAATAAACTGTACAAAACTAAATAAATAAACAGTCAATAAACTGTACAAAACTCAATAAAGAAACAGTCAATAAACAGTACAAATCTAAATAAAGAAACAGTCAATAAACTGTACAAAACTGAATAAAGAGCCAGGCAATAAACAGAACAAAACTGAACAAAGAACCAGTTAATAAACTGTGCAAAACTCAATAAAGAAACAGTCGATAAACTGTACAAAACTGAATAAAGAAATAGTCAAAAACTGTACAAAACTCAATGAAGAATCAGTCAATAAACTGTACAAAACTCAATAAAGAAATTGTCAATAAACTGTACAAAACTCAATAAAGAACCAGGCAATAAACTGTACAAAACTCAACAAAGAACCAGTCAATAAACTGTAGAAAACTGAATGAAGAACCAGTCAATAAACTGTACAAAACTCAATAAAGAAACAGTCAATAAACTGCAGAAAACTCAATAAAGAACCAGTCAATAAACTGTACAAAACTCAATAAAGAAACAGTCAATAAACTGTACAAAACTCAATAAAGAACCAGTCAATAAACTGTACAAAACTCAATAAAGAAACAGTCAATAAACTGTACAAAACTGAATAAAGAACCCGTCAATAAACAGAACAAAACTGAACAAAGAACCAGTCAATAAACTGTACAAAACTCAATAAACAAACAGTCAATAAACTGTACGAAACTGAATAAAGAACCAGTCAATACACTGTACAAGACTCAATAAAGAATTAGTCAATAAACTGTACAAAACTCAATAAAGAAGCAGTCAATAAACTGTACAAAACTAAATACAGAAACAGTCAATAAACTGTAAAAAAACTCAATAAAGAACCAGTCAATAAACTGTACAAAACTCAATAAAGAACCAGTCAATAAACTGTACAAAACTCAATAAAGAAACAGTCAATAAACTGTACAAAACTCAATAAAGAACCAGTCAATAAACTGTTCAAAACTGAACAAAGAACCAGTCAATAAACTGTACAAAACTGAACAAAGAACCAGTCAATAAACTGTACAAAACTAAATGAAGAACCAGTCAATAAACTATACAAAACTCAATAAAGAACCAGTCAATAAACTGTACAAAACTCAATAAAGAACCAGTCAATAAACTGTACAAAATTCAATAAAGAACCAGTCGATAAATTGTACACAAACTCAATAAAGAACCAGTCAATAAACTGTACAAAACTCAATAAAGAACCAGTCAATAAACTGTACAAAACTCAATAAAGAAACAGTCAATAAACTGTACAGAACTAAATAAACAAACAGTCAATAAACTGTACAAAACTCAATAAAGAACCAGTCAATAAACTGTACAAAACTAAAAAAAAAGTCAATAAAATGAACAAAACTAAATAAACAACCAGTCAATAAATTGTACACAAAATAAATAAAGAAACAGTCAATAAACTGTACAAAACTCAAAAAAGATCCAGTCAATACACTCTACAAAACTCAATAAAGAACCAGTCAATAAACTGTACAAAACTAAATAAAGAAACAGTCAATAAACTGTACAAAACTCAATAAAGAACAAGTCAATAAACTGTACAAAACTAAATAAAGAAACAGTCAATAAACTGTACAAAACTATATAAAGAAACAGTCAATAAACTGTACAAAACTAAATAAAGAAACAGTCAATAAACTGTACAAAACTAAATAAAGAACCAGTCAATAAATTGTACAGAAACTAAATAAAGAAACAGTCAATAAACTGTACAAAACTGAATAAAGAAACAGTCAATAAACTGTACAAAACTAAATATAGTAACAGTCAATAAACTGTACAAACCTAAGTAAAGAACCTGTCAATAAACTGTACAACACTAAATAAAGAACCAGTCAATAAACTGTACAAAACTGAATAAAGAACCAGTCAATAAACTGTACAAAACTGAATAAAGAACACGTCAATAAACAGAACAAAACTGATCAAAGAACCAGTCAATAAACTGTACAAAACTCAATAAAGAAACAGTCAATAAACTGTACGAAACTGAATAAAGAACCAGTCAATAAACTGTACAAAACTCAATAAAGAATTAATCAATAAACTGTACAAAACTCAATAAAGAACCAGTCAATAAACTGTACAAAACTAAATAAAGAAAAAGTCAATAAACTGTACAACACTAAATAAACAAACAGTCAATAAACTGTACAAAACTAAATAAACAACCAGTCAATAAATTGTACACAAACTCAATAAAGAAATAGTCAATAAACTGTACAAAACTCAATAAAGATCCAGTCAATACACTGTACAAAACTGAATAAAGAACCAGTCAATAAACTGTACAAAACTAAATGAAGAATCAGTCAATAAACTGTACAAAACTCAATAAAGAACCAGTCAATAAACAGTACAAAACTGAATAAAGAACCAGTCAATAAATTGTAAAACAAACTAAATAAAGAAACAGTCAAAAAACTGTACAAAACTGAATAAAGAAACAGTCAATAAACTGTACAAATCTAAATATAAATACAGTCAATAAACTGTACAAAACTCAATAAAGAACCAGTCAATAAACTGTACAAAACTCAATAAAGAACCAGTCAATAAACTGTACAAACTGAATAAAGAACCAGTCAATAAACTGTACAAAACTGAATAAAGAACCAGTCAATAAACTGTTCAAAACTCAATAAAGAACCATTCAATAAACAGTACAAAACTTAATAAAGAAACAGTCAATAAACTGTACAAAACTAAATAAATAAACAGTCAATAAACTGTACAAAACTCAATAAAGAAACAGTCAATAAACAGTACAAATCTAAATAAAGAAACAGTCAATAAACTGTACAAAACTGATTAAAGAGCCAGGCAATAAACAGAACAAAACTGAACAAAGAACCAGTTAATAAACTGTGCAAAACTCAATAAAGAAACAGTCGATAAACTGTACAAAACTGAATAAAGAAATAGTCAAAAACTGTACAAAACTCAATGAAGAATCAGTCAATAAACTGTACAAAACTCAATAAAGAAATTGTCAATAAACTGTACAAAACTCAATAAAGAACCAGGCAATAAACTGTACAAAACTCAACAAAGAACCAGTCAATAAACTGTAGAAAACTGAATGAAGAACCAGTCAATAAACTGTACAAAACTCAATAAAGAAACAGTCAATAAACTGCAGAAAACTCAATAAAGAACCAGTCAATAAACTGTACAAAACTCAATAAAGAAACAGTCAATAAACTGTACAAAACTCAATAAAGAACCAGTCAATAAACTGTACAAAACTCAATAAAGAAACAGTCAATAAACTGTACAAAACTAAATAAAGAAACAGTCAATAAACTGTTCAAAACTAAATAAAGAACCAGTCAATAAACTGTACAAAACTCAATAAAGAACCAGTCAATAAATTGTACAAAACTCAATAAAGAAACAGTCAATAAACTGTACAAAACTCAATAAAGAACCAGTCAATAAACTGTACAAAACTGAACAAGGAATCAGTCAATAAACTGTACAAAACTGAAGAAAGAACCAGTCAATAAACTATACAAAACTCAATAAAGAACCAGTCAATAAACTGTACAAAAGTCAATAAAGAACCAGTCAATAAACTGTACAAAATTCAATAAAGAACCAGTCAATAAATTGTACACAAACTCAATAAAGAACCAGTCAATAAACTGTACAAAACTCAATAAAGAACCAGTCAATAAACTGTACAAAACTAACAAAAAAGTCAATAAACTGTACAAAACTAAATAAACAACCAGTCAATAAATTGTACACAAAATAAATAAAGAAAGAGTCAATAAACTGTACAAAACTTAAAAAAGATATAGTCAATACACTCTACAAAACTCAATAAAGAACCAGTCAATAAACTGTACAAAACTAAATAAAGAAACAGTCAATAAACTGTACAAAAGTCAATAATGAACAAGTCAATAAACTGTACAAAACTAAATAAAGAAACAGTCAATAAACTGTACAAAACTATATAAAGAAACAGTCAATAAACTGTACAAAACTAAATAAAGAAACAGTCAATAAACTGTACAAAACTAAATAAAGAACCAGTCAATAAATTGTACAGCAACTAAATAATGAAACAGTCAATAAACTGTACAAAACTGAAATAAGAAACAGTCAATAAACTGTACAAAACTAAATATAGTAACAGTCAATAAACTGTACAAACCTAAGTAAAGAAACTGTCAATAAACTGTACAAAACTAAATAAAGAACCAGTCAATAAACTGTACAAAACTGAATAAAGAACCAGTCAATAAACTGTACAAAACTGAATAAAGAACCCGTCAATAAACAGAACAAAACTGAACAAAGAACCAGTCAATAAACTGTACAAAACTCAATAAAGAAACAGTCAATAAACTGTACGAAACTGAATAAAGAACAAGTCAATAAACTGTACAAAACTCAATAAATAATTAGTCAATAAACTGAACAAAACTAAATACAGAAACAGTCAATAAACTGTAAAAAAAAACTCAATAAAGAACCAGTCAATAAACTGTACAAAACTCATTAAAGAACCAGTCAATAGACTGTACAAAACTCAATAAAGAAACAGTCAATAAACTGTACCAGACAGTAAACTGTTCAAAACTGAAGAAAGAACCAGTCAATAAACTGTACAAAACTGAACAAAGAACCAGTCAATAAACTGTACAAAACTAAATGAAGAACCAGTCAATAAACTATACAAAACTTAATAAAGAACCAGTCAATAAACTGTACAAAACTCAATAAAGAACCAGTCAATAAACTATACAAAATTCAATAAAGAACCAGTCAATAAATTGTACACAAACTCAATAAAGAACCAGTCAATAAACTGTACAAAACTCAATAAAGAAACAGTCAATAAACTGTACAAAACTCAATAAAGAACCAGTCAATAAACTGTTCAAAACTCAATAAAGAAACAGTCAATAAACTGTACAAAACTAAATAAAGAAACAGTCAATAAACTGTACAAAACTAAATAAAGAACCAGTCAATAAACTGTACAAAACTCAATAAAGAACCAGTCAATAAACTGTACAAAACTCAACAAAGAAACAGTCAAAAAACTGTACAAAACTCAATAAAGAACCAGTCAATAACCTGTACAAAACTTAATAAAGAAACAGTCAATAAACTATACAAAACTGAAGAAAGAACCAGTCAATAAACTATACAAAACTCAATAAAGAACCAGTCAATAAACTGTACAAAAGTCAATAAAGAACCAGTCAATAAACTGTACAAAATTCAATAAAGAACCAGTCAATAAATTGTACACAAACTCAATAAAGAACCAGTCAATAAACTGAACAAAAGTCAATAAAGAACCAGTAAATAAACTGTACAAAATTCAATAAAGAACCAGTCAATAAATTGTACACAAACTCAATAAAGAACCAGTCAATAAACTGTACAAAACACAATAAAGAACCTGTCAATAAACTGTACAAAACTAAAAAAAAGTCAATAAACTGTACAAAACTAAATAAACAACCAGTCAATAAATTGTACACAAAATAAATAAAGAAAGAGTCAATAAACTGTACAAAACTCAAAAAAGATCCAGTCAATACACTCTGCAAAACTCAATAAAGAACCAGTCAATAAACTGTACAAAACTAAATAAAGAAACAGTAAATAAACTGTACAAAACTCAATAATGAACAAGTCAATAAACTGTACAAAACTAAATAAAGAAACAGTCAATAAACTGTACAAAACAATATAAAGAAACAGTCAATAAACTGTACAAAACTATATAAAGAAACAGTCAATAAACTGTACAAAACTAAATAAAGAAACAGTCAATAAACTGTACAAAACTAAATAAGGAACCAGTCAATAAATTGTACAGCAACGAAATAATGAAACAGTCAATAAACTGTACAAAACTGAATAAAGAAACAGTCAATAAACTGTACAAAACTAAATATAGTAACAGTCAATAAACTGTACAAACCTAAGTAAAGAAACTGTCAATAAACAGAACAAAACTGAACAAAGAACCAGTCAATAAACAGTACAAAACTCAATAAAGAAACAGTCAATAAACTGTACGAAACTGAATAAAGAACCAATCAATAAACTGTACAAAACTCAATAAAGAATTAGTCAATAAACTGTACAAAACTCAATAACGAATCAGTCAATAAACTGAACAAAACTAAATACAGAAACAGTCAATAAACTGTAAAAAAACTCAATAAAGAACCAGTCAATAAACTGTACAAAACTCATTAAAGAACCAGTCAATAGACTGTACAAAACTCAATAAAGAAACAGTCAATAAACTGTATAAAACTCAATAAAGAACCAGTCAATAAACTGTTCAAAACTGAACAAAGAACCAGTCAATAAACTGTACAAAACTGAACAAAGAACCAGTTAATAAACTGTACAAAACTAAATGAAGAACCAGTCAATAAACTATACAAAACTCAATAAAGAACCAGTCAATAAACTATACAAAACTCAATAAAGAACCAGTCAATAAACTGTACAAAATTCAATTAAGAACCAGTCAATAAATTGTACACAAACTGAATAAAGAACCAGTCAATAAACTGTACAAAACTCAATAAAGAACCAGTCAATAAACTGTACAAAACTAAATAAAGAAACAATCAATAAACTGTACAAAACTAAATAAACAAACAGTCAATAAACTGTACAAAACTCAATAAAGAACCAGTCAATAAACTGTACAAAACTAAATAAAGAAACAGTCAATAAACTGTACAAAACTGAATAAAGAAACAGTCAATAAACTATACAAAACTGAATAAAGAACTAGTCAATAAACTGTACAAAACTCAATAAAGAACCAGTCAATAAACTGTACAAAATTCAATAAAGAAACAGTCAATGAACTGTACAAAACTCAATATAGAAACAGTCAAGAAACTGTACAAAACTAAATAAAGAAACAGTCAATAAACTGTACAAAACTAAATAAAGAAACAGTCAATAAACTGTACAAAACAATATAAAGAAACAGTCAATAAACTGTACAAAACTTAAAAAAGATCCAGTCAATACACTCTACAAAACTCAATAAAGAACCAGTCAATAAACTGTACAAAACTCAATAAAGAAACAGTCAATAAACTGTACAAAACTAAATAAAGAAACAGTCAATAAACTGTACAAAACTCAATAAAGAACCAGTCAATAAACTGTACAAAACTCAATAAAGAAACAGTCAATAAACTGTACAAAACTCAATAAAGAACCAGTCAATAAACTGTACAAAACTGAACAAAGAATCAGTCAATAAACTGTACAAAACTGAAGAAAGAACCAGTCAATAAACTATACAAAACTCAATAAAGAACCAGTCAATAAACTGTACAAAAGTCTATAAAGAACCAGTCAATAAACTGTACAAAATTCAATAAAGAACCAGTCAATAAATTGTACACAAACTCAATAAAGAACCAGTCAATAAACTGAACAAAAGTCAATAAAGAACCAGTAAATAAACTGTACAAAATTCAATAAAGAACCAGTCAATAAATTGTACACAAACTCAATAAAGAACCAGTCAATAAACTGTACAAAACACAATAAAGAACCTGTCAATAAACTGTACAAAACTAAAAAAAAGTCAATAAACTGTACAAAACTAAATAAACAACCAGTCAATAAATTGTACACAAAATAAATAAAGAAAGAGTCAATAAACTGTACAAAACTCAAAAAAGATCCAGTCAATACACTCTGCAAAACTCAATAAAGAACCAGTCAATAAACTGTACAAAACTAAATAAAGAAACAGTAAATAAACTGTACAAAACTCAATAATGAACAAGTCAATAAACTGTACAAAACTAAATAAAGAAACAGTCAATAAACTGTACAAAACAATAGAAAGAAACAGTCAATAAACTGTACAAAACTATATAAAGAAACAGTCAATAAACTGTACAAAACTCAATAAATAATTAGTCAATAAACTGAACAAAACTAAATACAGAAACAGTCAATAAACTGTAAAAAAAAACTCAATAAAGAACCAGTCAATAAACTGTACAAAACTCATTAAAGAACCAGTCAATAGACTGTACAAAACGCAATAAAGAAACAGTCAATAAACTGTACCAGACAGTAAACTGTTCAAAACTGAACAAAGAACCAGTCAATAAACTGTACAAAACTGAACAAAGAACCAGTCAATAAACTGTACAAAACTAAATGAAGAACCAGTCAATAAACTATACAAAACTTAATAAAGAACCAGTCAATAAACTGTACAAAACTCAATAAAGAACCAGTCAATAAACTATACAAAATTCAATAAAGAACCAGTCAATAAATTGTACACAAACTCAATAAAGAACCAGTCAATAAACTGTACAAAACTCAATAAAGAAACAGTCAATAAACTGTACAAAACTCAATAAAGAACCAGTCAATAAACTGTTCAAAACTCAATAAAGAAACAGTCAATAAACTGTACAAAACTAAATAAAGAAACAGTCAATAAACTGTACAAAACTAAATAAAGAACCAGTCAATAAACTGTACAAAACTAAATAAAGAACCAGTCAATAAACTGTACAAAACTCAACAAAGAAACAGTCAATAAACTGTACAAAACTCAATAAAGAACCAGTCAATAAACTGTACAAAACTGAACAAAGAATCAGTCAATAAACTATACAAAACTGAAGAAAGAACCAGTCAATAAACTATACAAAACTCAATAAAGAACCAGTCAATAAACTGTACAAAAGTCAATAAAGAACCAGTCAATAAACTGTACAAAATTCAATAAAGAACCAGTCAATAAATTGTACACAAACTCAATAAAGAACCAGTCAATAAACTGAACAAAAGTCAATAAAGAACCAGTAAATAAACTGTACAAAATTCAATAAAGAACCAGTCAATAAATTGTACACAAACTCAATAAAGAACCAGTCAATAAACTGTACAAAACACAATAAAGAACCTGTCAATAAACTGTACAAAACTAAAAAAAAGTCAATAAACTGTACAAAACTAAATAAACAACCAGTCAATAAATTGTACACAAAATAAATAAAGAAAGAGTCAATAAACTGTACAAAACTCAAAAAAGATCCAGTCAATACACTCTGCAAAACTCAATAAAGAACCAGTCAATAAACTGTACAAAACTAAATAAAGAAACAGTAAATAAACTGTACAAAACTCAATAATGAACAAGTCAATAAACTGTACAAAACTAAATAAAGAAACAGTCAATAAACTGTACAAAACAATATAAAGAAACAGTCAATAAACTGTACAAAACTATATAAAGAAACAGTCAATAAACTGTACAAAACTAAATAAAGAAACAGTCAATAAACTGTACAAAACTAAATAAGGAACCAGTCAATAAATTGTACAGCAACGAAATAATGAAACAGTCAATAAACTGTACAAAACTGAATAAAGAAACAGTCAATAAACTGTACAAAACTAAATATAGTAACAGTCAATAAACTGTACAAACCTAAGTAAAGAAACTGTCAATAAACAGAACAAAACTGAACAAAGAACCAGTCAATAAACAGTACAAAACTCAATAAAGAAACAGTCAATAAACTGTACGAAACTGAATAAAGAACCAATCAATAAACTGTACAAAACTCAATAAAGAATTAGTCAATAAACTGTACAAAACTCAATAACGAATCAGTCAATAAACTGAACAAAACTAAATACAGAAACAGTCAATAAACTGTAAAAAAACTCAATAAAGAACCAGTCAATAAACTGTACAAAACTCATTAAAGAACCAGTCAATAGACTGTACAAAACTCAATAAAGAAACAGTCAATAAACTGTATAAAACTCAATAAAGAACCAGTCAATAAACTGTTCAAAACTGAACAAAGAACCAGTCAATAAACTGTACAAAACTGAACAAAGAACCAGTTAATAAACTGTACAAAACTAAATGAAGAACCAGTCAATAAACTATACAAAACTCAATAAAGAACCAGTCAATAAACTATACAAAACTCAATAAAGAACCAGTCAATAAACTGTACAAAATTCAATTAAGAACCAGTCAATAAATTGTACACAAACTGAATAAAGAACCAGTCAATAAACTGTACAAAACTCAATAAAGAACCAGTCAATAAACTGTACAAAACTCAATAAAGAAACAATCAATAAACTGTACAAAACTAAATAAACAAACAGTCAATAAACTGTACAAAACTCAATAAAGAACCAGTCGATAAACTGTACAAAACTAAATAAAGAAACAGTCAATAAACTGTACAAAACTGAATAAAGAAACAGTCAATAAACTGTACAAAACTGAATAAAGAACTAGTCAATAAACTGTACAAAACTCAATAAAGAACCAGTCAATAAACTGTACAAAACTCAATAAAGAAACAGTCAATAAACTGTACAAAACTCAATATAGAAACAGTCAAGAAACTGTACAAAACTAAATAAAGAAACAGTCAATAAACTGTACAAAACTAAATAAAGAAACAGTCAATAAACTGTACAAAACAATATAAAGAAACAGTCAATAAACTGTACAAAACTTAAAAAAGATCCAGTCAATACACTCTACAAAACTCAATAAAGAACCAGTCAATAAACTGTACAAAACTCAATAAAGAAACAGTCAATAAACTGTACAAAACTAAATAAAGAAACAGTCAATAAACTGTACAAAACTCAATAAAGAAACAGTCAATAAACTGTACAAAACTCAATAAAGAAACAGTCAATAAACTGTACAAAACTCAATAAAGAACCAGTCAATAAACTGTACAAAACTGAACAAAGAATCAGTCAATAAACTGTACAAAACTGAAGAAAGAACCAGTCAATAAACTATACAAAACTCAATAAAGAACCAGTCAATAAACTGTACAAAAGTCTATAAAGAACCAGTCAATAAACTGTACAAAATTCAATAAAGAACCAGTCAATAAATTGTACACAAACTCAATAAAGAACCAGTCAATAAACTGAACAAAAGTCAATAAAGAACCAGTAAATAAACTGTACAAAATTCAATAAAGAACCAGTCAATAAATTGTACACAAACTCAATAAAGAACCAGTCAATAAACTGTACAAAACACAATAAAGAACCTGTCAATAAACTGTACAAAACTAAAAAAAAGTCAATAAACTGTACAAAACTAAATAAACAACCAGTCAATAAATTGTACACAAAATAAATAAAGAAAGAGTCAATAAACTGTACAAAACTCAAAAAAGATCCAGTCAATACACTCTGCAAAACTCAATAAAGAACCAGTCAATAAACTGTACAAAACTAAATAAAGAAACAGTAAATAAACTGTACAAAACTCAATAATGAACAAGTCAATAAACTGTACAAAACTAAATAAAGAAACAGTCAATAAACTGTACAAAACAATAGAAAGAAACAGTCAATAAACTGTACAAAACTATATAAAGAAACAGTCAATAAACTGTACAAAACTAAATAAAGAAACAGTCAATAAACTGTACAAAACTAAATAAGGAACCAGTCAATAAATTGTACAGCAACGAAATAATGAAACAGTCAATAAACTGTACAAAACTGAATAAAGAAACAGTCAATAAACTGTACAAAACTAAATATAGTAACAGTCAATAAACTGTACAAACCTAAGTAAAGAAACTGTCAATAAACAGAACAAAACTGAACAAAGAACCAGTCAATAAACTGTACAAAACTCAATAAAGAAACAGTCAATAAACTGTACGAAACTGAATAAAGAACCAATCAATAAACTGTACAAAACTCAATAAAGAATTAGTCAATAAACTGTACAAAACTCAATAACGAATCAGTCAATAAACTGAACAAAACTAAATACAGAAACAGTCAATAAACTGTAAAAAAACTCAATAAAGAACCAGTCAATAAACTGTACAAAACTCATTAAAGAACCAGTCAATAGACTGTACAAAACTCAATAAAGAAACAGTCAATAAACTGTATAAAACTCAATAAAGAACCAGTCAATAAACTGTTCAAAACTGAACAAAGAACCAGTCAATAAACTGTACAAAACTGAACAAAGAACCAGTTAATAAACTGTACAAAACTAAATGAAGAACCAGTCAATAAACTATACAAAACTCAATAAAGAACCAGTCAATAAACTATACAAAACTCAATAAAGAACCAGTCAATAAACTGTACAAAATTCAATTAAGAACCAGTCAATAAATTGTACACAAACTGAATAAAGAACCAGTCAATAAACTGTACAAAACTCAATAAAGAACCAGTCAATAAACTGTACAAAACTAAATAAAGAAACAATCAATAAACTGTACAAAACTAAATAAACAAACAGTCAATAAACTGTACAAAACTCAATAAAGAACCAGTCGATAAACTGTACAAAACTAAATAAAGAAACAGTCAATAAACTGTACAAAACTGAATAAAGAAACAGTCAATAAACTGTACAAAACTGAATAAAGAACTAGTCAATAAACTGTACAAAACTCAATAAAGAACCAGTCAATAAACTGTACAAAACTCAATAAAGAAACAGTCAATAAACTGTACAAAACTCAATATAGAAACAGTCAAGAAACTGTACAAAACTAAATAAAGAAACAGTCAATAAACTGTACAAAACTAAATAAAGAAACAGTCAATAAACTGTACAAAACAATATAAAGAAACAGTCAATAAACTGTACAAAACTATATAAAGAAACAGTCAATAAACTGTACAAAACTAAATAAAGAAACAGTCAATAAACTGTACAAAACTAAATAAGGAACCAGTCAATAAATTGTACAGCAACGAAATAATGAAACAGTCAATAAACTGTACAAAACTGAATAAAGAAACAGTCAATAAACTGTACAAAACTAAATATAGTAACAGTCAATAAACTGTACAAACCTAAGTAAAGAAACTGTCAATAAACAGAACAAAACTGAACAAAGAACCAGTTAATAAACTGTACAAAACTAAATGAAGAACCAGTCAATAAACTATACAAAACTCAATAAAGAACCAGTCAATAAACTATACAAAACTCAATAAAGAACCAGTCAATAAACTGTACAAAATTCAATTAAGAACCAGTCAATAAATTGTACACAAACTGAATAAAGAACCAGTCAATAAACTGTACAAAACTCAATAAAGAACCAGTCAATAAACTGTACAAAACTCAATAAAGAAACAATCAATAAACTGTACAAAACTAAATAAAGAAACAGTCAATAAACTGTACAAAACTCAATAAAGAACCAGTCGATAAACTGTACAAAACTAAATAAAGAAACAGTCAATAAACTGTACAAAACTGAATAAAGAAACAGTCAATAAACTGTACAAAACTGAATAAAGAACTAGTCAATAAACTGTACAAAACTCAATAAAGAACCAGTCAATAAACTGTACAAAACTCAATAAAGAAACAGTCAATAAACTGTACAAAACTCAATATAGAAACAGTCAAGAAACTGTACAAAACTAAATAAAGAAACAGTCAATAAACTGTACAAAACTAAATAAAGAAACAGTCAATAAACTGTACAAAACAATATAAAGAAACAGTCAATAAACTGTACAAAACTTAAAAAAGATCCAGTCAATACACTCTACAAAACTCAATAAAGAACCAGTCAATAAACTGTACAAAACTCAATAAAGAAACAGTCAATAAACTGTACAAAACTAAATAAAGAAACAGTCAATAAACTGTACAAAACTCAATAAAGAACCAGTCAATAAACTGTACAAAACTCAATAAAGAAACAGTCAATAAACTGTACAAAACTCAATAAAGAACCAGTCAATAAACTGTACAAAACTGAACAAAGAATCAGTCAATAAACTGTACAAAACTGAAGAAAGAAACAGTCAATAAACTCTACAAAACTCAATAAAGAACCAGTCAATAAACTGTACAAAAGTCTATAAAGAACCAGTCAATAAACTGTACAAAATTCAATAAAGAACCAGTCAATAAATTGTACACAAACTCAATAAAGAACCAGTCAATAAACTGAACAAAAGTCAATAAAGAACCAGTAAATAAACTGTACAAAATTCAATAAAGAACCAGTCAATAAATTGTACACAAACTCAATAAAGAACCAGTCAATAAACTGTACAAAACACAATAAAGAACCTGTCAATAAACTGTACAAAACTAAAAAAAAGTCAATAAACTGTACAAAACTAAATAAACAACCAGTCAATAAATTGTACACAAAATAAATAAAGAAAGAGTCAATAAACTGTACAAAACTCAAAAAAGATCCAGTCAATACACTCTGCAAAACTCAATAAAGAACCAGTCAATAAACTGTACAAAACTAAATAAAGAAACAGTAAATAAACTGTACAAAACTCAATAATGAACAAGTCAATAAACTGTACAAAACTAAATAAAGAAACAGTCAATAAACTGTACAAAACAATAGAAAGAAACAGTCAATAAACTGTACAAAACTATATAAAGAAACAGTCAATAAACTGTACAAAACTAAATAAAGAAACAGTCAATAAACTGTACAAAACTAAATAAGGAACCAGTCAATAAATTGTACAGCAACGAAATAATGAAACAGTCAATAAACTGTACAAAACTGAATAAAGAAACAGTCAATAAACTGTACAAAACTAAATATAGTAACAGTCAATAAACTGTACAAACCTAAGTAAAGAAACTGTCAATAAACAGAACAAAACTGAACAAAGAACCAGTCAATAAACAGTACAAAACTCAATAAAGAAACAGTCAATAAACTGTACGAAACTGAATAAAGAACCAATCAATAAACTGTACAAAACTCAATAAAGAATTAGTCAATAAACTGTACAAAACTCAATAACGAATCAGTCAATAAACTGAACAAAACTAAATACAGAAACAGTCAATAAACTGTAAAAAAACTCAATAAAGAACCAGTCAATAAACTGTACAAAACTCATTAAAGAACCAGTCAATAGACTGTACAAAACTCAATAAAGAAACAGTCAATAAACTGTATAAAACTCAATAAAGAACCAGTCAATAAACTGTTCAAAACTGAACAAAGAACCAGTCAATAAACTGTACAAAACTGAACAAAGAACCAGTTAATAAACTGTACAAAACTAAATGAAGAACCAGTCAATAAACTATACAAAACTCAATAAAGAACCAGTCAATAAACTATACAAAACTCAATAAAGAACCAGTCAATAAACTGTACAAAATTCAATTAAGAACCAGTCAATAAATTGTACACAAACTAAATAAAGAACCAGTCAATAAACTGTACAAAACTCAATAAAGAACCAGTCAATAAACTGTACAAAACTAAATAAAGAAACAATCAATAAACTGTACAAAACTAAATAAAGAACCAGTCAATAAACTGTACAAAACTCAATAAAGAACCAGTCGATAAACTGTACAAAACTAAATAAAGAAACAGTCAATAAACTGTACAAAACTGAATAAAGAAACAGTCAATAAACTGTACAAAACTGAATAAAGAACTAGTCAATAAACTGTACAAAACTCAATAAAGAACCAGTCAATAAACTGTACAAAACTCAATAAAGAAACAGTCAATAAACTGTACAAAACTCAACATAGAAACAGTCAAGAAACTGTACAAAACTAAATAAAGAACCAGTCAATAAACTTTACAAAACTAAATAAAGAAACAGCCAATAAACTGTACAAAACTAAATAAAGAAACAGTCAATAAACTGTACAAAACTATATAAAGAAACAGTCAATAAACTGTACAAAACTAAATAAAGAAACAGTCAATAAACTGTACAAAACTAAATAAGGAACCAGTCAATAAATTGTACAGCAACGAAATAATGAAACAGTCAATAAACTGTACAAAACTGAATAAAGAAACAGTCAATAAACTGTACAAAACTAAATATAGTAACAGTCAATAAACTGTACAAACCTAAGTAAAGAAACTGTCAATAAACAGAACAAAACTGAACAAAGAACCAGTCAATAAACAGTACAAAACTCAATAAAGAAACAGTCAATAAACTGTACGAAACTGAATAAAGAACCAGTCAATAAACTGTACAAAACTCAATAAAGAATTAGTCAATAAACTGTACAAAACTCAATAACGAATCAGTCAATAAACTGAACAAAACTAAATACAGAAACAGTCAATAAACTGTAAAAAAACTCAATAAAGAACCAGTCAATAAACTGTACAAAACTCATTAAAGAACCAGTCAATAGACTGTACAAAACTCAATAAAGAAACAGTCAATAAACTGTATAAAACTCAATAAAGAACCAGTCAATAAACTGTTCAAAACTGAACAAAGAACCAGTCAATAAACTGTACAAAACTGAACAAAGAACCAGTTAATAAACTGTACAAAACTAAATGAAGAACCAGTCAATAAACTATACAAAACTCAATAAAGAACCAGTCAATAAACTATACAAAACTCAATAAAGAACCAGTCAATAAACTGTACAAAATTCAATTAAGAACCAGTCAATAAATTGTACACAAACTGAATAAAGAACCAGTCAATAAACTGTACAAAACTCAATAAAGAACCAGTCAATAAACTGTACAAAACTTAATAAAGAAACAATCAATAAACTGTACAAAACTAAATAAACAAACAGTCAATAAACTGTACAAAACTCAATAAAGAACCAGTCGATAAACTGTACAAAACTAAATAAAGAAACAGTCAATAAACTGTACAAAACTGAATAAAGAAACAGTCAATAAACTGTACAAAACTGAATAAAGAACTAGTCAATAAACTGTACAAAACTCAATAAAGAACCAGTCAATAAACTGTACAAAACTCAATAAAGAAACAGTCAATAAACTGTACAAAACTCAATATAGAAACAGTCAAGAAACTGTACAAAACTAAATAAAGAAACAGTCAATAAACTGTACAAAACTCAATAAAGAACCAGTCAATAAACTGTACAAAACTCAATAAAGAAACAGTCAATAAACTGTACAAAACTAAATAAAGAAGCAGTCAATAAACTGTACAAAACTAAATAAAGATCCAGTGAATAAACTGTACAAAACTAAATAAAGAAACAGTCAATAAACTGTACAAAACTGAATAAAGAAACAGTCAATAAACTGTACAAAACTAAATAAAGAAAGAGCCAATAAACTGTACAAAACTGAATAAAGAACCAGTCAATAAACTGTACAAAAGTCAATAAAGAACCAGTCAATAAAGTGTACAAAATTCAATAAAGAACCAGTCAATAAATTGTACACAAACTCAATAAAGAACCAGTCGATAAACTGTACAAAACTGAATAAAGAACCAGTCAATAAACTGTACAAAACTCAATAAAGAATTAGTCAATAAACTGTTCAAAACTCAATAAAGAACCAGTCAATAAACTGTACAAAACTGAATAAAGAACCAGTCAATAAACTGTACAAAACTCAATAAAGAAACAGTCAATAAACTGTACAAAACTCAATAAAGAACCAGTCAATAAACTGTACAAAACTGAACAAAGAACCAGTCAATAAACTGTACAAAACTGAACAAAGAACCAGTCATTAAACTATACAAAACTCATTAAAGAACCAGTCAATAAACTGTACAAAATTCAATAAAGAACCAGTCAATAAATTGTACACAAACTCAATAAAGAACCAGTCTATAAACTGTACAAAACTCAATAAAGAAACAGTCAATAAACTGTACAAAACTAAATAAAGAAACAGTCAATAAACTGTACAAAACTAATTAAACAAACAGTCATTAAACTGTACAAAACTAAATAAACAACCAGTCAATAAATTGTACACAAACAAAATAAAGAAACAGTCAATAAACTGTACAAATATCAATAAAGTATTAGTCAATAAACTGTACAAAACTGAATAAAGAAACAGTAAAAAAACTGTACAAAACTCAGTGAAGAATCAGTGAATAAACTATACAAAACTCAATAAAGAAACAGTCAATAAACTGTACAAAACTCAATAAAGAACCAGTCAATAAACTGTACAAAACTCAATAAAGAACCAGTCAATAAACTGTACAAAACTCAATAAAGAACCAGTCAATAAACTGTACAAAACCCAATAATGAACCAGTCAATAAACTATACAAAATAAAATAAAGAAACAGTCAATAAACTGTACAAAACTCAAGAAAGAACCAGTCAATAAACTGTACAAAACTGAATAAAGAACCCGTCAATAAACAGAACAAAACTGAACAAAGAACCAGTCAATAAACTGTACAAAACTCAATAAACAAACAGTCAATAAACTGTACGAAACTGAATAAAGAACCAGTCAATAAACTGTACAAAACTCAATAAAGAATTAGTCAATAAACTGTACAAAACTCAATAAAGAAGCAGTCAATAAACTGTACAAAACTAAATACAGAAACAGTCAAAAAACTGTAAAAAAACTCAATAAAGAACCAGTCAATAAACTGTACAAAACTCAATAAAGAACCAGTCAATAAACTGTACAAAACTCAATAAAGAAACAGTCAATAAACTGTACAAAACTCAATAAAGAACCAGTCAATAAACTGTTCAAAACTGAACAAAGAACCAGTCAATAAACTGTACAAAACTGAACAAAGAACCAGTCAATAAACTGTACAAAACTAAATGAAGAACCAGTCAATAAACTATACAAAACTCAGTAAAGAACCAGTCAATAAACTGTACAAAACTCAATAAAGAACCAGTCAATAAACTGTACAAAAGTCAATAAAGAACCAGTCAATAAACAGTACAAAATTCACTAAAGAACCAGTCAATAAATTGTACACAAACTCAATAAAGAACCAGTCGATAAACTGTACAAAACTGAATAAAGAACCAGTCAATAAACTGTACAAAACTCAATAAAGAATTAGTCAATAAACTGTACAAAACTCAATAAAGAACCAGTCAATAAACTGTACAAAACTGAATAAAGAACCAGTCAATAAACTGTACAAAACTGAATAAAGAACCAGTCAATAAACTGTACAAAACCCAATAATGAACCAGTCAATAAACTATACAAAATTAAATAAAGAAACAGTCAATAAACTGTACAAAACTCAAGAAAGAACCAGTCAATAAACTGTACAAAACTCAATAAAGAACCAGTCAATAAACTGTACAAAACTGAATAAAGAACCAGTCAATAAACTGTACAAAACTGAATAAAGAACCCGTCAATAAACAGAACAAAACTGAACAAAGAACCAGTCAATAAACTGTACAAAACTCAATAAACAAACAGTCAATAAACTGTACGAAACTGAATAAAGAACCAGTCAATAAACTGTACAAAACTCAATAAAGAATTAGTCAATAAACTGTACAAAACTCAATAAAGAAGCAGTCAATAAACTGTACAAAACTAAATACAGAAACAGTCAATAAACTGTAAAAAAACTCAATAAAGAACCAGTCAATAAACTGTACAAAACTCAATAAAGAACCAGTCAATAAACTGTACAAAACTCAATAAAGAAACAGTCAATAAACTGTACAAAACTCAATAAAGAACCAGTCAATAAACTGTTCAAAACTGAACAAAGAACCAGTCAATAAACTGTACAAAACTGAACAAAGAACCAGTCAATAAACTGTACAAAACTAAATGAAGAACCAGTCAATAAACTGTACAAAACTCAATAAAGAACCAGTCAATAAACTATACAAAACTCAATAAAGAACCAGTCAATAAACTGTACAAAAGTCAATAAAGAACCAGTCAATAAACTGTACAAAATTCAATAAAGAACCAGTCAATAAATTGTACACAAACTCAATAAAGAACCAGTCGATAAACTGTACAAAACTGAATAAAGAACCAGTCATTAAACTGTACAAAACTCAATAAAGAATTAGTCAATAAACTGTACAAAACTCAAAAAAGAACCAGTCAATAAACTGTACAAAACTGAATAAAGAACCAGTCAATAAACAGTACAAAACTCAATAAAGAAACAGTCAATAAACTGTACAAAACTCAATAAAGAACCAGTCAATAAACTGTACAAAACTGAACAAAGAACCAGTCAATAAACTGTACAAAACTGAACAAAGAACCAATCAATAAACTATACAAAACTCATTAAAGAACCAGTCAATAAACTGTACAAAATTCAATAAAGAACCAGTCAATAAATTGTACACAAACTCAATAAAGAATCAGTCTATAAACTGTACAAAACTCACTAAAGAAACAGTCAATAAACTGTACAAAACTAAATAAAGAAACAGTCAATAAACTGTACAAAACTTATTAAACAAACAGTCAATAAACTGTGCAAAACTAAATAAACAACCAGTCAATAAATTGTGCACAAACAAAATAAAGAAACAGTCAATAAACTGTGCAAAACTCAATAAAGTATTAGTCAATAAACTGTACAAAACTGAATAAAGAAACAGTAAAAAAACTGTACAAAACTCAGTGAAGAATCAGTCGATAAACTGTACAAAACTAAATAAAGAAACAGTCAATAAACTGTACAAAACTGAATAAAGAAACAGTCAATAAACTGTACAAAACTGAATAAAGAACTAGTCAATAAACTGTACAAAACTCAATAAAGAACCAGTCAATAAACTGTACAAAACTCAATAAAGAAACAGTCAATAAACTGTACAAAATTCAATAAAGAAACAGTCAAGAAACTGTACAAAACTAAATAAAGAAACAGTCAATAAACTGTACAAAACTCAATAAAGAAACAGTCAATAAACTGTACAAAACTCAATAAAGAACCAGTCAATCAACTGTACAAAACTGAACAAAGAACCAGTCAATAAACTGTACAAAACTGAACAAAGAACCAGTCAATAAACTATACAAAACTCATTAAAGAACCAGTCAATAAACTGTACGAAATTCAATAAAGAACCAGTCAATAAAATGTACACAAACTCAATAAAGAACCAGTCTATAAACTGTACAAAACTCAATAAAGAAACAGTCAATAAACTGTACAAAACTAAATAAAGAAACAGTCAATAAACTGTACAAAACTAATTAAACAAACAGTCATTAAACTGTACAAAACTAAATAAACAACCAGTCAATAAATTGTACACAAACAAAATAAAGAAACAGTCAATAAACTGTACAAAACTCAATAAAGTATTAGTCAATAAACTGTACAAAACTGAATAAAGAAACAGTAAAAAAACTGTACAAAACTCAGTGAAGAATCAGTGAATAAACTATACAAAACTCAATAAAGAAACAGTCAATAAACTGTACAAACTCAATAAAGAACCAGTCAATAAACTGTACAAAACTCAATAAAGAACCAGTCAATAAACTGTACAAAACTGAATAAAGAACCAGTCAATAAACTGTACAAAACCCAATAATGAACCAGTCAATAAACTATACAAAATTAAATAAAGAAACAGTCAATAAACTGTACAAAACTCAAGAAAGAACCAGTCAATAAACTGTACAAAACTGAATAAAGAACCCGTCAATAAACAGAACAAAACTGAACAAAGAACCAGTCAATAAAATGTACAACACTCAATAAACAAACAGTCAATAAACTGTACGAAACTGAATAAAGAACCAGTCAATAAACTGTACAAAACTCAATAAAGAATTAGTCAATAAACTGTACAAAACTCAATAAAGAATCAGTCAATAAACTGTACAAAACTAAATACAGAAACAGTCAATAAACTGTAAAAAAACTCAATAAAGAACCAGTCAATAAACTGTACAAAACTCAATAAAGAACCAGTCAATAAACTGTACAAAACTCAATAAAGAAACAGTCAATAAACTGTACAAAACTCAATAAAGAACCAGTCAATAAACTGTTCAAAACTGAACAAAGAACCAGTCAATAAACTGTACAAAACTGAACAAAGAACCAGTCAATAAACTGTACAAAACTAAATGAAGAACCAGTCAATAAACTATACAAAACTCAATAAAGAACCAGTCAATAAACTGTACAAAACTCAATAAAGAACCAGTCAATAAACTGTACAAAAGTCAATAAAGAACCAGTCAATAAACAGTACAAAATTCACTAAAGAACCAGTCAATAAATTGTACACAAACTCAATAAAGAACCAGTCGATAAACTGTACAAAACTGAATAAAGAACCAGTCAATAAACTGTACAAAACTCAATAAAGAATTAGTCAATAAACTGTACAAAACTCAATAAAGAACCAGTCAATAAACTGTACAAAACTGAATAAAGAACCAGTCAATAAACTGTACAAATCTGAATAAAGAACCAGTCAATAAACTGTACAAAACCCAATAATGAACCAGTCAATAAACTATACAAAATTAAATAAAGAAACAGTCAATAAACTGTACAAAACTCAAGAAAGAACCAGTCAATAAACTGTACAAAACTCAATAAAGAACCAGTCAATAAACTGTACAAAACTGAATAAAGAACCAGTCAATAAACTGTACAAAACTGAATAAAGAACCCGTCAATAAACAGAACAAAACTGAACAAAGAACCAGTCAATAAACTGTACAAAACTCAATAAACAAACAGTCAATAAACTGTACGAAACTGAATAAAGAACCAGTCAATAAACTGTACAAAACTCAATACAGAAACAGTCAATAAACTGTAAAAAAACTCAATAAAGAACCAGTCAATAAACTGTACAAAACTCAATAAAGAACCAGTCAATAAACTGTACAAAACTCAATAAAGAAACAGTCAATAAACTGTACAAAACTCAATAAAGAACCAGTCAATAAACTGTTCAAAACTGAACAAAGAACCAGTCAATAAACTATACAAAACTGAACAAAGAACCAGTCAATAAACTGTACAAAACTAAATGAAGAACCAGTCAATAAACTATACAAAACTCAATAAAGAACCAGTCAATAAACTGTACAAAACTCAATAAAGAACCAGTCAATAAACTGTACAAAAGTCAATAAAGAACCAGTCAATAAACTGTACAAAATTCAATAAAGAACCAGTCAATAAATTGTACACAAACTCAATAAAGAACCAGTCGATAAACTGTACAAAACTGAATAAAGAACCAGTCAATAAACTGTACAAAACTCAATAAAGAATTAGTCAATAAACTGTACAAAGCTCAATAAAGAACCAGTCAATAAACTGTACAAAACTGAATAAAGAACCAGTCAATAAACAGTACAAAACTCAATAAAGAAACAGTCAATAAACTGTACAAAACTCAATAAAGAACCAGTCAATAAACTGTACAAAACTGAACAAAGAACCAGTCAATAAACTGTACAAAACTGAACAAAGAACCAGTCAATAAACTATACAAAACTCATTAAAGAACCAGTCAATAAACTGTACAAAATTCAATAAAGAACCAGTCAATAAATTGTACACAAACTCAATAAAGAACCAGTCTATAAACTGTACAAAACTCACTAAAGAAACAGTCAATAAACTGTACAAAACTCACTAAAGAAACAGTCAATAAACTGTACAAAACTAAATAAAGAAACAGTCAATAAACTGTACAAAACTAATTAAACAAACAGTCAATAAACTGTACAAAACTAAATAAACAACCAGTCAATAAATTGTACACAAACAAAATAAAGAAACAGTCAATAAACTGTACAAAACTCAATAAAGTATTAGTCAATAAACTGTACAAAACTGAATAAAGAAACAGTAAAAAACTGTACAAAACTCAGTGAAGAATCAGTGAATAGACTATACAAAACTCAATAAAGAAACAGTCAATAAACTGTACAAAACTCAATAAAGAACCAGTCAATAAACTGTACAAAACTCAATAAAGAACCAGTCAATAAACTGTACAAAACTGAATAAAGAACCAGTCAATAAACTGTACAAAACCCAATAATGAACCAGTCAATAAACTATACAAAATTAAATAAAGAAACAGTCAATAAACTGTACAAAACTCAAGAAAGAACCAGTCAATAAACTGTACAAAACTGAATAAAGAACCCGTCAATAAACAGAACAAAACTGAACAAAGAACCAGTCAATAAAATGTACAAAACTCAATAAACAAACAGTCAATAAACTGTACGAAACTGAATAAAGAACCAGTCAATAAACTGTACAAGACTCAATAAAGAATTAGTCAATAAACTGTACAAAACTCAATAAAGAAGCAGTCAATAAACTGTACAAAACTAAATACAGAAACAGTCAATAAACTGTAAAAAAACTCAATAAAGAACCAGTCAATAAACTGTACAAAACTCAATAAAGAACCAGTCAATAAACTGTTCAAAACTGAACAAAGAACCAGTCAATAAACTGTACAAAACTCAAGAAAGAACCAGTCAATAAACTGTACAAAACTCAATAAAGAACCAGTCAATAAACTGTACAAAACTGAATAAAGAACCAGTCAATAAACTGTACAAAACTGAATAAAGAACCCGTCAATAAACAGAACAAAACTGAACAAAGAACCAGTCAATAAACTGTACAAAACTCAATAAACAAACAGTCAATAAACTGTACGAAACTGAATAAAGAACCAGTCAATAAACTGTACAAAACTCAATAAAGAATTAGTCAATAAACTGTACAAAACTCAATAAAGAAGCAGTCAATAAACTGTACAAAACTAAATACAGAAACAGTCAATAAACTGTAAAAAAACTCAATAAAGAACCAGTCAATAAACTGTACAAAACTCAATAAAGAACCAGTCAATAAACTGTACAAAACTCAATAAAGAAACAGTCAATAAACTGTACAAAACTCAATAAAGAACCAGTCAATAAACTGTTCAAAACTGAACAAAGAACCAGTCAATAAACTGTACAAAACTGAACAAAGAACCAGTCAATAAACTGTACAAAACTAAATGAAGAACCAGTCAATAAACTGTACAAAACTCAATAAAGAACCAGTCAATAAACTATACAAAACTCAATAAAGAACCAGTCAATAAACTGTACAAAAGTCAATAAAGAACCAGTCAATAAACTGTACAAAATTCAATAAAGAACCAGTCAATAAATTGTACACAAACTCAATAAAGAACCAGTCGATAAACTGTACAAAACTGAATAAAGAACCAGTCAATAAACTGTACAAAACTCAATAAAGAATTAGTCAATAAACTGTACAAAACTCAAAAAAGAACCAGTCAATAAACTGTACAAAACTGAATAAAGAACCAGTCAATAAACAGTACAAAACTCAATAAAGAAACAGTCAATAAACTGTACAAAACTCAATAAAGAAACAGTCAATAAACTGTACAAAACTGAACAAAGAACCAGTCAATAAACTGTACAAAACTGAACAAAGAACCAATCAATAAACTATACAAAACTCATTAAAGAACCAGTCAATAAACTGTACAAAATTCAATAAAGAACCAGTCAATAAATTGTACACAAACTCAATAAAGAACCAGTCTATAAACTGTACAAAACTCACTAAAGAAACAGTCAATAAACTGTACAAAACTAAATAAAGAAACAGTCAATAAACTGTACAAAACTTATTAAACAAACAGTCAATAAACTGTGCAAAACTAAATAAACAACCAGTCAATAAATTGTGCACAAACAAAATAAAGAAACAGTCAATAAACTGTGCAAAACTCAATAAAGTATTAGTCAATAAACTGTACAAAACTGAATAAAGAAACAGTAAAAAAACTGTACAAAACTCAGTGAAGAATCAGTCGATAAACTGTACAAAACTAAATAAAGAAACAGTCAATAAACTGTACAAAACTGAATAAAGAAACAGTCAATAAACTGTACAAAACTGAATAAAGAACTAGTCAATAAACTGTACAAAACTCAATAAAGAACCAGTCAATAAACTGTACAAAACTCAATAAAGAAACAGTCAATAAACTGTACAAAATTCAATAAAGAAACAGTCAAGAAACTGTACAAAACTAAATAAAGAAACAGTCAATAAACTGTACAAAACTCAATAAAGAAACAGTCAATAAACTGTACAAAACTCAATAAAGAACCAGTCAATCAACTGTACAAAACTGAACAAAGAACCAGTCAATAAACTGTACAAAACTGAACAAAGAACCAGTCAATAAACTATACAAAACTCATTAAAGAACCAGTCAATAAACTGTACGAAATTCAATAAAGAACCAGTCAATAAAATGTACACAAACTCAATAAAGAACCAGTCTATAAACTGTACAAAACTCAATAAAGAAACAGTCAATAAACTGTACAAAACTAAATAAAGAAACAGTCAATAAACTGTACAAAACTAATTAAACAAACAGTCATTAAACTGTACAAAACTAAATAAACAACCAGTCAATAAATTGTACACAAACAAAATAAAGAAACAGTCAATAAACTGTACAAAACTCAATAAAGTATTAGTCAATAAACTGTACAAAACTGAATAAAGAAACAGTAAAAAAACTGTACAAAACTCAGTGAAGAATCAGTGAATAAACTATACAAAACTCAATAAAGAAACAGTCAATAAACTGTACAAACTCAATAAAGAACCAGTCAATAAACTGTACAAAACTCAATAAAGAACCAGTCAATAAACTGTACAAAACTGAATAAAGAACCAGTCAATAAACTGTACAAAACCCAATAATGAACCAGTCAATAAACTATACAAAATTAAATAAAGAAACAGTCAATAAACTGTACAAAACTCAAGAAAGAACCAGTCAATAAACTGTACAAAACTGAATAAAGAACCCGTCAATAAACAGAACAAAACTGAACAAAGAACCAGTCAATAAAATGTACAACACTCAATAAACAAACAGTCAATAAACTGTACGAAACTGAATAAAGAACCAGTCAATAAACTGTACAAAACTCAATAAAGAATTAGTCAATAAACTGTACAAAACTCAATAAAGAAGCAGTCAATAAACTGTACAAAACTAAATACAGAAACAGTCAATAAACTGTAAAAAAACTCAATAAAGAACCAGTCAATAAACTGTACAAAACTCAATAAAGAACCAGTCAATAAACTGTACAAAACTCAATAAAGAAACAGTCAATAAACTGTACAAAACTCAATAAAGAACCAGTCAATAAACTGTTCAAAACTGAACAAAGAACCAGTCAATAAACTGTACAAAACTGAACAAAGAACCAGTCAATAAACTGTACAAAACTAAATGAAGAACCAGTCAATAAACTATACAAAACTCAATAAAGAACCAGTCAATAAACTGTACAAAACTCAATAAAGAACCAGTCAATAAACTGTACAAAAGTCAATAAAGAACCAGTCAATAAACAGTACAAAATTCACTAAAGAACCAGTCAATAAATTGTACACAAACTCAATAAAGAACCAGTCGATAAACTGTACAAAACTGAATAAAGAACCAGTCAATAAACTGTACAAAACTCAATAAAGAAATAGTCAATAAACTGTACAAAACTCAATAAAGAACCAGTCAATAAACTGTACAAAACTGAATAAAGAACCAGTCAATAAACTGTACAAAACTGAATAAAGAACCAGTCAATAAACTGTACAAAACCCAATAATGAACCAGTCAATAAACTATACAAAATTAAATAAAGAAACAGTCAATAAACTGTACAAAACTCAAGAAAGAACCAGTCAATAAACTGTACAAAACTCAATAAAGAACCAGTCAATAAACTGTACAAAACTGAATAAAGAACCAGTCAATAAACTGTACAAAACTGAATAAAGAACCCGTCAATAAACAGAACAAAACTGAACAAAGAACCAGTCAATAAACTGTACAAAACTCAATAAACAAACAGTCAATAAACTGTACGAAACTGAATAAAGAACCAGTCAATAAACTGTACAAAACTCAATACAGAAACAGTCAATAAACTGTAAAAAAACTCAATAAAGAACCAGTCAATAAACTGTACAAAACTCAATAAAGAACCAGTCAATAAACTGTACAAAACTCAATAAAGAAACAGTCAATAAACTGTACAAAACTCAATAAAGAACCAGTCAATAAACTGTTCAAAACTGAACAAAGAACCAGTCAATAAACTATACAAAACTGAACAAAGAACCAGTCAATAAACTGTACAAAACTAAATGAAGAACCAGTCAATAAACTATACAAAACTCAATAAAGAACCAGTCAATAAACTGTACAAAACTCAATAAAGAACCAGTCAATAAACTGTACAAAAGTCAATAAAGAACCAGTCAATAAACTGTACAAAATTCAATAAAGAACCAGTCAATAAATTGTACACAAACTCAATAAAGAACCAGTCGATAAACTGTACAAAACTGAATAAAGAACCAGTCAATAAACTGTACAAAACTCAATAAAGAATTAGTCAATAAACTGTACAAAACTCAATAAAGAACCAGTCAATAAACTGTACAAAACTGAATAAAGAACCAGTCAATAAACAGTACAAAACTCAATAAAGAAACAGTCAATAAACTGTACAAAACTCAATAAAGAACCAGTCAATAAACTGTACAAAACTGAACAAAGAACCAGTCAATAAACTGTACAAAACGGAACAAAGAACCAGTCAATAAACTATACAAAACTCATTAAAGAACCAGTCAATAAACTGTACAAAATTCAATAAAGAACCAGTCAATAAATTGTACACAAACTCAATAAAGAACCAGTCTATAAACTGTACAAAACTCACTAAAGAAACAGTCAATAAACTGTACAAAACTCACTAAAGAAACAGTCAATAAACTGTACAAAACTAAATAAAGAAACAGTCAATAAACTGTACAAAACTAATTAAACAAACAGTCCAATAAACTGTACAAAACTAAATAAACAACCAGTCAATAAATTGTACACAAACAAAATAAAGAAACAGTCAATAAACTGTACAAAACTCAATAAAGTATTAGTCAATAAACTGTACAAAACTGAATAAAGAAACAGTAAAAAACTGTACAAAACTCAGTGAAGAATCAGTGAATAGACTATACAAAACTCAATAAAGAAACAGTCAATAAACTGTACAAAACTCAATAAAGAACCAGTCAATAAACTGTACAAAACTCAATAAAGAACCAGTCAATTAACTGTACAAAACTGAATAAAGAACCAGTCAATAAACTGTACAAAACCCAATAATGAACCAGTCAATAAACTATACAAAATTAAATAAAGAAACAGTCAATAAACTGTACAAAACTCAAGAAAGAACCAGTCAATAAACTGTACAAAACTGAATAAAGAACCCGTCAATAAACAGAACAAAACTGAACAAAGAACCAGTCAATAAAATGTACAAAACTCAATAAACAAACAGTCAATAAACTGTACGAAACTGAATAAAGAACCAGTCAATAAACTGTACAAGACTCAATAAAGAATTAGTCAATAAACTGTACAAAACTCAATAAAGAAGCAGTCAATAAACTGTACAAAACTAAATACAGAAACAGTCAATAAACTGTAAAAAAACTCAATAAAGAACCAGTCAATAAACTGTACAAAACTCAATAAAGAACCAGTCAATAAACTGTACAAAACTCAATAAAGAAACAGTCAATAAACTGTACAAAACTCAATAAAGAACCAGTCAATAAACTGTTCAAAACTGAACAAAGAACCAGTCAATAAACTGTACAAAACTGAACAAAGAACCAGTCAATAAACTGTACAAAACTAAATGAAGAACCAGTCAATAAACTATACAAAACTCAATAAAGAACCAGTCAATAAACTGTACAAAACTCAATAAAGAACCAGTCAATAAACTGTACAAAATTCAATAAAGAACAAGTCAATAAATTGTACACAAACTCAATAAAGAACCAGTCAATAAACTGTACAAAACTCAATAAAGAACCAGTCAATAAACTGTACAAAACTAAATAAAGAAACAGTCAATAAACTGTACAAAACTAAATAAACAAACAGTCAATAAACTGTACAAAACTCAATAAAGAACCAGTCAATAAACTGTACAAAACTAAAAAAAAAGTCAATAAAATGAACAAAACTAAATAAACAACCAGTCAATAAATTGTACACAAAATAAATAAAGAAACAGTCAATAAACTGTACAAAACTAAAAAAAGATCCAGTCAATACACTCTACAAAACTCAATAAAGAACCAGTCAATAAACTGTACAAAACTAAATAAAGAAACAGTCAATAAACTGTACAAAACTCAATAAAGAACAAGTCAATAAACTGTACAAAACTAAATAAAGAAACAGTCAATAAACTGTACAAAACTATATAAAGAAACAGTCAATAAACTGTACAAAACTAAATAAAGAAACAGTCAATAAACTGTACAAAACTAAATAAAGAACCAGTCAATAAATTGTACAGAAACTAAATAAAGAAACAGTCAATAAACTGTACAAAACTGAATAAAGAAACAGTCAATAAACTGTACAAAACTAAATATAGTAACAGTCAATAAACTGTACAAACCTAAGTAAAGAAGCTGTCAATAAACTGTACAACACTAAATAAAGAACCAGTCAATAAACTGTACAAAACTGAATAAAGAACCAGTCAATAAACTGTACAAAACTCAATAAAGAACCAGTCAATAAACTGTACAAAACTCAATAAAGAAACAGTCAATAAACTGTACAAAACTCAATAAAGAACCAGTCAATAAACTGTTCAAAACTGAACAAAGAACCAGTCAATAAACTGTACAAAACTGAACAAAGAACCAGTCAATAAACTGTACAAAACTAAATGAAGAACCAGTCAATAAACTATACAAAACTCAATAAAGAACCAGTCAATAAACTGTACAAAACTCAATAAAGAACCAGTCAATAAACTGTACAAAATTCAATAAAGAACAAGTCAATAAATTGTACACAAACTCAATAAAGAACCAGTCAATAAACTGTACAAAACTCAATAAAGAACCAGTCAATAAACTGTACAAAACTAAATAAAGAAACAGTCAATAAACTGTACAAAACTAAATAAACAAACAGTCAATAAACTGTACAAAACTCAATAAAGAACCAGTCAATAAACTGTACAAAACTAAAAAAAAAGTCAATAAAATGAACAAAACTAAATAAACAACCAGTCAATAAATTGTACACAAAATAAATAAAGAAACAGTCAATAAACTGTACAAAACTAAAAAAAGATCCAGTCAATACACTCTACAAAACTCAATAAAGAACCAGTCAATAAACTGTACAAAACTAAATAAAGAAACAGTCAATAAACTGTACAAAACTCAATAAAGAACCAGTCAATAAACTGTACAAAACTAAATAAAGAAACAGTCAATAAACTGTACAAAACTATATAAAGAAACAGTCAATAAACTGTACAAAACTAAATAAAGAAACAGTCAATAAACTGTACAAAACTAAATAAAGAAACAGTCAATAAACTGTACAGAAACTAAATAAAGAAACAGTCAATAAACTGTACAAAACTGAATAAAGAAACAGTCAATAAACTGTACAAAACTAAATATAGTAACAGTCAATAAACTGTACAAACCTAAGTAAAGAACCTGTCAATAAACTGTACAACACTAAATAAAGAACCAGTCAATAAACTGTACAAAACTGAATAAAGAACCAGTCAATAAACTGTACAAAACTGAATAAAGAACACGTCAATAAACAGAACAAAACTGAACAAAGAACCAGTCAATAAACTGTACAAAACTCAATAAAGAAACAGTCAATAAACTGTACGAAACTGAATAAAGAACCAGTCAATAAACTGTACAAAACTCAATAAAGAATTAATCAATAAACTGTACAAAACTCAATAAAGAACCAGTCAATAAACTGTACAAAACTAAATAAAGAAAAAGTCAATAAACTGTACAACACTAAATAAACAAACAGTCAATAAACTGTACAAAACTAAATAAACAACCAGTCAATAAATTGTACACAAACTCAATAAAGAAATAGTCAATAAACTGTACAAAACTCAATAAAGATCCAGTCAATACACTGTACAAAACTGAATAAAGAACCAGTCAATAAACTGTACAAAACTAAATGAAGAAACAGTCAATAAACTGTACAAAACTCAATAAAGAACCAGTCAATAAACAGTACAAAACTGAATAAAGAACCAGTCAATAAATTGTAAAACAAACTAAATAAAGAAACAGTCAAAAAACTGTACAAAACTGAATAAAGAAACAGTCAATAAACTGTACAAAACTAAATATAAATACAGTCAATAAACTGTACAAAACTCAATAAAGAACCAGTCAATAAACTGTACAAAACTCAATAAAGAACCAGCCAATAAACTATACAAAATTAAATAAAGAAACAGTCAATAAACTGTACAAAACTCAATAAAGAACCAGTCAATAAACTGTACAAACTGAATAAAGAACCAGTCAATAAACTGTACAAAACTGAATAAAGAACCAGTCAATAAACTGTTCAAAACTCAATAAAGAACCATTCAATAAACAGTACAAAACTTAATAAAGAAACAGTCAATAAACTGTACAAAACTAAATAAATAAACAGTCAATAAACTGTACAAAACTCAATAAAGAAACAGTCAATAAACAGTACATATCTAAATAAAGAAACAGTCAATAAACTGTACAAAACTGAATAAAGAGCCAGGCAATAAACAGAACAAAACTGAACAAAGAACCAGTTAATAAACTGTGCAAAACTCAATAAAGAAACAGTCGATAAACTGTACAAAACTGAATAAAGAAATAGTCAAAAACTGTACAAAACTCAATGAAGAATCAGTCAATAAACTGTACAAAACTCAATAAAGAAATTGTCAATAAACTGTACAAAACTCAATAAAGAACCAGGCAATAAACTGTACAAAACTCAACAAAGAACCAGTCAATAAACTGTAGAAAACTGAATGAAGAACCAGTCAATAAACTGTACAAAACTCAATAAAGAAACAGTCAATAAACTGCAGAAAACTCAATAAAGAACCAGTCAATAAACTGTACAAAACTCAATAAAGAAACAGTCAATAAACTGTACAAAACTCAATAAAGAACCAGTCAATAAACTGTACAAAACTCAATAAAGAAACAGTCAATAAACTGTACAAAACTAAATAAAGAAACAGTCAATAAACTGTACAAAACTAAATAAAGAACCAGTCAATAAACTGTACAAAACTCAATAAAGAACCAGTCAATAAATTGTACAAAACTCAATAAAGAAACAGTCAATAAACTGTACAAAACTCAATAAAGAACCAGTCAATAAACTGTACAAAACTGAACAAGGAATCAGTCAATAAACTGTACAAAACTGAAGAAAGAACCAGTCAATAAACTATACAAAACTCAATAAAGAACCAGTCAATAAACTGTACAAAAGTCAATAAAGAACCAGTCAATAAACTGTACAAAATTCAATAAAGAACCAGTCAATAAATTGTACACAAACTCAATAAAGAACCAGTCAATAAACTGTACAAAACTCAATAAAGAACCAGTCAATAAACTGTACAAAACTAACAAAAAAGTCAATAAACTGTACAAAACTAAATAAACAACCAGTCAATAAATTGTACAGAAAATAAATAAAGAAAGAGTCAATAAACTGTACAAAACTTAAAAAAGATCCAGTCAATACACTCTACAAAACTCAATAAAGAACCAGTCAATAAACTGTACAAAACTAAATAAAGAAACAGTCAATAAACTGTACAAAAGTCAATAATGAACAAGTCAATAAACTGTACAAAACTAAATAAAGAAACAGTCAATAAACTGTACAAAACTATATAAAGAAACAGTCAATAAACTGTACAAAACTAAATAAAGAAACAGTCAATAAACTGTACAAAACTAAATAAAGAACCAGTCAATAAATTGTACAGCAACTAAATAATGAAACAGTCAATAAACTGTACAAAACTGAAATAAGAAACAGTCAATAAACTGTACAAAACTAAATATAGTAACAGTCAATAAACTGTACAAACCTAAGTAAAGAAACTGTCAATAAACTGTACAAAACTAAATAAAGAACCAGTCAATAAACTGTACAAAACTGAATAAAGAACCAGTCAATAAACTGTACAAAACTGATTAAAGAACCCGTCAATAAACAGAACAAAACTGAACAAAGAACCAGTCAATAAACTGTACAAAACTCAATAAAGAAACAGTCAATAAACTGTACGAAACTGAATAAAGAACAAGTCAATAAACTGTACAAAACTCAATAAATAATTAGTCAATAAACTGAACAAAACTAAATACAGAAACAGTCAATAAACTGTAAAAAAAACTCAATAAAGAACCAGTCAATAAACTGTACAAAACTCATTAAAGAACCAGTCAATAGACTGTACAAAACTCAATAAAGAAACAGTCAATAAACTGTATAAAACTCAATAAAGAACCAGACAGTAAACTGTTCAAAACTGAACAAAGAACCAGTCAATAAACTGTACAAAACTGAACAAAGAACCAGTCAATAAACTGTACAAAACTAAATGAAGAACCAGTCAATAAACTATACAAAACTTAATAAAGAACCAGTCAATAAACTGTACAAAACTCAATAAAGAACCAGTCAATAAACTATACAAAATTCAATAAAGAACCAGTCAATAAATTGTACACAAACTCAATAAAGAACCAGTCAATAAACTGTACAAAACTCAATAAAGGAACAGTCAATAAACTGTACAAAACTCAATAAAGAACCAGTCAATAAACTGTTCAAAACTCAATAAAGAAACAGTCAATAAACTGTACAAAACTAAATAAAGAAACAGTCAATAAACTGTACAAAACTAAATAAAGAACCAGTCAATAAACTGTACAAAACTCAATAAAGAACCAGTCAATAAACTGTACAAAACTCAACAAAGAAACAGTCAATAAACTGTACAAAACTCAATAAAGAACCAGTCAATAAACTGTACAAAACTGAACAAAGAATCAGTCAATACACTATACAAAACTGAAGAAAGAACCAGTCAATAAACTATACAAAACTCAATAAAGAACCAGTCAATAAACTGTACAAAAGTCAATAAAGAACCAGTCAATAAACTGTACAAAATTCAATAAAGAACCAGTCAATAAATTGTACACAAACTCAATAAAGAACCAGTCAATAAACTGTACAAAACTCAATAAAGAACCAGTCAATAAACAGTACAAAACTAAAAAAAAAGTCAATAAACTGTACAAAACTAAATAAACAACCAGTCAATAAATTGTACACAAAATAAATAAAGAAAGAGTCAATAAACTGTACAAAACTTAAAAAAGATCCAGTCAATACACTCTACAAAACTCAATAAAGAACCAGTCAATAAACTGTACAAAACTAAATAAAGAAACAGTCAATAAACTGTACAAAACTCAATAATGAACAAGTCAATAAACTGTACAAAAGTAAATAAAGAAACAGTCAATAAACTGTACAATACTATATAAAGAAACAGTGAATAAACTGTACAAAACTAAATAAAGAAACAGTCAATAAACTGTACAAAACTAAATAAAGAACCAGTCAATAAATTGTACAAAACTAAATAAACAACCAGTCAATAAATTGTACACAAACAAAATAAAGAAACAGTCAATAAACTGTACAAAACTCAATAAAGTATTAGTCAATAAACTGTACAAAACTGAATAAAGAAACAGTAAAAAAACTGTACAAAACTCAGTGAAGAATCAGTGAATAAACTATACAAAACTCAATAAACAAACAGTCAATAAACTGTACGAAACTGAATAAAGAACCAGTCAATAAACTGTACAAAACTCAATAAAGAATTAGTCAATAAACTGTACAAAACACAATAAAGAAGCAGTCAATAAACTGTACAAAACTAAATACAGAAACAGTCAATAAACTGTAAAAAAACTCAATAAAGAACCAGTCAATAAACTGTACAAAACTCAATAAAGAACCAGTCAATAAACTGTACAAAACTCAATAAAGAAACAGTCAATAAACTGTACAAAACTCAATAAAGAACCAGTCAATAAACTGTTCAAAACTGAACAAAGAACCAGTCAATAAACTGTACAAAACTGAACAAAGAACCAGTCAATAAACTGTACAAAACTAAATGAAGAACCAGTCAATAAACTATGCAAAACTCAATAAAGAACCAGTCAATAAACTGTACAAAACTCAATAAAGAACCAGTCAATAAACTGTACAAAAGTCAATAAAGAACCAGTCAATAAACAGTACAAAATTCACTAAAGAACCAGTCAATAAATTGTACACAAACTCAATAAAGAACCAGTCGATAAACTGTACAAAACTCAATAAAGAACCAGTCAATAAACTGTACAAAACTCAATAAAGAATTAGTCAATAAACTGTACAAAACTCAATAAAGAACCAGTCAATAAACTGTACAAAACTGAATAAAGAACCAGTCAATAAACTGTACAAAACTGAATAAAGAACCAGTCAATAAACTGTACAAAACCCAATAATGAACCAGTCAATAAACTATACAAAATTAAATAAAGAAACAGTCAATAAACTGTACAAAACTCAAGAAAGAACCAGTCAATAAACTGTACAAAACTCAATAAAGAACCAGTCAATAAACTGTACAAAACTGAATAAAGAACCAGTCAATAAACTGTACAAAACTGAATAAAGAACCCGTCAATAAACAGAACAAAACTGAACAAAGAACCAGTCAATAAACTGTACAAAACTCAATAAACAAACAGTCAATAAACTGTACGAAACTGAATAAAGAACCAGTCAATAAACTGTACAAAACTCAATAAAGAATTAGTCAATAAACTGTACAAAACTCAATAAAGAAGCAGTCAATAAACTGTACAAAACTAAATACAGAAACAGTCAATAAACTGTAAAAAAAACTCAATAAAGAACCAGTCAATAAACTGTACAAAACTCAATAAAGAACCAGTCAATAAACTGTACAAAACTCTATAAAGAAACAGTCAATAAACTGTACAAAACTCAATAAAGAACCAGTCAATAAACTGTTCAAAACTGAACAAAGAACCAGTCAATAAACTATACAAAACTGAACAAAGAACCAGTCAATAAACTGTACAAAACTAAATGAAGAACCAGTCAATAAACTATACAAAACTCAATAAAGAACCAGTCAATAAACTGTACAAAACTCAATAAAGAACCAGTCAATAAACTGTACAAAAGTCAATAAAGAACCAGTCAATAAACTGTACAAAATTCAATAAAGAACCAGTCAATAAATTGTACACAAACTCAATAAAGAACCAGTCGATAAACTGTACAAAACTGAATAAAGAACCAGTCAATAAACTGTACAAAACTCAATAAAGAATTAGTCAATAAACTGTACAAAACTGAATAAAGAACCAGTCAATAAACTGTACAAAACTGAATAAAGAACCAGTCAATAAACAGTACAAAACTCAATAAAGAAACAGTCAATAAACTGTACAAAACTCAATAAAGAACCAGTCAATAAACTGTACAAAACTGAACAAAGAACCAGTCAATAAACTGTACAAAACTGAACAAAGAACCCGTCAATAAACTATACAAAACTCATTAAAGAACCAGTCAATAAACTGTACAAAATTCAATAAAGAACCAGTCAATAAATTGTACACAAACTCAATAAAGAACCAGTCTATAAACTGTACAAAATTAAATAAAGAAACAGTCAATAAACTGTACAAAACTAATTAAACAAACAGTCAATAAACTGTACAAAACTAAATAAACAACCAGTCAATAAATTGTACACAAACAAAATAAAGAAACAGTCAATAAACTGTACAAAACTCAATAAAGTATTAGTCAATAAACTGTACAAAACTGAATAAAGAAACAGTAAAAAAACTGTACAAAACTCAGTGAAGAATCAGTGAATAGACTATACAAAACTCAATAAAGAAACAGTCAATAAACTGTACAAAACTCAATAAAGAACCAGTCAATAAACTGTACAAAACTCAATAAAGAACCAGTCAATAAACTGTACAAAACTAAATAAACAACCAGTCAATAAATTGTACACAAACTCAATAAACAAATAGTCAATAAACTGTACAAAACTCAATAAAGATCCAGTCAATACACTGTACAAAACTGAATAAAGAACCAGTCAATAAACTGTACAAAACTAAATGAAGAAACAGTCAATAAACTGTACAAAACTCAATAAAGAACCAGTCAATAAACAGTACAAAACTGAATAAAGAACCAGTCAATAAATTGTAAAACAAACTAAATAAAGAAACAGTCAAAAAACTGTACAAAACTGAATATAGAAACAGTCAATAAACTGTACAAAACTAAATATAAATACAGTCAATAAACTGTACAAAACTCAATAAAGAACCAGTCAATAAACTGTACAAAACTCAATAAAGAACCAGCCAATAAACTATACAAAACTAAATAAAGAGACAGTCAATAAACTGTACAAAACTCAATAAAGAACCAGTCAATAAACTGTACAAACTGAATAAAGAACCAGTCAATAAACTGTACAAAACTGAATAAAGAACCAGTCAATAAACTGTTCAAAACTCAATAAAGAACCATTCAATAAACAGTACAAAACTTAATAAAGAAACAGTCAATAAACTGTACAAAACTAAATAAATAAACAGTCAATAAACTGTACAAAACTCAATAAAGAAACAGTCAATAAACAGTACAAATCTAAATAAAGAAACAGTCAATAAACTGTACAAAACTGAATAAAGAGCCAGGCAATAAACAGAACAAAACTGAACAAAGAACCAGTTAATAAACTGTGCAAAACTCAATAAAGAAACAGTCGATAAACTGTACAAAACTGAATAAAGAAATAGTCAAAAACTGTACAAAACTCAATGAAGAATCAGTCAATAAACTGTACAAAACTCAATAAAGAAATTGTCAATAAACTGTACAAAACTCAATAAAGAACCAGGCAATAAACTGTACAAAACTCAACAAAGAACCAGTCAATAAACTGTAGATAACTGAATGAAGAACCAGTCAATAAACTGTACAAAACTCAATAAAGAAACAGTCAATAAACTGTACAAAACTAAATAAAGAAACAGTCAATAAACTGTACAAAACTCAATAAAGAAACAGTCAATAAACTGTACAAAACTAAATAAAGAAACAGTCAATAAACTGTACAAAACTAAATAAAGAAACAGTCAATAAACTGTACAAAACTAAATAAAGAACCAGTCAATAAACTGTACAAAACTCAATAAAGAACCAGTCAATAAATTGTACAAAACTCAATAAAGAAACAGTCAATAAACTGTGCAAAACTCAATAAAGAACCAGTCAATAAACTGTACAAAACTGAACAAGGAATCAGTCAATAAACTGTACAAAACTGTAGAAAGAACCTGTCAATAAACTATACAAAACTCAATAAAGAACCAGTCAATAAACTGTACAAAAGTCAATAAAGAACCAGTCAATAAACTGTACAAAATTCAATAAAGAACCAGTCAATAAATTGTACACAAACTCAATAAAGAACCAGTCAATAAACTGTACAAAACTCAATAAAGAACCAGTCAATAAACTGTACAAAACTAACAAAAAAGTCAATAAACTGTACAAAACTAAATAAACAACCAGTCAATAAATTGTACACAAAATAAATAAAGAAAGAGTCAATAAACTGTACAAAACTTAAAAAAGATCCAGTCAATACACTCTACAAAACTCAATAAAGAACCAGTCAATAAACTGTACAAAACTAAATAAAGAAACAGTCAATAAACTGTACAAAAGTCAATAATGAACAAGTCAATAAACTGTACAAAACTAAATAAAGAAACAGTCAATAAACTGTACAAAACTATATAAAGAAACAGTCAATAAACTGTACAAAACTAAATATAGAAACAGTCAATAAACTGTACAAAACTAAATAAAGAACCAGTCAATAAATTGTACAGCAACTAAATAATGAAACAGTCAATAAACTGTACAAAACTGAAATAAGAAACAGTCAATAAACTGTACAAAACTAAATATAGTAACAGTCAATAAACTGTACAAACCTAAGTAAAGAAACTGTCAATAAACTGTACAAAACTAAATAAAGAACCAGTCAATAAACTGTACAAAACTGAATAAAGAACCAGTCAATAAACTGTACAAAACAGAATAAAGAACCCGTCAATAAACAGAACAAAACTGAACAAAGAACCAGTCAATAAACTGTACAAAACTCAATAAAGAAACAGTCAATAAACTGTACGAAACTGAATAAAGAACAAGTCAATAAACTGTACAAAACTCAATAAATAATTAGTCAATAAACTGAACAAAACTAAATACAGAAACAGTCAATAAACTGTAAAAAAAAACTCAATAAAGAACCAGTCAATAAACTGTACAAAACTCATTAAAGAACCAGTCAATAGACTGTACAAAACTCAATAAAGAAACAGTCAATAAACTGTATAAAACTCAATAAAGAACCAGTCAATAAACTATACAAAATTCAATAAAGAACCAGTCAATAAATTGTACACAAACTCAATAAAGAACCAGTCAATAAACTGTACAAAACTCAATAAAGAAACAGTCAATAAACTGTACAAAACTCAATAAAGAACCAGTCAATAAACTGTTCAAAACTCAATAAAGAAACAGTCAATAAACTGTACAAAACTAAATAAAGAAACAGTCAATAAACTGTACAAAACTAAATAAAGAACCAGTCAATAAACTGTACAAAACTCAATAAAGAACCAGTCAATAAACTGTACAAAACTCAACAAAAAAACAGTCAATAAACTGTACAAAACTCAATAAAGAACCAGTCAATAAACTGTACAAAACTGAACAAAGAATCAGTCAATAAACTATACAAAACTGAAGAAAGAACCAGTCAATAAACTATACAAAACTCAATAAAGAACCAGTCAATAAACTGTACAAAAGTCAATAAAGAACCAGTCAATAAACTGTACAAAATTCAATAAAGAACCAGTCAATAAACTGTACAAAACTCAATAAAGAACCAGTCAATAAACTGTACAAAACTCAATAAAGAACCAGTCAATAAACAGTACAAAACTAAAAAAAAAGTCAATAAACTGTACAAAACTAAATAAACAACCAGTCAATAAATTGTACACAAAATAAATAAAGAAAGAGTCAATAAACTGTACAAAACTTAAAAAAGATCCAGTCAATACACTCTACAAAACTCAATAAAGAACCAGTCAATAAACTGTACAAAACTAAATAAAGAAACAGTCAATAAACTGTACAAAACTCAATAATGAACAAGTCAATAAACTGTACAAAAGTAAATAAAGAAACAGTCAATAAACTGTACAATACTATATAAAGAAACAGTGAATAAACTGTACAAAACTAAATAAAGAAACAGTCAATAAACTGTACAAAACTAAATAAAGAACCAGTCAATAAATTGTACAGCAACTAAATAATGAAACAGTCAATAAACTGTACAAAACTGAATAAAGAAACAGTCAATAAACTGTACAAAACTAAATATAGTAACAGTCAATAAACTGTACAAACCTAAGTAAATAAACTGTCCATAAACTGTACAAAACTAAATAAAGAACTAGTCAATAAAACTGTACAAAACTGAATAAAGAACCAGTCAATAAACTGTACAAAACTGAATAAAGAACCCGTCAATAAACAGAACAAAACTGAACAAAGAACCAGTCAATAAACTGTACAAAACTAAATAAAGAAACAGTCAATAAACTGTACGAAACTGAATAAAGAACCAGTCAATAAACTGTACAAAACTCAATAAATAATTAGTCAATAAACTGTACAAAACTCAATAAAGAATCAGTCAATAAACTGAACAAAACTAAATACAGAAACAGTCAATAAACTGTAAAAAAAAACTCAATAAAGAACCAGTCAATAAACTGTACAAAACTCATTAAAGAACCAGTCAATAGACTGTACAAAACTCAATAAAGAAACAGTCAATAAACTGTATAAAACTCAATAAAGAACCAGTCAATAAACTGTTCAAAACTGAAGAAAGAACCAGTCAATAAACTGTACAAAACTGAACAAAGAACCAGTCAATAAACTGTACAAAACTAAATGAAGAACCAGTCAATAAACTATACAAAACTCAATAAAGAACCAGTCAATAAACTGTACAAAACTCAATAAAGAACCAGTCAATAAACTGTACAAAATTCAATAAAGAACCAGTCAATAAATTGTACACAAACTCAATAAAGAACCAGTCAATAAACTGTACAAAACTCAATAAAGAACCAGTCAATAAACTGTACAAAACTAAATAAAGAAACAGTCAATAAACTGTACAAAACTAAATAAACAAACAGTCAATAAACTGTACAAAACTCAATAAAGAACCAGTCAATAAACTGTACAAAACTAAATAAAGAAACAGTCAATAAACTGTACAAAACTGAATAAAGAAACAGTCATTAAACTGTACAAAACTGAATAAAGAACCAGTCAATAAACTGTACAAAACTCAATAAAGAATAAGTCAATAAACTGTACAAAACTCAATAAAGAAACAGTCAATAAACTGTACAAAACTCAATAAAGAAACAGTCAAGAAACTGTACAAAACTAAATAAAGAAACAGTCAATAAACTGTACAAAACTCAATAAAGAACCATTCAATAAACGGTACAAAACTCAATAAAGAAACAGTCAATAAACTGTACAAAACTAAATAAAGAAGCAGTCAATAAACTTTACAAAACTAAATAAAGATCCAGTCAATAAACTGTACAAAACTAAATAAAGAAACAGTCAATAAACTGTACAAAACTAAATAAAGAAACAGTAATTAAACTGTACAAAACTAAATAAAGAAACAGCCAATAAACTGTACAAAACTGAATAAAGAACCAGTCAATAAACTATACAAAAGTCAATAAACAACCAGTCAATAAACTGTACAAAACTTAATAAAGAACCAGTCAATAAACTGTACAAAACTAAATAAAGAAAAAGTCAATAAACTGTACAACACTAAATAAACAAACAGTCAATAAACTGTACAAAACTAAATAAACAACCAGTCAATAAATTGTACACATACTCAATAAAGAAATAGTCAATAAACTGTACAAAACTCAATAAAGAACCAGTCAATACACTGTACAAAACTGAATAAAGAACCAGTCAATAAACTGTACAAAACTAAATGAAGAAAGAGTCAATAAACTGTACAAAACTCAATAAAGAACCAGTCAATAAACAGTACAAAACTGAATAAAGAACCAGTCAATAAATTGTACACAAACTAAATAAAGAAACAGTCAAAAAACTGTACAAAACTGAATAAAGAAACAGTCAATAAACTGTACAAAACTAAATATAAATACAGTCAATAAACTGTACAAAACTCAATAAAGAACAAGTCAATAAACTGTACAAAACTCAATAAAGAACCAGTCAATAAACTATACAAAACTAAATAAAGAAACAGTCAATAAACTGTACAAAACTCAATAAAGAACCAGTCAATAAACTGTACAAACTGAATAAAGAACCAGTCAATAAACTGTACAAAACTCAATAAAGAACCAGTCAATAAACTGTTCAAAACTCAATAAAGAACCATTCAATAAACTGTACAAAACTTAATAAAGAAACAGTCAATAAACTGTACAAAACTAAATAAATAAACAATCAATAAACTGTACAAAACTCAATAAAGAAACAGTCAATAAACAGTACAAAACTAAATAAAGAAACAGTCAATAAACTGTACAAAACTGAATAAAGAACCAGGCAATAAACAGAACAAAACTGAACAAAGAACCAGTTAATAAACTGTGCAAAACTCAATAAAGAAACAGTCGATAAACTGTACAAAACTGAATAAAGAAACAGTCAAAAACTGTACAAAACTCAATGAAGAATCAGTCAATAAACTGTACAAAACTCAATAAAGAACCAGTCAATAAACTGTACAAAACTAAATAAAGAAACAGTCAATAAACTGTACAAAACTAAATAAACAAACAGTCAATAAACTGCACAAAACTCAATAATGAACCAGTCAATAAACTGTACAAAACTAAATAAAGAAACAGTCAATAAACTGTACAAAACTGAATAAAGAAACAGTCAATAAACTGTACAAAACTGAATAAAGAACCAGTCAATAAACTGCACAAAACTCAATAAAGAACCAGTCAATAAACTGTACAAAACTCAATAAAGAAACAGTCAATAAACTGTACAAAACTCAATAAAGAAACAGTCAAGAAACTGTACAAAACTAAGTAAAGAAACAGTCAATAAACTGTACAAAACTCAATAAAGAACCAGTCAATAAACTGTACAAAACTCAATAAAGAAACAGTCAATAAACTGTACAAAACTAAATAAAGAAGCAGTCAATAAACTGTACAAAACTAAATAAAGATCCAGTCAATAAACTGTACAAAACTAAATAAAGAAACAGTCAATAAACTGTACAAAACTAAATAAAGAAACAGTCAATAAACTGTACAAAACTAAATAAAGAAACAGCCTATAAACTGTACAAAACTGAATAAAGAACCAATCAATAAACTATACAAAACTCAATAAAGAACCAGTCAATAAACTGTACAAAAGTCAATAAAGAACCAGTCAATAAACTGTACAAAATTCAATAAAGAACCAGTCAATAAATTGTACCCAACTCAATAAAGAACCAGTCGATAAACTGTACAAAACTGAATAAAGAACCAGTCAATAAACTGTACAAAACTGAACAAAGAACCAGTCAATAAACTGTACAAAACTGAACAAATAACCAGTCAATAAACTATACAAAACTCATTAAAGAACCAGTCAATAAACTGTACAAAATTCAATAAAGAACCAGTCAATAAATTGTACACAAACTCAATAAAGAACCAGTCTATAAACTGTACAAAACTCAATAAAGAAACAGTCAATAAACTGTACAAAACTAAATAAAGAAACAGTCAATAAACTGTACAAAACTAATTAAAAAAACAGTCAATAAACTGTACAAAACTAAATAAACAACCAGTCAATAAATTGTACACAAACAAAATAAAGAAACATTCAATAAACTGTACAAAACTCAATGAAGTATTAGTCAATAAACTTTACAAAACTGAATAAAGAAACAGTAAAAAAACTGTACAAAACTCAGTGAAGAATCAGTGAATAAACTATACAAAACTCAATAAAGAAACAGTCAATAAACTGTACAAAACTCAATAAAGAACCAGTCAATAAACTGTACAAAACTCAATAAAGAACCAGTCAATAAACTGTACAAAACTCAATAAAGAACCAGTCAATAAACTGTACAAAACCCAATAATGAACCAGTCAATAAACTGTACAAAACTAAATAAAGAAACTGTCAATAAACTGTACAAAACTCAATAAAGAACCAGTCAATAAACTGTACAAAACTGAATAAAGAACCCGTCAATAAACAGAACAAAACTGAACAAAGAACCAGTCAATAAACTGTACAAAACTCAATAAAGAAACAGTCAATAAACTGTACGAAACTGAATAAAGAACCAGTCAATAAACTGTACAAAACTCAATAAAGAATTAGTCAATAAACTGTACAAAACTCAATAAAGAAGCAGTCAATAAACTGTACAAAACTAAATACAGAAACAGTCAATAAACTGTAAAAAAACTCAATAAAGAACCAGTCAATAAACTGTACAAAACTCAATAAAGAACCAGTCAATAAACTGTACAAAACTCAATAAAGAAACAGTCATTAAACTGTATAAAACTCAATAAAGAACCAGTCAATAAACTGCTCAAAACTGAACAAAGAACCAGTCAATAAACTGTACAAAACTGAACAAAGAACCTGTCAATAAACTGTACAAAACTAAATGAAGAACCAGTCAATAAACTATACAAAACTCAATAAAGAACTAGTCAATAAACTGTACAAGACTCAATAAAGAACCAGTCAATAAACTGTACAAAATTCAATAAAGAACCAGTCAATAAATTGTACACAAACTCAATAAAGAACCAGTCAATAAACTGTACAAAGCTCAATAAAGAATTAGTCAATAAACTGTACAAAACTCAATAAAGAAGCAGTCAATAAACTGTAAAAAACTAAATTCATAAACAGTCAATAAACTGTAAAAAAACTCAATAAAGAACCAGTCAATAAACTGTACAAAACTCAATAAAGAACCAGTCAATAAACTGTACAAAACTCAATAAAGAAACAGTCAATAAACTGTACAAAACTCAATAAAGAACCAGTCAATAAACTGCTCAAAACTGAACAAAGAATAATGTCAATAAACTGTACAAAACTGAACAAAGAACCAGTCAATAAACTGTACAAAACTAAATGAAGAACCAGTCAATAAACTATACAAAACTCAATAAAGAACTAGTCAATAAACTGTACAAAACTCACTAAAGAACCAGTCAATAAACTGTACAAAATTCAATAAAGAACCAGTCAATAAATTGTACACAAACTCAATAAAGAACCAGTCAATAAACTGTACAAAACTCAATAAAGAACCAGTCAATAAACTGTACAAAACTAAAGAAAGAAACAGTCAATAAACTGTACAAAACTAAATAAACAAACAGTCAATAAACTGTACAAAGCTCAATAAAGAACTAGTCAATAAACTGTACAAAACTAAAAAAAGAAACAGTGAATAAACTGTACAAAACTGAATAAAGAAACAGTCAATAAACTGTACAAAACTGAATAAAGAACCAGTCAATAAACTGTACAAAACTCAATAAAGAACCAGTCAATAAACTGTTCAAAACTCAATAAAGAAACAGTCAATAAACTGTACAAAACTCAATAAAGAAACAGTCAAGAAACTGTACAAAACTAAATAAAGAAACAGTCAATAAACTGTACAAAACTCAATAAAGAACCAGTCAATAAACTGTACAAAACTCAATAAAGAAACAGTCAATAAACTGTACAAAACTAAATAAAGAAGCAGTCAATAAACTGTACAAAACTAAATAAAGAACCAGTCAATAAACTGTACAAAGCTAAATAAAGAAACAGTCAATAAACTGTACAAAACTAAATAAAGAAACAGTCAATAAACTGTACAAAACTAAATAAAGAAACAGCCAATAAACTGTACAAAACTGAATAAAGAACCAGTCAATAAACTATACAAAACTCAATAAAGAACCAGTCAATAAACTGTACAAAAGTCAATAAAGAACCAGTCAATAAACTTTACAAAATTCAATAAAGAACCAGTCAATAAATTGTACACAAACTCAATAAAGAACCAGTCGATAAACTGTACAAAACTGAATAAAGAACCAGTCACTAAACTGTACAAATCTCAATAAAGAATTAGTCAATAAACTGTACAAAACTCAACAAAGAACCAGTCAATAAACTGTACAAAACTGAATAAAGAACCAGTCAATAAACTGTACAAAACTCAATAAAGAAACAGACAATAAACTGTACAAAACTCAATAAAGAAGCAGTCAATAAACTGTACAAAACTAAATACAGAAACAGTCAATAAACTGTAAAAAAACTCAATAAAGAACCAGTCAATAAACTGTACAAAACTCAATTAAGAACCAGTCAATAAACTGTACAAAACTCAATAAAGAAACAGTCAATAAACTGTACAAAACTCAATAAAGAACCAGTCAATAAACTGTTCAAAACTGAACAAAGAACCAGTCAATAAACTGTACAAAACTGAACAAAGAACCAGTCAATAAACTGTACAAAACTAAATGAAGAACCAGTCAATAGACTATACAAAACTCAATAAAGAACTAGTCAATAAACTGTACAAAACTCAATAAAGAACCAGTCAATAAACTGTACAAAATTCAATAAAGAACCAGTCAATAAATTGTACACAAACTCAATAAAGAACCAGTCAATAAACTGTACAAAACTCAATAAAGAACCAGTCAATAAACTGTACAAAACTAAATAAAGAAACAGTCAATAAACTGTACAAAACTATATAAACAAACAGTCAATAAACTGTACAAAACTCAATAAAGAACCAGTCAATAAACTGTACAAAACTAAATAAAGAAACAGTCAATAAACTGTACAAAACTGAATAAAGAAACAGTCAATAAACTGTACAAAACTGAATAAAGAACCAGTCAATAAACTGTACAAAACTCAATAAAGAAACAGTCAATAAACTGTACAAAACTAAATAAAGAAGCAGTCAATAAACTGTACAAAACTAAATAAAGAACCAGTCAATAAACTGTACAAAACTAAATAAAGAAACAGTCAATAAACTGTACAAAACTAAATAAAGAACCAGTCAATAAACTGTACAAAACTAAATAAAGAAACAGCCAATAAACTGTACAAAACTGAATAAAGAACAAGTCAATAAACTATACAAAACTCAATAAAGAACCAGTCAATAAACTGTACAAAAGTCAATAAAGAACCAGTCAATAATCTGTACAAAACTGAACAAAGAACCAGTAAATAAACTATACAAAACTCATTAAAGAACCAGTCAATAAACTGTACAAAATTCAATAAAGAACCAGTCAATAAATTGTACACAAACTCAATAAAGAACCAGTCTATAAACTGTACAAAACCCAATAAAGAAACAGTCAATAAACTGTTCAAAACTAAATAAAGAAACAGTCAATAAACTGTACAAAACTAATTAAACAAACAGTCAATAAACTGTACAAAACTAAAAAAACAACCAGTCAATAAATTGTACACAAACAAAATAAAGAAACAGTCAATAAACTGTAAAAAACTCAATAAAGTATTAGTAAATAAACTGTACAAAACTGAATAAAGAAACAGTAAAAAAACTGTACAAAACTCAGTGAAGAATCAGTGAATAAACTATTCAAAACTCAATAACGAAACAGTCAATAAACTGTACAAAACTCAATAAAGAGCCAGTCAATAAACTGTACAAAACTCAATAAAGAACCAGTCAATAAACTGTACAAAACTCAATAAAGAACCAGTCAATAAACTGTACAAAACCCAATAATGAACCAGTCAATAAACTATACAAAATTAAATAAAGAAACAGTCAATAAACTGTACAAAACTCAAGAAAGAACCAGTCAATAAACTGTACAAAACTGAATAAAGAACCCGTCAATAAACAGAACAAAACTGAACAAAGAACCAGTCAATAAACTGTACAAAACTCAATAAAGAAACAGTCAATAAACTGTACAAAACTGAATAAAGAACCAGTCAATAAACTGTACAAAACTCAATAAAGAACCAGTCAATAAACTGTACAAAACTAAATAAAGAAACAGTCAATAAACTGTACGAAACTGAATAAAGAACCAGTCAATAAACTGTACAAAACTCAATAAAGAAGCAGTCAATAAACTGTACAAAACTAAATACAGAAACAGTCAATAAACTGTAAAAGAACTCAATAAAGAACCAGGCAATAAACTGTACAAAACTCAATAAAGAACGAGTCAATAAACTGTACAAAAATCAATAAAGAAACAGTCAATAAACTGTACAAAACTCAATAAAGAACCAGTCAATAAACTGTTCAAAACTGAACAAAGAACCAGTTAATAAACTGTACAAAACTGAACAAAGAACCAGTCAATAAACTGTACAAAACTAAATGAAGAACCAGTCAATAAACTATACAAAACTCAATAAAGAACCAGTCAATAAACTGTACAAAACTCAATAAAGAACCAGTCAATAAACTGTACAAAATTCAATAAAGAACCAGTCAATAAATTGTACACAAACTCAATAAAGAACCAGTCAATAAACTGTACAAAACTCAATAAAGAACCAGTCAATAAACTGTACAAAACTAAATAAAGAAACAGTCAATAAACTGTACAAAACTAAATAAACAAACAGTCAATAAACTGTACAAAACTCAATAAAGAACCAGTCAATAAACTGTACAAAACTAAAAAAAAAGTCAATAAACTGTACAAAACTAAATAAACAACCAGTCAATAAATTGTACACAAAATAAATAAAGAAACAGTCAATAAACTGTGCAAAACTCAAAAAAGATCCAGTCAATACACTCTACAAAACTCAATAAAGAACCAGTCAATAAACTGTACAAAACTAAATAAAGAAACAGTCAATAAACTGTACAAAACTCAATAAAGAACAAGTCAATAAACTGTACAAAACTAAATAAAGAAACAGTCAATAAACTGTACAAAACTATATAAAGAAACAGTCAATAAACTGTACAAAACTAAATAAAGAAACAGTCAATAAACTGTACAAAACTAAATAAGGAACCAGTCAATAAATTGTACAGAAACTAAATAAAGAAACAGTCAATAAACTGTACAAAACTGAATAAAGAAACAGTCAATAAACTGTACAAAACTAAATATAGTAACAGTCAATAAACTGTACAAACCTAAGTAAAGAACCTGTCAATAAACTGTACAAAACTAAATAAAGAACCAGTCAATAAACTGTACAAAACTGAATAAATAACAAGTCAATAAACTATACAAAACTCAATAAAGAACCAGTCAATAAACTGTACAAAAGTCAATAAAGAACCAGTCAATAAACTGTACAAAACTGAACAAAGAACCAGTCAATAAACTATACAAAACGCATTAAAGAACCAGTCAATAAACTGTACAAAACTCAATAAAGAAACAGTCAATAAACTGTACAAAACTCAATAAAGAAACAGTCTAGAAACTGTACAAAACTAAATAAAGAAACAGTCAATAAACTGTACAAAACTCAATAAAGAACCAGTCAATAAACTGTACAAAACTCAATAAAGAAACAGTCAATAAACTGTACAAAACTAAATAAAGAAGCAGTCAATAAACTGTGCAAAACTAAATAAAGAACCAGTCAATAAACTGTACAAAGCTAAATAAAGAAACAGTCAATAAACTGTACAAATCTAAATAAAGAAACAGTCAATAAACTGTACAAAACTAAATAAAGAAACAGCCAATAAACTGTACAAAACTGAATTAAGAACCAGTCAATAAACAATACAAAACTCAATAAAGAACCAGTCAATAAACTGTACAAAAGTCAATAAAGAACCAGTCAATAAACTGTACAAAATAAAATAAAGAACCAGTCAATAAATTGTACACAAACTCAATAAAGAACCAGTCGATAAACTGTACAAAACTCAATAAAGAACCAGTCAATAAACTGTTCAAAACTGAACAAAGAACCAGTCAATAAACTGTACAAAACTGAACAAAGAACCAGTCAATAAACTGTACAAAACTAAATGAAGAACCAGTCAATAGACTATACAAAACTCAATAAAGAACCAGTCAATAAACTGTACAAAACTCAATAAAGAACCAGTCAATAAACTGTACAAAATTCAATAAAGAACCAGTCAATAAATTGTACACAAACTCAATAAAGAACCAGTCAATAAACTGTACAAAACTCAATAAAGAACCAGTCAATAAACTGTACAAAACTAAATAAAGAAACAGTCAATAAACTGTACAAAACTATATAAACAAACAGTCAATAAACTGTACAAAACTCAATAAAGAACCAGTCAATAAACTGTACAAAACTAAATAAAGAAACAGTCAATAAACTGTACAAAACTGAATAAAGAAACAGTCAATAAACTGTACAAAACTGAATAAAGAACCAGTCAATAAACTGTACAAAACTCAATAAAGAAACAGTCAATAAACTGTACAAAACTAAATAACGAAGCAGTCAATAAACTGTACAAAACTAAATAAAGAACCAGTCAATAAACTGTACAAAACTAAGTAAAGAAACAGTCAATAAACTGTACAAAACTAAATAAAGAACCAGTCAATAAACTGTACAAAACTAAATAAAGAAACAGCCAATAAACTGTACAAAACTGAATAAAGTACAAGTCAATAAACTATAAAAAACTCAATAAAGAACCAGTCAATAAACTGTACAAAAGTCAATAAAGAACCAGTCAATAAACTGTACAAAACTGAACAAAGAACCAGTAAATAAACTATACAAAACTCATTAAAGAACCAGTCAATAAACAGTACAAAATTCAATAAAGAACCAGTCAATAAATTGTACACAAACTCAATAAAGAACCAGTCTATAAACTGTACAAAACTCAATAAAGAAACAGTCAATAAACTGTTCAAAACTAACTAAAGAAACAGTCAATAAACTGTACAAAACTAATTAAACAAACAGTCAATAAACTGTACAAAACTAAAAAAACAACCAGTCAATAAATTGTACACAAACAAAATAAAGAAACAGTCAATAAACTGTACAAAACTCAATAAAGTATTAGTCAATAAACTGTACAAAACTGAATAAAGAAACAGTAAAAAAACTGTACAAAACTCAGTGAAGAATCAGTGAATAAACTATTCAAAACTCAATAACGAAACAGTCAATAAACTGTACAAAACTCAATAAAGAACCAGTCAATAAACTGTACAAAACTCAATAAAGAACCAGTCAATAAACTGTACAAAACTCAATAAAGAACCAGTCAATAAACTGTACAAAACCCAATAATGAACCAGTCAATAAACTATACAAAATTAAATAAAGAAACAGTCAATAAACTGTACAAAACTCAAGAAAGAACCAGTCACTAAACTGTACAAAACTGAATAAAGAACCAGTCAATAAACAGAACAAAACTGAACAAAGAACCAGTCAATAAACTGTACAAAACAAAATAAAGAAACAGTCAATAAACTGTACGAAACTGAATAAAGAACCAGTCAATAAACTGTTCAAAACTGAACAAAGAACCAGTCAATAAACTGTACAAAACTCAATAAAGAATTAGTCAATAAACTGTACAAAACTCAATAAAGAAGCAGTCAATAAACTGTACAAAACTAAATACAGAAACAGTCAATAAACTGTAAAAAAACTCAATAAAGAAACAGTCAATAAACAGTACAAAACTCAATAAAGAACCAGTCAATAAACTGTTCAAAACTGAACAAAGAACCAGTCAATAAACTGTACAAAACTGAACAAAGAACCAGTCAATAAACTGTACAAAACTAAATGAAGAACCAGTCAATAAACTATACAAAACTCAATAAAGAACCAGTCAATAAACTGTACAAAACTCAATAAAGAACCAGTCAATAAACTGTACAAAATTCAATAAAGAACCAGTCAATAAATTGTACACAAACTCAATAAAGAACCAGTCAATAAACTGTACAAAACTCAATAAAGAACCAGTCAATAAACTGTACAAAACTAAATAAAGAAACAGTCAATAAACTGTACAAAACTAAATAAAGAAACAGTCAATAAACTGTACAAAACTCAATAAAGAACCAGTCAATAAACTGTTCAAAACTGAACAAAGAACCAGTCAATAAACTGTACAAAACTGAACAAAGAACCAGTCAATAAACTGTACAAAACTAAATGAAGAACCAGTCAATAGACTATACAAAACTCAATAAAGAACCAGTCAATAAACTGTACAAAACTCAATAAAGAACCAGTCAATAAACTGTACAAAATTCAATAAAGAACCAGTCAATAAATTGTACACAAACTCAATGAAGAACCAGTCAATAAACTGTACAAAACTCAATAAAGAACCAGTCAATAAACTGTACAAAACTAAATAAAGAAACAGTCAATAAACTGTACAAAACTATATAAACAAACAGTCAATAAACTGTACAAAACTCAATAAAGAACCAGTCAATAAACTGTACAAAACTAAATAAAGAAACAGTCAATAAACTGTACAAAACTGAATAAAGAAACAGTCAATAAACTGTACAAAACTGAATAAAGAACCAGTCAATAAACTGTACAAAACTCAATAAAGAAACAGTCAATAAACTGTACAAAACTAAATAAAGAAGCAGTCAATAAACTGTACAAAACTAAATAAAGAACCAGTCAATAAACTGTACAAAACTAAATAAAGAAACAGTCAATAAACTGTACAAAACTAAATAAAGAACCAGTCAATAAACTGTACAAAACTAAATAAAGAAACAGCCAGTAAACTGTACAAAACTGAATAAAGAACAAGTCAATAAACTATACAAAACTCAATAAAGAACCAGTCAATAAACTGTACAAAAGTCAATAAAGAACCAGTCAATAAACTGTACAAAACTGAACAAAGAACCAGTAAATAAACTATACAAAACTCATTAAAGAACCAGTCAATAAACTGTACAAAATTCAATAAAGAACCAGTCAATAAATTGTACACAAACTCAATAAAGAACCAGTCTATAAACTGTACAAAACTCAATAAAGAAACAGTCAATAAACTGTTCAAAACTAAATAAAGAAACAGTCAATAAACTGTACAAAACTAATTAAACAAACAGTCAATAAACTGTACAAAACTAAAAAAAACAACCAGTCAATAAATTGTACACAAACAAAATAAAGAAACAGTCAATAAACTGTACAAAACTTAATAAAGTATTAGTCAATAAACTGTACAAAACTGAATAAAGAAACAGTAAAAAAACTGTACAAAACTCAGTGAAGAATCAGTGAATAAACTATTCAAAACTCAATAACGAAACAGTCAATAAACTGTACAAAACTCAATAAAGAACCAGTCAATAAACTGTACAAAACTCAATAAAGAACCAGTCAATAAACTGTACAAAACTCAATAAAGAACCAGTCAATAAACTGTACAAAACCCAATAATGAACCAGTCAATAAACTATACAAAATTAAATAAAGAAACAGTCAATAAACTGTACAAAACTCAAGAAAGAACCAGTCACTAAACTGTACAAAACTGAATAAAGAACCAGTCAATAAACAGAACAAAACTGAACAAAGAACCAGTCAATAAACTGTACAAAACTCAATAAAGAAACAGTCAATAAACTGTACGAAACTGAATAAAGAACCAGTCAATAAACTGTACAAAACTCAATAAAGAATTAGTCAATAAACTGTACAAAACTCAATAAAGAAGCAGTCAATAAACTGTACAAAACTAAATACAGAAACAGTCAATAAACTGTAAAAAAACTCAATAAAGAAACAGTCAATAAACTGTACAAAACTCAACAAAGAACCAGTAAATAAACTGTTCAAAACTGAACAAAGAACCAGTCAACAAACTGTACAAAACTGAACAAAGAACCAGTCAATAAACTGTACAAAACTAAATGAAGAACCAGTCAATAAACTATACAAAACTCAATAAAGAACCAGTCAATAAACTGTACAAAACTCAATAAAGAACCAGTCAATAAACTGTACAAAATTCAATAAAGAACCAGTCAATAAATTGTACACAAACTCAATAAAGAACCAGTCAATAAACTGTACAAAACTCAATAAAGAACCAGTCAATAAACTGTACAAAACTAAATAAAGAAACAGTCAATAAACTGTACAAAACTAAATAAACAAACAGTCAATAAACTGTACAAAACTCAATAAAGAACCAGTCAATAAACTGTACAAAACTAAAAAAAAAGTCAATAAACTGTACGAAACTAAATAAACAACCAGTCAATAAATTGTACACAAAATAAATAAAGAAACAGTCAATAAACTGTACAAAACTCAAAAAAGATCCAGTCAATACACTCTACAAAACTCAATAAAGAACCAGTCAATAAACTGTACAAAACTAAATAAAGAAACAGTCAATAAACTGTACAAAACTCAATAAAAAACAAGTCAATAAACTGTACAAAACTAAATAAAGAAACAGTCAATAAACTGTACAAAACTATATAAAGAAACAGTCAATAAACTGTACAAAACTAAATTAAGAAACAGTCAATAAACTGTACAAAACTAAATAAGGAACCAGTCAATAAATTGTACAGAAACTAAATAAAGAAACAGTCAATAAACTGTACAAAACTGAATAAAGAAACAGTCAATAAACTGTACAAAACTAAATATAGTAACAGTCAATAAACTGTACAAACCTAAGTAAAGAACCTGTCAATAAACTGTACAAAACTAAATAAAGAACCAGTCAATAAACTGTACAAAACTCAATAAAGAACAAGTCAATAAACTATACAAAACCCAATAATGAACCAGTCAATAAACTATACAAAATTAAATAAAGAAACAGTCAATAAACTGTACAAAACTGAACAAAGAACCAGTCAATAAACTGTACAAAACTGAATAAAGAACCCGTCAATAAACAGAACAAAACTGAACAAAGAACCAGTCAATAAACTGTACAAAACTCAATAAAGAAACAGTCAATAAACTGTACAAAACTCAATAAAGAAACAGTCAATAAACTGTACAAAACTAAATAAAGAAACAGTCAATAAACTGTACAAAACTCAATAAAGAACCAGTCAATAAACTGTACAAAACTCAATAAAGAAACAGTCAATAAACTGTACAAAACTAAATAAAGAACCAGTCAATAAACTGTACAAAGCTAAATAAAGAAACAGTCAATAAACTGTACAAAACTAAATAAAGAAACAGTCAATAAACTGTACAAAACTAAATAAAGAAACAGCCATAATATACTGTACAAAACTGAATAAAGAACCAGTCAATAAACTATACAAAACTCAATAAAGAACCAGTCAATAAACTGTACAAAATTCAATAAAGAACCAGTCAATAAATTGTACACAAACTCAATAAAGAAGCAGTCGATAAACTGTACAAAACTGAATAAAGAACCAGTCAATAAACTGTACAAAACTCAATAAAGAATTAGTCAATAAACTGTACAAAACTCAATAAAGAACCAGTCAATAAACTGTACAAAACTGAATAAAGAACCAGTCAATAAACTGTACAAAACTCAATAAAGAAACAGACAATAAACTGTACAAAACTCAATAAAGAAGCAGTCAATAAACTGTACAAAACTAAATACAGAAACAGTCAATAAACTGTAAAAAAACTCAATAAAGAACCAGTCAATTAACTGTACAAAACTCAATAAAGAACCAGTCAATAAACTGTACAAAACTCAATAAAGAAACAGTCAATAAACTGTACAAAACTCAATAAAGAACCAGTCAATAAACTGTTCAAAACTGAACAAAGAACCACTCAATAAACTGTACAAAACTGAACAAAGAACCAGTCAATAAACTGTACAAAACTAAATGAAGAACCAGTCAATAGACTATACAAAACTCAATAAAGAACCAGTCAATAAACTGTACAAAACTCTATAAGGAACCAGTCAATAAACTGTACTAAATTCAATAAAGAACCAGTCAATAAATTGTACACAAACTCAATAAAGAACCAGTCAATAAACTGTACAAAACTCAATAAAGAACCAGTCAATAAACTGTACAAAACTAAATAAAGAAACAGTCAATAAACTGTACAAAACTATATAAACAAACAGTCAATAAATTGTACAAAACTCAATAAAGAACCAGTCAATAAACTGTACAAAACTAAATAAAGAAACAGTCAATAAACTGTACAAAACTGAATAAAGAAACAGTCAATAAACTGTACAAAACTGAATAAAGAACCAGTCAATAAACTGAACAAAACTCAATAAAGAAACAGTCAATAAACTGTACAAAACTAAATAAAGAAGCAGTCAATAAACTGTACAAAACTAAATAAAGAACCAGTCAATAAACTGTACAAAACTAAATAAAGAAACAGTCAATAAACTGTACAAAACTAAATAAAGAACCAGTCAATAAACTGTACAAAACTAAATAAAGAAACAGCCAAAAAACTGTACAAAACTGAATAAAGAACAAGTCAATAAACTATACAAAACTCAATAAAGAACCAGTCAATAAACTGTACAAAAGTCAATAAAGAACCAGTCAATAAATTGTACACAAACCAAATAAAGAACCAGTCAATAAACTGTTCAAAACTAAATAAAGAAACAGTCAATAAACTGTACAAAACTAATTAAACAAACAGTCAATAAACTGTACAAAACTAAATAAACAACCAGTCAATAAATTGTACACAAACAAAATAAAGAACCAGTCAATAAACTGTACAAAACTAAATAAAGAAACAGTCAATAAACTGTACAAAACTAAATAAACAAACAGTCAATAAACTGTACAAAACTCAATAAAGAACCAGTCAATAAACTGTACAAAACTAAAAAAAAAAGTCAATAAACTGTACGAAACTAAATAAACAACCAGTCAATAAATTGTACACAAAATAAATAAAGAAACAGTCAATAAACTGTACAAAACTCAAAAAAGATCCAGTCAATACACTCTACAAAACTCAATAAAGAACCAGTCAATAAACTGTACAAAACTAAATAAAGAAACAGTCAATAAACTGTACAAAACTCAATAAAAAACAAGTCAATAAACTGTACAAAACTAAATAAAGAAACAGTCAATAAACTGTACAAAACTATATAAAGAAACAGTCAATAAACTGTACAAAACTAAATTAAGAAACAGTCAATAAACTGTACAAAACTAAATAAGGAACCAGTCAATAAATTGTACAGAAACTAAATAAAGAAACAGTCAATAAACTGTACAAAACTGAATAAAGAAACAGTCAATAAACTGTACAAAACTAAATATAGTAACAGTCAATAAACTGTACAAACCTAAGTAAAGAACCTGTCAATAAACTGTACAAAACTAAATAAAGAACCAGTCAATAAACTGTACAAAACTCAATAAAGAACAAGTCAATAAACTATGCAAAACCCAATAATGAACCAGTCAATAAACTATACAAAATTAAATAAAGAAACAGTCAATAAACTGTACAAAACTGAACAAAGAACCAGTCAATAAACTGTACAAAACTGAATAAAGAACCCGTCAATAAACAGAACAAAACTGAACAAAGAACCAGTCAATAAACTGTACAAAACTCAATAAAGAAACAGTCAATAAACTGTACAAAACTCAATAAAGAAACAGTCAATAAACTGTACAAAACTAAATAAAGAAACAGTCAATAAACTGTACAAAACTCAATAAAGAACCAGTCAATAAACTGTACAAAACTCAATAAAGAAACAGTCAATAAACTGTACAAAACTAAATAAAGAACCAGTCAATAAACTGTACAAAGCTAAATAAAGAAACAGTCAATAAACTGTACAAAACTCAATAAAGAAACAGTCAATAAACTGTACAAAACTAAATAAAGAAACAGCCATAATATACTGTACAAAACTGAATAAAGAACCAGTCAATAAACTATACAAAACTCAATAAAGAACCAGCCAATAAACTGTACAAAATTCAATAAAGAACCAGTCAATAAATTGTACACAAACTCAATAAAGAAGCAGTCGATAAACTGTACAAAACTGAATAAAGAACCAGTCAATAAACTGTACAAAACTCAATAAAGAATTAGTCAATAAACTGTACAAAACTCAATAAAGAACCAGTCAATAAACTGTACAAAACTGAATAAAGAACCAGTCAATAAACTGTACAAAACTCAATAAAGAAACAGACAATAAACTGTACAAAACTCAATAAAGAAGCAGTCAATAAACTGTACAAAACTAAATACAGAAACAGTCAATAAACTGTAAAAAAACTCAATAAAGAACCAGTCAATTAACTGTACAAAACTCAATAAAGAACCAGTCAATAAACTGTACAAAACTCAATAAAGAACCAGTCAATAAACTGTACAAAACTCAATAAAGAACCAGTCAATAAACTGTTCAAAACTGAACAAAGAACCAGTCAATAAACTGTACAAAACTGAACAAAGAACCAGTCAATAAACTGTACAAAACTAAATGAAGAACCAGTCAATAGACTATACAAAACTCAATAAAGAACCAGTCAATAAACTGTACAAAACTCTATAAGGAACCAGTCAATAAACTGTACTAAATTCAATAAAGAACCAGTCAATAAATTGTACACAAACTCAATAAAGAACCAGTCAATAAACTGTACAAAACTCAATAAAGAACCAGTCAATAAACTGTACAAAACTAAATAAAGAAACAGTCAATAAACTGTACAAAACTATATAAACAAACAGTCAATAAACTGTACAAAACTCAATAAAGAACCAGTCAATAAACTGTACAAAACTAAATAAAGAAACAGTCAATAAACTGTACAAAACTGAATAAAGAAACAGTCAATAAACTGTACAAAACTGAATAAAGAACCAGTCAATAAACTGTACAAAACTCAATAAAGAAACAGTCAATAAACTGTACAAAACTAAATAAAGAAGCAGTCAATAAACTGTACAAAACTAAATAAAGAACCAGTCAATAAACTGTACAAAACTAAATAAAGAAACAGTCAATAAACTGTACAAAACTAAATAAAGAACCAGTCAATAAACTGTACAAAACTAAATAAAGAAACAGCCAAAAAACTGTACAAAACTGAATAAAGAACAAGTCAATAAACTATACAAAACTCAATAAAGAACCAGTCAATAAACTGTACAAAAGTCAATAAAGAACCAGTCAATAAACTGTACAAAACTGAACAAAGAACCAGTCAATAAACTATACAAAACGCATTAAAGAACCAGTCAATAAACTGTACAAAATTCAATAAAGAACCAGTCAATAAATTGTACACAAACTCAATAAAGAACCAGTCTATAAACTGTACAAAACTCAATAAAGAAACAGTCAATAAACTGTTCAAAACTAAATAAAGAAACAGTCAATAAACTGTACAAAACTAATTAAACAAACAGTCAATAAACTGTACAAAACTAAATAAACAACCAGTCAATAAATTGTACACAAACAAAATAAAGAAACAGTCAATAAACTGTACAAAACTCAATAAAGTATTAGTCAATAAACTGTACAAAACTGAATAAAGAAACAGTAAAAAAACTGTACAAAACTCAGTGAAGAATCTGTGAATAAACTATTCAAAACTCAATAACGAAACAGTCAATAAACTGTACAAAACTCAATAAAGAACCAGTCAATAAACTGAACAAAACTCAATAAAGAACCAGTCAATAAACTGTACAAAACCCAATAAAGAACCAGTCAATAAACTGTACAAAACCCAATAATGAACCAGTCAATAAACTATACAAAACTGAATAAAAAACAAGTCAATAAACTATACAAAACTCAAGAAAGAACCAGTCAATAAACTGTACAAAAGTCAATAAAGAACCAGTCAATAAACTGTACAAAACTGAACAAAGAACCAGTCAATAAACTATACAAAACTCATTAAAGAACCAGTCAATAAACTGTACAAAATTCAATAAAGAACCAGTCAATAAATTGTACACAAACTCAATAAAGAACCAGTCTATAAACTGTACAAAACTCAATAAAGAAACAGTCAATAAACTGTACAAAACTAATTAAACAAACAGTCAATAAACTGTACAAAACTAAATAAACAACCAGTCAATAAATTGTACACAAACAAAATAAAGAAACAGTCAATAAACTGTACAAAACTCAATAAAGTATTAGTCAATAAACTGTACAAAACTGAATAAAGAAACAGTAAAAAAACTGTACAAAAATCAGTGAAGAATCAGTGAATAAACTATTCAAAACTCAATAACGAAACAGTCAATAAACTGTACAAAACTAAATAAAGAACCAGTCAATAAACTGTACAAAACTCAATAAAGAACCAGTCAATAAACTGTACAAAACTCAATAAAGAACCAGTCAATAAACTGTACAAAACCCAATAATGAACCAGTCAATAAACTATACAAAATTAAATAAAGAAACAGTCAATAAACTGTACAAAACTCAAGAAAGAACCAGTCAATAAACTGTACAAAACTGAATAAAGAACCCGTCAATAAACAGAACAAAACTGAACAAAGAACCAGTCAATAAACTGTACAAAACTCAATAAAGAAACAGTCAATAAACTGTACGAAACTGAATTAAGAACCAGTCAATAAACTGTACAAAACTCAATAAAGAATTAGTCAATAAACTGTACAAAACTCAATAAAGAAGCAGTCAATAAACTGTACAAAACTAAATACAGAAACAGTCAATAAACTGTAAAAAAACTCAATAAAGAACCAGTCAATAAACTGTACAAAACTCAATAAAGAACCAGTCAATAAACTGTACAAAAATCAATAAAGAAACAGTCAATAAACTGTACAAAACTCAATAAAGAACCAGTCAATAAACTGTTCAAAACTGAACAAAGAACCAGTCAATAAACTGTACAAAACTGAACAAAGAACCAGTCAATAAACTGTACAAAACTAAATGAAGAACCAGTCAATAAACTATACAAAACTCAATAAAGAACCAGTCAATAAACTGTACAAAACTCAATAAAGAACTAGTCAATAAACTGTAAAAAAACTCAATAAAGAACCAGTCAATAAACTGTACAAAACTCAATAAAGAACCAGTCAATAAACTGTACAAAACTCAATAAAGAAACAGTCAATAAACTGTACAAAACTCAATAAAGAACCAGTCAATAAACTGTTCAAAACTGAACAAAGAACCAGTCAATAAACTGTACAAAACTGAACAAAGAACCAGTCAATAAACTGTACAAAACTAAATGAAGAACCAGTCAATAGACTATACAAAACTCAATAAAGAACCAGTCAATAAACTGTACAAAACTCAATAAAGAACTAGTCAATAAACTGTACAAAACTCAATAAAGAACCAGTCAATAAATTGTACACAAACTCAATAAAGAACCAGTCAATAAACTGTACAAAACTCAATAAAGAACCAGTCAATAAACTGTACAAAACTAAATAAAGAAACAGTCAATAAACTGTACAAAACTATATAAACAAACAGTCAATAAACTGTACAAAACTCAATAAAGAACCAGTCAATAAACTGTACAAAACTAAATAAAGAAGCAGTCAATAAACTGTACAAAACTAAATAAAAAACCAGTCAATAAACTGTACAAAGCTAAATAAAGAAACAGTCAATAAACTGTACAAAACTAAATAAAGAAACAGTCAATAAACTGTACAAAACTAAATAAAGAAACAGCCAATAAACTGTACAAAACTGAATAAAGAACCAGTCAATAAACTATACAAAACTCAAAAAGAACCAGTCAATAAACTGTACAAAAGTCAATAAAGAACCAGTCAATAAACTGTACAAAATTCAATAAAGAACCAGTCAATAAATTGTACACAAACTCAATAAAGAACCAGTCGATAAACTGTACAAAACTGAATAAAGAACCAGTCAATAAACTGTACAAAACTCAATAAAGAATTAGTCAATAAACTGTACAAAACTCAATAAAGAACCAGTCAATAAACTGTACAAAACTGAATAAAGAACCAGTCAATAAACTGTACAAAACTCAATAAAGAAACAGACAATAAACTGTACAAAACTCAATAAAGAAGCAGTCAATAAACTGTTCAAAACTAAATACAGAAACAGTCAATAAACTGTAAAAAAACTCAATAAAGAACCAGTCAATAAACTGTACAAAACTCAATAAAGAACCAGTCAATAAACTGTACAAAACTCAATAAAGAAACAGTCAATAAACTGTACAAAACTCAATAAAGAACCAGTCAATAAACTGTTCAAAACTGAACAAAGAACCAGTCAATAAACTGTACAAAACTGAACAAAGAACCAGTCAATAAACTGTACAAAACTAAATGAAGAACCAGTCAATAGACTATACAAAACTCAATAAAGAACCAGTCAATAAACTGTACAAAACTCAATAAAGAACCAGTCAATAAACTGTACAAAATTCAATAAAGAACCAGTCAATAAATTGTACACAAACTCAATAAAGAACCAGTCAATAAACTGTACAAAACTCAATAAAGAACCAGTCTATAAACTCTACAAAACTAAATAAAGAAACAGTCAATAAACTGTACAAAACTATATAAACAAACAGTCAATAAACTGTACAAAACTCAATAAAGAACCAGTCAATAAACTGTACAAAACTAAATAAAGAAACAGTCAATAAACTGTACAAAACTGAATAAAGAAACAGTCAATAAACTGTACAAAACTGAATAAAGAACCATTCAATAAACTGTACAAAACTCAATAAAGAAACAGTCAATAAACTGTACAAAACTAAATAAAGAAGCAGTCAATAAACTGTACAAAACTAAATAAAGAACCAGTCAATAAACTGTACAAAACTAAATAAAGAAACAGTCAATAAACTGTACAAAACTAAATAAAGAACCAGTCAATAAACTGTACAAAACTAAATAAAGAAACAGCCAATAAACTGTACAAAACTGAATAAAGAACAAGTCAATAAACTATACAAAACTCAATAAAGAACCAGTCAATAAACTGTACAAAAGTCAATAAAGAACCAGTCAATAAACTGTACAAAACTGAACAAAGAACCAGTCTATAAACTATACAAAACTCATTAAAGAACCAGTCAATAAACTGTACAAAATTCAATAAAGAAACAGTCAATAAATTGTACACAAACTCAATAAAGAACCAGTCTATAAACTGTACAAAACTCAATAAAGAAACAGTCAATAAACTGTTCAAAACTAAATAAAGAAACAGTCAATAAACTGTACAAAACTAATTAAACAAACAGTCAATAAACTGTACAAAACTAAATAAACAACCAGTCAATAAATTGTACACAAACAAAATAAAGAAACAGTCAATAAACTGTACAAAACTCAATAAAGTATTAGTCAATAAACTGTACAAAACTGAATAAAGAAACAGTAAAAAAACTGTACAAAAATCAGTGAAGAATCAGTGAATAAACTATTCAAAACTCAATAACGAAACAGTCAATAAACTGTACAAAACTCAATAAAGAACCAGTCAATAAACTGTACAAAACTCAATAAAGAACCAGTCAATAAACTGTACAAAACTCAATAAAGAACCAGTCAATAAACTGTACAAAACCCAATAATGAACCAGTCAATAAACTATACAAAATTAAATAAAGAAACAGTCAATAAACTGTACAAAACTCAAGAAAGAACCAGTCAATAAACTGTACAAAACTGAATAAAGAACCCGTCAATAAACAGAACAAAACTGAACAAAGAACCAGTCAATAAACTGTACAAAACTCAATAAAGAAACAGTCAATAAACTGTACGAAACTGAATAAAGAACCAGTCCATAAACTGTACAAAACTCAATAAAGAATTAGTCAATAAACTGTACAAAACTCAATAAAGAAGCAGTCAAACAACTGTACAAAACTAAATACAGAAACAGTCAATAAACTGTAAAAAAACTCAATAAAGAACCAGTCAATAAACTGTACAAAATTCAATAAAGAACCAGTCAATAAACTGTACAAAAATCAATAAAGAAACAGTCAATAAACTGTACAAAACTCAATAAAGAACCAGTCAATAAACTGTTCAAAACTGAACAAAGAACCAGTCAATAAACTGTACAAAACTGAACAAAGAACCAGTCAATAAACTGTACAAAACTAAATGAAGAACCAGTCAATAAACTGTACAAAACTCAATAAAGAACCAGTCAATAAACTGTACAAAACTCAATAAAGAACCAGTCAATAAACTGTAAAAAAACTCAATAAAGAACCAGTCAATAAACTGTACAAAACTCAATAAAGAACCAGTCAATAAACTGTACAAAACTCAATAAAGAAACAGTCTATAAACTGTACAAAACTCAATAAAGAACCAGTCAATAAACTGTTCAAAACTAAATAAAGAAACAGTCAATAAACTGTACAAAACTAATTAAACAAACAGTCAATAAACTGTACAAAACTAAATAAACAACCAGTCAATAAATTGTACACAAACAAAATAAAGAAACAGTCAATAAACTGTACAAAACTCAATAAAGTATTAGTCAATAAACTGTACAAAACTGAATAAAGAAACAGTAAAAAAAACTACAAAAATCAGTGAAGAATCAGTGAATAAACTATTCAAAACTCAATAACGAAACAGTCAATAAACTGTACAAAACTCAATAAAGAACCAGTCAATAAACTGTACAAAACTCAATAAAGAACCAGTCAATAAACTGTTCAAAACTGAACAAAGAACCAGTCAATAAACTGTACAAAACTGAACAAAGAACCAGTCAATAAACTGTACAAAACTAAATGAAGAACCAATCAATAAACTATACAAAACTCAATAAAGAACCAGTCAATAAACTGTACAAAACTCAATAAAGAACCAGTCAATAAACTGTAAAAAAACTCAATAAAGAACCAGTCAATAAACTGTACAAAACTCAATAAAGAACCAGTCAATAAACTGTACAAAACTCAATAAAGAAACAGTCAATAAACTGTACAAAACTCAATAAAGAACCAGTCAATAAACTGTTCAAAACTAAATAAAGAAACAGTCAATAAACTGTACAAAACTAATTAAACAAACAGTCAATAAACTGTACAAAACTAAATAAACAACCAGTCAATAAATTGTACACAAACAAAATAAAGAAACAGTCAATAAACTGTACAAAACTCAATAAAGTATTAGTCAATAAACTGTACAAAACTGAATAAAGAAACAGTAAAAAAAACTGTACAAAAATCAGTGAAGAATCAGTGAATAAACTATTCAAAACTCAATAACGAAACAGTCAATAAACTGTACAAAACTCAATAAAGAACCAGTCAATAAACTGTACAAAACTCAATAAAGAACCAGTCAATAAACTGTACAAAACTCAATAAAGAACCAGTCAATAAACTGTACAAAACCCAATAATGAACCAGTCAATAAACTATACAAAATTAAATAAAGAAACAGTCAATAAACTGTACAAAACTCAAGAAAGAACCAGTCAATAAACTGTACAAAACTGAATAAAGAACCCGTCAATAAACAGAACAAAACTGAACAAAGAACCAGTCAATAAACTGTACAAAACTCAATAAAGAAACAGTCAATAAACTGTACGAAACAGAATAAAGAACCAGTCAATAAACTGTACAAAACTCAATAAAGAATTAGTCAATAAACTGTACAAAACTCAATAAAGAAGCAGTCAAACAACTGTACAAAACTAAATACAGAAACAGTCAATAAACTGTAAAAAAACTCAATAAAGAACCAGTCAATAAACTGTACAAAATTCAATAAAGAACCAGTCAATAAACTGTACAAAAATCAATAAAGAAACAGTCAATAAACTGTACAAAACTCAATAAAGAACCAGTCAATAAACTGTTCAAAACTGAACAAAGAACCAGTCAATAAACTGTACAAAACTGAACAAAGAACCAGTCAATAAACTGTACAAAACTAAATGAAGAACCAGTCAATAAACTATACAAAACTCAATAAAGAACCAGTCAATAAACTGTACAAAACTCAATAAAGAACCAGTCAATAAACTGTAAAAAAACTCAATAAAGAACCAGTCAATAAACTGTACAAAACTCAATAAAGAACCAGTCAATAAACTGTACAAAACTCAATCAAGAAACAGTCAATAAACTGTACAAAACTCAATAAGGAACCAGTCAATAAACTGTACAAAACTCAATAAAGAACCAGTCAATAAACTGTACAAAACTCAATAAAGAAACAGTCAATAAACTGTACAAAACTCAATAAAGAACCAGTCAATAAACTGTTCAAAACTAAATAAAGAAACAGTCAATAAACTGTACAAAACTAATTAAACAAACAGTCAATAAACTGTACAAAACTAAATAAACAACCAGTCAATAAATTGTACACAAACAAAATAAAGAAACAGTCAATAAACTGTACAAAACTCAATAAAGTATTAGTCAATAAACTGTACAAAACTGAATAAAGAAACAGTAAAAAAACTGTACAAAACTCAGTGAAGAATCTGTGAATAAACTATTCAAATCTCAATAACGAAACAGTCAATAAACTGTACAAAACTCAATAAAGAACCAGTCAATAAACTGTACAAAACTCAATAAAGAACCAGTCAATAAACTGTACAAAACTCAATAAAGAACCAGTCAATAAACTGTACAAAACCCAATAATGAACCAGTCAATAAACTATACAAAACTGAATAAAGAACAAGTCAATAAACTATACAAAACTCAAGAAAGAACCAGTCAATAAACTGTACAAAAGTCAATAAAGAACCAGTCAATAAACTGTACAAAACTGAACAAAGAACCAGTCAATAAACTATACAAAACTCATTAAAGAACCAGTCAATAAACTGTACAAAATTCAATAAAGAACCAGTCAATAAATTGTACACAAACTCAATAAAGAACCAGTCTATAAACTGTACAAAACTCAATAAAGAAACAGTCAATAAACTGTTCAAAACTAAATAAAGAAACAGTCAATAAACTGTACAAAACTAATTAAACAAACAGTCAATAAACTGTACAAAACTAAATAAACAACCAGTCAATAAATTGTACACAAACAAAATAAAGAAACAGTCAATAAACTGTACAAAACTCAATAAAGTATTAGTCAATAAACTGTACAAAACTGAATAAAGAAACAGTAAAAAAAACTGTACAAAAATCAGTGAAGAATCAGTGAATAAACTATTCAAAACTCAATAACGAAACACGCAATAAACTGTACAAAACTCAATAAAGAACCAGTCAATAAACTGTACAAAACTCAATAAAGAACCAGTCAATAAACTGTACAAAACTCAATAAAGAACCAGTCAATAAACTGTACAAAACCCAATAATGAACCAGTCAATAAACTATACAAAATTAAATAAAGAAACAGTCAATAAACTGTACAAAACTCAAGAAAGAACCAGTCAATAAACTGTACAAAACTGAATAAAGAACCCGTCAATAAACAGAACAAAACTGAACAAAGAACCAGTCAATAAACTGTACAAAACTCAATAAAGAAACAGTCAATAAACTGTACGAAACTGAATAAAGAACCAGTCAATAAACTGTACAAAACTCAATAAAGAATTAGTCAATAAACTGTACAAAACTCAATAAAGAAGCAGTCAATAAACTGTACAAAACTAAATACAGAAACAGTCAATAAACTGTAAAAAAACTCAATAAAAAACCAGTCAATAAACTGTACAAAACTCAATAAAGAACCAGTCAATAAACTGTACAAAAATCAATAAAGAAACAGTCAATAAACTGTACAAAACTCAATAAAGAACCAGCCAATAAACTGTTCAAAACTGAACAAAGAACCAGTCAATAAACTGTACAAAACTGAACAAAGAACCAGTCAATAAACTGTACAAAACTAAATGAAGAACCAGTCAATAAACTATACAAAACTCAATAAAGAACCAGTCAATAAACTGTACAAAACTCAATAAAGAACTAGTCAATAAACTGTAAAAAAACTCAATAAAGAAACAGTCAATAAACTGTACAAAACTCAATAAAGAACCAGTCAATAAACTGTACAAAACTCAATAAAGAAACAGTCAATAAACTGTACAAAACTCAATAAAGAACCAGTCAATAAAATGTTCCAAACTGAACAAAGAACCAGTCAATAAACTGTACAAAACTGAACAAAGAACCAGTCAATAAACTGTACAAAACTAAATGAAGAACCAGTCAATAGACTATACAAAACTCAATAAAGAACCAGTCAATAAACTGTACAAAACTCAATAAAGAACCAGTCAATAAACTGTACAAAATTCAATAAAGAACCAGTCAATAAATTGTACACAAACTCAATAAAGAACCAGTCAATAAACTGTACAAAACTCAATAAAGAACCAGTCAATAAACTGTACAAAACTAAATAAAGAAACAGTCAATAAACTGTACAAAACTATATAAACAAACAGTCAATAAACTGTACAAAACTCAATAAAGAACCAGTCAATAAACTGTACAAAACTAAATAAAGAAGCAGTCAATAAACTGTACAAAACTAAATAAAGAACCAGTCAATAAACTGTACAAAGCTAAATAAAGAAACAGTCAATAAACTGTACAAAACTAAATAAAGAAACAGTCAATAAACTGTACAAAACTAAATAAAGAAACAGCCAATAAACTGTACAAAACTGAATAAAGAACCAGTCAATAAACTATACAAAACTCAATAAAGAACCAGTCAATAAACTGTACAAAAGTCAATAAAGAACCAGTCAATAAACTGTACAAAATTCAATAAAGAACCAGTCAATAAATTGTACACAAACTCAATAAAGAACCAGTCGATAAACTGTACAAAACTGAATAAAGAACCAGTCAATAAACTGTACAAAACTCAATAAAGAATTAGTCAATAAACTGTACAAAACTCAATAAAGAACCAGTCAATAAACTGTACAAAACTGAATAAAGAACCAGTCAATAAACTGTACAAAACTCAATAAAGAAACAGACAATAAACTGTACAAAACTCAATAAAGAAGCAGTCAATAAACTGTTCAAAACTAAATACAGAAACAGTCAATAAACTGTAAAAAAACTCAATAAAGAACCAGTCAATAAACTGTACAAAACTCAATAAAGAACCAGTCAATAAACTGTACAAAACTCAATAAAGAAACAGTCAATAAACTGTACAAAACTCAATAAAGAACCAGTCAATAAACTGTTCAAAACTGAACAAAGAACCAGTCGATAAACTGTACAAAACTGAACAAAGAACCAGTCAATAAACTGTACAAAACTAAATGAAGAACCAGTCAATAGACTATACAAAACTCAATAAAGAACCAGTCAATAAACTGTACAAAACTCAATAAAGAACCAGTCAATAAACTGTACAAAATTCAATAAAGAACCAGTCAATAAATTGTACACAAACTCAATAAAGAACCAGTCAATAAACTGTACAAAACTCAATAAAGAACCAGTCAATAAACTGTACAAAACTAAATAAAGAAACAGTCAATAAACTGTACACAACTATATAAACAAACAGTCAATAAACTGTACAAAACTCAATAAAGAACCAGTCAATAAACTGTACAAAACTAAATAAAGAAACAGTCAATAAACTGTACAAAACTGAATAAAGAAACAGTCAATAAACTGTACAAACTGAATAAAGAACCATTCAATAAACTGTACAAAACTCAATAAAGAAACAGTCAATAAACTGTACAAAACTAAATAAAGAAGCAGTCAATAAACTGTACAAAACTAAATAAAGAACCAGTCAATAAACTGTACAAAACTAAATAAAGAAACAGTCAATAAACTGTACAAAACTAAATAAAGAACCAGTCAATAAACTGTACAAAACTGAATAAAGAAATAGCCAATAAACTGTACAAAACTGAATAAAGAACAAGTCAATAAACTATACAAAACTCAATAAAGAACCAGTCAATAAACTGTACAAAAGTCAATAAAGAAGCAGTCAATAAACTGTACAAAACTGAACAAAGAACCAGTCAATAAACTATACAAAACTCATTAAAGAACCAGTCAATAAACTGTACAAAATTCAATAAAGAACCAGTCAATAAATTGTACACAAACTCAATAAAGAACCAGTCTATAAACTGTACAAAACTCAATAAAGAACCAGTCAATAAACTGTTCAAAACTAAATAAAGAAACAGTCAATAAACTGTACAAAACTAATTAAACAAACAGTCAATAAACTGTACAAAACTAAATAAACAACCAGTCAATAAATTGTACACAAACAAAATAAAGAAACAGTCAATAAACTGTACAAAACTCAATAAAGTATTAGTCAATAAACTGTACAAAACTGAATAAAGAAACAGTAAAAAAACTGTACAAAAATCAGTGAAGAATCAGTGAATAAACTATACAAAACTCAATAACGAAACAGTCAATAAACTCTACAAAACTCAATAAAGAACCAGTCAATAAACTGTACAAAACTCAATAAAGAACCAGTCAATAAACTGTACAAAACTCAATAAAGAACCAGTCAATAAACTGTACAAAACCCAATAATGAACCAGTCAATAAACTATACAAAATTAAATAAAGAAACAGTCAATAAACTGTACAAAACTCAAGAAAGAACCAGTCAATAAACTGTACAAAACTGAATAAAGAACCAGTCAATAAACAGAACAAAACTGAACAAAGAACCAGTCAATAAACTGTACAAAACTCAATAAAGAAACAGTCAATAAACTGTACGAAACAGAATAAAGAACCAGTCAATAAACTGTACAAAACTCAATAAAGAATTAGTCAATAAACTGTACAAAACTCAATAAAGAAGCAGTCAAACAACTGTACAAAACTAAATACAGAAACAGTCAATAAACTGTAAAAAAACTCAATAAAGAACCAGTCAATAAACTGTACAAAATTCAATAAAGAACCAGTCAATAAACTGTACAAAAATCAATAAAGAAACAGTCAATAAACTGTACAAAACTCAATAAAGAACCAGTCAATAAACTGTTCAAAACTGAACAAAGAACCAGTCAATAAACTGTACAAAACTGAACAAAGAACCAGTCAATAAACTGTACAAAACTAAATGAAGAACCAGTCAATAAACTATACAAAACTCAATAAAGAACCAGTCAATAAACTGTACAAAACTCAATAAAGAACCAGTCAATAAACTGTAAAAAAACTCAATAAAGAACCAGTCAATAAACTGTACAAAACTCAATAAAGAACCAGTCAATAAACTGTACAAAACTCAATCAAGAAACAGTCAATAAACTGTACAAAACTCAATAAAGAACCAGTCAATAAACTGTACAAAACTCAATAAAGAACCAGTCAATAAACTGTACAAAACTCAATAAAGAAACAGTCAATAAACTGTACAAAACTCAATAAAGAACCAGTCAATAAACTGTTCAAAACTAAATAAAGAAACAGTCAATAAACTGTACAAAACTAATTAAACAAACAGTCAATAAACTGTACAAAACTAAATAAACAAACAGTCAATAAATTGTACACAAACAAAATAAAGAAACAGTCAATAAACTGTACAAAACTCAATAAAGTATTAGTCAATAAACTGTACAAAACTGAATAAAGAAACAGTAAAAAAACTGTACAAAACTCAGTGAAGAATCTGTGAATAAACTATTCAAATCTCAATAACGAAACAGTCAATAAACTGTACAAAACTCAATAAAGAACCAGTCAATAAACTGTACAAAACTCAATAAAGAACCAGTCAATAAACTGTACAAAACTCAATAAAGAACCAGTCAATAAACTGTACAAAACCCAATAATGAACCAGTCAATAAACTATACAAAACTGAATAAAGAACAAGTCAATAAACTATACAAAACTCAAGAAAGAACCAGTCAATAAACTGTACAAAAGTCAATAAAGAACCAGTCAATAAACTGTACAAAACTGAACAAAGAACCAGTCAATAAACTATACAAAACTCATTAAAGAACCAGTCAATAAACTGTACAAAATTCAATAAAGAACCAGTCAATAAATTGTACACAAACTCAATAAAGAACCAGTCTATAAACTGTACAAAACTCAATAAAGAAACAGTCAATAAACTGTTCAAAACTAAATAAAGAAACAGTCAATAAACTGTACAAAACTAATTAAACAAACAGTCAATAAACTGTACAAAACTAAATAAACAACCAGTCAATAAATTGTACACAAACAAAATAAAGAAACAGTCAATACACTGTACAAAACTCAATAAAGTATTAGTCAATAAACTGTACAAAACTGAATAAAGAAACAGTAAAAAAAACTGTACAAAAATCAGTGAAGAATCAGTGAATAAACTATTCAAAACTCAATAACGAAACAGGCAATAAACTGTACAAAACTCAATAAAGAACCAGTCAATAAACTGTACAAAACTCAATAAAGAACCAGTCAATAAACTGTACAAAACTCAATAAAGAACCAGTCAATAAACTGTACAAAACCCAATAATGAACCAGTCAATAAACTATACAAAATTAAATAAAGAAACAGTCAATAAACTGTACAAAACTCAAGAAAGAACCAGTCAATAAACTGTACAAAACTGAATAAAGAACCCGTCAATAAACAGAACAAAACTGAACAAAGAACCAGTCAATAAACTGTACAAAACTCAATAAAGAAACAGTCAATAAACTGTACGAAACTGAATAAAGAACCAGTCAATAAACAGTACAAAACTCAATAAAGAATTAGTCAATAAACTGTACAAAACTCAATAAAGAAGCAGTCAATAAACTGTACAAAACTAAATAAAGAAACAGTCAATAAACTGTAAAAAAAACTCAATAAAGAACCAGTCAATAAACTGTACAAAACTCAATAAAGAACCAGTCAATAAACTGTACAAAAATCAATAAAGAAACAGTCAATAAACTGTACAAAACTCAATAAAGAACCAGCCAATAAACTGTTCAAAACTGAACAAAGAACCAGTCAATAAACTGTACAAAACTGAACAAAGAACCAGTCAATAAACTGTACAAAACTAAATGAAGAACCAGTCAATAAACTATACATAACTCAATAAAGAACCAGTCAATAAACTGTACAAAACTCAATAAAGAACTAGTCAATAAACTGTAAAAAAACTCAATAAAGAAACAGTCAATAAACTGTACAAAACTCAATAAAGAACCAGTCAATAAACTGTACAAAACTCAATAAAGAAACAGTCAATAAACTGTACAAAACTCAATAAAGAACCAGTCAATAAACTGTTCCAAACTGAACAAAGAACCAGTCAATAAACTGTACAAAACTGAACAAAGAACCAGTCAATAAACTGTACAAAACTAAATGAAGAACCAGTCAATAGACTATACAAAACTCAATAAAGAACCAGTCAATAAACTGTACAAAACTCAATAAAGAACCAGTCAATAAACTGTAAAAAAACTCAATAAAGAACCAGTCAATAAACTGTACAAAACTCAATAAAGAACCAGTCAATAAACTGTACAAAACTCAATCAAGAAACAGTCAATAAACTGTACAAAACTCAATAAAGAACCAGTCAATAAACTGTACAAAACTCAATAAAGAACCAGTCAATAAACTGTACAAAACTCAATAAAGAAACAGTCAATAAACTGTACAAAACTCAATAAAGAACCAGTCAATAAACTGTTCAAAACTAAATAAAGAAACAGTCAATAAACTGTACAAAACTAATTAAACAAACAGTCAATAAACTGTACAAAACTAAATAAACAACCAGTCAATAAATTGTACACAAACAAAATAAAGAAACAGTCAATAAACTGTACAAAACTCAATAAATTATTAGTCAATAAACTGTACAAAACTGAATAAAGAAACAGTAAAAAAACTGTACAAAACTCAGTGAAGAATCTGTGAATAAACTATTCAAATCTCAATAACGAAACAGTCAATAAACTGTACAAAACTCAATAAAGAACCAGTCAATAAACTGTACAAAACTCAATAAAGAACCAGTCAATAAACTGTACAAAACTCAATAAAGAACCAGTCAATAAACTGTACAAAACCCAATAATGAACCAGTCAATAAACTATACAAAACTGAATAAAGAACAAGTCAATAAACTATACAAAACTCAAGAAAGAACCAGTCAATAAACTGTACAAAAGTCAATAAAGAACCAGTCAATAAACTGTACAAAACTGAACAAAGAACCAGTCAATAAACTATACAAAACTCATTAAAGAACCAGTCAATAAACTGTACAAAATTCAATAAAGAACCAGTCAATAAATTGTACACAAACTCAATAAAGAACCAGTCTATAAACTGTACAAAACTCAATAAAGAAACAGTCAATAAACTGTTCAAAACTAAATAAAGAAACAGTCAATAAACTGTACAAAACTAATTAAACAAACAGTCAATAAACTGTACAAAACTAAATAAACAACCAGTCAATAAATTGTACACAAACAAAATAAAGAAACAGTCAATAAACTGTACAAAACTCAATAAAGTATTAGTCAATAAACTGTACAAAACTGAATAAAGAAACAGTAAAAAAAACTGTACAAAAATCAGTGAAGAATCAGTGAATAAACTATTCAAAACTCAATAACGAAACAGGCAATAAACTGTACAAAACTCAATAAAGAACCAGTCAATAAACTGTACAAAACTCAATAAAGAACCAGTCAATAAACTGTACAAAACTCAATAAAGAACCAGTCAATAAACTGTACAAAACCCAATAATGAACCAGTCAATAAACTATACAAAATTAAATAAAGAAACAGTCAATAAACTGTACAAAACTCAAGAAAGAACCAGTCAATAAACTGTACAAAACTGAATAAAGAACCAGTCAATAAACAGAACAAAACTGAACAAAGAACCAGTCAATAAACTGTACAAAACTCAATAAAGAAACAGTCAATAAACTGTACGAAACTGAATAAAGAACCAGTCAATAAACTGTACAAAACTCAATAAAGAATTAGTCAATAAACTGTACAAAACTCAATAAAGAAGCAGTCAATAAACTGTACAAAACTAAATACAGAAACAGTCAATAAACTGTAAAAAAAACTCAATAAAGAACCAGTCAATAAACTGTACAAAACTCAATAAAGAACCAGTCAATAAACTGTACAAAAATCAATAAAGAAACAGTCAATAAACTGTACAAAACTCAATAAAGAACCAGCCAATAAACTGTTCAAAACTGAACAAAGAACCAGTCAATAAACTGTACAAAACTGAACAAAGAACCAGTCAATAAACTGTACAAAACTAAATGAAGAACCAGTCAATAAACTATACAAAACTCAATAAAGAACCAGTCAATAAACTGTACAAAACTCAATAAAGAACTAGTCAATAAACTGTAAAAAAACTCAATAAAGAAACAGTCAATAAACTGTACAAAACTCAATAAAGAACCAGTCAATAAACTGTACAAAACTCAATAAAGAAACAGTCAATAAACTGTACAAAACTCAGTAAAGAACCAGTCAATAAACTGTTCCAAACTGAACAAAGAACCAGTCAATAAACTGTACAAAACTGAACAAAGAACCAGTCAATAAACTGTACAAAACTAAATGAAGAACCAGTCAATAGACTATACAAAACTCAATAAAGAACCAGTCAATAAACTGTACAAAACTCAATAAAGAACCAGTCAATAAACTGTACAAAATTCAATAAAGAACCAGTCAATAAATTGTACACAAACTCAATAAAGAACCAGTCAATAAACTGTACAAAACTCAATAAAGAACCAGTCAATAAACTGTACAAAACTAAATAAAGAAACAGTCAATAAACTGTACAAAACTATATAAACAAACAGTCAATAAACTGTACAAAACTCAATAAAGAACCAGTCAATAAACTGTACAAAACTAAATAAAGAAGCAGTCAATAAACTGTACAAAACTAAATAAAGAACCAGTCAATAAACTGCAAAGCTAAATAAAGAAACAGTCAATAAACTGTACAAAACTAAATAAAGAAACAGTCAATAAACTGTACAAAACTAAATAAAGAAACAGCCAATAAACTGTACAAAACTGAATAAAGAACCAGTCAATAAACTATACAAAACTCAATAAAGAACCAGTCAATAAACTGTACAAAAGTCAATAAAGAACCAGTCAATAAACTGTACAAAATTCAATAAAGAACCAGTCAATAAATTGTACACAAACTCAATAAAGAACCAGTCGATAAACTGTACAAAACTGAATAAAGAACCAGTCAATAAACTGTACAAAACTCAATAAAGAATTAGTCAATAAACTGTACAAAACTCAATAAAGAACCAGTCAATAAACTGTACAAAACTGAATAAAGAACAAGTCAATAAACTGTACAAAACTCAATAAAGAAACAGACAATAAACTGTACAAAACTCAATAAAGAAGCAGTCAATAAACTGTTCAAAACTAAATACAGAAACAGTCAATAAACTGTAAAAAAACTCAATAAAGAACCAGTCAATAAACTGTACAAAACTCAATAAAGAACCAGTCAATAAACTGTACAAAACTCAATAAAGAAACAGTCAATAAACTGTACAAAACTCAATAAAGAACCAGTCAATAAACTGTTCAAAACTGAACAAAGAACCAGTCGATAAACTGTACAAAACTGAACAAAGAACCAGTCAATAAACTGTACAAAACTAAATGAAGAACCAGTCAATAGACTATACAAAACTCAATAAAGAACCAGTCAATAAACTGTACAAAACTCAATAAAGAACCAGTCAATAAACTGTACAAAATTCAATAAAGAACCAGTCAATAAATTGTACACAAACTCAATAAAGAACCAGTCAATAAACTGTACAAAACTCAATAAAGAACCAGTCAATAAACTGTACAAAACTAAATAAAGAAACAGTCAATAAACTGTACACAACTATATAAACAAACAGTCAATAAACTGTACAAAACTCAATAAAGAACCAGTCAATAAACTGTACAAAACTCAATAAAGAACCAGTCAATAAACTGTACAAAACTGAATAAAGAAACAGTCAATAAACTGTACAAACTGAATAAAGAACCATTCAATAAACTGTACAAAACTCAATAAAGAAACAGTCAATAAACTGTACAAAACTAAATAAAGAAGCAGTCAATAAACTGTACAAAACTAAATAAAGAACCAGTCAATAAACTGTACAAAACTAAATAAAGAAACAGTCAATAAACTGTACAAAACTAAATAAAGAACCAGTCAATAAACTGTACAAAACTAAATAAAGAAACAGCCAATAAACTGTACAAAACTGAATAAAGAACCAGTCAATAAACTATACAAAACTCAATAAAGAACCAGTCAATAAACTGTACAAAAGTCAATAAAGAACCAGTCAATAAACTGTACAAAACTGAACAAAGAACCAGTCAATAAACTATACAAAACTCATTAAAGAACCAGTCAATAAACTGTACAAAATTCAATAAAGAACCAGTCAATAAATTGTACACAAACTCAATAAAGAACCAGTCTATAAACTGTACAAAACTCAATAAAGAAGCAGTCAATAAACTGTTCAAAACTAAATACAGAAACAGTCAATAAACTGTAAAAAAACTCAATAAAGAACCAGTCAATAAACTGTACAAAACTCAATAAAGAACCAGTCAATAAACTGTACAAAACTCAATAAAGAAACAGTCAATAAACTGTACAAAACTCAATAAAGAACCAGTCAATAAACTGTTCAAAACTGAACAAAGAACCAGTCGATAAACTGTACAAAACTGAACAAAGAACCAGTCAATAAACTGTACAAAACTAAATGAAGAACCAGTCAATAGACTATACAAAACTCAATAAAGAACCAGTCAATAAACTGTACAAAACTCAATAAAGAACCAGTCAATAAACTGTACAAAATTCAATAAAGAACCAGTCAATAAATTGTACACAAACTCAATAAAGAACCAGTCAATAAACTGTACAAAACTCAATAAAGAACCAGTCAATAAACTGTACAAAACTAAATAAAGAAACAATCAATAAACTGTACACAACTATATAAACAAACAGTCAATAAACTGTACAAAACTCAATAAAGAACCAGTCAATAAACTGTACAAAACTAAATAAAGAAACAGTCAATAAACTGTACAAAACTGAATAAAGAAACAGTCAATAAACTGTACAAACTGAATAAAGAACCATTCAATAAACTGTACAAAACTCAATAAAGAAACAGTCAATAAACTGTACAAAACTAAATAAAGAAGCAGTCAATAAACTGTACAAAACTCAATAAAGAACCAGTCAATAAACTGTACAAAACTAAATAAAGAAACAGTCAATAAACTGTACAAAACTAAATAAAGAACCAGTCAATAAACTGTACAAAACTAAATAAAGAAACAGCCAATAAACTGTACAAAACTGAATAAAGAACAAGTCAATAAACTATACAAAACTCAATAAAGAACCAGTCAATAAACTGTACAAAAGTCAATAAAGAACCAGTCAATAAACTGTACAAAACTGAACAAAGAACCAGTCAATAAACTATACAAAACTCATTAAAGAACCAGTCAATAAACTGTACAAAATTCAATAAAGAACCAGTCAATAAATTGTACACAAACTCAATAAAGAACCAGTCTATAAACTGTACAAAACTCAATAAAGAAACAGTCAATAAACTGTTCAAAACTAAATAAAGAAACAGTCAATAAACTGTACAAAACTAATTAAACAAACAGTCAATAAACTGTACAAAACTAAATAAACAACCAGTCAATAAATTGTACACAAACAAAATAAAGAAGCAGTCAATAAACTGTACAAAACTCAATAAAGTATTAGTCAATAAACTGTACAAAACTGAATAAAGAAACAGTAAAAAAACTGTACAAAAATCAGTGAAGAATCAGTGAATAAACTATTCAAAACTCAATAACGAAACAGTCAATAAACTGTACAAAACTCAATAAAGAACCAGTCAATAAACTGTACAAAACTCAATAAAGAACCAGTCAATAAACTGTACAAAACCCAATAATGAACCAGTCAATAAACTATACAAAATTAAATAAAGAAACAGTCAATAAACTGTACAAAACTCAAGAAAGAACCAGTCAATAAACTGTACAAAACTGAATAAAGAACCCGTCAATAAACAGAACAAAACTGAACAAAGAACCAGTCAATAAACTGTACAAAACTCAATAAAGAAACAGTCAATAAACTGTACGAAACTGAATAAAGAACCAGTCAATAAACTGTACAAAACTCAATAAAGAATTAGTCAATAAACTGTACAAAACTCAATAAAGAAGCAGTCAATAAACTGTACAAAACTAAATACAGAAACAGTCAATAAACTGTAAAAAAAACTCAATAAAGAACCAGTCAATAAACTGTACAAAATTCAATAAAGAACCAGTCAATAAACTGTACAAAAATCAATAAAGAAACAGTCAATAAACTGTACAAAACTCAATAAAGAACCAGTCAATAAACTGTTCAAAACTGAACAAAGAACCAGTCAATAAACTGTACAAAACTGAACAAAGAACCAGTCAATAAACTGTACAAAACTAAATGAAGAACCAGTCAATAAACTATACAAAACTCAATAAAGAACCAGTCAATAAACTGTACAAAACTCAATAAAGAACCAGTCAATAAACTGTAAAAAAACTCAATAAAGAACCAGTCAATAAACTGTACAAAACTCAATAAAGAACCAGTCAATAAACTGTACAAAACTCAATAAAGAAACAGTCAATAAACTGTACAAAACTCAATAAAGAACCAGTCAATAAACTGTTCAAAACTGAACAAAGAACCAGTCAATAAACTGTACAAAACTGAACAAAGAACCAGCCAATAAACTGTACAAAACTAAATGAAGAACCAGTCAATAGACTATACAAAACTCAATAAAGAACCAGTCAATAAACTGTACAAAACTCAATAAGGAACCAGTCAATAAACTGTACAAAATTCAATAAAGAACCAGTCAATAAATTGTACACAAACTCAATAAAGAACCAGTCAATAAACTGTACAAAACTCAATAAAGAACCAGTCAATAAACTGTACAAAACTAAATAAAGAAACAGTCAATAAACTGTACAAAACTGAATAAAGAAACAGTCAATAAACTGTACAAAACTGAATAAAGAACCATTCAATAAACTGTACAAAACTCAATAAAGAAACAGTCAATAAACTGTACAAAACTAAATAAAGAAGCAGTCAATAAACTGTACAAAACTAAATAAAGAACCAGTCAGTAAACTGTACAAAACTAAATAAAGAAACAGTCAATAAACTGTACAAAACTAAATAAAGAACCAGTCAATAAACTGTACAAAACTAAATAAAGAAACAGCCAATAAACTGTACAAAACTGAATAAAGAACAAGTCAATAAACTATACAAAACTCAATAAAGAACCAGTCAATAAACTGTACAAAAGTCAATAAAGAACCAGTCAATAAACTGTACAAAACTGAACAAAGAACCAGTCAATAAACTATACAAAACTCATTAAAGAACCAGTCAATAAACTGTACAAAAGTCAATAAAGAACCAGTCAATAAATTGTACACAAACTCAATAAAGAACCAGTCTATAAACTGTACAAAACTCAATAAAGAAACAGTCAATAAACTGTTCAAAACTAAATAAAGAAACAGTCAATAAACTGTACAAAACTAATTAAACAAACAGTCAATAAACTGTACAAAACTAAATAAACAACCAGTCAATAAATTGTACACAAACAAAATAAAGAAACAGTCAATAAACTGTACAAAACTCAATAAAGTATTAGTCAATAAACTGTACAAAACTGAATAAAGAAACAGTAAAAAAACTGTACAAAAATCAGTGAAGAATCAGTGAATAAACTATTCAAAACTCAATAACGAAACAGTCAATAAACTGTACAAAACTCAATAAAGAACCAGTCAATAAACTGTACAAAACTCAATAAAGAACCAGTCAATAAACTGTACAAAACTCAATAAAGAACCAGTCAATAAACTGTACAAAACCCAATAATGAACCAGTCAATAAACTATACAAAATTAAATAAAGAAACAGTCAATAAACTGTACAAAACTCAAGAAAGAACCAGTCAATAAACTGTACAAAACTGAATAAAGAACCCGTCAATAAACAGAACAAAACTGAACAAAGAACCAGTCAATAAACTGTACAAAACTCAATAAAGAAACAGTCAATAAACTGTACGAAACTGAATAAAGAACCAGTCAATAAACTGTACAAAACTCAATAAAGAATTAGTCAATAAACTGTACAAAACTCAATAAAGAAGCAGTCAATAAACTGTACAAAACTAAATACAGAAACAGTCAATAAACTGTAAAAAAACTCAATAAAGAACCAGTCAATAAACTGTACAAAATTCAATAAAGAACCAGTCAATAAACTGTACAAAAATCAATAAACAAACAGTCAATAAACTGTACAAAACTCAATAAAGAACCAGTCAATAAACTGTTCAAAACTGAACAAAGAACCAGTCAATAAACTGTACAAAACTGAACAAAGAACCAGTCAATAAACTGTACAAAACTAAATGAAGAACCAGTCAATAAACTATACAAAACTCAATAAAGAACCAGACAATAAACTGTACAAAACTCAATAAAGAACCAGTCAATAAACTGTAAAAAAACTCAATAAAGAACCAGTCAATAAACTGTACAAAACTCAATAAAGAACCAGTCAATAAACTGTACAAAACTCAATAAAGAAACAGTCAATAAACTGTACAAAACTCAATAAAGAACCAGTCAATAAACTGTTCAAAACTGAACAAAGAACCAGTCAATAAACTGTACAAAACTGAACAAAGAACCAGCCAATAAACTGTACAAAACTAAATGAAGAACCAGTCAATAGACTATACAAAACTCAATAAAGAACCAGTCAATAAACTGTACAAAACTCAATAAAGAACCAGTCAATAAACTGTACAAAATTCAATAAAGAACCAGTCAATAAATTGTACACAAACTCAATAAAGAACCAGTCAATAAACTGTACAAAACTCAATAAAGAACCAGTCAATAAACTGTACAAAACTAAATAAAGAAACAGTCAATAAACTGTACAAAACTATATAAACAAACAGTCAATAAACTGTACAAAACTCAATAAAGAACCAGTCAATAAACTGTACAAAACTGAATAAAGAAACAGTCAAAAAACTGTACAAAACTGAATAAAGAACCAGTCAATAAACTGTACAAAACTCAATAAAGAAACAGTCAATAAACCGTACAAAACTAAATAAAGAAGCAGTCAATAAACTGTACAAAACTAAATAAAGAACCAGTCAATAAACTGTACAAAACTAAATAAAGAAACAGTCAATAAACTGTACAAAACTAAATAAAGAACCAGTCAATAAACTGTACAAAACTAAATAAAGAAACAGCCAATAAACTGTACAAAACTGAATAACGAACAAGTCAATAAACTATACAAAACTCAATAAAGAACCAGTCAATACACTGTACAAAAGTCAATAAAGAACCAGTCAATAAACTGTACAAAACTGAACAAAGAACCAGTCAATAAACTATACAAAACTCATTAAAGAACCAGTCAATAAACTGTACAAAATTCAATAAAGAACCAGTCAATAAATTGTACACAAACTCAATAAAGAACCAGTCTATAAACTGTACAAAACTCAATAAAGAAACAGTCAATAAACTGTTCAAAACTAAATAAAGAAACAGTCAATAAACTGTACAAAACTAATTAAACAAACAGTCAATAAACTGTACAAAACTAAATAAACAACCAGTCAATAAATTGTACACAAACAAAATAAAGAAACAGTCAATAAACTGTACAAAACTCAATAAAGAACCAGTCAATAAACTGTACAAAACTAAATAAAGAAACAGTAAAAAAACTGTACAAAAATCAGTGAAGAATCAGTGAATAAACTATTCAAAACTCAATAACGAAACAGTCAATAAACTGTACAAAACTCAATAAAGAACCAGTCAATAAACTGTACAAAACTCAATAAAGAACCAGTCAATAAACTGTACAAAACTCAATAAAGAACCAGTCAATAAACTGTACAAAACCCAATAATGAACCAGTCAATAAACTATACAAAATTAAATAAAGAAACAGTCAATAAACTGTACAAAACTCAAGAAAGAACCAGTCAATAAACTGTACAAAACTGAATAAAGAACCCGTCAATAAACAGAACAAAACTGAACAAAGAACCAGTCAATAAACTGTACAAAACTCAATAAAGAAACAGTCAATAAACTGTACGAACCTGAATAAAGAACCAGTCAATAAACTGTACAAAACTCAATAAAGAATTAGTCAATAAACTGTACAAAACTCAATAAAGAAGCAGTCAATAAACTGTACAAAACTAAATACAGAAACAGTCAATAAACTGTAAAAAAACTCAATAAAGAACCAGTCAATAAACTGTACAAAATTCAATAAAGAACCAGTCAATAAACTGTACAAAAATCAATAAACAAACAGTCAATAAACTGTACAAAACTCAATAAAGAACCAGTCAATAAACTGTTCAAAACTGAACAAAGAACCAGTCAATAAACTGTACAAAACTGAACAAAGAACCAGTCAATAAACTGTACAAAACTAAATGAAGAACCAGTCAATAAACTATACAAAACTCAATAAAGAACCAGACAATAAACTGTACAAAACTCAATAAAGAACCAGTCAATAAACTGTAAAAAAACTCAATAAAGAACCAGTCAATAAACTGTACAAAACTCAATAAAGAACCAGTCAATAAACTGTACAAAACTCAATAAAGAAACAGTCAATAAACTGTACAAAACTCAATAAAGAACCAGTCAATAAACTGTTCAAAACTGAACAAAGAACCAGTCAATAAACTGTACAAAACTGAACAAAGAACCAGCCAATAAACTGTACAAAACTAAATGAAGAACCAGTCAATAGACTATACAAAACTCAATAAAGAACCAGTCAATAAACTGTACAAAACTCAATAAAGAACCAGTCAATAAACTGTACAAAACTAAATAAAGAAACAGTCAATAAACTGTACAAAAACTCAATAAAGAACCAGTCAATAAACTGTACAAAACTCAATAAAGAACCAGTCAATAAACTGTACAAAACTAAATAAAGAAACAGTCAATAAACTGTACAAAACTATATAAACAAACAGTCAATAAACTGTACAAAACTCAATAAAGAACCAGTCAATAAACTGTACAAAACTGAATAAAGAAACAGTCAAAAAACTGTACAAAACTGAATAAAGAACCAGTCAATAAACTGTACAAAACTCAATAAAGAAACAGTCAATAAACCGTACAAAACTAAATAAAGAAGCAGTCAATAAACTGTACAAAACTAAATAAAGAACCAGTCAATAAACTGTACAAAACTAAATAAAGAAACAGTCAATAAACTGTACAAAACTAAATAAAGAACCAGTCAATAAACTGTACAAAACTAAATAAAGAAACAGCCAATAAACTGTACAAAACTGAATAACGAACAAGTCAATAAACTATACAAAACTCAATAAAGAACCAGTCAATAAACTGTACAAAAGTCAATAAAGAACCAGTCAATAAACTGTACAAAACTGAACAAAGAACCAGTCAATAAACTATACAAAACTCATTAAAGAACCAGTCAATAAACTGTACAAAATTCAATAAAGAACCAGTCAATAAATTGTACACAAACTCAATAAAGAACCAGTCTATAAACTGTACAAAACTCAATAAAGAAACAGTCCATAAACTGTTCAAAACTAAATAAAGAAACAGTCAATAAACTGTACAAAACTAATTAAACAAACAGTCAATAAACTGTACAAAACTAAATAAACAACCAGTCAATAAATTGTACACAAACAAAATAAAGAAACAGTCAATAAACTGTACAAAACTCAATAAAGTATTAGTCAATAAACTGTACAAAACTGAATAAAGAAACAGTAAAAAAACTGTACAAAACTCAGTGAAGAATCAGTGAATAAACTATTCAAAACTCAATAACGAAACAGTCAATAAACTGTACAAAACTCAATAAAGAACCAGTCAATAAACTGTACAAAACTCAATAAAGAACCAGTCAATAAACTGTACAAAACTCAATAAAGAACCAGTCAATAAACTGTACAAAACCCAATAATGAACCAGTCAATAAACTATACAAAATTAAATAAAGAAACAGTCAATAAACTGTACAAAACTCAAGAAAGAACCAGTCAATAAACTGTACAAAACTGAATAAAGAACCCGTCAATAAACAGAACAAAACTGAACAAAGAACCAGTCAATAAACTGTACAAAACTCAATAAAGAAACAGTCAATAAACTGTACGAAACTGAATAAAGAACCAGTCAATAAACTGTACAAAACTCAATAAAGAATTAGTCAATAAACTGTACAAAACTCAACAAAGAAGCAGTCAATAAACTGTACAAAACTAAATACAGAAACAGTCAATAAACTGTAAAAAAAATCATTAAAGAACCAGTCAATAAACTGTACAAAACTCAATAAAGAACCAGTCAATAAACTGTACAAAAATCAATAAAGAAACTGTCAATAAACTGTACAAAACTCAATAAAGAACCAGTCAATAAACTGTTCAAAACTGAACAAAGAACCAGTCAATAAACTGTACAAAACTGAACAAAGAACCAGTCAATAAACTGTACAAAACTAAATGAAGAACCAGTCAATAACCTATACAAAACTCAATAAAGAACCAGTCAATAAACTGTACAAAACTCAATAAAGAACCAGTCAATAAACTGTACAAAATTCAATAAAGAACCACTCAATAAATTGTACACAAACTCAATAAAGAACCAGTCAATAAACTGTACAAAACTCAATAAAGAACCAGTCAATAAACTGTACAAAACTAAATAAAGAAACAGTCAATAAACTGTACAAAACTAAATAAACAAACAGTCAATAAACTGTACAAAACTCAATAAAGAACCAGTCAATAAACTGTACAAAACTAAATAAAGAACCAGTCAATAAATTGTACAGAAACTAAATAAAGAAACAGTCAATAAACTGTACAAAACTGAATAAAGAAACAGTCAATAAACTGTACAAAACTAAATATAGTAACAGTCAATAAACTGTACAAACCTAAGTAAAGAACCTGTCAATAAACTGTACAAAACTAAATAAAGAACCAGTCAATAAACTGTACAAAACTGAATAAAGAACAAGTCAATAATCTATACAAAACTCAATAAAGAACCAGTCAATAAACTGTACAAAAGTCAATAAAGAACCAGTCAATAAACTGTACAAAAATGAACAAAGAACCAGTCAATAAACTATACAAAACTCATTAAAGAACCAGTCAATAAACTGTACAAAATTCAATAAAGAACCAGTCAATAAATTGTACACAAACTCAATAAAGAACCAGTCTATAAACTGTACAAAACTCAATAAAGAAACAGTCAATAAACTGTACAAAACTAAATAAAAAAACAGTCAATAAACTGTACAAAACTAATTAAACAAACAGTCAATAAACTGTACAAAACTAAATAAACAACCAGTCAATAAATTGTACACAAACAAAATAAAGAAACAGCCAATAAACTGTACAAAACTGAATAACGAACAAGTCAATAAACTATACAAAACTCAATAAAGAACCAGTCAATAAACTGTACAAAAGTCAATAAAGAACCAGTCAATAAACTGTACAAAACTGAACAAAGAACCAGTCAATAAACTATACAAAACTCATTAAAGAACCAGTCAATAAACTGTACAAAATTCAATAAAGAACCAGTCAATAAATTGTACACAAACTCAATAAAGAACCAGTCTATAAACTGTACAAAACTCAATAAAGAAACAGTCCATAAACTGTTCAAAACTAAATAAAGAAACAGTCAATAAACTGTACAAAACTAATTAAACAAACAGTCAATAAACTGTACAAAACTAAATAAACAACCAGTCAATAAATTGTACACAAACAAAATAAAGAACCAGTCAATAAACTGTACAAAACTGAATAAAGTATTAGTCAATAAACTGTACAAAACTGAATAAAGAAACAGTAAAAAAACTGTACAAAACTCAGTGAAGAATCAGTGAATAAACTATTCAAAACTCAATAACGAAACAGTCAATAAACTGTACAAAACTCAATAAAGAACCAGTCAATAAACTGTACAAAACTCAATAAAGAACCAGTCAATAAACTGTACAAAACTCAATAAAGAACCAGTCAATAAACTGTACAAAACCCAATAATGAACCAGTCAATAAACTATACAAAATTAAATAAAGAAACAGTCAATAAACTGTACAAAACTCAAGAAAGAACCAGTCAATAAACTGTACAAAACTGAATAAAGAACCCGTCAATAAACAGAACAAAACTGAACAAAGAACCAGTCAATAAACTGTACAAAACTCAATAAAGAAACAGTCAATAAACTGTACGAAACTGAATAAAGAACCAGTCAATAAACTGTACAAAACTCAATAAAGAATTAGTCAATAAACTGTACAAAACTCAACAAAGAAGCAGTCAATAAACTGTACAAAACTAAATACAGAAACAGTCAATAAACTGTAAAAAAACTCATTAAAGAACCAGTCAATAAACTGTACAAAACTCAATAAAGAACCAGTCAATAAACTGTACAAAAATCAATAAAGAAACTGTCAATAAACTGTACAAAACTCAATAAAGAACCAGTCAATAAACTGTTCAAAACTGAACAAAGAACCAGTCAATAAACTGTACAAAACTGAACAAAGAACCAGTCAATAAACTGTACAAAACTAAATGAAGAACCAGTCAATAACCTATACAAAACTCAATAAAGAACCAGTCAATAAACTGTACAAAACTCAATAAAGAACCAGTCAATAAACTGTACAAAACTCAATAAAGAACCACTCAATAAATTGTACACAAACTCAATAAAGAACCAGTCAATAAACTGTACAAAACTCAATAAAGAACCAGTCAATAAACTGTACAAAACTAAATAAAGAAACAGTCAATAAACTGTACAAAACTAAATAAACAAACAGTCAATAAACTGTACAAAACTCAATAAAGAACCAGTCAATAAACTGTACAAAACTAAATAAAGAACCAGTCAATAAATTGTACAGAAACTAAATAAAGAAACAGTCAATAAACTGTACAAAACTGAATAAAGAAACAGTCAATAAACTGTACAAAACTAAATATAGTAACAGTCAATAAACTGTACAAACCTAAGTAAAGAACCTGTCAATAAACTGTACAAAACTAAATAAAGAACCAGTCAATAAACTGTACAAAACTGAATAAAGAACAAGTCAATAATCTATACAAAACTCAATAAAGAACCAGTCAATAAACTGTACAAAAGTCAATAAAGAACCAGTCAATAAACTGTACAAAACTGAACAAAGAACCAGTCAATAAACTATACAAAACTCATTAAAGAACCAGTCAATAAACTGTACAAAATTCAATAAAGAACCAGTCAATAAATTGTACACAAACTCAATAAAGAACCAGTCTATAAACTGTACAAAACTCAATAAAGAAACAGTCAATAAACTGTACAAAACTAAATAAAAAAACAGTCAATAAACTGTACAAAACTAATTAAACAAACAGTCAATAAACTGTACAAAACTAAATAAACAACCAGTCAATAAATTGTACACAAACAAAATAAAGAAACAGTCAATAAACTGTACAAAACTCAATAAAGTATTAGTCAATAAACTGTACAAAAATGAATAAAGAAACGGTAAAAAAACTGTACCAAACTCAGTGAAGAATCAGTGAATAAACTATACAAAACTCAATAAAGAAACAGTCAATAAACTGTACAAAACTCAATAAAGAACCAGTCAATAAACTGTACAAAACTCAATAAAGAACCAGTCAATAAACTGTACAAAACTCAATAAAGAACCAGTCAATAAACTGTACAAAACCCAATAATGAACCAGTCAATAAACTATACAAAATTAAATAAAGAAACAGTCAAAAACTGTACAAAACTCAATGAAGAATCAGTCAATAAACTGTACAAAACTCAATAAAGAAACAGTCAATAAACTGTACAAAATTCAATAAAGAACCAGTCAATAAACTGTAGAAAACTGAATAAAGAACCAGTCAATAAACTGTACAAAACTCAATAAAGAAACAGTCAATAAACTGCAGAAAACTCAATAAAGAACCAGTCAATAAACTGTACAAAACTCAATAAAGAACCAGTCAATAAACTATACAAAACTAAATAAAGAAACAGTCAATAAACTGTACAAAACTCATTAAAGAACCAGTCAATAAACTGTACAAACTGAATAAAGAACCAGTCAATAAACTGTACAAAACTCAATAAAGAACCAGTCAATAAACTGTAGAAAACTGAATAAAGAACCAGTCAATAAACTGTACAAAACTCAATAAAGAAACAGTCAATAAACTGCAGAAAACTCAATAAAGAAACAGTCAACAAACTGTACAAAACTAAATAAAGTACCAGTCAATAAACTGTACAAAACTCAATAAAGAAACAGTCAATAAACTGTACAAAACTAAATAAAGAAACAGTCAATAAACTGTACAAAACTAAATAAAGAACCAGTCAATAAACTGTACAAAACTCAATAAAGAACCAGTCAATAAACTGTACAAAACTCAATAAAGAACCAGTCAATAAACTGTACAAAACTGAACAAAGAATCAGTCAATAAACTGTACAAAACTGAAGAAAGAACCAGTCAATAAACTATACAAAACTCAATAAAGAACCAGTCAATAGACTGTACAAAAGTCAATAAAGAACCAGTCAATAAACTGTACAAAATTCAATAAAGAACCAGTCAATAAATTGTACACAAACTCAATAAAGAACCAGTCAATAAACTGTACAAAACTCAATAAAGAACCAGTCAATAAACTGTACAAAACTAAAAAAAAAGTCAATAAACTGTACAAAACTAAATAAACAACCAGTCAATAAATTGTACACAAAATAAATAAAGAAAGAGTCAATAAACTGTACAAAACTTAAAAAAGATCCAGTCAATACACTCTACAAAACTCAATAAAGAACCAGTCAATAAACTGTACAAAACTAAATAAAGAAACAGTCAATAAACTGTACAAAACTCAATAATGAACAAGTCAATAAACTGTACAAAACTAAATAAAGAAACAGTCAATAAACTGTACAAAACTATATAAAGAAACAGTCAATAAAGTGTACAAAACTAAATAAAGAAACAGTCAATAAACTGTACAAAACTAAATAAAGAACCAGTCAATAAATTGTACAGCAACTAAATAATGAAACAGTCAATAAACTGTACAAAACTGAATAAAGAAACAGTCAATAAACTGTACAAAACTAAATATAGTAACAGTCAATAAACTGTACAAACCTAAGTAAAGAAACTGTCAATAAACTGTACAAAACTAAATAAAGAACCAGTCAATAACCTGTACAAAACTGAATAAAGAACCACTCAATAAACTGTCCAAAACTGAATAAAAAACCCGTCAATAAACAGAACAAAACTGAACAAAGAACCAGTCAATAAACTGTACAAAACTCAATAAAGAAACAGTCAATAAACTGTACGAAACTGAATAAAGAACCAGTCAACAAACTGTACAAAACTCAATAAATAATTAGTCAATAAACTGTACAAAACTCAATAAAGAATCAGTCAATAAACTGTACAAAACTAAATACAGAAACAGTCAATAAACTGTAAAAAAAACTCAATAAAGAACCAGTCAATAAACTGTACAAAACTCATTAAAGAACCAGTCAATAGACTGTACAAAACTCAATAAAGAAACAGACAATAAACTGTATAAAACTCAATAAAGAACCAGTCAATAAACTGTTCAAAACTGAACAAAGAACCAGTCAATAAACTGTACAAAACTGAACAAAGAACCAGTCAATATACTGTACAAAACTAAATGAAGAACCAGTCAATAAACTATACAAAACTCAATAAAGAACCAGTCAATAAACTGTACAAAATTCAATAAAGAACCAGTCAATAAATTGTACACAAACTCAATAAAGAACCAGTCAATAAACTGTACAAAACTCAATAAAGAACCAGTCAATAAACTGTATAAAACTCAATAAAGAAACAGTCAATAAACTGTACAAAACTAAATAAACAAACAGTCAATAAACTGTACAAAACTCAATAAAGAACCAGTCAATAAACTGTACAAAACTAAATAAAGAAACAGTCAATAAACTGTACAAAACTGAATAAAGAAACAGTCAATAAACCGTACAAAACTGAATAAAGAACCAGTCAATAAACTGTACAAAACTCAATAAAGAACCAGTCAATAAACTGTACAAAACTCAATAAAGAAACAGTCAATAAACTGTACAAAACTCAATAAAGAAACAGTCAAGAAACTGTACAAAACTAAATAAAGAAACAGTCAATAAACTGTACAAAACTCAATAAAGAACCAGTCAATAAACTGTACAAAACTCAATAAAGAAACAGTCAATAAACTGTACAAAACTAAATAAAGAAGCAGTCAATAAACTGTTCAGAACTAAATAAAGATCCAGTCAATAAACTGTACAAAACTAAATAACGAAACAGTCAATAAACTGTACAAAACTAAATAAAGAAACAGTCAATAAACTGTACAAAACTAAATTAAGAAACAGCCAATAAACTGTACAAAACTGAATAAAGAACCAGTCAATAAACTATACAAAACTCAATAAAGAACCAGTCAATAAACTGTACAAAAGTCAATAAAGAACCAGTCAATAAACTGTACAAAATTCAATAAAGAACAAGTCAATAAATTGTACCCAAACTCAATAAAGAACAAGTCGATAAACTGTACAAAACTGAATAAAGAACCAGTCAATAAACAGTACAAAACTCAATAAAGAATTAGTCAATAAACTGTACAAAGCTCAATAAAGAACCAGTCAATAAACTGTACAAAACTGAATAAAGAACCAGTCAATAAACTGTACAAAACTCAATAAAGAAACAGTCAATAAACTGTACAAAACTCAATAAAGAACCAGTCAATAAACTGTACAAAACTGAACAAAGAACCAGTCAATAAACTGTACAAAACTGAACAAATAACCAGTCAATAAACTATACAAAACTCATTAAAGAACCAGTCAATAAACTGTACAAAATTCAATAAAGAACCAGTCAATAAATTGTACACAAATTCAATAAAGAACCAGTCTATAAACTGAACAAAACTCAATAAAGTATTAGTCAATAAACTGTACAAAACTGAATAAAGAAACAGTAAAAAAAACTGTACAAAACTCAGTGAAGAATCAGTGGATAAACTATACAAAACTCAATAAAGAAACAGTCAATAAACTGTACAAAACTCAATAAAGAACCAGTCAATAAACTGTACAAAACTCAATAAAGAACCAGTCAATAAAATGTACAAAACTGAATAAAGAACCAGTCAATAAACTGTACAAAACCTAATAATGAACCAGTCAATAAACTATACAAAACTAAATAAAGAAACAGTCAATAAACTGTACAAAACTCAATAAAGAACCAGTCAATAAACTGTACAAACCTGAACAAAGAACCAGTCAATAAACTGTACAAAACTCAATAAAGAAACAGTCAATAAACTGTACGAAACTGAATAAAGAACCAGTCAATAAACTGTACAAAACTCAATAAAGAATTAGTCAATAAACTGTACAAAACTCAATAAAGCAGTCAATAAACTGTACAAAACTCAATAAAGAACCAGTCAATAAACTGTACAAAACTCAATAAAGAAACAGTCAATAAACTGTACAAAACTCAATAAAGAACCAGTCCATAAACTGCTCAAAACTGAACAAAGAACCAGTCAATAAACTGAACAAAACAGAACAAAGAACCAGTCAATAAACTGTACAAAACTAAATGAAGAACCAGTCAATAAACTATACAAAACTCAATAAAGAACTAGTCAATAAACTGTACAAAACTCAATAAAGAACCAGTCAATAAACTGTACAAAATTCAAAAAAGAACCAGTCAATAAATTGTACACAAACTCAGTAAAGAACCAGTCAATAAACTGTTCAAAACTCAATAAAGAACCAGTCAATAAACTGTACAAAACTAAATAAAGAAACAGTCAATAAACTGTACAAAACTAAATAAACAAACAGTCAATAAACTGTACAAACTCAATAAAGAACCAGTCAATAAACTGTACAAAACTAAATAAAGAAACAGTGAATAAACTGTACAAAACTGAATAAACAAACAGTCAATAAACTGTACAAAACTGAATAAAGAACCAGTCAATAAACTGTACAAAACTCAATAAAGAACCAGTCAATAAACTGTACAAAACTCTATAAAGAAACAGTCAATAAACTGTACAAAACTCAATAAAGAAACAGTCAAGAAACTGTACAAAACTAAATAAAGAAACAGTCAATAAACTGTACAAAACTCAATAAAGAACCAGTCAATAAACTGTACAAAACTCAATAAAGAAACAGTCAATAAACTGTACAAAACTAAATAAAGAAGCAGTCAATAAACTGTACAAAACTAAATAAAGAAGCAGTCAATAAACTGTACAAAACTAAATAAAGAACCAGTCAATAAACTGTACAAAGCTAAATAAAGAAACAGTCAATAAACTGTACAAAACTAAATAAAGAAACAGCCAATAAACTGTACAAAACTGAATAAAGAACCAGTCAATAAACTATACAAAACTCAATAAAGAACCAGTCAATAAACTGTACAAAATTCAAAAAAGAACCAGTCAATAAATTGTACACAAACTCAGTAAAGAACCAGTCAATAAACTGTTCAAAACTCAATAAAGAACCAGTCAATAAACTGTACAAAACTAAATAAAGAATTAGTCAATAAACTGTACAAAACTAAATGAAGAACCAGTCAATAACCTATACAAAACTCAATAAAGAACCAGTCAATAAACTGTACAAAACTCAATAAAGAACCAGTCAATAAACTGTACAAAATTCAATAAAGAACCACTCAATAAATTGTACACAAACTCAATAAAGAACCAGTCAATAAACTGTACAAAACTCAATAAAGAACCAGTCAATAAACTGTACAAAACTAAATAAAGAAACAGTCAATAAACTGTACAAAACTAAATAAACAAACAGTCAATAAACTGTACAAAACTCAATAAAGAACCAGTCAATAAACTGTACAAAACTAAATAAAGAACCAGTCAATAAATTGTACAGAAACTAAATAAAGAAACAGTCAATAAACTGTACAAAACTGAATAAAGAAACAGTCAATAAACTGTACAAAACTGAATAAAGAAACAGTCAATAAACTGTACAAACCTAAGTAAAGAACCTGTCAATAAACTGTACAAAACTAAATAAAGAACCAGTCAATAAACTGTACAAAACTGAATAAAGAACAAGTCAATAATCTATACAAAACTCAATAAAGAACCAGTCAATAAACTGTACAAAAGTCAATAAAGAACCAGTCAATAAACTGTACAAAACTGAACAAAGAACCAGTCAATAAACTATACAAAACTCATTAAAGAACCAGTCAATAAACTGTACAAAATTCAATAAAGAACCAGTCAATAAATTGTACACAAACTCAATAAAGAACCAGTCTATAAACTGTACAAAACTCAATAAAGAAACAGTCAATAAACTGTACAAAACTAAATAAAAAAACAGTCAATAAACTGTACAAAACTAATTAAACAAACAGTCAATAAACTGTACAAAACTAAATAAACAACCAGTCAATAAATTGTACACAAACAAAATAAAGAAACAGTCAATAAACTGTACAAAACTCAATAAAGTATTAGTCAATAAACTGTACAAAAATGAATAAAGAAACGGTAAAAAAACTGTACCAAACTCAGTGAAGAATCAGTGAATAAACTATACAAAACTCAATAAAGAAACAGTCAATAAACTGTACAAAACTCAATAAAGAACCAGTCAATAAACTGTACAAAACTCAATAAAGAACCAGTCAATAAACTGTACAAAACTCAATAAAGAACCAGTCAATAAACTGTACAAAACCCAATAATGAACCAGTCAATAAACTATACAAAATTAAATAAAGAAACAGTCAAAAACTGTACAAAACTCAATGAAGAATCAGTCAATAAACTGTACAAAACTCAATAAAGAAACAGTCAATAAACTGTACAAAATTCAATAAAGAACCAGTCAATAAACTGTAGAAAACTGAATAAAGAACCAGTCAATAAACTGTACAAAACTCAATAAAGAAACAGTCAATAAACTGCAGAAAACTCAATAAAGAACCAGTCAATAAACTGTACAAAACTCAATAAAGAACCAGTCAATAAACTGTACAAAACTAAATAAAGAAACAGTCAATAAACTGTACAAAACTCATTAAAGAACCAGTCAATAAACTGTACAAACTGAATAAAGAACCAGTCAATAAACTGTACAAAACTCAATAAAGAACCAGTCAATAAACTGCACAAAACTGAATAAAGAACCAGTCAATAAACTGTACAAAACTCAATAAAGAAACAGTCAATAAACTGCAGAAAACTCAATAAAGAAACAGTCAACAAACTGTACAAAACTAAATAAAGTACCAGTCAATAAACTGTACAAAACTCAATAAAGAAACAGTCAATAAACTGTACAAAACTAAATAAAGAAACAGTCAATAAACTGTACAAAACTAAATAACGAACCAGTCAATAAACTGTACAAAACTCAATAAAGAACCAGTCAATAAACTGTACAAAACTCAATAAAGAACCAGTCAATAAACTGTACAAAACTGAACAAAGAATCAGTCAATAAACTGTACAAAACTGAAGAAAGAACCAGTCAATAAACTATACAAAACTCAATAAAGAACCAGTCAATAGACTGTACAAAAGTCAATAAAGAACCAGTCAATAAACTGTACAAAATTCAATAAAGAACCAGTCAATAAATTGTACACAAACTCAATAAAGAACCAGTCAATAAACTGTACAAAACTCAATAAAGAACCAGTCAATAAACTGTACAAAACTAAAAAAAAAGTCAATAAACTGTACAAAACTAAATAAACAACCAGTCAATAAATTGTACACAAAATAAATAAAGAAAGAGTCAATAAACTGTACAAAACTTAAAAAAGATCCAGTCAATACACTCTACAAAACTCAATAAAGAACCAGTCAATAAACTGTACAAAACTAAATAAAGAAACAGTCAATAAACTGTACAAAACTCAATAATGAACAAGTCAATAAACTGTACAAAACTAAATAAAGAAACAGTCAATAAACTGTACAAAACTATATAAAGAAACAGTCAATAAAGTGTACAAAACTAAATAAAGAAACAGTCAATAAACTGTACAAAACTAAATAAAGAACCAGTCAATAAATTGTACAGCAACTAAATAATGAAACAGTCAATAAACTGTACAAAACTGAATAAAGAAACAGTCAATAAACTGTACAAAACTAAATATAGTAACAGTCAATAAACTGTACAAACCTAAGTAAAGAAACTGTCAATAAACTGTACAAAACTAAATAAAGAACCAGTCAATAACCTGTACAAAACTGAATAAAGAACCACTCAATAAACTGTCCAAAACTGAATAAAAAACCCGTCAATAAACAGAACAAAACTGAACAAAGAACCAGTCAATAAACTGTACAAAACTCAATAAAGAAACAGTCAATAAACTGTACGAAACTGAATAAAGAACCAGTCAACAAACTGTACAAAACTCAATAAATAATTAGTCAATAAACTGTACAAAACTCAATAAAGAATCAGTCAATAAACTGTACAAAACTAAATACAGAAACAGTCAATAAACTGTAAAAAAAACTCAATAAAGAACCAGTCAATAAACTGTACAAAACTCATTAAAGAACCAGTCAATAGACTGTACAAAACTCAATAAAGAAACAGACAATAAACTGTATAAAACTCAATAAAGAACCAGTCAATAAACTGTTCAAAACTGAACAAAGAACCAGTCAATAAACTGTACAAAACTGAACAAAGAACCAGTCAATATACTGTACAAAACTAAATGAAGAACCAGTCAATAAACTATACAAAACTCAATAAAGAACCAGTCAATAAACTGTACAAAATTCAATAAAGAACCAGTCAATAAATTGTACACAAACTCAATAAAGAACCAGTCAATAAACTGTACAAAACTCAATAAAGAACCAGTCAATAAACTGTATAAAACTCAATAAAGAAACAGTCAATAAACTGTACAAAACTAAATAAACAAACAGTCAATAAACTGTACAAAACTCAATAAAGAACCAGTCAATAAACTGTACAAAACTAAATAAAGAAACAGTCAATAAACTGTACAAAACTGAATAAAGAAACAGTCAATAAACCGTACAAAACTGAATAAAGAACCAGTCAATAAACTGTACAAAACTCAATAAAGAACCAGTCAATAAACTGTACAAAACTCAATAAAGAAACAGTCAATAAACTGTACAAAACTCAATAAAGAAACAGTCAAGAAACTGTACAAAACTAAATAAAGAAACAGTCAATAAACTGTACAAAACTCAATAAAGAACCAGTCAATAAACTGTACAAAACTCAATAAAGAAACAGTCAATAAACTGTACAAAACTAAATAAAGAAGCAGTCAATAAACTGTTCAGAACTAAATAAAGATCCAGTCAATAAACTGTACAAAACTAAATAACGAAACAGTCAATAAACTGTACAAAACTAAATAAAGAAACAGTCAATAAACTGTACAAAACTAAATTAAGAAACAGCCAATAAACTGTACAAAACTGAATAAAGAACCAGTCAATAAACTATACAAAACTCAATAAAGAACCAGTCAATAAACTGTACAAAAGTCAATAAAGAACCAGTCAATAAACTGTACAAAATTCAATAAAGAACAAGTCAATAAATTGTACCCAAACTCAATAAAGAACAAGTCGATAAACTGTACAAAACTGAATAAAGAACCAGTCAATAAACAGTACAAAACTCAATAAAGAATTAGTCAATAAACTGTACAAAGCTCAATAAAGAACCAGTCAATAAACTGTACAAAACTGAATAAAGAACCAGTCATTAAACTGTACAAAACTAACTAAAGAAACAGTCAATAAACTGTACAAAACTGAATAAAGAACCAGTCAATAAACTGTACAAAACTGAACAAAGAACCAGTCAATAAACTGTACAAAACTGAACAAATAACCAGTCAATAAACTATACAAAACTCATTAAAGAACCAGTCAATAAACTGTACAAAATTCAATAAAGAACCAGTCAATAAATTGTACACAAATTCAATAAAGAACCAGTCTATAAACTGAACAAAACTCAATAAAGTATTAGTCAATAAACTGTACAAAACTGAATAAAGAAACAGTAAAAAAAACTGTACAAAACTCAGTGAAGAATCAGTGGATAAACTATACAAAACTCAATAAAGAAACAGTCAATAAACTGTACAAAACTCAATAAAGAACCAGTCAATAAACTGTACAAAACTCAATAAAGAACCAGTCAATAAAATGTACAAAACTGAATAAAGAACCAGTCAATAAACTGTACAAAACCTAATAATGAACCAGTCAATAAACTATACAAAACTAAATAAAGAAACAGTCAATAAACTGTACAAAACTCAATAAAGAACCAGTCAATAAACTGTACAAACCTGAACAAAGAACCAGTCAATAAACTGTACAAAACTCAATAAAGAAACAGTCAATAAACTGTACGAAACTGAATAAAGAACCAGTCAATAAACTGTACAAAACTCAATAAAGAATTAGTCAATAAACTGTACAAAACTCAATAAAGCAGTCAATAAACTGTACAAAACTCAATAAAGAACCAGTCAATAAACTGTACAAAACTCAATAAAGAAACAGTCAATAAACTGTACAAAACTCAATAAAGAACCAGTCCATAAACTGCTCAAAACTGAACAAAGAACCAGTCAATAAACTGAACAAAACAGAACAAAGAACCAGTCAATAAACTGTACAAAACTAAATGAAGAACCAGTCAATAAACTATACAAAACTCAATAAAGAACTAGTCAATAAACTGTACAAAACTCAATAAAGAACCAGTCAATAAACTGTACAAAATTCAAAAAAGAACCAGTCAATAAATTGTACACAAACTCAGTAAAGAACCAGTCAATAAACTGTTCAAAACTCAATAAAGAACCAGTCCATAAACTGTACAAAACTAAATAAAGAAACAGTCAATAAACTGTACAAAACTAAATAAACAAACAGTCAATAAACTGTACAAACTCAATAAAGAACCAGTCAATAAACTGTACAAAACTAAATAAAGAAACAGTGAATAAACTGTACAAAACTGAATAAACAAACAGTCAATAAACTGTACAAAACTGAATAAAGAACCAGTCAATAAACTGTACAAAACTCAATAAAGAACCAGTCAATAAACTGTACAAAACTCTATAAAGAAACAGTCAATAAACTGTACAAAACTCAATAAAGAAACAGTCAAGAAACTGTACAAAACTAAATAAAGAAACAGTCAATAAACTGTACAAAACTCAATAAAGAACCAGTCAATAAACTGTACAAAACTCAATAAAGAAACAGTCAATAAACTGTACAAAACTAAATAAAGAAGCAGTCAATAAACTGTACAAAACTAAATAAAGAAGCAGTCAATAAACTGTACAAAACTAAATAAAGAACCAGTCAATAAACTGTACAAAGCTAAATAAAGAAACAGTCAATAAACTGTACAAAACTAAATAAAGAAACAGCCAATAAACTGTACAAAACTGAATAAAGAACCAGTCAATAAACTATACAAAACTCAATAAAGAACCAGTCAATAAACTGTACAAAAGTCAATAAAGAACCAGTCAATAAACCGTACAAAATTCAATAAAGAACCAGTCAATAAATTGTACACAAACTCAATAAAGAACCAGTCGATAAACTGTACAAAACTGAATAAAGAACCAGTCAATAAACTGTACAAAACTCAATAAAGAATTAGTCAATAAACTGTACAAAACTCAATAAAGAACCAGTCAATAAACTGTACAAAACTGAATAAAGAACCAGTCAATAAACTGTACAAAACTCAATAAAGAAACAGACAATAAACTGTACAAAACTCAATAAAGAAGCAGTCAATAAACTGTACAAAACTAAATACAGAAACAGTCAATAAACTGTAAAAAAAACTCAATAAAGAACCAGTCAATAAACTGTACAAAACTCAATAAAAAACCAGTCAATAAACTGTACAAAACTCAATAAAGAAACAGTCAATAAACTGTACAAAACTCAATAAAGAACCAGTCAATAAACTATTCAAACCTGAACAAAGAACCAGTCAATAAACTGTACAAAACTGAACAAAGAACCAGTCAATAAACTGTACAAAACTAAATGAAGAACCAGTCAATAAACTATACAAAACTTAATAAAGAACAAGTCAATAAACTGTACAAAACTCAATAAAGAACCAATCAATAAACTGTACAAAATTCAATAAAGAACCAGTCAATAAATTGTACACAAACTCAATAAAGAACCAGTCAATAAACTGTACAAAACTCAATAAAGAACCAGTCAATAAACTGTACAAAACTTAATAAAGAAACAGTCAATAAACTGTACAAAACTATATAAACAAACAGTCAATAAACTGTACAAAACTCAATAAAGAACCAGTCAATAAACTGTACAAAACTAAATAAAGAAACAGTCAATAAACTGTACAAAACTGAAAAAAGAAACAGTCAATAAACTGTACAAAACTGAATAAAGAACCAGTCAATAAACTGTACAAAACTTAATAAAGAACCAGTCAATAAACTGTACAAAACTAAATAAAGAAGCAGTCAATAAACTGTACAAAACTAAATAAAGAACCAGTCAATAAACTGTACAAAAGTCAATAAAGAACCAGTCAATAAACTGTACAAAATTCAATAAAAAACCAGTCAATAAATTGTACACAAACTCAGTAAAGAACCAGTCGATAAACTGTACAAAACTGAATAAAGAACCAGTCAATAAACTGTACAAAACTCAATAAAGAATTATTCAATAAACTGTACAAAACTCAATAAAGAACCAGTCAATAAACTGTACAAAACTGAATAAAGAACCAGTCAATAAACTGTACAAAACTCAATAAAGAAACAGTCAATAAACTGTACAAAACTCAATAAAGAACCAGTCAATAAACTGTACAAAACTGAACAAAGAACCAGTCAATAAACTGTACAAAACTGAACAAATAACCAGTCAATAAACTATACAAAACTCATTAAAGAACCAGTCAATAAACTGTACAAAATTCAATAAAGAACCAGTCAATAAATTGTACACAAATTCAATAAAGAACCAGTCTATAAACTGAACAAAACTCAATAAAGTATTAGTCAATAAACTGTACAAAACTGAATAAAGAAACAGTAAAAAAAACTGTACAAAACTCAGTGAAGAATCAGTGGATAAACTATACAAAACTCAATAAAGAAACAGTCAATAAACTGTACAAAACTCAATAAAGAACCAGTGAATAAACTGTACAAAACTCAATAAAGAACCAGTCAATAAAATGTACAAAACTGAATAAAGAACCAGTCAATAAACTGTACAAAACCCAATAATGAACCAGTCAATAAACTATACAAAACTAAATAAAGAAACAGTCAATAAACTGTACAAAACTCAATAAAGAACCAGTCAATAAACTGTACAAAACTGAATAAAGAACCCGTCAATAAACAGAACAAACCTGAACAAAGAACCAGTCAATAAACTGTACAAAACTCAATAAAGAAACAGTCAATAAACTGTACGAAACTGAATAAAGAACCAGTCAATAAACTGTACAAAACTCAATAAAGAATTAGTCAATAAACTGTACAAAACTCAATAAAGCAGTCAATAAACTGTACAAAACTCAATAAAGAACCAGTCAATAAACTGTACAAAACTCAATAAAGAAACAGTCAATAAACTGTACAAAACTCAATAAAGAACCAGTCCATAAACTGCTCAAAACTGAACAAAGAACCAGTCAATAAACTGAACAAAACAGAACAAAGAACCAGTCAATAAACTGTACAAAACTAAATGAAGAACCAGTCAATAAACTATACAAAACTCAATAAAGAACTAGTCAATAAACTTTACAAAACTCAATAAAGAACCAGTCAATAAACTGTACAAAATTCAAAAAAGAACCAGTCAATAAATTGTACACAAACTCAGTAAAGAACCAGTCAATAAACTGTTCAAAACTCAATAAAGAACCAGTCAATAAACTGTACAAAACTAAATAAAGAAACAGTCAATAAACTGTACAAAACTAAATAAACAAACAGTCAATAAACTGTACAAACTCAATAAAGAACCAGTCAATAAACTGTACAAAACTAAATAAAGAAACAGTGAATAAACTGTACAAAACTGAATAAACAAACAGTCAATAAACTGTACAAAACTGAATAAAGAACCAGTCAATAAACTGTACAAAACTCAATAAAGAACCAGTCAATAAACTGTACAAAACTCTATAAAGAAACAGTCAATAAACTGTACAAAACTCAATAAAGAAACAGTCAAGAAACTGTACAAAACTAAATAAAGAAACAGTCAATAAACTGTACAAAACTCAATAAAGAACCAGTCAATAAACTGTACAAAACTCAATAAAGAAACAGTCAATAAACTGTACAAAACTAAATAAAGAAGCAGTCAATAAACTGTACAAAACTAAATAAAGAAGCAGTCAATAAACTGTACAAAACTAAATAAAGAACCAGTCAATAAACTGTACAAAGCTAAATAAAGAAACAGTCAATAAACTGTACAAAACTAAATAAAGAAACAGCTAATAAACTGTACAAAACTGAATAAAGAACCAGTCAATAAACTATACAAAACTCAATAAAGAACCAGTCAATAAACTGTACAAAAGTCAATAAAGAACCAGTCAATAAACCGTACAAAATTCAATAAAGAACCAGTCAATAAATTGTACACAAACTCAATAAAGAACCAGTCGATAAACTGTACAAAACTGAATAAAGAACCAGTCAATAAACTGTACAAAACTCAATAAAGAATTAGTCAATAAACTGTACAAAACTCAATAAAGAACCAGTCAATAAACTGTACAAAACTGAATAAAGAACCAGTCAATAAACTGTACAAAACTCAATAAAGAAACAGTCAATAAACTGTACAAAACTCAATAAAGAACCAGTCAATAAACTGTACAAAACTAAATACAGAAACAGTCAATAAACTGTAAAAAAAACTCAATAAAGAACCAGTCAATAAACTGTACAAAACTCAATAAAAAACCAGTCAATAAACTGTACAAAACTCAATAAAGAAACAGTCAATAAACTGTACAAAACTCAATAAAGAACCAGTCAATAAACTATTCAAAACTGAACAAAGAACCAGTCAATAAACTGTACAAAACTGAACAAAGAACCAGTCAATAAACTGTACAAAACTAAATGAAGAACCAGTCAATAAACTATACAAAACTTAATAAAGAACCAGTCAATAAACTGTACAAAACTCAATAAAGAACCAATCAATAAACTGTACAAAATTCAATAAAGAACCAGTCAATAAATTGTACACAAACTCAATAAAGAACCAGTCAATAAACTGTACAAAACTCAATAAAGAACCAGTCAATAAACTGTACAAAACTTAATAAAGAAACAGTCAATAAACTGTACAAAACTATATAAACAAACAGTCAATAAACTGTACAAAACTCAATAAAGAACCAGTCAATAAACTGTACAAAACTAAATAAAGAAACAGTCAATAAACTGTACAAAACTGAAAAAAGAAACAGTCAATAAACTGTACAAAACTGAATAAAGAACCAGTCAATAAACTGTACAAAACTCAATAAAGAAACAGTCAATAAACTGTACAAAACTAAATAAAGAAGCAGTCAATAAACTGTACAAAACTAAATAAAGAACCAGTCAATAAACTGTACAAAAGTCAATAAAGAACCAGTCAATAAACTGTACAAAATTCAATAAAAAACCAGTCAATAAATTGTACACAAACTCAGTAAAGAACCAGTCGATAAACTGTACAAAACTGAATAAAGAACCAGTCAATAAACTGTACAAAACTCAATAAAGAATTATTCAATAAACTGTACAAAACTCAATAAAGAACCAGTCAATAAACAGTACAAAACTGAATAAAGAACCAGTCAATAAACTGTACAAAACTCAATAAAGAAACAGACAATAAACTGTACAAAACTCAATAAAGAAGCAGTCAATAAACTGTACAAAACTAAATACAGAAACAGTCAATAAACTGTAAAAAAACTCAATAAAGAACCAGTCAATAAACTGTACAAAACTCAATAAAGAACCAGTCAATAAACTGTACAAAACTCAATAAAGAAACAGTCAATAAACTGTACAAAACTCAATAAAGAACCAGTCAATAAACTTTTCAAAACTGAACAAAGAACCAGTCAATAAACTGTACAAAACTGAACAAAGAACCAGTCAATAAACTGTACAAAACTAAATGAAGAACCAGTCAATAAACTATACAGCATTCAATAAAGAACCAGTCAATAAACTGTACAAAACTCAATAAAGAACCAGTCAATAAACTGTACAAAATTCAATAAAGAACCAGTCAATAAATTGTACACAAACTCAATAAAGAACCAGTCAATAAACTGTACAAAACTCAATAAAGAACCAGTCAATAAACTGTACAAAACTAAATAAAGAAACAGTCAATAAACTGTACAAAACTATATAAACAAACAGTCAATAAACTGTACAAAACTCAATAAAGAACCAGTCAATAAACTGTACAAAACTAAATAAAGAAACAGTCAATAAACTGTACAAAACTGAAAAAAGAAACAGTCAATAAACTGTACAAAACTGAATAAAGAACCAGTCAATAAACTGTACAAAACTCAATAAAGAAACAGTCAATAAACTGTACAAAACTAAATAAAGAAGCAGTCAATAAACTGTACAAAACTAAATAAAGAACCAGTCAATAAACTGTACAAAAGTCAATAAAGAACCAGTCAATAAACTGTACAAAATTCAATAAAAAACCAGTCAATAAATTGTACACAAACTCAGTAAAGAACCAGTCGATAAACTGTACAAAACTGAATAAAGAACCAGTCAATAAACTGTACAAAACTCAATAAAGAATTATTCAATAAACTGTACAAAACTCAATAAAGAACCAGTCAATAAACTGTACAAAACTGAATAAAGAACCAGTCAATAAACTGTACAAAACTCAATAAAGAAACAGTCAATAAACTGTACAAAACTCAATAAAGAACCAGTCAATAAACTGTACAAAACTGAACAAAGAACCAGTCAATAAACTGTACAAAACTGAACAAATAACCAGTCAATAAACTATACAAAACTCAATAAAGAACCAGTCAATAAACTGTACAAAATTCAATAAAGAACCAGTCAATAAATTGTACACAAATTCAATAAAGAACCAGTCTATAAACTGAACAAAACTCAATAAAGTATTAGTCAATAAACTGTACAAAACTGAATAAAGAAACAGTAAAAAAAACTGTACAAAACTCAGTGAAGAATCAGTGGATAAACTATACAAAACTCAATAAAGAAACAGTCAATAAACTGTACAAAACTCAATAAAGAACCAGTCAATAAACTGTACAAAACTCAATAAAGAACCAGTCAATAAAATGTACAAAACTGAATAAAGAACCAGTCAATAAACTGTACAAAACCCAATAATGAACCAGTCAATAAACTATACAAAACTAAATAAAGAAACAGTCAATAAACTGTACAAAACTCAATAAAGAACCAGTCAATAAACTGTACAAAACTGAATAAAGAACCCGTCAATAAACAGAACAAACCTGAACAAAGAACCAGTCAATAAACTGTACAAAACTCAATAAAGAAACAGTCAATAAACTGTACGAAACTGAATAAAGAACCAGTCAATAAACTGTACAAAACTCAATAAAGAATTAGTCAATAAACTGTACAAAACTCAATAAAGCAGTCAATAAACTGTACAAAACTCAATAAAGAACCAGTCAATAAACTGTACAAAACTCAATAAAGAAACAGTCAATAAACTGTACAAAACTCAATAAAGAACCAGTCCATAAACTGCTCAAAACTGAACAAAGAACCAGTCAATAAACTGGACAAAACAGAACAAAGAACCAGTCAATAAACTGTACAAAACTAAATGAAGAACCAGTCAATAAACTATACAAAACTCAATAAAGAACTAGTCAATAAACTTTACAAAACTCAATAAAGAACCAGTCAATAAACTGTACAAAATTCAAAAAAGAACCAGTCAATAAATTGTACACAAACTCAGTAAAGAACCAGTCAATAAACTGTTCAAAACTCAATAAAGAACCAGTCAATAAACTGTACAAAACTAAATAAAGAAACAGTCAATAAACTGTACAAAACTAAATAAACAAACAGTCAATAAACTGTACAAACTCAATAAAGAACCAGTCAATAAACTGTACAAAACTAAATAAAGAAACAGTCAATAAACTGTACAAAACTAAATAAACAAACAGTCAATAAACTGTACAAAACTGAATAAAGAACCAGTCAATAAACTGTACAAAACTCAATAAAGAACCAGTCAATAAACTGTACAAAACTCTATAAAGAAACAGTCAATAAACTGTACAAAACTCAATAAAGAAACAGTCAAGAAACTGTACAAAACTAAATAAAGAAACAGTCAATAAACTGTACAAAACTCAATAAAGAACCAGTCAATAAACTGTACAAAACTCAATAAAGAAACAGTCAATAAACTGTACAAAACTAAATAAAGAAGCAGTCAATAAACTGTACAAAACTAAATAAAGAAGCAGTCAATAAACTGTACAAAACTAAATAAAGAACCAGTCAATAAACTGTACAAAGCTAAATAAAGAAACAGTCAATAAACTGTACAAAACTAAATAAAGAACCAGCCAATAAACTGTACAAAACTGAATAAAGAACCAGTCAATAAACTATACAAAACTCAATAAAGAACCAGTCAATAAATTGTACAAAACTCAATAAAGAACCAGTCAATAAACCGTACAAAATTCAATAAAGAACCAGTCAATAAATTGTACACAAACTCAATAAAGAACCAGTCGATAAACTGTACAAAACTCAATAAAGAACCAGTCAATAAACTGTACAAAACTCAATAAAGAATTAGTCAATAAACTGTACAAAACTCAATAAAGAACCAGTCAATAAACTGTACAAAACTGAATAAAGAACCAGTCAATAAACTGTACAAAACTCAATAAAGAAACAGTCAATAAACTGTACAAAACTCAATAAAGAAGCAGTCAATAAACTGTACAAAACTAAATACAGAAACAGTCAATAAACTGTAAAAAAAACTCAATAAAGAACCAGTCAATAAACTGTACAAAACTCAATAAAAAACCAGTCAATAAACTGTACAAAACTCAATAAAGAAACAGTCAATAAACTGTACAAAACTCAATAAAGAACCAGTCAATAAACTATTCAAAACTGAACAAAGAACCAGTCAATAAACTGTACAAAACTGAACAAAGAACCAGTCAATAAACTGTACAAAACTAAATGAAGAACCAGTCAATAAACTATACAAAACTTAATAAAGAACCAGTCAATAAACTGTACAAAACTCAATAAAGAACCAATCAATAAACTGTACAAAATTCAATAAAGAACCAGTCAATAAATTGTACACAAACTCAATAAAGAACCAGTCAATAAACTGTACAAAACTCAATAAAGAACCAGTCAATAAACTGTACAAAACTTAATAAAGAAACAGTCAATAAACTGTACAAAACTAAATAAAGAAACAGTCAATAAACTGTACAAAACTCAATAAAGAACCAGTCAATAAACTGTACAAAACTAAATAAAGAAACAGTCAATAAACTGTACAAAACTGAAAAAAGAAACAGTCAATAAACTGTACAAAACTCAATAAAGAACCAGTCAATAAACTGTACAAAACTCAATAAAGAAACAGTCAATAAACTGTACAAAACTAAATAAAGAAGCAGTCAATAAACTGTACAAAACTAAATAAAGAACCAGTCAATAAACTGTACAAAAGTCAATAAAGAACCAGTCAATAAACTGTACAAAACTCAATAAAAAACCAGTCAATAAATTGTACACAAACTCAGTAAAGAACCAGTCGATAAACTGTACAAAACTGAATAAAGAACCAGTCAATAAACTGTACAAAACTCAATAAAGAATTATTCAATAAACTGTACAAAACTCAATAAAGAACCAGTCAATAAACTGTACAAAACTGAATAAAGAACCAGTCAATAAACTGTACAAAACTCAATAAAGAAACAGACAATAAACTGTACAAAACTCAATAAAGAAGCAGTCAATAAACTGTACAAAACTAAATACAGAAACAGTCAATAAACTGTAAAAAAACTCAATAAAGAACCAGTCAATAAACTGTACAAAACTCAATAAAGAAACAGTCAATAAACTGTACAAAACTCAATAAAGAACCAGTCAATACCCTTTTCAAAACTGAACAAAGAACCAGTCAATAAACTGTACAAAACTGAACAAAGAACCAGTCAATAAACTGTACAAAACTAAATGAAGAACCAGTCAATAAACTATACAGCATTCAATAAAGAACCAGTCAATAAACTGTACAAAACTCAATAAAGAACCAGTCAATAAACTGTACAAAATTCAATAAAGAACCAGTCAATAAATTGTACACAAACTCAATAAAGAACCAGTCAATAAACTGTACAAAACTCAATAAAGAACCAGTCAATAAACTGTACAAAACTAAATAAAGAAACAGTCAATAAACTGTACAAAACTATATAAACAAACAGTCAATAAACTGTACAAAACTCAATAAAGAACCAGTCAATAAACTGTACAAAACTAAATAAAGAAACAGTCAATAAACTGTACAAAACTGAATAAAGAAACAGTCAATAAACTGTACAAAACGGAATAAAGAACCAGTCAATAAACTGTACAAAACTCAATAAAGAAACAGTCAATAAACTGTACAAAACTAAATAAAGAAGCAGTCAATAAACTGTACAAAACTAAATAAAGAACCAGTCAATAAACTGTACAAAACTAAATAAAGAAACAGTCAATAAGCTGTACAAAACTAAATAAAGAACCAGTCAATAAACTGTACAAAACTAAATAAAGAAACAGCCAATACACTGTACAAAACTGAATAAAGAACAAGTCAATAAACTATACAAAAGTCAATAAAGAACCAGTCAATAAACTGTACAAAAGTCAATAAAGAACCAGTCAATAAACTGTACAAAACTGAATAAAGAAACAGTCAATAAACTGGACAAAACTGAATAAAGAACCAGTCAATAAACTGTACAAAACTCAATAAAGAAACAGTCAATAAACTGTACAAAACTAAATAAAGAAGTAGTCAATAAATTGTACACTAAATAAAGAACCAGTCAATAAACTGTACAAAACTAAATAAAGAAACAGTCAATAAACTGTACAAAACTTAATGAAGAAACAGCCAATAAACTGTACAAAACTGAATAAAGAACAAGTCAATAAACTATACAAAACTCAATAAAGAACCAGTCAATAAACTGTACAAAAGTCAATAAAGAACCAGTCAATAAACTGTACAAAATTCAATAAAGAACCAGTCAATAAATTGTACACAAACTCAATAAAGAACCAGTCGATAAACTGTACAAAACTGAATAAAGAACCAGTCAATGATCTGTACAAAACTCAATAAAGAATTAGTCAATAAACTGTACAAAATTCAATAAAGAACCAGTCAATAAACTGTACAAAACTGAATAAACAACCAGTCAATAAACTGTACAAAACTCAATAAAGAAACAGTTAATAAACTGTACAAAACTCAATAAAGAACCAGTCAATAAACTGTACAAAACTGAACTCAGAACCAGTCAATAAACTGTACAAAACTGAACAAAGAACCAGTCAATAAACTATACAAAACTCATTAAAGAATCAGTCAATAAACTGTACAAAATTCAATAAAGAACCAGTCAATAAATTGTACACAAACTCAATAAAGAACCAGTCGATAAACTGTACAAAACTCAATAAAGAAACAGTCAATAAACTGTACAAAACTAAATAAAGAAACAGTCAATAAACTGTACAAAACTAATTAAACAAACAGTCAATAAACTGTACAAAACTAAATAAACAACAAGTCAATAAATTGTACACAAACAAAATAAAGAAACAGTCAATAAACTGTACAAAACTCAATAAAGAACTAGTCAATAAACTGTACAAAACTGAATAAAGAAACAGTAAAAAAACTGTACAAAACTCAGTGAAGAATCAGTGAATAAACAATACAAAACTCAATAAAGAAACAGTCAATAAACTGTACAAAACTCAATAAAGAACCAGTCAATAAACTGTACAAAACTCAATAAAGAACCAGTCAATAAACTGTACAAAACTCAATAAAGAACCAGTCAATAAACTGTACAAAACTCAATAATGAACCAGTCAATAAACTATACAAAACTAAATCAAGAAACAGTCAATGAACTGTACAAAACTCAATAAAGAACCAGTCAATAAACTGTACAAATCTGAATAAAGAAACAGTCAATAAACTGTAAAAAACTCAATAAAGAACCAGTCAATAAACTGTACAAAACTTAATATAGAAACAGTCAATAAACTGTACAAAACTAAATAAAGAAACAGTCAATAAACTGTACAAAACTCAATAAAGAACCAGTCAATAAACTGTACAAAACTAAATAAAGAAGCAGTCAATAAACTGTACAAAACTGAATAAAGAAACAGTCAATAAACTGTACAAAACTGAATAAAGAACCAGTCAATAAACTGTACAAAACTCAATAAAGAAACAGTCAATAAACTGTACAAAACTAAATAAAGAAGCAGTCAATAAACTGTACAAAACTAAATAAAGAACCAGTCAATAAACTGTACAAAACTAAATAAAGAAACAGTCAATAAGCTGTACAAAACTAAATAAAGAACCAGTCAATAAACTGTACAAAACTAAATAAAGAAACAGCCAATACACTGTACAAAACTGAATAAAGAACAAGTCAATAAACTATACAAAAGTCAATAAAGAACCAGTCAATAAACTGTACAAAAGTCAATAAAGAACCAGTCAATAAACTGTACAAAACTGAATAAAGAAACAGTCAATAAACTGGACAAAACTGAATAAAGAACCAGTCAATAAACTGTACAAAACTCAATAAAGAAACAGTCAATAAACTGTACAAAACTAAATAAAGAAGTAGTCAATAAACTGTACAAAACTAAATAAAGAACCAGTCAATCAACTGTACAAAACTAAATAAAGAAACAGTCAATAAACTGTACAAAACTTAATAAAGAAACAGCCAATAAACTGTACAAAACTGAATAAAGAACAAGTCAATAAACTATACAAAACTCAATAAAGAACCAGTCAATAAACTGTACAAAAGTCAATAAAGAACCAGTCAATAAACTGTACAAAATTCAATAAAGAACCAGTCAATAAATTGTACACAAACTCAATAGATAACCAGTCGATAAACTGTACAAAACTGAATAAAGAACCAGTCAATGATCTGTACAAAACTCAATAAAGAATTAGTCAATAAACTGTACAAAATTCAATAAAGAACCAGTCAATAAACTGTACAAAACTGAATAAACAACCAGTCAATAAACTGTACAAAACTCAATAAAGAAACAGTTAATAAACTGTACAAAACTCAATAAAGAACCAGTCAATAAACTGTACAAAACTGAACTCAGAACCAGTCAATAAACTGTACAAAACTGAACAAAGAACCAGTCAATAAACTATACAAAACTCATTAAAGAATCAGTCAATAAACTGTACAAAATTCAATAAAGAACCAGTCAATAAATTGTACACAAACTCAATAAAGAACCAGTCGATAAACTGTACAAAACTCAATAAAGAAACAGTCAATAAACTGTACAAAACTAAATAAAGAAACAGTCAATAAACTGTACAAAACTAATTAAACAAACAGTCAATAAACTGTACAAAACTAAATAAACAACCAGTCAATAAATTGTACACAAACAAAATAAAGAAACAGTCAATAAACTGTACAAAACTCAATAAAGAACTAGTCAATAAACTGTACAAAACTGAATAAAGAAACAGTAAAAAAACTGTACAAAACTCAGTGAAGAATCAGTGAATAAACAATACAAAACTCAATAAAGAAAGAGTCAATAAACTGTACAAAACTCAATAAAGAACCAGTCAATAAACTGTACAAAACTCAATAAAGAACCAGTCAATAAACTGTACAAAACTCAATAAAGAACCAGTCAATAAACTGTACAAAACTCAATAATGAAGCAGTCAATAAACTATACAAAACTAAATAAAGAAACAGTCAATGAACTGTACAAAACTCAATAAAGAACCAGTCAATAAACTGTACAAATCTGAATAAAGAAACAGTGAATAAACTGTAAAAAACTCAATAAAGAACCAGTCAATAAACTGTACAAAACTTAATATAGAAACAGTCAATAAACTGTACAAAACTAAATAAAGAAACAGTCAATAAACTGTACAAAACTAAATAAAGAAACAGTCAATAAACTGTACAAAACTGAATAAAGAAACAGTCAATAAATTGTGCAAAACTGAATAAAGAACCAGGCAATAAACAGAACAAAACTGAACAAAGAACCAGTCAATAAACTGTACAAAACTTAATAAAGAAACAGTCAATAAACTGTACAAAACTAAATAAAGAAACAGTCAATAAACTGAACAAAACTAAATAAAGAAACAGTCAATAAACTGTACAAAACTAAATAAAGAAACAGTCAATAAACTGTGCAAAACTGAATAAAGAACCAGGCAATAAACAGAGCAAAACTGAACAAAGAACCAATCAATAACCTGTACAAAACTCAATAAAGAACCAGTCAATAAACTGTACAAAACTTAATAAACAAACAGTCAATAAACTGTACAGAACTAAATAAAGAACCAGTCAGTAAATTGTACACAAACTAAATAAAGAAACAGTCAATAAACTGTACAAAACTCAATAAAGAACCAGTCAATAAACTGTACAAAACTGAATAAACAACCAGTCAATAAATTGTACACAAACTCAATAAAGAAACAGCCAATACACTGTACAAAACTGAATAAAGAACAAGTCAATAAACTATACAAAAGTCAATAAAGAACCAGTCAATAAACTGTACAAAAGTCAATAAAGAACCAGTCAATAAACTGTACAAAACTGAATAAAGAAACAGTCAATAAACTGGACAAAACTGAATAAAGAACCAGTCAATAAACTGTACAAAACTCAATAAAGAAACAGTCAATAAACTGTACAAAACTAAATAAAGAAGTAGTCAATAAACTGTACAAAACTAAATAAAGAACCAGTCAATAAACTGTACAAAACTAAATAAAGAAACAGTCAATAAACTGTACAAAACTTAATAAAGAAACAGCCAATAAACTGTACAAAACTGAATAAAGAACAAGTCAATAAACTATACAAAACTCAATAAAGAACCAGTCAATAAACTGTTCAAAAGTCAATAAAGAACCAGTCAATAAACTGTACAAAATTCAATAAAGAACCAGTCAATAAATTGTACACAAACTCAATAAAGAACCAGTCGATAAACTGTACAAAACTGAATAAAGAACCAGTCAATGATCTGTACAAAACTCAATAAAGAATTAGTCAATAAACTGTACAAAATTCAATAAAGAACCAGTCAATAAACTGTACAAAACTGAATAAACAACCAGTCAATAAACTGTACAAAACTCAATAAAGAAACAGTTAATAAACTGTACAAAACTCAATAAAGAACCAGTCAATAAACTGTACAAAACTGAACACAGAACCAGTCAATAAACTGTACAAAACTGAACAAAGAACCAGTCAATAAACTATACAAAACTCATTAAAGAATCAGTCAATAAACTGTACAAAATTCAATAAAGAACCAGTCAATAAATTGTACACAAACTCAATAAAGAACCAGTCTATAAACTGTACAAAACTCAATAAAGAAACAGTCAATAAACTGTACAAAACTAAATAAAGAAACAGTCAATAAACTGTACAAAACTAATTAAACAAACAGTCAATAAACTGTACAAAACTAAATAAAGAACCAGTCAATAAACTGTACAAAACAAAATAAAGAAACAGTCAATAAACTGTACAAAACTCAATAAAGAACTAGTCAATAAACTGTACAAAACTGAATAAAGAAACAGTAAAAAAACTGTACAAAACTCAGTGAAGAATCAGTGAATAAACAATACAAAACTCAATAAAGAAACAGTCAATAAACTGTACAAAACTCAATAAAGAACCAGTCAATAAACTGTACAAAACTCAATAAAGAACCAGTCAATAAACTGTACAAAACTCAATAAAGAACCAGTCAATAAACTGTACAAAACTCAATAATGAACCAGTCAATAAACTATACAAAACTAAATCAAGAAACAGTCAATGAACTGTACAAAACTCAATAAAGAACCAGTCAATAAACTGTACAAATCTGAATAAAGAACCAGTCAATAAACTGTAAAAAACTCAATAAAGAACCAGTCAATAAACTGTACAAAACTTAATATAGAAACAGTCAATAAACTGTACAAAACTAAATAAAGAAACAGTCAATAAACTGTACAAAACTAAATAAAGAAACAGTCAATAAACTGTACAAAACTGAATAAAGAAACAGTCAATAAACTGTACAAAACTGAATAAAGAACCAGGCAATAAACAGAACAAAACTGAACAAAGAACCAGTCAATAAACTGTACAAAACTTAATAAAGAAACAGTCAATAAACTATACAAAACTAAATAAAGAAACAGTCAATAAACTGAACAAAACTAAATAAAGAAACAGTCAATAAACTGTACAAAACTAAATAAAGAAACAGTCAATAAACTGTGCAAAACTGAATAAAGAACCAGGCAATAAACAGAGCAAAACTGAACAAAGAACCAGTCAATAACCTGTACAAAACTCAATAAAGAACCAGCCAATAAACTGTACAAAACTTAATAAACAAACAGTCAATAAACTGTACAGAACTAAATAAAGAACCAGTCAGTAAATTGTACACAAACTAAATAAAGAAACAGTCAATAAACTGTACAAAACTCAATAAAGAACCAGTCAATAAACTTTACAAAACTGAATAAACAACCAGTCAATAAATTGTACACAAACTCAATAGAGAACCAGTCAATAAACTGTACAAAACTTAATAAAGAAACAGTCAATAAACTATACAAAACTAAATAACGAAACAGTCAATAAACTGTACAAAACTAAATAAAGACACAGTCAATAAACTGTACAAAACAAAATAAAGAAACAGTCAATAAACTGTACAAAACTGAATAAAGAACCAGTCAATAAACAGAACAAAACTGAACAAAGAACCAGTCAATAAACTGTACAAAACTCAATAAAGAAGCAGTCAATAAAGTGTACAAAACTAAATACAGAAACAGTCAATAAACTGTAAAAAAAACTCAATAAAGAACCAGTCAATAAACTGTACAAAACTCAATAAAGAACCAGTCAATAAACTGTACAAAACTCAATAAAGAAACAGTTAATAAACTGTACAAAACTCAATAAAGAACCAGTCAATAAACTGCTCAAAACTGAACAAAGAACCAGTCAATAAACTGTACAAAACAGAACAAAGAACCAGTCAATAAACTGTACAAAACTAAATGAAGAACCAGTGAATAAACTATGCAAAACTCAATAAAGAACTAGTCAATAAACTGTACAAAACTCAATAAAGAACCAGTCAATAAACTGTACAAAATTCAAAAAAGAACCAGTCAATAAATTGTACACAAACTCAGTAAAGAACCAGTCAATAAACTGTACAAAACTCAATAAAGAACCAGTCAATAAACTGTACAAAACTAAATAAAGAAACAGTCAATAAACTGTACAAAACTAAATAAACAAACAGTCAATAAACTGTACAAAACTCAATAAAGAACCAGTCAATAAACTGTACAAAACTAAATAAAGAAAGAGTGAATAAACTGTACAAAACTGAATAAAGAAACAGTCAATAAACTGTACAAAACTGAATAAAGAACCAGTCAATAAACTGTACAAAACTCAATAAAGAACCAGTCAATAAACTGTACAAAACTCTATAAAGAAACAGTCAATAAACTGTACAAAACTCAATAAAGAAACAGTCAAGAAACTGTACAAAACTAAATAAAGAAACAGTCAATAAACTGTACAAAACTCAATAAAGAACCAGTCAATAAACTGTACAAAACTCAATAAAGAAACAGTCAATAAACTGTACAAAACTAAATAAAGAAGCAGTCAATAAACTGTACAAAACTAAATAAAGAAGCAGTCAATAAACTGTACAAAACTAAATAAAGAACCAGTCAATAAACTGTACAAAGCTAAATAAAGAAACAGTCAATAAACTGTACAAAACTAAATAAAGAAACAGCCAATAAACTGTACAAAACTGAATAAAGAACCAGTCAATAAACTATACAAAACTCAATAAAGAACCGGTCAATAAACTGTACAAAAGTCAATAAAGAACCAGTCAATAAACCGTACAAAATTCAATAAAGAACCAGTCAATAAATTGTACACAAACTCAATAAAGAACCAGTCAATAAACTGTACAAAACTGAATAAAGAACCAGTCAATAAACTGTACAAAATTCAATAAAGAACCAGTCAATAAATTGTACACAAACTCAATAAAGAACCAGTCAATAAACTGTACAAAACTCAATAAAGAACCAGTCAATAAACTGTACAAAACTAAATAAAGAAACAGTCAATAAACTGTACAAAACTATATAAACAAACAGTCAATAAACTGTACAAAACTCAATAAAGAACCAGTCAATAAACTGTACAAAACTAAATAAAGAAACAGTCAATAAACTGTACAAAACTAATTAAACAAACAGTCAATAAACTGTACAAAACTAAATAAACAACCAGTCAATAAATTGTACACAAACAAAATAAAGAAACAGTCAATAAACTGTACAAAACTCAATAAAGAACTAGTCAATAAACTGTACAAAACTGAATAAAGAAACAGTAAAAAAACTGTACAAAACTCAGTGAAGAATCAGTGAATAAACAATACAAAACTCAATAAAGAAACAGTCAATAAACTGTACAAAACTCAATAAAGAACCAGTCAATACACTGTACAAAACTCAATAAAGAACCAGTCAATAAACTGTACAAAACTCAATAAAGAACCAGTCAATAAACTGTACAAAACTCAATAATGAACCAGTCAATAAACTATACAAAACTAAATCAAGAAACAGTCAATGAACTGTACAAAACTCAATAAAGAACCAGTCAATAAACTGTACAAATCTGAATAAAGAACCAGTCAATAAACTGTAAAAAACTCAATAAAGAACCAGTCAATAAACTGTACAAAACTTAATATAGAAACAGTCAATAAACTGTACAAAACTAAATAAAGAAACAGTCAATAAACTGTACAAAACTAAATAAAGAAACAGTCAATAAACTGTACAAAACTGAATAAAGAAACAGTCAATAAACTGTACAAAACTGAATAAAGAACCAGGCAATAAACAGAACAAAACTGAACAAAGAACCAGTCAATAAACTGTACAAAACTTAATAAAGAAACAGTCAATAAACTGTACAAAACTAAATAAAGAAACAGTCAATAAACTGAACAAAACTAAATAAAGAAACAGTCAATAAACTGTACAAAACTAAATAAAGAAACAGTCAATAAACTGTGCAAAACTGAATAAAGAACCAGGCAATAAACAGAGCAAAACTGAACAAAGAACCAGTCAATAACCTGTACAAAACTCAATAAAGAACCAGCCAATAAACTGTACAAAACTTAATAAACAAACAGTCAATAAACTGTACAGAACTAAATAAAGAACCAGTCAGTAAATTGTACACAAACTAAATAAAGAAACAGTCAATAAACTGTACAAAACTCAATAAAGAACCAGTCAATAAACTGTACAAAACTGAATAAACAACCAGTCAATAAATTGTACACAAACTCAATAGAGAACCAGTCAATAAACTGTACAAAACTTAATAAAGAAACAGTCAATAAACTATACAAAACTGAATAACGAAACAGTCAATAAACTGTACAAAACTAAATAAAGACACAGTCAATAAACTGTACAAAACAAAATAAAGAAACAGTCAATAAACTGTACAAAACTGAATAAAGAACCAGTCAATAAACAGAACAAAACTGAACAAAGAACCAGTCAATAAACTGTACAAAACTCAATAAAGAAGCAGTCAATAAAGTGTACAAAACTAAATACAGAAACAGTCAATAAACTGTAAAAAAAACTCAATAAAGAACCAGTCAATAAACTGTACAAAACTCAATAAAGAACCAGTCAATAAACTGTACAAAACTCAATAAAGAAACAGTCAATAAACTGTACAAAACTCAATAAAGAACCAGTCAATAAACTGCTCAAAACTGAACAAAGAACCAGTCAATAAACTGTACAAAACAGAACAAAGAACCAGTCAATAAACTGTACAAAACTAAATGAAGAACCAGTGAATAAACTATGCAAAACTCAATAAAGAACTAGTCAATAAACTGTACAAAACTCAATAAAGAACCAGTCAATAAACTGTACAAAATTCAAAAAAGAACCAGTCAATAAATTGTACACAAACTCAGTAAAGAACCAGTCAATAAACTGTACAAAACTGAATAAAGAACCAGTCAATAAACTGTACAAAACTAAATAAAGAAACAGTCAATAAACTGTACAAAACTAAATAAACAAACAGTCAATAAACTGTACAAAACTCAATAAAGAACCAGTCAATAAACTGTACAAAACTAAATAAAGAAAGAGTGAATAAACTGTACAAAACTGAATAAAGAAACAGTCAATAAACTGTACAAAACTGAATAAAGAACCAGTCAATAAACTGTACAAAACTCAATAAAGAACCAGTCAATAAACTGTACAAAACTCTATAAAGAAACAGTCAATAAACTGTACAAAACTCAATAAAGAAACAGTCAATAAACTGTACAAAACTAAATAAAGAAACAGTCAATAAACTGTACAAAACTCAATAAAGAACCAGTCAATAAACTGTACAAAACTCAATAAAGAAACAGTCAATAAACTGTACAAAACTAAATAAAGAAGCAGTCAATAAACTGTACAAAACTAAATAAAGAAGCAGTCAATAAACTGTACAAAACTAAATAAAGAACCAGTCAATAAACTGTACAAAGCTAAATAAAGAAACAGTCAATAAACTGTACAAAACTAAATAAAGAAACAGCCAATAAACTGTACAAAACTGAATAAAGAACCAGTCAATAAACTATACAAAACTCAATAAAGAACCGGTCAATAAACTGTACAAAAGTCAATAAAGAACCAGTCAATAAACCGTACAAAATTCAATAAAGAACCAGTCAATAAATTGTACACAAACTCAATAAAGAACCAGTCGATAAACTGTACAAAACTGAATAAAGAACCAGTCAATAAACTGTACAAAATTCAATAAAGAACCAGTCAATAAATTGTACACAAACTCAATAAAGAACCAGTCAATAAACTGTACAAAACTCAATAAAGAACCAGTCAATAAACTGTACAAAACTAAATAAAGAAACAGTCAATAAACTGTACAAAACTATATAAACAAACAGTCAATAAACTGTACAAAACTCAATAAAGAACCAGTCAATAAACTGTACAAAACTAAATAAAGAAACAGTCAATAAACTGTACAAAACTGAATAAAGAAACAGTCAATAAACTGTACAAAACTGAATAAAGAACCAGTCAATAAACTGTACAAAACTCAATAAAGAAACAGTCAATAAACTGTACAAAACAAAATAAAGAAGCAGTCAATAAACTGTACAAAACTAAATAAAGAACCAGTCAATAAACTGTACAAAAGTCAATAAAGAACCAGTCAATAAACTGTACAAAATTCAATAAAGAACCAGTCAATAAATTGTACACAAACTCAATAAAGAACCAGTCGATAAACTGTACAAAACTGAATAAAGAACCAGTCAATAAACTGTACAAAACTCAATAAAGAATTATTCAATAAACTGTACAAAACTCAATAAAGAACCAGTCAATAAACTGTACAAAACTGAATAAAGAACCAGTCAATAAACTGTAAAAAAACTCAATAAAGAACCAGTCAATAAACTGTACAAAACTCAATAAAGAACCAGTCAATAAACTGTACAAAACTCAATAAAGAAACAGTCAATAAACTGTACAAAACTCAATAAAGAACCAGTCAATAAACTTTTCAAAACTGAACAAAGAACCAGTCAATAAACTGTACAAAACTGAACAAAGAACCAGTCAATAAACTGTACAAAACTCAATAAAGAAACAGACAATAAACTGTACAAAACTCAATAAAGAAGCAGTCAATAAACTGTACAAAACTAAATACAGAAACAGTCAATAAACTGTAAAAAAACTCAATAAAGAACCAGTCAATAAACTGTACAAAACTCAATAAAAAACCAGTCAATAAACTGTACAAAACTCAATAAAGAACCAGTCAATAAACTGTACAAAACTGAATAAAGAACCAGTCAATAAACTGTACAAAACTCAATAAAGAAACAGACAATAAACTGTACAAAACTCAATAAAGAAGCAGTCAATAAACTGTACAAAACTAAATACAGAAACAGTCAATAAACTGTAAAAAAACTCAATAAAGAACCAGTCAATAAACTGTACAAAACTCAATAAAAAACCAGTCAATAAACTGTACAAAACTCAATAAAGAAACAGTCAATAAACTGTACAAAACTCAATAAAGAACCAGTCAATAAACTGTTCAAAACTGAACAAAGAACCAGTCAATAAACTGTACAAAACTGAACAAAGAACCAGTCAATAAACTGTACAAAACTAAATAAAGAACCAGTCAATAAACTGTACAAAAGTCAATAAAGAACCAGTCAATAAACTGTACAAAATTCAATAAAGAACCAGTCAATAAATTGTACACAAACTCAATAAAGAACCAGTCGATAAACTGTACAAAACTGAATAAAGAACCAGTCAATAAACTGTACAAAACTCAATAAAGAATTATTCAATAAACTGTACAAAACTCAATAAAGAACCAGTCAATAAACTGTACAAAACTGAATAAATAACCAGTCAATAAACTGTAAAAAAACTCAATAAAGAACCAGTCAATAAACTGTACAAAACTCAATAAAGAACCAGTCAATAAACTGTACAAAACTCAATAAAGAAACAGTCAATAAACTGTACAAAACTCAATAAAGAACCAGTCAATAAACTTTTCAAAACTGAACAAAGAACCAGTCAATAAACTGTACAAAACTGAACAAAGAACCAGTCAATAAACTGTACAAAACTCAATAAAGAAACAGACAATAAACTGTACAAAACTCAATAAAGAAGCAGTCAATAAACTGTACAAAACTAAATACAGAAACAGTCAATAAACTGTAAAAAAACTCAATAAAGAACCAGTCAATAAACTGTACAAAACTCAATAAAGAACCAGTCAATAAACTGTACAAAACTCAATAAAGAACCAGTCAATAAACTGTACAAAACTGAATAAAGAACCAGTCAATAAACTGTACAAAACTCAATAAAGAAACAGACAATAAACTGTACAAAACTCAATAAAGAAGCAGTCAATAAACTGTACAAAACTAAATACAGAAACAGTCAATAAACTGTAAAAAAACTCAATAAAGAACCAGTCAATAAACTGTACAAAACTCAATAAAAAACCAGTCAATAAACTGTACAAAACTCAATAAAGAAACAGTCAATAAACTGTACAAAACTCAATAAAGAACCAGTCAATAAACTGTTCAAAACTGAACAAAGAACCAGTCAATAAACTGTACAAAACTGAACAAAGAACCAGTCAATAAACTGTATAAAACTAAATGAAGAACCAGTCAATAAACAATACAAAATTCAATAAAGAACCAGTCAATAAACTGTACAAAACTCAATAAAGAACCAATCAATAAACTCTACAAAATTCAATAAAGAACCAGTCAATAAATTGTACACAAACTCAATAAAGAACCAGTCAATAAACTGTACAAAACTCAATAAAGAACCAGTCAATAAACTGTACAAAACTAAATAAAGAAACAGTCAATAAACTGTACAAAACTATATAAACAAACAGTCAATAAACTGTACAAAACTCAATAAAGAACCAGTCAATAAACTGTACAAAACTAAATAAAGAAACAGTCAATAAACTGTACAAAACTGAATAAAGAAACAGTCAATAAACTGTACAAAACTGAATAAAGAACCAGTCAATAAACTGTACAAAACTCAATAAAGAAACAGTCAATAAACTGTACAAAACTAAATAAAGAAGCAGTCAATAAACTGTACAAAACTAAATAAAGAACCAGTCAATAAACTGTACAAAAGTCAATAAAGAACCAGTCAATAAACTGTACAAAATTCAATAAAGAACCAGTCAATAAATTGTACACAAACTCAATAAAGAACCAGTCGATAAACTGTACAAAACTGAATAAAGAACCAGTCAATAAACTGTACAAAACTCAATAAAGAATTATTCAATAAACTGTACAAAACTCAATAAAGAACCAGTCAATAAACTGTACAAAACTGAATAAAGAACCAGTCAATAAACTGTACAAAACTAAATAAAGAAACAGACAATAAACTGTACAAAACTCAATAAAGAAGCAGTCAATAAACTGTACAAAACTAAATACAGAAACAGTCAATAAACTGTAAAAAAACTCAATAAAGAACCAGTCAATAAACTGTACAAAACTCAATAAAGAACCAGTCAATAAACTGTACAAAACTCAATAAAGAAACAGTCAATAAACTGTACAAAACTCAATAAAGAACCAGTCAATAAACTTTTCAAAACTGAACAAAGAACCAGTCAACAAACTGTACAAAACTGAACAAAGAACCAGTCAATAAACTGTACAAAACTAAATGAAGAACCAGTCAATAAACTATACAACACTCAATAAAGAACCAGTCAATAAACTGTACAAAACTCAAAAAAGAACCAGTCAATAAACTGTACAAAATTCCATAAAGAACCAGTCAATAAATTGTACACAAACTCAATAAAGAACCAGTCAATAAACTGTACAAAACTCAATAAAGAACCAGTCAATAAACTGTACAAAACTAAATAAAGAAACAGTCAATAAACTGTACAAAACTATATAAACAAACAGTCAATAAACTGTACAAAACTCAATAAAGACCCAGTCAATAAACTGTACAAAACTAAATAAAGAAACAGTCAATAAACTGTACAAAACTGAATAAAGAAACAGTCAATAAACTGTACAAAACTGAATAAAGAACCAGTCAATAAACTGTACAAAACTCAATAAAGAAACAGTCAATAAACTGTACAAAACTAAATACAGAAGCAGTCAATAAACTGTACAAAACTAAATAAAGAACCAGTCAATAAACTGTACAAAACTAAATAAAGAAACAGTCAATAAGCTGTACAAAACTAAATAAAGAACCAGTCAATAAACTGTAGAAAACTAAATAAAGAAACAGCCAATACACTGTACAAAACTGAATAAAGAACAAGTCAATAAACTATGCAAAAGTCAATAAAGAACCAGTCAATAAACTGTACAAAAGTCAATAAAGAACCAGTCAATAAACTGTACAAAACTGAATAAAGAAACAGTCAATAAACTGTACAAAACTGAATAAAGAACCAGTCAATAAACTGTACAAAACTCAATAAAGAAACAGTCAATAAACTGTACAAAACTAAATAAAGAAGTAGTCAATAAACTGTACAAAACTAAATAAAGAACCAGTCAATAAACTGTACAAAACTAAATAAAGAAACAGTCAATAAACTGTACAAAACTTAATAAAGAAACAGCCAATAAACTGTACAAAACTGAATAAAGAACAAGTCAATAAACTATACAAAACTCAATAAAGAACCAGTTAATAAACTGTACAAAAGTCAATAAAGAACCAGTCAATAAACTGTACAAAATTCAATAAAGAACCAGTCAATAAATTGTACACAAACTCAATAAAGAACCAGTCGATAGACTGTACAAAACTAAATAAAGAACCAGTCAATGATCTGTACAAAACTCAATAAAGAATTAGTCAATAAACTGTACAAAATTCAATAAAGAACCAGTCAATAAACTGTACAAAACTGAATAAACAACCAGTCAATAAACTGTACAAAACTCAATAAAGAAACAGTTAATAAACTGTACAAAACTCAATAAAGAACGAATCAATAAACTGTACAAAACTGAACACAGAACCAGTTAATAAACTGTACAAAACTGAACAAAGAACCAGTCAATAAACTATACAAAACTCATTAAAGAATCAGTCAATAAACTGTACAAAATTCAATAAAGAACCAGTCAATAAATTGTACACAAACTCAATAAAGAACCAGTCGATAAACTGTACAAAACTCAATAAAGAAACAGTCAATAAACTGTACAAAACTAAATAAAGAAACAATCAATAAACTGTACAAAACTAATTAAACAAACAGTCAATAAACTGTACAAAACTAAATAAACAACCAGTCAATAAATTGTACACAAACAAAATAAAGAAAAAGTCAATAAACTGTACAAAACTCAATAAAGAACTAGTCAATAAACTGTACAAAACTGAATAAAGAAACAGTAAAAAAACTGTACAAAACTCAGTGAAGAATCAGTGAATAAACAATACAAAACTCAATAAAGAAACAGTCAATAAACTGTACAAAACTCAATAAAGAACCAGTCAATAAACTGTACAAAACTCAATAAAGAACCAGTCAATAAACTGTACAAAACTCAATAAAGAACCAGTCAATAAACTGTACAAAACTCAATAATGAACCAGTCAATAAACTATACAAAACTAAATCAAGAAACAGTCAATGAACTGTACAAAACTCAATAAAGAACCAGTCAATAAACTGTACAAATCTGAAGAAAGAACCAGTCAATAAACTGTAAAAAACTCAATAAAGAACCAGTCAATAAACTGTACAAAACTTAATATAGAAACAGTCAATAAACTGTACTAAACTAAATAAAGAAACAGTCAATAAACTGTACAAAACTAAACAAAGAAACAGTCAATAAACTGTACAAAACTGAATAAAGAAACAGTCAATAAACTGTACAAAACTGAATAAAGAACCAGGCAATAAACAGAACAGAACTGAACAAAGAACCAGTCAATAAACTGTACAAAACTTAATAAAGAAACAGTCAATAAACTGTACAAAACTAAATAAAGAAACAGTCAATAAACTGAACAAAACTAAATAAAGAAACAGTCAATAAACTGTACAAAACTAAATAAAGAAACAGTCAATAAACTGTGCAAAACTGAATAAAGAACCAGGCAATAAACAGAGCAAAACTGAACAAAGAACCAGTCAATAACCTGTACAAAACTCAATAAAGAACCAGTCAATAAACTGTACAAAACTGAATAAAGAACCAGTCAATAAACTGTACAAAATTCAATAAAGAACCAGTCAATAAATTGTACAGAAACTCAATAAAGAAACAGTCAATAAACTGTACAAAACTTAATAAATAAACAGTCAATAAACTGTACAGAACCAAATAAAGAACCAGTCAGTAAATTGTACACAAACTAAATAAAGAAACAGTCAATAAACTGTACAAAACTCAATAAAGAACCAGTCAATAAACTGTACAAAACTGAATAAACAACCAGTCAATAAATTGTACACAAACTCAATAGAGAACCAGTCAATAAACTGTACAAAACTTAATAAAGAAACAGTCAATAAACTATACAAAACTAAATAACGAAACAGTCAATAAACTGTACAAAACTAAATAAAGACACAGTCAATAAACTGTACAAAACTAAATAAAGAAACAGTCAATAAACTGTACAAAACTGAATAAAGAACCAGTCAATAAACAGAACAAAACTGAACAAAGAACCAGTCAATAAACTGTACAACACTCAATAAAGAAACAGTCAATAACCTGTACAAAACTGAATAAAGAAACAGTCAAAAAACTGTACAAAACTCAATAAAGAATCAGTCAATAAACTATACAAAATTCAATAAAGAAACAGTCAATAAACAGTACAAAACTCAATAAAGAACCAGTCAATAAACTGTACAAAACTCAATAAAGAACCAGTAAATAAACTGTACAAAACTAAATAAAGAAACAGTCAATAAGCTGTACAAAACTCAATAAAGAAACAGTCAATAAACTGTACAAAACTAAATAAAGAAACAGTCAATAAACTGTACTAAACTAAGTATAGAAACAGTCAATAAACTGTACAAAACTAAATAAAGAAACAGTCAATAAACTGTACAAAACTAAATAAAGAACCAGTCAATAAACTGTACAAAACTGAATAAAGAATCAGTCAATAAACTGTTCAAACCTGAATAAAGAACCAGTCAATAAACTGTACAAAACTGAATAAAGAACTAGTCAATAAACTGTACAAAACTCAATAAAGAACCAGTCAATAAACTGTATAAAACACAATAAACAAACAGTCAATAAACTGTACAAAACTCAACAAAGAAATAGTCAATAAACTGTACAAAACTGAACAAAGAACCAGTCAATAAACTGTACATAACTGAACAAAGAACCAGTCAATATACTATACAAAACTCATTAAAGAACCAGTCAATAAACTGTACAAAAATCAATAAAGAACCAGTCAATAAATTGTACACAAACTCAATAAAGAAACAGTCAATAAACTGTACAAAACTCAATAAAGAAACAGTCAAAAAACTGTACAAAACTGAACAAAGAACCAGTCAATAGACTGTACAAAACTGAACAAAGAACCAGTCAATAAACTATACAAAACTCGTTAAAGAACCAGTCAATAAACAGTACAAAATTCAATAAAGAACCAGTCAATAAATTGTACACAAACTCAATAAAGAAACAGTCAATATACTGTGCAAAACTATATAAACAAACAGTCAATAAACTGTACAGAACTAAATAAAGAACCAGTCAATAAATTGTACACAAATAAAATAAAGAAACAGTCAATAAACTGTACAAAACTCAATAAAGAACCAGTCAATAAACTGTACAAAACTGAATAAAGAACCAGTCGATAAACTGTACAAAACTAAATAAAGAAACAGTCAATAAACTGTACAAAACTCAATAAAGAACCAGTCAATAAACTGTACAAAACTGAATAAAGAACCAGTCAATAAACTGTACAAAACTCAATAAAGAACCAGTCAATAAACTGTACAAAACTCAATAAAGAACCAGTCAATAAACTGTACAAAACTCAGTAAAGAACCAGTCAATAAACTGTTCAAAACTCAATAAAGAAACAGTCAATAAACTGTACCAAACTTAATAAAGAACCAGTCAATAAACTGTACAAAACTGAATAAAGAACCAGTCAATAAACTGTACAAAACTCAGTAAAGAAACAGTCATTAAACTGTACAAAACTCAATAAAGAACCAGTCAATAAACTGTACAAAACTCAATAAAGAAACAGTCAATAAACTGTACAAAACTCAATAAAGAACCAGTCAATAAACTGTACAAAACTCAATAAAGAACCAGTCAATAAACTGTACAAAACTCAATAAAGAACCAGTCAATAAACTGTACAAAACTCAATAAAGAACCAGTCAATAAACTGTACAAAACTCAATAAAGAAACAGTCAATAAACTGTACAAAACTCAACAAAGAATCAGTCAATAAACTGTACAAAACTGAACAAGGAACCAGTCAATAAACTGTACAAAACTGAGGAAAGAACCAGTCAATAAACTGTACTTGTAACCTGAATCCTTTGTTCTTTTTTACGAATAAACTAGAGACAACGAGTAGGTATGCTCTAGATTAAAACACTTGTATAATATTGCATGAAAGGTCACGTGTGCATGTTAAACTCAAGGGAAAATAGCCATGCAATAACCAACTACAATTATCCGATAATGCACAGTAAAACTACGCCTTAATTATGTCAAATTTTATTGATTTTCACTGCAAAAGGATAGCACGAGCTTCCAATATTAGCTTTACATTTGATTAGTCGAATATCGGTCGCACCATAATTAACACCGCCCTCTTTATTTATAACCAATTATTAATGGGCGGGATCTAGGGGCTTATTCATGTTACAAATCATTTATAGCACCGCCTTCCTCGTTAGACAAATACACCTTCTCGGTCTAAAGAGCTCGAAGGTGTATCTGTCTAACTCAGAAGTCCGTGCTATCAATATAACAAAACTAAATAAAGAACAAGACAATAAACTATACAAAACTCAATAAAGAACCAGTCAATAAACTGTACAAAGGTCAATAAAGAACCAGTCAATAAACTGTACAAAATTCAATAAAGAACCAGTCAATAAATTGTACACAAACTCAATAAAGAACCAGTCAATAAACTGTACAAAACTCAATAAAGAACCAGTCAATAAACTGTACAAAACTAAATAAAGAAAAAGTCAATAAACTGTACAAAACTAAATAAACAAACAGTCAATAAACTGTACAAAACTAAATAAACAACCAGTCAATAAATTGTACACAAACTAAATAAAGAAACAGTCAATAAACTGTACAAAACTCAATAAAGAACCAGTCAATACACTGTACAAAACTGAATAAAGAACCAGTCAATAAACTGTACAAAACTAAATGAAGAAACAGTCAATAAACTGTACAAAACTCAATAAAGAACCAGTCAATAAACTATACAAAACTGAATAAAGAACCAGTCAATAAATTGTACACAAACTAAATAAAGAAACAGTCAATAAACTGTACAAAACTGAATAAACAAACAGTCAATAAACTGTACTAACTAAATATAGAAACAGTCAATAAACTGTACAAAACTCAATAAAGAACCAGTCAATAAACTGTACAAAACTGAACAAAGAACCAGTCAATAAACTGTACAAAACTAAATGAAGAACCAGTCAATAAACTATACAAAACTCAATAAAGAAACAGTCAATAAACTGTACAAAACTCAATAAAGAACCAGTCAATAAACTGTACAAAATTCAATAAAGAACCAGTCAATAAATTGTACACAAACTCAATAAAGAACCAGTCAATAAACTGTACAAAACTCAATAAAGAACCAGTCAATAAACTGTACAAATCTAAATAAAGAAACAGTCAATAAACTGTACAAAACTATATAAACAAACAGTCAATAAACTGTACAAAACTCAATAAAGAACCAGTCAATAAACTGTACAAAACTAAATAAAGAAACAGTCAATAAACTGTACAAAACTGAATAAAGAAACAGTCAATAAACTGTACAAAACTGAATAAAGAACCAGTCAATAAACTGTACAAAACTCAATAAAGAACCAGTCAATAAACTGTACAAAACTCAATAAAGAACCAGTCAATAAACTGTACAAAACTCAATAAAGAACCAGTCAATAAACTGTACAAAACTAAATAAAGAAACAGTCAATAAACTGTACAAAACTCAATAAAGGACCAGTCAATCAACTGTACAAAACTCAATAAAGAACCAGTCAATAAACTGTACAAAACTAAATAAAGAACCAGTCAATAAACTGTACAAAACTCAATAAAGAACCAGTCAATAAACTGTACAAAACTCAATAAAGAACCAGTCAATAAACTGTACAAAACTCAATAAAGAAACAGTCAATAAACTGTACAAAACTCAACAAAGAATCAGTCAATAAACTGTACAAAACTGAACAAGGAACCAGTCAATAAACTGTACAAAACTGAGGAAAGAACCAGTCAATAAACTGTACTTGTAACCTGAATCCTTTGTTCTTTTTTACGAATAAACTAGAGACAACGAGTAGGTATGCTCTAGATTAAAACACTTGTATAATATTGCATGAAAGGTCACGTGTGCATGTTAAACTCAAGGGAAAATAGCCATGCAATAACCAACTACAATTATCCGATAATGCACAGTAAAACTACGCCTTAATTATGTCAAATTTTATTGATTTTCACTGCAAAAGGATAGCACGAGCTTCCAATATTAGCTTTTCATTTGATTAGTCGAATATCGGTCGCACCATAATTAACACCGCCCTCTTTATTTATAACCAATTATTAATGGGCGGGATCTAGGGGCTTATTCATGTTACAAATCATTTATAGCACCGCCTTCCTCGTTAGACAAATACACCTTCTCGGTCTAAAGAGCTCGAAGGTGTATCTGTCTAACTCAGAAGTCCGTGCTATCAATATAACAAAACTAAATAAAGAACAAGACAATAAACTATACAAAACTCAATAAAGAACCAGTCAATAAACTGTACAAAGGTCAATAAAGAACCAGTCAATAAACTGTACAAAATTCAATAAAGAACCAGTCAATAAATTGTACACAAACTCAATAAAGAACCAGTCAATAAACTGTACAAAACTCAATAAAGAACCAGTCAATAAACTGTACAAACCTAAATAAAGAAAAAGTCAATAAACTGTACAAAACTAAATAAACAAACAGTCAATAAACTGTACAAAACTAAATAAACAACCAGTCAATAAATTGTACACAAACTAAATAAAGAAACAGTCAATAAACTGTACAAAACTCAATAAAGAACCAGTCAATACACTGTACAAAACTGAATAAAGAACCAGTCAATAAACTGTACAAAACTAAATGAAGAAACAGTCAATAAACTGTACAAAACTCAATAAAGAACCAGTCAATAAACTATACAAAACTGAATAAAGAACCAGTCAATAAATTGTACACAAACTAAATAAAGAAACAGTCAATAAACTGTACAAAACTGAATAAACAAACAGTCAATAAACTGTACAAAACTAAATATAGAAACAGTCAATAAACTGTACAAAACTCAATAAAGAACCAGTCAATAAACTGTACAAAACTGAACAAAGAACCAGTCAATAAACTGTACAAAACTAAATGAAGAACCAGTCAATAAACTATACAAAACTCAATAAAGAACCAGTCAATAAACTGTACAAAACTCAATAAAGAACCAGTCAATAAACTGTACAAAATTCAATAAAGAACCAGTCAATAAATTGTACACAAACTCAATAAAGAACCAGTCAATAAACTGTACAAAACTCAATAAAGAACCAGTCAATAAACTGTACAAATCTAAATAAAGAAACAGTCAATAAACTGTACAAAACTATATAAACAAACAGTCAATAAACTGTACAAAACTCAATAAAGAACCAGTCAATAAACTGTACAAAACTAAATAAAGAAACAGTCAATAAACTGTACAAAACTGAATAAAGAAACAGTCAATAAACTGTACAAAACTGAATAAAGAACCAGTCAATAAACTGTACAAAACTCAATAAAGAACCAGTCAATAAACTGTACAAAACTCAATAAAGAACCAGTCAATAAACTGTACAAAACTCAATGAAGAACCAGTCAATAAACTGTACAAAACTAAATAAAGAAACAGTCAATAAACTGTACAAAACTCAATAAAGGACCAGTCAATCAACTGTACAAAACTCAATAAAGAACCAGTCAATAAACTGTACAAAACTAAATAAAGAACCAGTCAATAAACTGTACAAAACTCAATAAAGAACCAGTCAATAAACTGTACAAAACTCAATAAAGAACCAGTCAATAAACTGTACAAAACTCAATAAAGAAACAGTCAATAAACTGTACAAAACTCAACAAAGAATCAGTCAATAAACTGTACAAAACTGAACAAGGAACCAGTCAATAAACTGTACAAAACTGAGGAAAGAACCAGTCAATAAACTGTACAAAAGTCAATAAAGAACCAGTCAATAAACTGTACAAAACTGAATAAAGAAACAGTCAATAAACTGTACAAAACTGAATAAAGAACCAGTCAATAAACTGTACAAAACTCAATAAAGAAACAGTCAATAAACTGTACAAAACTAAATAAAGAAGCAGTCAATAAACTGTACAAAACTAAATAAAGAACCAGTCAATAAACTGTACAAAACTAAATAAAGAAACAGTCAATAAACTGTACAAAACTAAATAAAGAAACAGTCAATAAACTGTACAAAACTAAATAAAGAAACAGCCAATAAACTGTACAAAACTGAATAAAGAACAAGTCAATAAACTATACAAAACTCAATAAAGAACCAGTCAATAAACTGTACAAAAGTCAATAAAGAACCAGTCAATAAACTGTACAAAATTCAATAAAGAACCAGTCAATAAATTGTACACAAACTCAATAAAGAACCAGTCGATAAACTGTACAAAACTGAATAAAGAACCAGTCAATGATCTGTACAAAACTCAATAAAGAATTAATCAATAAACTGTACAAAACTCAATAAAGAACCAGTCAATAAACTGTACAAAACTGAATAAACAACCAGTCAATAAACTGTACAAAACTCAATAAAGAAACAGTCAATAAACTGTACAAAACTCAATAAAGAACCAGTCAATAAACTGTACAAAACTGAACAAAGAACCAGTCAATAAACTGTACAAAACTAATTAAACAAACAGTCAATAAACTGTACAAAACTAAATAAACAACCAGTCAATAAATTGTACACAAACAAAATAAAGAAACAGTCAATAAACTGTACAAAACTCAATAAAGAACTTGTCAATAAACTGTACAAAACTGAATAAAGAAACAGTAAAAAAACTGTACAAAACTAAATAAAGAAACAGTCAATAAACTCTACAAAACTAAATAAAGAAACAGTCAATAAACTGTACAAAAGTCAATAAAGAACCAGTCAATAAACTGTACCAAATTCAATAAAGAACCAGTCAATAAATTGTACACAAACTCAATAAAGAACCAGTCGATAAACTGTACAAAACTGAATAAAGAACCAGGCAATGATCTGTACAAAACTCAATAAAGAATTAGTCAATAAACTGTACAAAACTCAATAAAGAACCAGTCAATAAACTGTACAAAACTGAATAAACAACCAGTCAATAAACTGTACAAAACTCAATAAAGAAACAGTCAATAAACTGTACAAAACTCAATAAAGAACCAGTCAATAAACTGTACAAAACTGAACAAAGAACCAGTCAATAAACTGTACAAAACTCAATAAAGTAACAGACAATAAACTGTACAAAACTCAATAAAGAAGCAGTCAATAAACTGTACAAAACTAAATACAGAAACAGTCAATAAACTGTAAAAAAACTCAATAAAGAACCAGTCAATAAACTGTACAAAACTCAATAAAGAACCAGTCAATAAACTGTACAAAACTCAATAAAGAAACAGTCAATAAACTGTACAAAACTGAACAAAGAACCAGTCAATAAACTGTACAAAACTGAACAAAGAACCAGTCAATAAACTGTACAAAACTAAATGAAGAACCAGTCAATAAACTTTACAAAACTCAATAAAGAACCAGTCAATAAACTGTACAAAACTCAATAAAGAACCAGTCAATAAACTGTACAAAATTCAATAAAGAACCAGTCAATAAATTGTACACAAACTCAATAAAGAAACAGTCAATAAACTGTACAAAACTCAATAAAGAAACAGTCAATAAACTGTACAAAACTGAACAAAGAACCAGTCAATAAACTGTACAAAACTGAAAAAAGAACCAGTCAATAAACTATACAAAACTCATTAAAGAACCAGTCAATAAACTGTACAAAATTCAATAAAGAACCAGTCAATAAATTGTACACAAACTCAATAAAGAAACAGTCAATATACTGTGCAAAACTATATAAACAAACAGTCAATAAACTGTACAGAACTAAATAAAGAACCAGTCAATAAATTGTACACAAATTAAATAAAGAAACAGTCAATAAACTGTACAAAACTCAATAAAGAACCAGTCAATAAACTGTACAAAACTGAATAAAGAACCAGTCAATAAACTGTACAAAACTAAATAAAGAAACAGTCAATAAACTGTACAAAACTCAATAAAGAACTAGTCAATAAACTGTACAAAACTGAATAAAGAACCAGTCAATAAACTGTACAAAACTCAATAAAGAACCAGTCAATAAACTGTACAAAACTCAATAAAGAACCAGTCAATAAACTGTACAAAACTCAATAAAGAACCAGTCAATAAACTGTACAAAACTCAATAAAGAAACAGTCAATAAACTGTACCAAACTTAATAAAGAACCAGTCAATAAACTGTACAAAACTGAATAAAGAACCAGTCAATAAACTGTACAAACCTCAGTAAAGAAACAGTCATTAAACTGTACAAAACTCAATAAAGAACCAGTCAATAAACTGTACAAAACTCAATAAAGAAACAGTCAATAAACTGTACAAAACTCAACAAAGAACCAGTCAATAAACTGTACAAAACTCAATAAAGAACCAGTCAATAAACTGTACAAAACTCAATAAAGAACCAGTCAATAAACTGTACAAAACTAAATAAAGAAACAGTCAATAAACAGTACAAAACTCAATAAAGGACCAGTCAATAAACTGTACAAAACTCAATAAAGAACCAGTCAATAAACTGTACAAAACTAAATAAAGAACCAGTCAATAAACTGTACAAAACTCAATAAAGAACCAGTCAATAAACTGTACAAAACTCAATAAAGAACCAGTCAATAAACTGTACAAAACTCAATAAAGAAACAGTCAATAAACTGTACAAAACTCAACAAAGAATCAGTCAATAAACTGTACAAAACTGAACAAGGAACCAGTCAATAAACTGTACAAAACTGAGGAAATAACCAGTCAATAAACTGTACTTGTAACATGAATCCTTTGTTCTTTTTTACGAATAAACAAGAGACAACGAGTAGGTATGCTCTAAATTAAAACACTTGTATAATATTGCATGAAAGGTCACGTGTGCATGTTAAACTCAAGGGAAAATAGCCATGCAATAACCAACTACAATTATCCGATAATGCACAGTAAAACTACGCCTTAATTATGTCAAATTTTATTGATTTTCACTGCAAAAGGATAGCACGAGCTTCCAATATTAGCTTTTCATTTGATTAGTCGAATATCGGTCGCACCATAATTAACACCGCCCTCTTTATTTATAACCAATTATTAATGGGCGGGATCTAGGGGCTTATTCATGTTACAAATCATTTATAGAACCGCCTTCGTCGTTAGACAAATACACCTTCTCGGTCTAAAGAGCTCGAAGGTGTATCTGTCTAACTCAGAAGTCCGTGCTATCAATATAACAAAACTAAATAAAGAACAAGACAATAAACTATACAAAACTCAATAAAGAACCAGTCAATAAACTGTACAAAGGTCAATAAAGAACCAGTCAATAAACTGTACAAAATTCAATAAACAACCAGTCAATAAATTGTACACAAACTCAATAAAGAACCAGTCAATAAACTGTACAAAACTCCATAAAGAACCAGTCAATAAACTGTACAAAACTAAATAAAGAAAAAGTCAATAAACTGTACAAAACTAAATAAACAAACAGTCAATAAACTGTACAAAACTAAATAAACAACCAGTCAATAAATTGTACACAAACTAAATAAAGAAACAGTCAATAAACTGTACAAAACTCAATAAAGAACCAGTCAATACACTGTACAAAACTGAATAAAGAACCAGTCAATAAACTGTACAAAACTAAATGAAGAAACAGTCAATAAACTGTACAAAACTCAATAAAGAACCAGTCAATAAACTATACAAAACTGAATAAAGAACCAGTCAATAAATTGTCCACAAACTAAATAAAGAAACAGTCAATAAACTGTACAAAACTGAATAAACAAACAGTCAATAAACTGTACAAAACTAAACATAGAAACAGTCAATAAACTGTACAAAACTCAATAAAGAACCAGTCAATAAACTGTACAAAACTGAACAAAGAACCAGTCAATAAACTGTACAAAACTAAATGAAGAACCAGTCAATAAACTATACAAAACTCAATAAAGAACCAGTCAATAAACCGTACAAAACTCAATAAAGAACCAGTCAATAAACTGTACAAAATTCAATAAAGAACCAGTCAATAAATTGTACCCAAACTCAATAAAGAACCAGTCAATAAACTGTACAAAACTCAATAAAGAACCAGTCAATAAACTGTACAAATCTAAATAAAGAAACAGTCAATAAACTGTACAAAACTATATAAACAAACAGTCAATAAACTGTACAAAACTCAATAAAGAACCAGTCAATAAACTGTACAAAACTAAATAAAGAAACAGTCAATAAACTGTACAAAACTGAATAAAGAAACAGTCAATAAACTGTACAAAACTGAATAAAGAACCAGTCAATAAACTGTACAAAACTCAATAAAGAAACAGTCAATAAACTGTACAAAACTAAATAAAGAAGCAGTCAATAAACTGTACAAAACTAAATAAAGAACCAGTCAATAAACTGTACAAAACTAAATAAAGAAACGGTCAATAAGCTGTACAAAACTAAATAAAGAACCAGTCAATAAACTGTACAAAACTAAATAAAGAAACAGCCAATAAACTGTACAAAACTGAATAAAGAACAAGTCAATAAACTATACAAAACTCAATAAAGAACCAGTCAATAAACTGTACAAAAGTCAATAAAGAACCAGTCAATAAACTGTACAAAACTGAATAAAGAAACAGTCAATAAACTGTACAAAACTGAATAAAGAACCAGTCAATAAACTGTACAAAACTCAATAAAGAAACAGTCAATAAACTGTACAAAACTAAATAAAAAACCAGTCAATAAACTGTACAAAACTAAATAAAGAACCAGTCAATAAACTGTACAAAACTAAATAAAGAAACAGTCAATAAACTGTACAAAACTAAATAAAGAAACAGTCAATAAACTGTACAAAACTAAATAAAGAAACAGCCAATAAACTGTACAAAACTGAATAAAGAACAAGTCAATAAACTATACAAAACTCAATAAAGAACCAGTCAATAAACTGTACAAAAGTCAATAAAGAACCAGTCAATAAACTGTACAAAATTCAATAAAGAACCAGTCAATAAATTGTACACAAACTCAATAAAGAACCAGTCGATAAACTGTACAAAACTGAATAAAGAACCAGTCAATGATCTGTACAAAACTCAATAAAGAATTAGTCAATAAACTGTACAAAACTCAATAAAGATCCAGTCAATAAACTGTACAAAACTGAATAAACAACCAGTCAATAAACTGTACAAAACTCAATAAAGAAACAGTCAATAAACTGTACAAAACTCAATAAAGAACCAGTCAATAAACTGTACAAAACTGAACAAAGAACCAGTCAATAAACTGTACAAAACTAATTAAACAAACAGTCAATAAACTGTACAAAACTAAATAAACAACCAGTCAATAAATTGTACACAAACAAAATAAAGAAACAGTCAATAAACTGTACAAAACTCAATAAAGAACTAGTCAATAAACTGTACAAAACTGAATAAAGAAACAGTATAAAAACTGTACAAAACTAAATAAAGAAACAGTCAATAAACTCTACAAAACTAAATAAAGAAACAGTCAATAAACTGTACAAAAGTCAATAAAGAACCAGTCAATAAACTGTACAAAATTCAATAAAGAACCAGTCAATAAATTGTACACAAACTCAATAAAGAACCAGTCGATAAACTGTACAAAACTGAATAAAGAACCAGTCAATGATCTGTACAAAACTCAATAAAGAATTTGTCAATAAACTGTACAAAACTCAATAAAGAACCAGTCAATAAACTGTACAAAACTGAATAAACAACCAGTCAATAAACTGTACAAAACTCAATAAAGAAACAGTCAATAAACTGTACAAAACTCAATAAAGAACCAGTCAATAAACTGTACAAAACTGAACAAAGAACCAGTCAATAAACTGTACAAAACTCAATAAAGAAACAGACAATAAACTGTACAAAACTCAATAAAGAAGCAGTCAATAAACTGTACAAAACTAAATACAGAAACAGTCAATAAACTGTAAAAAAACTCAATAAAGAACCAGTCAATAAACTGTACAAAACTCAATAAAGAACCAGTCAATAAACTGTACAAAACTCAATAAAGAAACAGTCAATAAACTGTACAAAACTGAACAAAAAACCAGTCAATAAACTGTACAAAACTGAACAAAGAACCAGTCAATAAACTGTACAAAACTAAATGAAGAACCAGTCAATAAACTTTACAAAACTCAATAAAGAACCAGTCAATAAACTGTACAAAACTCAATAAAGAACCAGTCAATAAACTGTACAAAATTCAATAAAGAACCAGTCAATAAATTGTACACAAACTCAATAAAGAACCAGTCAATAAACTGTACCAAACTCAATAAAGAACCAGTCAATAAACTGTACAAAACTAAATAAAGAAACAGTCAATAAACTGTACAAAACTATATAAACAAACAGTCAATAAACTGTACAAAACTCAATAAAGAACCAGTCAATAAACTGTACAAAACTAAATAAAGAAACAGTCAATAAACGGTACAAAACTGAATAAAGAAACAGTCAATAAACTGTACAAAACTGAATAAAGAACCAGTCAATAAACTGTACAAAACTCAATAAAGAAACAGTCAATAAACTGTACAAAACTAAATAAAGAAGCAGTCAATAAACTGTACAAAACTAAATAAAGAACCAGTCAATAAACTGTACAAAACTAAATAAAGAAACAGTCAATAAGCTTTACAAAACTCAATAAAGAACCAGTCAATAAACTGTACAAAACTAAATAAAGAAACAGCCAATAAACTGTACAAAACTAAATAAAGAACCAGTCAATAAACTGTACAAAACTAAATAAAGAAACAGTCAATAAGCTTTACAAAACTAAATAAAGAACCAGTCAATAAACTGTACAAAACTAAATAAAGAAACAGCCAATAAACTGTACAAAACTGAATTAAGAACAAGTCAATAAACTATACAAAACTCAATAAAGAACCAGTCAATAAACTGTACAAAAGTCAATAAAGAACCAGTCAATAAACTGTACAAAACTGAATAAAGAAACAGTCAATAAACTGGACAAAACTGAATAAAGAACCAGTCAATAAACTGTACAAAACTCAATAAAGAAACAGTCAATAAACTGTACAAAACTAAATAAGAAGCAGTCAATAAACTGTACAAAACTAAATAAAGAACCAGTCAATAAACTGTACAAAACTAAATAAAGAAACAGTCAATAAACTGTACAAAACTAAATAAAGAAACAGTCAATAAACTGTACAAAACTAAATAAAGAAACAGCCAATAAACTGTACAAAACTGAATAAAGAACAAGTCAATAAACTATACAAAACTCAATAAAGAACCAGTCAATAAACTGTACAAAAGTCAATAAAGAACCAGTCAATAAACTGTACAAAATTCAATAAAGAACCAGTCAATAAATTGTACACAAACTCAATAAAGAACCAGTCGATAAACTGTACAAAACTGAATAAAGAACCAGTCAATAATTTGTACAAAACTCAATAAAGAATTAGTCAATAAACTGTACAAAACTCAATAAAGAACCAGTCAATAAACTGTACAAAACTGAATAAACAACCAGTCAATAAACTGTACAAAACTCAATAAAGAAACAGTCAATAAACTGTACAAAACTCAATAAAGAACCAGTCAATAAACTGTACAAAACTGAACAAAGAACCAGTCAATAAACTGTACAAAACTGAACAAAGTACCAGTCAATAAACTATACAAAACTCATTAAAGAACCAGTCAATAAACTGTACAAAATTCAGTAAAGAACCAGTCAATAAATTGTACACAAACTCAATAAAGAAACAGTCAATATACTGTGCAAAACTATATAAACAAACAGTCAATAAACTGTACAGAACTAAATAAAGAACCAGTCAATAAATTGTACACAAATTAAATAAAGAAACAGTCAATAAACTGTACAAAACTCAATAAAGAACCAGTCAATAAACTGTACAAAACTCAATAAAGAACCAGTCAATAAACTGTACAAAACTAAATAAAGAAACAGTCAATAAACTGTACAAAACTCAATAAAGAACCAGTCAATAAACTGTACAAAACTGAATAAAGAACCAGTCAATAAACTGTACAAATCTCAATAAAGAACCAGTCAATAAACTGTACAAAACTCAATAAAGAACCAGTCAATAAACTGTACAAAACTCAATAAAGAACCAGTCAATAAACTGTACAAAACTCAATAAAGAAACAGTCAATAAACTGTATCAAACTTAATAAAGAACCAGTCAATAAACTGAACAAAACTGAATAAAGAACCAGTCAATAAACTGTACAAAACTCAGTAAAGAAACAGTCATTAAACTGTACAAAACTAAATAAAGAAACAGTCAATAAACTGTACAAAACTCAATAAAGAACCAGTCAAAAACTGTACAAAACTATATAAAGAACCAGTCAATAAACTGTACAAAACTCAATAAAGAACCAGTCAATAAACTGTACAAAACTCAATAAAGAACCAGTCAATAAACTGTACAAAACTAAATAAAGAAACAGTCAATAAACTGTACAAAACTCAATAAAGAACCAGTCAATAAACTGTACAAAACTCAATAAAAAAACCAGTCAATAAACTGTACAAAACTCAATAAAGAACTAGTAAATGAACTGTACAAAACTAAATAAAGAAACAGTCAATAAGCTGTACAAAACTCAATAAAGAAACAGTCAATAAACTGTACAAAACTAAATAAAGAAACAGTCAATAAACTGTACTAAACTAAGTATAGAAACAGTCAATAAACTGTACAAAACTAAATAAAGAAACAGTCAATAAACTGTACAAAACTAAATAAAGAACCAGTCAATAAACTGTACAAAACAGAATAAAGAATCAGTCAATAAACTGTACAAAACTGAATAAAGAACCAGTCAATAAACTGTACAAAACTGAATAAAGAACTAGTCAATAAACTGTACAAAACTCAATAAAGAACCAGTCAATAAACTGTATAAAACACAATAAACAAACAGTCAATAAACTGTACAAAACTCAACAAAGAAATAGTCAATAAACTGTACAAAACTGAACAAAGAACCAGTCAATAAACTGTACATAACTGAACAAAGAACCAGTCAATATACTATACAAAACTCATTAAACAACCAGTCAATAAACTGTACAAAAATCAATAAAGAACCAGTCAATAAATTGTACACAAACTCAATAAAGAAACAGTCAATAAACTGTACAAAACTCAATAAAGAAACAGTCAATAAACTGTACAAAACTGAACAAAGAACCAGTGAATAAACTGTACAAAACTGAACAAAGAACCAGTCAATAAACTATACAAAACTCATTAAAGAACCAGTCAATAAACTGTACAAAATTCAATCAAGAACCAGTCAATAAATTGTACACAAACTCAATAAAGAAACAGTCAATATACTGTGCAAAACTATATAAACAAACAGTCAATAAACTGTACAGAACTAAATAAAGAACCAGTCAATAAATTGTACACAAATTAAATAAAGAAACAGTCAAAAAACTGTACAAAACTCAATAAAGAACCAGTCAATAAACTGTACAAAACTCAATAAAGAACCAGTCAATAAACTGTACAAAACTAAATAAAGAAACAGTCAATAAACTGTACAAAACTCAATAAAGAACCAGTCAATAAACTGTACAAAACTGAATAAAGAACCAGTCAATAAACTGTACAAATCTCAATAAAGAACCAGTCAATAAACTGTACAAAACTCAATAAAGAACCAGTCAATAAACTGTACAAAACTCAATAAAGAACCAGTCAATAAACTGTACAAAACTCAATAAAGAAACAGTCAATAAACTGTATCAAACTTAATAAAGAACCAGTCAATCAACTGAACAAAACTGAATAAAGAACCAGTCAATAAACTGTACAAAACTCAGTAAAGAAACAGTCATTAAACTGTACAAAACTAAATAAAGAAACAGTCAATAAACTGTACAAAACTCAATAAAGAACCAGTCAATAAACTGTACAAAACTCAATAAAGAACCAGTCAATAAACTGTACAAAACTCAATAAAGAACCAGTCAATAAACTGTACAAAACTAAATAAAGAAACAGTCAATAAACTGTACAAAACTCAATAAAGAACCAGTCAATAAACTGTACAAAACTCAATAAAAAAACCAGTCAATAAACTGTACAAAACTCAATAAAGAACCAGTCAATAAACTGTACAAAACTAAATAAAGAAACAGTCAATAAGCTGTACAAAACTCAATAAAGAAACAGTCAATAAACTGTACAAAACTAAATAAAGAAACAGTCAATAAACTGTACTAAACTAAGTATAGAAACAGTCAATAAACTGTACAAAACTAAATAAAGAAACAGTCAATAAACTGTACAAAACTAAATAAAGAACCAGTCAATAAACTGTACAAAACTGAATAAAGAATCAGTCAATAAACTGTACAAAACTTAATAAAGAACCAGTCAATAAACTGTACAAAACTGAATAAAGAACTAGTCAATAAACTGTACAAAACTCAATAAAGAACCAGTCAATAAACTGTATAAAACACAATAAACAAACAGTCAATAAACTGTACAAAACTCAACAAAGAAATAGTCAATAAACTGTACAAAACTGAACAAAGAACCAGTCAATAAACTGTACATAACTGAACAAAGAACCAGTCAATATACTATACAAAACTCATTAAACAACCAGTCAATAAACTGTACAAAAATCAATAAAGAACCAGTCAATAAATTGTACACAAACTCAATAAAGAAACAGTCAATAAACTGTACAAAACTCAATAAAGAAACAGTCAATAAACTGTACAAAACTGAACAAAGAACCAGTGAATAAACTGTACAAAACTGAACAAAGAACCAGTCAATAAACTATACAAAACTCATTAAAGAACCAGTCAATAAACTGTACAAAATTCAATAAAGAACCAGTCAATAAATTGTACACAAACTCAATAAAGAAACAGTCAATATACTGTGCAAAACTATATAAACAAACAGTCAATAAACTGTACAGAACTAAATAAAGAACCAGTCAATAAATTGTACACAAATTAAATAAAGAAACAGTCAATAAACTGCACAAAACTCAATAAAGAACCAGTCAATAAACTGTACAAAACTCAATAAAGAACCAGTCAATAAACTGTACAAAACTAAATAAAGAAACAGTCAATAAACTGTACAAAACTCAATAAAGAACCAGTCAATAAACTGTACAAAACTGAATAAAGAACCAGTCAATAAACTGTACAAATCTCAATAAAGAACCAGTCAATAAACTGTACAAAACTCAATAAAGAACCAGTCAATAAACTGTACAAAACTCAATAAAGAACCAGTCAATAAACTGTACAAAACTCAATAAAGAAACAGTCAATAAACTGTATCAAACTTAATAAAGAACCAGTCAATAAACTGAACAAAACTGAATAAAGAACCAGTCAATAAACTGTACAAAACTCAGTAAAGAAACAGTCATTAAACTGTACAAAACTAAATAAAGAAACAGTCAATAAACTGTACAAAACTCAATAAAGAACCAGTCAATAAACTGTACAAAACTCAATAAAGAACCAGTCAATAAACTGTACAAAACTCAATAAAGAACCAGTCAATAAACTCTACAAAACTCAATAAAGAACCAGTCAATAAACTGTACAAAACTAAATAAAGAAACAGTCAATAAACTGTACAAAACTCAATAAAGAACCAGTCAATAAACTGTACAAAACTCAATAAAAAAACCAGTCAATAAACTGTACAAAACTCAATAAAGAACCAGTCAATAAACTGTACGAAACTAAATAAAGAAACAGTCAATAAGCTGTACAAAACTCAATAAAGAAACAGTCAATAAACTGTACAAAACTAAATAAAGAAACAGTCAATAAACTGTACTAAACTAAGTATAGAAACAGTCAATAAACTGTACAAAACTAAATAAAGAAACAGTCAATAAACTGTACAAAACTAAATAAAGAACCAGTCAATAAACTGTACAAAACTGAATAAAGAATCAGTCAATAAACTGTACAAAACTGAATAAAGAACCAGTCAATAAACTGTACAAAACTGAATAAAGAACTAGTCAATAAACTGTACAAAACTCAATAAAGAACCAGTCAATAAACTGTATAAAACACAATAAACAAACAGTCAATAAACTGTACAAAACTCAACAAAGAAATAGTCAATAAACTGTACAAAACTGAACAAAGAACCAGTCAATAAACTGTACATAACTGAACAAAGAACCAGTCAATATACTATACAAAACTCATTAAACGACCAGTCAATAAACTGTACAAAAATCAATAAAGAACCAGTCAATAAATTGTACACAAACTCAATAAAGAAACAGTCAATAAACTGTACAAAACTCAATAAAGAAACAGTCAATAAACTGTACAAAACTGAACAAAGAACCAGTGAATAAACTGTACAAAACTGAACAAAGAACCAGTCAATAAACTATACAAAACTCATTAAAGAACCAGTCAATAAACTGTACAAAATTCAACAAAGAACCAGTCAATAAATTGTACACAAACTCAATAAAGAAACAGTCAATATACTGTGCAAAACTATATAAACAAACAGTCATTAAACTGTACAGAACTAAATAAAGAACCAGTCAATAAATTGTACACAAATTAAATAAAGAAACAGTCAATAAACTGTACAAAACTCAATAAAGAACCAGTCAATAAACTGTACAAAACTCAATAAAGAACCAGTCAATAAACTGTACAAAACTAAATAAAGAAACAGTCAATAAACTGTACAAAACTCAATAAAGAACCAGTCAATAAACTGTACAAAACTGAATAAAGAACCAGTCAATAAACTGTACAAAACTCAATAAAGAACCAGTCAATAAACTGTACAAAACTCAGTAAAGAACCAGTCAATAAACTGTACAAAACTCAATAAAGAACCAGTCAATAAACTGTACAAAACTCAATAAAGAAACAGTCAATAAACTGTACCAAACTTAATAAAGAACCAGTCAATAAACTGTACAAAACTGAATAAAGAACCAGTCAATAAACTGTATAAAACTCAGTAAAGAAACAGTCATTAAACTGTACAAAACTCAATAAAGAACCAGTCAATAAACTGTACAAAACTCAATAAAGAAACAGTCAATAAACTGTACAAAACTCAATAAAGAAACAGTCAATAAACTGTACAAAACTCAATAAAGAACCAGTCAATAAACTGTACAAAACTCAATAAAGAACCAGTCAATAAACTGTACAAAACTAAATAAAGAAACAGTCAATAAACTGTACAAAACTCAATAAAGAACCAGTCAATAAACTGTACAAAACTCAATAAAGAACCAGTCAATAAACTGTACAAAACTAAATAAAGAACCAGTCAATAAACTGTACAAAACTCAATAAAGAACCAGTCAATAAACTGTACAAAACTCAATAAAGAACCAGTCAATAAACTGTACAAAACTCAATAAAGAAACAGTCAATAAACTGTACAAAACTCAACAAAGAATCAGTCAATAAACTGTACAAAACTGAACAAGGAACCAGTCAATAAACTGTACAAACCTGAGGAAAGAACCAGTCAATAAACTGTACTTGTAACATGAATCCTTTGTTCTTTTTTACGAATAAACAAGAGACAACGAGTAGGTATGCTCTAAATTAAAACACTTGTATAATATTGCATGAAAGGTCACGTGTGCATGTTGAACTCAAGGGAAAATAGCCATGCAATAACCAACTACAATTATCCGATAATGCACAGTAAAACTACGCCTTAATTATGTCAAATTTTATTGATTTTCACTGCAAAAGGATAGCACGAGCTTCCAATATTAGCTTTTCATTTGATTAGTCGAATATCGGTCGCACCATAATTAACACCGCCCTCGGGATCTAGGGGCTTATTCATGTTACAAATCATTTATAGCACCGCCTTCCTCGTTAGACAAATACACCTTCTCGGTCTAAAGAGCTCGAAGGTGTATCTCTCTAACTCAGAAGTCCGTGCTATCAATATAACAAAACTAAATAAAGAACAAGACAATAAACTATACAAAACTCATTAAAGAAACAGTCAATAAACTGTACAAAACTGAATAAAGAAACAGTCAAAAAACTGTATAAAACTCAATGAAGAATCAGTCAATAAACTATACAAACCTCAATAAAGAAACAGTCAATAAACTGTACAAAACTCAATAAAGAACCAGTCAATAAACTGTACAAAACTGAATAAAGAACCAGTCAATAAACTGTACAAAACTCAATAAAGAACCAGTCAATAAACAGTACAAAACTCAATAAAGAACCAGTCAATTAACTGTACAAAACTTAATAAAGAAACAGTCAATAAACTGTACAAAACTAAATAAAGAAACAGTCAATAAACTGTACAAAACTAAATAAAGAAACAGTCAATAAACTGTACAAAACTCAATAAAGAAACAGTCAATAAACTGTACAAAACTCAATAAAGAACCAGTCAATAAACTGTACAAAACTGAACAAAGAACCAGTCAATAAACTGTACAAAACTGAAGAAAGAACCAGTCAATAAACTGTACAAAACTAAATAAAGAGCCAGTCAATAAACTATACAAAACTCAATAAAGAACCAGTCATTAAACTGAACAAAAGTCAATAAAGATCCAGTCAATAAACTGTACAAAATTCAATAAAGAACCAGTCAATAAATTGTACACAAACTCAATAAAGAACCAGTCAATAAACTGTACAAAACTCAATAAAGAATCAGTCAATCAACTGTACAAAACTAAATAAAAAAAAGTCAATAAACTGTACAAAACTAAATAAACAAACAGTCAATAAACTGTACAAAACTAAATAAACAACCAGTCAATAAATTGTACACAAACTAAATAAAGAAACAGTCAATAAACTGTACAGAACTCAAAAAAGAACCAGTCAATACACTGTACAAAACTTAATAAAGAACCAGTCAATAAACTGTACAAAACTGAATAAAGAACCAGTCAATAAATTGTACACAAACTTAAAAAAGAAACAGTCAATAAACTGTACAAAACTGAATAAAGAAACAGTCAATAAACTGTACATAACTAAAAATAGAAACAGTCAATAAACTGTACAAAACTCAATAAAGAACCAGTCAATAAACTGTACAAACTCAATAAAGAACCAATCAATAAACTATACAAAACTAAATAAAGAAACAGTCAATAAACTGTACAAAACTCAATAAAGAACAGGTCAATAAACTGTACAAAACTGAATAAAGAACCAGTCAATAAACTGTACAAAACTGAATAAAGAACCAGTCAATAAACTGTACAAAACTCAATAAAGAACCAGTCAATAAACTGTACAAAACTTAATAAAGAAACAGTCAATAAACTGTACAAATCTAAATAAAGAAACAGTCAATAAACTGTATAAAATTAAATAAAGAAACAGTCAATAAACTGTACAAAACTAAATAAAGAACCAGTCAATAAACTGTACAAAACTCAATAAAGAAACAGTCAATAAACTGTACAAAACTCAATAAAGAAACAGTAAAAAAACTGTACAAAACTTAGTGAAGAATCAGTGAATAAACAATACAAAACTCATTAAAGAAACAGTCAATAAACTGTACAAAACTCAATAAAGAACCAGTCAATAAACTGTACAAAACTCAATAAAGAACCAGTCAATAAACTGTACAAAACTCAATAAAGAACCAGTCAATAAACTGTACAAAACTCAATAATGAACCAGTCAATAAACTATACAAAACTAAATCAAGAAACAGTCAATAAACTGTACAAAACTCAATAAAGAACCAATCAATAAACTGTACAAATCTGAATAAAGAACCAGTCAATAAACTGTAAAAAACTCAATAAAGAACCAGTCAATAAACTGTACAAAACTTAATATAGAAACAGTCAATAAACTGTACAAAACTAAATAAAAAAACAGTCAATAAACTGTACAAAACTAAATAAAGAAACAGTCAATAAACTGTACAAAACTGAATAAAGAAACAGTCAATAAACTGTACAAAACTGAATAAAGAACCAGGCAATAAACAGAACAAAACTGAACAAAGAACCAGTCAATAAACTGTACAAAACTTAATAAAGAAACAGTCAATAAACTGTACAAAACTAAATAAAGAAACAGTCAATAAACTGAACAAAACTAAATAAAGAAACAGTCAATAAATTGTACAGAAACTCAATAAAGAAACAGTCAATAAACTGTACAAAACTTAATAAACAAACAGTCAATAAACTGTACAGAACTAAATAAAGAACCAGTCAGTAAATTGTACAGAACCTAAATAAAGAAACAGTCAATAAACTGTACAAAACTCAATAAAGAACCAGTCAATAAACTGTACAAAACTGAATAAACAACCAGTCAATAAATTGTACACAAACTCAATAGAGAACCAGTCAATAAACTGTACAAAACTTAATAAAGAAACAGTCAATAAACTATACAAAACTAAATAACGAAACAGTCAATAAACTGTACAAAACTAAATAAAGACACAGTCAATAAACTGTACAAAACTAAATAAAGAAACAGTCAATAAACTTTACAAAACTGAATAAAGAACCAGTCAATAAACAGAACAAAACTGAACAAAGAACCAGTCAATAAACTGTACAAAACTCAATAAAGAAACAGTCAATAAACTCTACAAAACTGAATAAAGAAACAGTCAAAAAACTGTACAAAACTCAATAAAGAATCAGTCAATAAACTATACAAAAGTCAATAAAGAACCAGTCAATAAACAGTACAAAACTCAATAAAGAACCAGTCAATAAACTGTACAAAACTCAATAAAGAACCAGTAAATAAACTGTACAAAACTAAATAAAGAAACAGTCAATAAGCTGTACAAAACTCAATAAAGAAACAGTCATTAAACTGTACAAAACTAAATAGAGAAACAGTCAATAAACTGTACAAAACTAAATAAAGAAACAGTCAATAAGCTGTACAAAACTCAATAAAGAAACAGTCAATAAACTGTACAAAACTAAATAAAGAACCAGTCAATAAACTGTACAAAACTGAATAAAGAATCAGTCAATAAACTGTACAAAACTGAATAAAGAACCAGTCAATTAACTGTACAAAACTGAATAAAGAACTAGTCAATAAACTGTACAAAACTCAATAAAGAACCAGTCAATAAACTGTATAAAACACAATAAACAAACAGTCAATAAACTGTACAAAACTCAACAAAGAAATAGTCAATAAACTGTACAAAACTGAACAAAGAACCAGTCAATAAACTGTACATAACTGAACAAAGAACCAGTCAATATACTATACAAAACTCATTAAAGAACCAGTCAATAAACTGTACAAAAATCAATAAAGAACCAGTCAATAAATTGTACACAAACTCAATAAAGAAACAGTCAATAAACTGTACAAAACTCAATAAAGAAACAGTCAATAAACTGTACAAAACTGAACAAAGAACCAGTGAATAAACTGTACAAAACTGAACAAAGAACCAGTCAATAAACTATACAAAACTCATTAAAGAACCAGTCAATAAACTGTACAAAATTCAATAAAGAACCAGTCAATAAATTGTACACAAACTCAATAAAGAAACAGTCAATATACTGTGCAAAACTATATAAACAAACAGTCAATAAACTGTACAGAACTAAATAAAGAACCAGTCAATAAATTGTACACAAATTAAATAAAGAAACAGTCAATAAACTGTACAAAACTCAATAAAGAACCAGTCAATAAACTGTACAGAACTCAATAAAGAACCAGTCAATAAACTGTACAAAACTAAATAAAGAAACAGTCAATAAACTGTACAAAACTCAATAAAGAACCAGTCAATAAACTGTACAAAACTGACTAAAGAACCAGTCAATAAACTGTACAAAACTCAATAAAGAACCAGTCAATAAACTGTACAAAACTCAATAAAGAACCAGTCAATAAACTGTACAAAACTCAATAAAGAACCAGTCAATAAACTGTACAAAACTCAATAAAGAAACAGTCAATAAACTGTATCAAACTTAATAAAGAACCAGTCAATAAACTGTACAAAACTGAATAAAGAACCAGTCAATAAACTGTACAAAACTCAGTAAAGAAACAGTCATTAAACTGTACAAAACTAAATAAAGAAACAGTCAATAAACTGTACAAAACTCAATAAAGAACCAGTCAATAAACTGTACAAAACTCAATAAAGAACCAGTCAATAAACTGTACAAAACTCAATAAAGAACCAGTCAATAAACTGTACAAAACTCAATAAAGAACCAGTCAATAAACTGTACAAAACTAAATAAAGAAACAGTCAATAAACTGTACAAAACTCAATAAAGAACCAGTCAATAAACTGTACAAAACTCAATAAAGAACCAGTAAATAAACTGTTCAAAACTAAATAAAAAAACAGTCAATAAGCTGTACAAAACTCAATAAAGAAACAGTCAATAAACTGTACAAAACTAAATAAAGAAACAGTCAATAAGCTGTACTAAACTAAGTATAGAAACAGTCAATAAACTGTACAAAACTAAATAAAGAAACAGTCAATAAACTGTACAAAACTAAATAAAGAACCAGTCAATAAACTGTACAAAACTGAATAAAGAATCAGTCAATAAACTGTACAAAACTGAATAAAGAACCAGTCAATAAACTGTACAAAACTGAATAAAGAACTAGTCAATAAACTGTACAAAACTCAATAAAGAACCAGTCAATAAACTGTATAAAACACAATAAACAAACAGTCAATAAACTGTACAAAACTCAACAAAGAAATAGTCAATAAACTGTACAAAACTGAACAAAGAACCAGTCAATAAACTGTACATAACTGAACAAAGAACCAGTCAATATACTATACAAAACTCATTAAACAACCAGTCAATAAACTGTACAAAAATCAATAAAGAACCAGTCAATAAATTGTACACAAACTCAATAAAGAAACAGTCAATAAACTGTACAAAACTCATTAAAGAAACAGTCAATAAACTGTACAAAACTGAACAAAGAACCAGTGAATAAACTGTACAAAACTGAACAAAGAACCAGTCAATAAACTATACAAAACTCATTAAAGAACCAGTCAATAAACTGTACAAAATTCAACAAAGAACCCGTCAATAAATTGTACACAAACTCAATAAAGAAACAGTCAATATACTGTGCAAAACTATATAAACAAACAGTCATTAAACTATACAGAACTAAATAAAGAACCAGTCAATAAATTGTACACAAATTAAATAAAGAAACAGTCAATAAACTGTACAAAACTCAATAAAGAACCAGTCAATAAACTGTACAAAACTCAATAAAGAACCAGTCAATAAACTGTATAAAACACAATAAACAAACAGTCAATAAACTGTACAAAACTCAACAAAGAAATAGTCAATAAACTGTACAAAACTGAACAAAGAACCAGTCAATAAACTGTACATAACTGAACAAAGAACCAGTCAATATACTATACAAAACTCATTAAAGAACCAGTCAATAAACTGTACAAAAATCAATAAAGAACCAGTCAATAAATTGTACACAAACTCAATAAAGAAACAGTCAATAAACTGTACAAAACTCAATAAAGAAACAGTCAATAAACTGTACAAAACTGAACAAAGAAGCAGTGAATAAACTGTACAAAACTGAACAAAGAACCAGTCAATAAACTATACAAAACTCATTAAAGAACCAGTCAATAAACTGTACAAAATTCAATAAAGAACCAGTCAATAAATTGTACACAAACTCAATAAAGAAACAGTCAATATACTGTGCAAAACTATATAAACAAACAGTCAATAAACTGTACAGAACTAAATAAAGAACCAGTCAATAAATTGTACACAAATTAAATAAAGAAGCAGTCAATAAACTGTACAAAACTAAATACAGAAACAGTCAATAAACTGTAAAAAAACTCAATAAAGAACCAGTCAATAAACTGTACAAAACTCAATAAAGAACCAGTCAATAAACTGTACAAAACTCAATAAAGAAACAGTCAATAAACTGTACAAAACTGAACAAAGAACCAGTCAATAAACTGTACAAAACTGAACAAAGAACCAGTCAATAAACTGTACAAAACTAAATGAAGAAACAGTCAATAAACTGTACAAAACTCAATAAAGAACCAGTCAATAAACTGTACAAAACTCAATAAAGAACCAGTCAATAAACTGTACAAAATTCAATAAAGAACCAGTCAATAAATTGTACACAAATTCAATAAAGAACCAGTCAATAAACTGTACAAAACTCAATAAAGAACCAGTCAATAAACTGTACAAAACTAAATAAAGAAACAGTCAATAAACTGTACAAAACTATATAAACAAACAGTCAATAAACTGTACAAAACTAAATAAAGAACCAGTCAATAAACTGTACAAAACTAAATAAAGAAACAGTCAATAAGCTTTACAAAACTCAATAAAGAACCAGTCAATAAACTGTACAAAACTAAATAAACAAACAGTCAATAAACTGTACAGAACTAAATAAAGAACCAGTCAATAAATTGTACACAAATTAAATAAAGAAACAGTCAATAAACTGTACAAAACTCAATAAAGATCCAGTCAATAAACTGTACAAAACTCAATAAAGAACCAGTCAATAAACTGTACAAAACTAAATAAAGAAACAGTCAATAAACTGTACAAAACTCAATAAAGAACCAGTCAATAAACTGTACAAAACTGAATAAAGAACCAGTCAATAAACTGTACAAATCTCAATAAAGAACCAGTCAATAAACTGTACAAAACTCAATAAAGAACCAGTCAATAAACTGTACAAAACTCAATAAAGAACCAGTCAATAAACTGTACAAAACTCAATAAAGAAACAGTCAATAAACTGTATCAAACTTAATAAAGAACCAGTCAATAAACTGAACAAAACTGAATAAAGAACCAGTCAATAAACTGTACAAAACTCAGTAAAGAAACAGTCATTAAACTGTACAAAACTAAATAAAGAAACAGTCAATAAACTGTACAAAACTCAATAAAGAACCAGTCAATAAACTGTACAAAACTCAATAAAGAACCAGTCAATAAACTGTACAAAACTCAATAAAGAACCAGTCAATAAACTGTACAAAACTCAATAAAGAACCAGTCAATAAACTGTACAAAACTAAATAAAGAAACAGTCAATAAACTGTACAAAACTCAATAAAGAACCAGTCAATAAACTGTACAAAACTCAATAAAAAAACCAGTCAATAAACTGTACAAAACTCAATAAAGAACCAGTAAATAAACTGTACAAAACTAAATAAAGAAACAGTCAATAAGCTGTACAAAACTCAATAAAGAAACAGTCAATAAACTGTACAAAACTAAATAAAGAAACAGTCAATAAACTGTACTAAACTAAGTATAGAAACAGTCAATAAACTGTACAAAACTAAATAAAGAAACAGTCAATAAACTGTACAAAACTAAATAAAGAACCAGTCAATAAACTGTACAAAACTGAATAAAGAATCAGTCAATAAACTGTACAAAACTGAATAAAGAACCAGTCAATAAACTGTACAAAACTGAATAAAGAACTAGTCAATAAACTGTACAAAACTCAATAAAGAACCAGTCAATAAACTGTATAAAACACAATAAACAAACAGTCAATAAACTGTACAAAACTCAACAAAGAAATAGTCAATAAACTGTACAAAACTGAACAAAGAACCAGTCAATAAACTGTACATAACTGAACAAAGAACCAGTCAATATACTATACAAAACTCATTAAACAACCAGTCAATAAACTGTACAAAAATCAATAAAGAACCAGTCAATAAATTGTACACAAACTCAATAAAGAAACAGTCAATAAACTGTACAAAACTCAATAAAGAAACAGTCAATAAACTGTACAAAACTGAACAAAGAACCAGTGAATAAACTGTACAAAACTGAACAAAGAACCAGTCAATAAACTATACAAAACTCATTAAAGAACCAGTCAATAAACTGTACAAAATTCAATAAAGAACCAGTCAATAAATTGTACACAAACTCAATAAAGAAACAGTCAATATACTGTGCAAAACTATATAAACAAACAGTCAATAAACTGTACAGAACTAAATAAAGAACCAGTCAATAAATTGTACACAAATTAAATAAAGAAACAGTCAATAAACTGTACAAAACTCAATAAAGAACCAGTCAATAAACTGTACAAAACTCAATAAAGAACCAGTCAATAAACTGTACAAAACTAAATAAAGAAACAGTCAATAAACTGTACAAAACTCAATAAAGAACCAGTCAATAAACTGTACAAAACTGAATAAAGAACCAGTCAATAAACTGTACAAATCTCAATAAAGAACCAGTCAATAAACTGTACAAAACTCAATAAAGAACCAGTCAATAAACTGTACAACACTCAATAAAGAACCAGTCAATAAACTGTACAAAACTCAATAAAGAAACAGTCAATAAACTGTATCAAACTTAATAAAGAACCAGTCAATAAACTGAACAAAACTGAATAAAGAACCAGTCAATAAACTGTACAAAACTCAGTAAAGAAACAGTCATTAAACTGTACAAAACTAAATAAAGAAACAGTCAATAAACTGTACAAAACTCAATAAAGAACCAGTCAATAAACTGTACAAAACTCAATAAAGAACCAGTCAATAAACTGTACAAAACTCAATAAAGAACCAGTCAATAAACTGTACAAAACTCAATAAAGAACCAGTCAATAAACTGTACGAAACTAAATAAAGAAACAGTCAACAAACTGTACAAAAATCAATAAAGAACCAGTCAATAAACTGTACAAAACTCAATAAAAAAACCAGTCAATAAACTGTACAAAACTCAATAAAGAACCAGTAAATAAACTGTACAAAACTAAATAAAGAAACAGTCAATAAGCTGTACAAAACTCAATAAAGAAACAGTCAATAAACTGTACAAAACTAAATAAAGAAACAGTCAATAAACTGTACTAAACTAAGTATAGAAACAGTCAATAAACTGTACAAAACTAAATAAAGAAACAGTCAATAAACTGTACAAAACTAAATAAAGAACCAGTCAATAAACTGTACAAAACTGAATAAAGAATCAGTCAATAAACTGTACAAAACTGAATAAAGAACCAGTCAATAAACTGTACAAAACTGAATAAAGAACTAGTCAATAAACTGTACAAAACTCAATAAAGAACCAGTCAATAAACTGCATAAAACACAATAAACAAACAGTCAATAAACTGTACAAAACTCAACAAAGAAATAGTCAATAAACTGTACAAAACTGAACAAAGAACCAGTCAATAAACTGTACATAACTGAACAAAGAACCAGTCAATATACTATACAAAACTCATTAAACAACCAGTCAATAAACTGTACAAAAATCAATAAAGAACCAGTCAATAAATTGTACACAAACTCAATAAAGAAACAGTCAATAAACTGTACAAAACTCAATAAAGAAACAGTCAATAAACTGTACAAAACTGAACAAAGAACCAGTGAATAAACTGTACAAAACTGAACAAAGAACCAGTCAATAAACTATACAAAACTCATTAAAGAACCAGTCAATAAACTGTACAAAATTCAACAAAGAACCAGTCAATAAATTGTACACAAACTCAATAAAGAAACAGTCAATATACTGTGCAAAACTATATAAACAAACAGTCATTAAACTGTACAGAACTAAATAAAGAACCAGTCAATAAATTGTACACAAATTAAATAAAGAAACAGTCAATAAACTGTACAAAACTCAATAAAGAACCAGTCAATAAACTGTACAAAACTCAATAAAGAACCAGTCAATAAACTGTACAAAACTAAATAAAGAAACAGTCAATAAACTGTACAAAACTCAATAAAGAACCAGTCAATAAACTGTACAAAACTGAATAAAGAACCAGTCAATAAACTGTACAAAACTCAATAAAGAACCAGTCAATAAACTGTACAAAACTCAGTAAAGAACCAGTCAATAAACTGTACAAAACTCAATAAAGAACCAGTCAATAAACTGTACAAAACTCAATAAAGAAACAGTCAATAAACTGTACCAAACTTAATAAAGAACCAGTCAATAAACTGTACAAAACTGAATAAAGAACCAGTCAATAAACTGTATAAAACTCAGTAAAGAAACAGTCATTAAACTGTACAAAACTCAATAAAGAACCAGTCAATAAACTGTACAAAACTCAATAAAGAAACAGTCAATAAACTGTACAAAACTCAATAAAGAACCAGTCAATAAACTGTACAAAACTCAATAAAGAACCAGTCAATAAACTGTACAAAACTCAATAAAGAACCAGTCAATAAACTGTACAAAACTAAATAAAGAAACAGTCAATAAACTGTACAAAACTCAATAAAGAACCAGTCAATAAACTGTACAAAACTCAATAAAGAACCAGTCAATAAACTGTACAAAACTAAATAAAGAACCAGTCAATAAACTGTACAAAACTCAATAAAGAACCAGTCAATAAACTGTACAAAACTCAATAAAGAACCAGTCAATAAACTGTACAAAACTCAATAAAGAAACAGTCAATAAACTGTACAAAACTCAACAAAGAATCAGTCAATAAACTGTACAAAACTGAACAAGGAACCAGTCAATAAACTGTACAAAACTGAGGAAAGAACCAGTCAATAAACTGTACTTGTAACATGAATCCTTTGTTCTTTTTTACGAATAAACAAGAGACAACGAGTAGGTATGCTCTAAATTAAAACACTTGTATAATATTGCATGAAAGGTCACGTGTGCATGTTAAACTCAAGGGAAAATAGCCATGCAATAACCAACTACAATTATCCGATAATGCACAGTAAAACTACGCCTTAATTATGTCAAATTTTATTGATTTTCACTGCAAAAGGATAGCACGAGCTTCCAATATTAGCTTTTCATTTGATTAGTCGAATATCGGTCGCACCATAATTAACACCGCCCTCGGGATCTAGGGGCTTATTCATGTTACAAATCATTTATAGCACCGCCTTCCTCGTTAGACAAATACACCTTCTCGGTCTAAAGAGCTCGCAGGTGTATCTCTCTAACTCAGAAGTCCGTGTTATCAATATAACAAAACTAAATAAAGAACAAGACAATAAACTATACAAAACTCAATAAAGAACCAGTCAATAAACTGTACAAAGGTCAATAAAGAACCAGTCAATAAACTGTACAAAATTCAATAAAGAACCAGTCAATAAATTGTACACAAACTCAATAAAGAACCAGTCAATAAACTGTACAAAACTCAATAAAGAACCAGTCAATAAACTGTACAAAACTAAATAAAGAAAAAGTCAATAAACTGTACAAAACAAAATAAACAAACAGTCAATAAACTGTACAAAACTAAATAAACAACCAGTCAATAAATTGTACACAAACTAAATAAAGAAACAGTCAATAAACTGTACAAAACTCAATAAAGAACCAGTCAATACACTGTACAAAACTGAATAAAGAACAAGTCAATAAACTGTACAAAACTAAATGAAGAAACAGTCAATAAACTGTACAAAACTCAATAAAGAACCAGTCAATAAACTATACAAAACTGAATAAAGAACCAGTCAATAAATTGTACACAAACTAAATAAAGAAACAGTCAATAAACTGTACAAAACTGAATAAAGAAACAGTCAATAAACTGTGCAAAACTAAATATAGAAACAGTCAATAAACTGTACAAAACTCAATAAAGAAGCAGTCAATAAACTGTACAAAACTCAATAAAGAACCAATCAATAAACTATACAAAACTAAATAAAGAAACAGTCAATAAACTGTACAAAACTCAATAAAGAACCAGTCAATAAACTGTACAAAACTGAATAAAGAATCAGTCAATAAACTGTACAAAACTCAATTAAGAACCAGTCAATAAACTGTACAAAACTCAATAAAGAACCAGTCAATAAACTGTACAAATTTTAATAAAGAAACAGTCAATAAACTGTACAAAACTGAATAAAGGACCAGGCAATCAACAGAACAAAACTGAACAAAGAACCAGTCAATAAACTGTACAAAACTCAATAAAGAAACAGTCAATAAACTGTACAAAACTGAATAAAGAAACAGTCAAAAAACTGTATAAAACTCAATGAAGAATCAGTCAATAAACTATACAAACCTCAATAAAGAAACAGTCAATAAACTGTACAAAACTCAATAAAGAACCAGTCAATAAACTGTACAAAACTGAATAAAGAACCAGTCAATAAACTGTACAAAACTCAATAAAGAACCAGTCAATAAACAGTACAAAACTCAATAAAGAACCAGTCAATTAACTGTACAAAACTTAATAAAGAAACAGTCAATAAACTGTACAAAACTAAATAAAGAAACAGTCAATAAACTGTACAAAACTAAATAAAGAAACAGTCAATAAACTGTACAAAACTCAATAAAGAAACAGTCAATAAACTGTACAAAACTCAATAAAGAACCAGTCAATAAACTGTACAAAACTGAACAAAGAACCAGTCAATAAACTGTACAAAACTGAAGAAAGAACCAGTCAATAAACTGTACAAAACTAAATAAAGAGCCAGTCAATAAACTATACAAAACTCAATAAAGAACCAGTCAATAAACTGAACAAAAGTCAATAAAGATCCAGTCAATAAACTGTACAAAATTCAATAAAGAACCAGTCAATAAATTGTACACAAACTCAATAAAGAACCAGTCAATAAACTGTACAAAACTCAATAAAGAACCAGTCAATCAACTGTACAAAACTAAATAAAAAAAAGTCAATAAACTGTACAAAACTAAATAAACAAACAGTCAATAAACTGTACAAAACTAAATAAACAACCAGTCAATAAATTGTACACAAACTAAATAAAGAAACAGTCAATAAACTGTACAGAACTCAAAAAAGAACCAGTCAATACACTGTACCAAACTTAATAAAGAACCAGTCAATAAACTGTACAAAACTGAATAAAGAACCAGTCAATAAATTGTACACAAACTTAAAAAAGAAACAGTCAATAAACTGTACAAAACTGAATAAAGAAACAGTCAATAAACTGTACATAACTAAAAATAGAAACAGTCAATAAACTGTACAAAACTCAATAAAGAACCAGTCAATAAACTGTACAAAACTCAATAAAGAACCAATCAATAAACTATACAAAACTAAATAAAGAAACAGTCAATAAACTGTACAAAACTCAATAAAGAACAGGTCAATAAACTGTACAAAACTGAATAAAGAACCAGTCAATAAACTGTACAAAACTGAATAAAGAACCAGTCAATAAACTGTACAAAACTCAATAAAGAACCAGTCAATAAACTGTACAAAACTTAATAAAGAAACAGTCAATAAACTGTACAAATCTAAATAAAGAAACAGTCAATAAACTGTACAAAATTAAATAAAGAAACAGTCAATAAACTGTACAAAACTAAATAAAGAACCAGTCAATAAACTGTACAAAACTCAATAAAGAAACAGTCAATAAACTGTACAAAACTCAATAAAGAAACAGTCAAAAAACTGTACAAAACTCAATGAAGAATCAGTCAATAAACTATACAAAACTCAATATAGAACCAGTCAATAAACTGTACAAAACTCAATAAAGAACCAGTCAATAAACCGTACAAAACTCAATAAAGAAACAGTCAATAAACTGTACAAAACTCAATAAAGAACCAGTCAATAAACTGTACAAAACTGAACAAAGAACCAGTCAATAAACTGTACAAAACTGAACAAAGAACCAGTCAATAAACTATACAAAACTCATTAAAGAATCAGTCAATAAACTGTACAAAATTCAATAAGGAACGAGACAATAAATTGTACACAAACTCAATAAAGAACCAGTCGATAAACTGTACAAAACTCAATAAAGAAACAGTCAATAAACTGTACAAAACTAAATAAAGAAACAGTCAATAAACTGTACAAAACTTATTAAACAAACAGTCAATAAACTGTACAAAACTAAATAAACAACCAGTCAATAAATTGTACACAAACAAAATAAAGAAACAGTCAATAAACTGTACAAAACTCAATAAAGAACTAGTCAATAAACTGTACAAAACTGAATAAAGAAACAGTAAAAAAACTGTACAAAACTCAGTGAAGAATCAGTGAATAAACAATACAAAACTCATTAAAGAAACAGTCAATAAACTGTACAAAACTCAATAAAGAACCAGTCAATAAACTGTACAAAACTCAATAAAGAACCAGTCAATAAACTGTACAAAACTCAATAAAGAACCAGTCAATAAACTGTACAAAACTCAATAATGAACCAGTCAATAAACTATACAAAACTAAATCAAGAAACAGTCAATAAACTGTACAAAACTCAATAAAGAACCAATCAATAAACTGTACAAATCTGAATAAAGAACCAGTCAATAAACTGTAAAAAACTCAATAAAGAACCAGTCAATAAACTGTACAAAACTTAATATAGAAACAGTCAATAAACTGTACAAAACTAAATAAAAAAACAGTCAATAAACTGTACAAAACTAAATAAAGAAACAGTCAATAAACTGTACAAAACTGAATAAAGAAACAGTCAATAAACTGTACAAAACTGAATAAAGAACCAGGCAATAAACAGAACAAAACTGAACAAAGAACCAGTCAATAAACTGTACAAAACTTAATAAAGAAACAGTCAATAAACTGTACAAAACTAAATAAAGAAACAGTCAATAAACTGAACAAAACTAAATAAAGAAACAGTCAATAAACTGTACAAAACCAAATAAAGAAACAGTCAATAACCTGTGCAAAATTGAATAAAGAACCAGGCAATAAACAGAGCAAAACTGAACAAAGAACCAGTCAATAAACTGTACAAAACTCAATAAAGAACCAGTCAATAAACTGTACAAAACTGAATAAAGAACCAGTCAATAAACTGTACAAAATTCAATAAAGAACCAGTCAATAAATTGTACAGAAACTCAATAAAGAAACAGTCAATAAACTGTACAAAACTTAATAAACAAACAGTCAATAAACTGTACAGAACTAAATAAAGAACCAGTCAGTAAATTGTACACAAACTAAATAAAGAAACAGTCAATAAACTGTACAAAACTCAATAAAGAACCAGTCAATAAACTGTACAAAACTGAATAAACAACCAGTCAATAAATTGTACACAAACTCAATAGAGAACCAGTCAATAAACTGTACAAAACTTAATAAAGAAACAGTCAATAAACTATACAAAACTAAATAACGAAACAGTCAATAAACTGTACAAAACTAAATAAAGACACAGTCAATAAACTGTACAAAACTAAATAAAGAAACAGTCAATAAACTGTACAAAACTGAATAAAGAACCAGTCAATAAACAGAACAAAACTGAACAAAGAACCAGTCAATAAACTGTACAAAACTCAATAAAGAAACAGTCAATAAACTGTACAAAACTGAATAAAGAAACAGTCAAAAAACTGTACAAAACTCAATAAAGAATCAGTCAATAAACTATACAAAAGTCAATAAAGAACCAGTCAATAAACAGTACAAAACTCAATAAAGAACCAGTCAATAAACTGTACAAAACTCAATAAAGAACCAGTAAATAAACTGTACAAAACTAAATAAAGAAACAGTCAATAAGCTGTACAAAACTCAATAAAGAAACAGTCAATAAACTGTACAAAACTAAATAAAGAAACAGTCAATAAACTGTACAAAACTCAATAAAGAAACAGTCAATAAGCTGTACAAAACTCAATAAAGAAACAGTCAATAAACTGTACAAAACTAAATAAAGAACCAGTCAATAAACTGTACAAAACTGAATAAAGAATCAGTCAATAAACTGTACAAAACTGAATAAAGAACCAGTCAATTAACTGTACAAAACTGAATAAAGAACTAGTCAATAAACTGTACAAAACTCAATAAAGAACCAGTCAATAAACTGTATAAAACACAATAAACAAACAGTCAATAAACTGTACAAAACTCAACAAAGAAATAGTCAATAAACTGTACAAAACTGAACAAAGAACCAGTCAATAAACTGTACATAACTGAACAAAGAACCAGTCAATATACTATACAAAACTCATTAAAGAACCAGTCAATAAACTGTACAAAAATCAATAAAGAACCAGTCAATAAATTGTACACAAACTCAATAAAGAAACAGTCAATAAACTGTACAAAACTCAATAAAGAAACAGTCAATAAACTGTACAAAACTGAACAAAGAACCAGTGAATAAACTGTACAAAACTGAACAAAGAACCAGTCAATAAACTATACAAAACTCAATAAAGAACCAGTCAATAAACTGTACAAAATTCAATAAAGAACCAGTCAATAAATTGTACACAAACTCAATAAAGAAACAGTCAATATACTGTGCAAAACTATATAAACAAACAGTCAATAAACTGTACAGAACTAAATAAAGAACCAGTCAATAAATTGTACACAAATTAAATAAAGAAACAGTCAATAAACTGTACAAAACTCAATAAAGAACCAGTCAATAAACTGTACAGAACTCAATAAAGAACCAGTCAATAAACTGTACAAAACTAAATAAAGAAACAGTCAATAAACTGTACAAAACTCAATAAAGAACCAGTCAATAAACTGTACAAAACTGACTAAAGAACCAGTCAATAAACTGTACAAAACTCAATAAAGAACCAGTCAATAAACTGTACAAAACTCAATAAAGAACCAGTCAATAAACTGTACAAAACTCAATAAAGAACCAGTCAATAAACTGTACAAAACTCAATAAAGAAACAGTCAATAAACTGTATCAAACTTAATAAAGAACCAGTCAATAAACTGTACAAAACTGAATAAAGAACCAGTCAATAAACTGTACAAAACTCAGTAAAGAAACAGTCATTAAACTGTACAAAACTAAATAAAGAAACAGTCAATAAACTGTACAAAACTGAATAAAGAACCAGTCAATAAACTGTACAAAACTCAATAAAGAACCAGTCAATAAACTGTACAAAACTCAATAAAGAACCAGTCAATAAACTGTACAAAACTCAATAAAGAACCAGTCAATAAACTGTACAAAACTAAATAAAGAAACAGTCAATAAACTGTACAAAACTCAATAAAGAACCAGTCAATAAACTGTACAAAACTCAATAAAGAACCAGTAAATAAACTGTTCAAAACTAAATAAAGAAACAGTCAATAAGCTGTACAAAACTCAATAAAGAAACAGTCAATAAACTGTACAAAACTAAATAAAGAAACAGTCAATAAGCTGTACTAAACTAAGTATAGAAACAGTCAATAAACTGTACAAAACTAAATAAAGAAACAGTCAATAAACTGTACAAAACTAAATAAAGAACCAGTCAATAAACTGTACAAAACTGAATAAAGAATCAGTCAATAAACTGTACAAAACTGAATAAAGAACCAGTCAATAAACTGTACAAAACTGAATAAAGAACCAGTCAATAAACTGTACAAAACTCAATAAAGAACCAGTCAATAAACTGTATAAAACACAATAAACAAACAGTCAATAAACTGTACAAAACTCAACAAAGAAATAGTCAATAAACTGTACAAAACTGAACAAAGAACCAGTCAATAAACTGTACATAACTGAACAAAGAACCAGTCAATATACTATACAAAACTCATTAAACAACCAGTCAATAAACTGTACAAAAATCAATAAAGAACCAGTCAATAAATTGTACACAAACTCAATAAAGAAACAGTCAATAAACTGTACAAAACTCATTAAAGAAACAGTCAATAAACTGTACAAAACTGAACAAAGAACCAGTCAATAAACTGTACAAAACTGAACAAAGAACCAGTCAATAAACTATACAAAACTCATTAAAGAACCAGTCAATAAACTGTACAAAATTCAACAAAGAACCCGTCAATAAATTGTACACAAACTCAATAAAGAAACAGTCAATATACTGTGCAAAACTATATAAACAAACAGTCATTAAACTATACAGAACTAAATAAAGAACCAGTCAATAAATTGTACACAAATTAAATAAAGAAACAGTCAATAAACTGTACAAAACTCAATAAAGAACCAGTCAATAAACTGTACAAAACTCAATAAAGAACCAGTCAATAAACTGTATAAAACACAATAAACAAACAGTCAATAAACTGTACAAAACTCAACAAAGAAATAGTCAATAAACTGTACAAAACTGAACAAAGAACCAGTCAATAAACTGTACATAACTGAACAAAGAACCAGTCAATATACTATACAAAACTCATTAAAGAACCAGTCAATAAACTGTACAAAAATCAATAAAGAACCAGTCAATAAATTGTACACAAACTCAATAAAGAAACAGTCAATAAACTGTACAAAACTCAATAAAGAAACAGTCAATAAACTGTACAAAACTGAACAAAGAAGCAGTGAATAAACTGTACAAAACTGAACAAAGAACCAGTCAATAAACTATACAAAACTCATTAAACAACCAGTCAATAAACTGTACAAAATTCAATAAAGAACCAGTCAATAAACTGTACAAAACTGAATAAAGAACCAGGCAATAAACAGAACAAAACTGAACAAAGAACCAGTCAATAAACTGTACAAAACTTAATAAAGAAACAGTCAATAAACTGTACAAAACTAAATAAAGAAACAGTCAATAAACTGAACAAAACTAAATAAAGAAACAGTCAATAAACTGTACAAAACTAAATAAAGAAACAGTCAATAACCTGTGCAAAATTGAATAAAGAACCAGGCAATAAACAGAGCAAAACTGAACAAAGAACCAGTCAATAAACTTTACAAAACTCAATAAAGAACCAGTCAAGAAACTGTACAAAACTGAATAAAGAACCAGTCAATAAACTGTACAAAATTCAATAAAGAACCAGTCAATAAATTGTACAGAAACTCAATAAAGAAACAGTCAATAAACTGTACAAAACTTAATAAACAAACAGTCAATAAACTGTACAGAACTAAATAAAGAACCAGTCAGTAAATTGTACACAAACTAAATAAAGAAACAGTCAATAAACTGTACAAAACTCAATAAAGAACCAGTCAATAAACTGTACAAAACTGAATAAACAACCAGTCAATAAATTGTACACAAACTCAATAGAGAACCAGTCAATAAACTGTACAAAACTTAATAAAGAAACAGTCAATAAACTATACAAAACTAAATAACGAAACAGTCAATAAACTGTACAAAACTAAATAAAGACACAGTCAATAAACTGTACAAAACTAAATAAAGAAACAGTCAATAAACTGTACAAAACTGAATAAAGAACCAGTCAATAAACAGAACAAAACTGAACAAAGAACCAGTCAATAAACTGTACAAAACTCAATAAAGAAACAGTCAATAAACTGTACAAAACTGAATAAAGAAACAGTCAAAAAACTGTACAAAACTCAATAAAGAATCAGTCAATAAACTGTACAAAAGTCAATAAAGAACCAGTCAATAAACAGTACAAAACTCAATAAAGAACCAGTCAATAAACTGTACAAAACTCAATAAAGAACCAGTAAATAAACTGTACAAAACTAAATAAAGAAACAGTCAATAAGCTGTACAAAACTCAATAAAGAAACAGTCAATAAACTGTACAAAACTAAATAAAGAAACAGTCAATAAACTGTACAAAACTCAATAAAGAAACAGTCAATAAGCTGTACAAAACTCAATAAAGAAACAGTCAATAAACTGTACAAAACTAAATAAAGAACCAGTCAATAAACTGTACAAAACTGAATAAAGAATCAGTCAATAAACTGTACAAAACTGAATAAAGAACCAGTCAATTAACTGTACAAAACTGAATAAAGAACTAGTCAATAAACTGTACAAAACTCAATAAAGAACCAGTCAATAAACTGTATAAAACACAATAAACAAACAGTCAATAAACTGTACAAAACTCAACAAAGAAATAGTCAATAAACTGTACAAAACTGAACAAAGAACCAGTCAATAAACTGTACATAACTGAACAAAGAACCAGTCAATATACTATACAAAACTCATTAAAGAACCAGTCAATAAACTGTACAAAAATCAATAAAGAAGCAGTCAATAAATTGTACACAAACTCAATAAAGAACCAGTCAATAAACTGTACAAAACTCAATAAAGAACCAGTCAATCAACTGTACAAAACTAAATAAAAAAAAGTCAATAAACTGTACAAAACTAAATAAACAAACAGTCAATAAACTGTACAAAACTAAATAAACAACCAGTCAATAAATTGTACACAAACTAAATAAAGAAACAGTCAATAAACTGTACAGACCTCAAAAAAGAACCAGTCAATACACTGTACCAAACTTAATAAAGAACCAGTCAATAAACTGTACAAAACTGAATAAAGAACCAGTCAATAAATTGTACACAAACTTAAAAAAGAAACAGTCAATAAACTGTACAAAACTGAATAAAGAAACAGTCAATAAACTGTACAAAACTTAATAAACAAACAGTCAATAAACTGTACAGAACTAAATAAAGAACCAGTCAGTAAATTGTACACAAACTAAATAAAGAAACAGTCAATAAACTGTACAAAACTCAATAAAGAACCAGTCAATAAACTGTACAAAACTGAATAAACAACCAGTCAATAAATTGTACACAAACTCAATAGAGAACCAGTCAATAAACTGTACAAAACTTAATAAAGAAACAGTCAATAAACTATACAAAACTAAATAACGAAACAGTCAATAAACTGTACAAAACTAAATAAAGACACAGTCAATAAACTGTACAAAACTAAATAAAGAAACAGTCAATAAACTGTACAAAACTGAATAAAGAACCAGTCAATAAACAGAACAAAACTGAACAAAGAACCAGTCAATAAACTGTACAAAACTCAATAAAGAAACAGTCAATAAACTGTACAAAACTGAATAAAGAAACAGTCAAAAAACTGTACAAAACTCAATAAAGAATCAGTCAATAAACTATACAAAAGTCAATAAAGAACCAGTCAATAAACAGTACAAAACTCAATAAAGAACCAGTCAATAAACTGTACAAAACTCAATAAAGAACCAGTAAATAAACTGTACAAAACTAAATAAAGAAACAGTCAATAAGCTGTACAAAACTCAATAAAGAAACAGTCAATAAACTGTACAAAACTAAATAAAGAAACAGTCAATAAACTGTACAAAACTCAATAAAGAAACAGTCAATAAGCTGTACAAAACTCAATAAAGAAACAGTCAATAAACTGTACAAAACTAAATAAAGAACCAGTCAATAAACTGTACAAAACTGAATAAAGAATCAGTCAATAAACTGTACAAAACTGAATAAAGAACCAGTCAATTAACTGTACAAAACTGAATAAAGAACTAGTCAATAAACTGTACAAAACTCAATAAAGAACCAGTCAATAAACTGTATAAAACACAATAAACAAACAGTCAATAAACTGTACAAAACTCAACAAAGAAATAGTCAATAAACTGTACAAAACTGAACAAAGAACCAGTCAATAAACTGTACATAACTGAACAAAGAACCAGTCAATATACTATACAAAACTCATTAAAGAACCAGTCAATAAACTGTACAAAAATCAATAAAGAAGCAGTCAATAAATTGTACACAAACTCAATAAAGAACCAGTCAATAAACTGTACAAAACTCAATAAAGAACCAGTCAATCAACTGTACAAAACTAAATAAAAAAAAGTCAATAAACTGTACAAAACTAAATAAACAAACAGTCAATAAACTGTACAAAACTAAATAAACAACCAGTCAATAAATTGTACACAAACTAAATAAAGAAACAGTCAATAAACTGTACAGAACTCAAAAAAGAACCAGTCAATACACTGTACCAAACTTAATAAAGAACCAGTCAATAAACTGTACAAAACTGAATAAAGAACCAGTCAATAAATTGTACACAAACTTAAAAAAGAAACAGTCAATAAACTGTACAAAACTGAATAAAGAAACAGTCAATAAACTGTACATAACTAAAAATAGAAACAGTCAATAAACTGTACAAAACTCAATAAAGAACCAGTCAATAAACTGTACAAAACTCAATAAAGAACCAATCAATAAACTATACAAAACTAAATAAAGAAACAGTCAATAAACTGTACAAAACTCAATAAAGAACAGGTCAATAAACTGTACAAAACTGTATAGAGAACCAGTCAATAAACTGTACAAAACTCAATAAAGAACCAGTCAATAAACTGTACAAAACTCAATAAAGAACCAGTCAATAAACTGTACAAAACTTAATAAAGAAACAGTCAATAAACTGTACAAATCTAAATAAAGAAACAGTCAATAAACTGTACAAAACTCCATAAAGAAACAGTCAATAAACTGTACAAAACTAAATAAAGAACCAGTCAATAAACTGTACAAAACTCAATAAAGAAACAGTCAATAAACTGTACAAAACTCAATAAAGAAACAGTCAAAAAACTGTACAAAACTCAATGAAGAATCAGTCAATAAACTATACAAAACTCAATATAGAACCAGTCAATAAACTGTACAAAACTCAATAAAGAACCAGTCAATAAACCGTACAAAACTCAATAAAGAAACAGTCAATAAACTGTACAAAACTCAATAAAGAACCAGTCAATAAACTGTACAAAACTGAACAAAGAACCAGTCAATAAACTGTACAAAACTGAACAAAGAACCAGTCAATAAACTATACAAAACTCATTAAAGAATCAGTCAATAAACTGTACAAAATTCAATAAGGAACGAGACAATAAATTGTACACAAACTCAATAAAGAACCAGTCGATAAACTGTACAAAACTCAATAAAGAAACAGTCAATAAACTGTACAAAACTAAATAAAGAAACAGTCAATAAACTGTACAAAACTTATTAAACAAACAGTCAATAAACTGTACAAAACTAAATAAACAACCAGTCAATAAACTGTACACAAACAAAATAAAGAAACAGTCAATAAACTGTACAAAACTCAATAAAGAACTAGTCAATAAACTGTACAAAACTGAATAAAGAAACAGTAAAAAAACTGTACAAAACTCAGTGAAGAATCAGTGAATAAACAATACAAAACTCATTAAAGAAACAGTCAATAAACTGTACAAAACTCAATAAAGAACCAGTCAATAAACTGTACAAAACTCAATAAAGAACCAGTCAATAAACTGTACAAAACTCAATAAAGAACCAGTCAATAAACTGTACAAAACTCAATAATGAACCAGTCAATAAACTATACAAAACTAAATCAAGAAACAGTCAATAAACTGTACAAAACTCAATAAAGAACCAATCAATAAACTGTACAAATCTGAATAAAGAACCAGTCAATAAACTGTAAAAAACTCAATAAAGAACCAGTCAATAAACTGTACAAAACTTAATATAGAAACAGTCAATAAACTGTACAAAACTAAATAAAAAAACAGTCAATAAACTGTACAAAACTAAATAAAGAAACAGTCAATAAACTGTACAAAACTGAATAAAGAAACAGTCAATAAACTGTACAAAACTGAATAAAGAACCAGGCAATAAACAGAACAAAACTGAACAAAGAACCAGTCAATAAACTGTACAAAACTTAATAAAGAAACAGTCAATAAACTGTACAAAACTAAATAAAGAAACAGTCAATAAACTGAACAAAACTAAATAAAGAAACAGTCAATAAACTGTACAAAACCAAATAAAGAAACAGTCAATAACCTGTGCAAAATTGAATAAAGAACCAGGCAATAAACAGAGCAAAACTGAACAAAGAACCAGTCAATAAACTTTACAAAACTCAATAAAGAACCAGTCAATAAACTGTACAAAACTGAATAAAGAACCAGTCAATAAACTGTACAAAATTCAATAAAGAACCAGTCAATAAATTGTACAGAAACTCAATAAAGAAACAGTCAATAAACTGTACAAAACTTAATAAACAAACAGTCAATAAACTGTACAGAACTAAATAAAGAACCAGTCAGTAAATTGTACACAAACTAAATAAAGAAACAGTCAATAAACTGTACAAAACTCAATAAAGAACCAGTCAATAAACTGTACAAAACTGAATAAACAACCAGTCAATAAATTGTACACAAACTCAATAGAGAACCAGTCAATAAACTGTACAAAACTTAATAAAGAAACAGTCAATAAACTATACAAAACTAAATAACGAAACAGTCAATAAACTGTACAAAACTAAATAAAGACACAGTCAATAAACTGTACAAAACTAAATAAAGAAACAGTCAATAAACTGTACAAAACTGAATAAAGAACCAGTCAATAAACAGAACAAAACTGAACAAAGAACCAGTCAATAAACTGTACAAAACTCAATAAAGAAACAGTCAATAAACTGTACAAAACTGAATAAAGAAACAGTCAAAAAACTGTACAAAACTCAATAAAGAATCAGTCAATAAACTATACAAAAGTCAATAAAGAACCAGTCAATAAACAGTACAAAACTCAATAAAGAACCAGTCAATAAACTGTACAAAACTCAATAAAGAACCAGTAAATAAACTGTACAAAACTAAATAAAGAAACAGTCAATAAGCTGTACAAAACTCAATAAAGAAACAGTCAATAAACTGTACAAAACTAAATAAAGAAACAGTCAATAAACTGTACAAAACTCAATAAAGAAACAGTCAATAAGCTGTACAAAACTCAATAAAGAAACAGTCAATAAACTGTACAAAACTAAATAAAGAACCAGTCAATAAACTGTACAAAACTGAATAAAGAATCAGTCAATAAACTGTACAAAACTGAATAAAGAACCAGTCAATTAACTGTACAAAACTGAATAAAGAACTAGTCAATAAACTGTACAAAACTCAATAAAGAACCAGTCAATAAACTGTATAAAACACAATAAACAAACAGTCAATAAACTGTACAAAACTCAACAAAGAAATAGTCAATAAACTGTACAAAACTGAACAAAGAACCAGTCAATAAACTGTACATAACTGAACAAAGAACCAGTCAATATACTATACAAAACTCATTAAAGAACCAGTCAATAAACTGTACAAAAATCAAAAAAGAACCAGTCAATAAATTGTACACAAACTCAATAAAGAAACAGTCAATAAACTGTACAAAACTCAATAAAGAAACAGTCAATAAACTGTACAAAACTGAACAAAGAACCAGTGAATAAACTGTACAAAACTGAACAAAGAACCAGTCAATAAACTATACAAAACTCATTAAAGAACCAGTCAATAAACTGTACAAAATTCAATAAAGAACCAGTCAATAAATTGTACACAAACTCAATAAAGAAACAGTCAATATACTGTGCAAAACTATATAAACAAACAGTCAATAAACTGTACAGAACTAAATAAAGAACCAGTCAATAAATTGTATACAAAACTCAATAAAGAAACAGTCAATAAACTGTACAAAACTCAATAAAGAACCAGTCAATAAACTGTACAAAACTCAATAAAGAACAGTCAATAAACTGTACAAAACTAAATAAAGAAACAGTCAATAAACTGTACAAAACTCAATAAAGAACCAGGCAAGAAACTGTACAAAACTGACTAAAGAACCAGTCAATAAACTGTACAAAACTCAATAAAGAACCAGTCAATAAACTGTACAAAACTCAATAAAGAACCAGTCAATAAACTGTACAAAACTCAATAAAGAACCAGTCAATAAACTGTACAAAACTCAATAAAGAAACAGTCAATAAACTGTATCAAACTTAATTAAAGAACCAGTCAATAAACTGTACAAAACTGAATAAAGAACCAGTCAATTAACTGTACAAAACTCAGTAAAGAAACAGTCATTAAACTGTACAAAACTAAATAAAGAACAGTCAATAAACTGTACAAAACTCAATAAGACCAGTCAATAAACTGTACCAAAACTCACTAAAGAACCAGTCAATAAACTGTACAAAACCTCAATAAAGAACCAGTCCAATAAACTGTACAAAACTGAATAAAGAACCAGTCAATAAACTGTACAAAACTAAATCAAGAAACAGTCAATAAACTGTACAAAACTCAATAAAGAACCAGTCAATAAACTGTACAAAACTCAATAAAGAACCAGTAAATAAACTGTACAAAACTAAATAAAGAAACAGTCAATAAGCTGTACAAAACTCAATAAAGAAACAGTCAATAAACTGTACAAAACTAAATAAAGAAACAGTCAATAAGCTGTACTAAACTAAGTATAGAAACAGTCAATAAACTGTACAAAACTAAATAAAGAAACAGTCAATAAACTGTACAAAACTAAATAAAGAACCAGTCAATAAACTGTACAAAACTGAATAAAGAATCAGTCAATAAACTGTACAAAACTGAATAAAGAACCAGTCAATAAACTGTACAAAACTGAATAAAGAACTAGTCAATAAACTGTACAAAACTCAATAAAGAACCAGTCAATAAACTGTATAAAACACAATAAACAAACAGTCAATAAACTGTACAAAACTCAACAAAGAAATAGTCAATAAACTGTACAAAACTGAACAAAGAACCAGTCAATAAACTGTACATAACTGAACAAAGAACCAGTCAATATACTATACAAAACTCATTAAACAACCAGTCAATAAACTGTACAAAAATCAATAAAGAACCAGTCAATAAATTGTACACAAACTCAATAAAGAAACAGTCAATAAACTGTACAAAACTCATTAAAGAAACAGTCAATAAACTGTACAAAACTGAACAAAGAACCAGTGAATAAACTGTACAAAACTGAACAAAGAACCAGTCAATAAACTATACAAAACTCATTAAAGAACCAGTCAATAAACTGTACAAAATTCAACAAAGAACCCGTCAATAAATTGTACACAAACTCAATAAAGAAACAGTCAATATACTGTGCAAAACTATATAAACAAACAGTCATTAAACTATACAGAACTAAATAAAGAACCAGTCAATAAATTGTACACAAATTAAATAAAGAAACAGTCAATAAACTGTACAAAACTCAATAAAGAACCAGTCAATAAACTGTACAAAACTCAATAAAGAACCAGTCAATAAACTGTATAAAACACAATAAACAAACAGTCAATAAACTGTACAAAACTCAACAAAGAAATAGTCAATAAACTGTACAAAACTGAACAAAGAACCAGTCAATAAACTGTACATAACTGAACAAAGAACCAGTCAATATACTATACAAAACTCATTAAAGAACCAGTCAATAAACTGTACAAAAATCAATAAAGAACCAGTCAATAAATTGTACACAAACTCAATAAAGAAACAGTCAATAAACTGTACAAAACTCAATAAAGAAACAGTCAATAAACTGTACAAAACTGAACAAAGAAGCAGTGAATAAACTGTACAAAACTGAACAAAGAACCAGTCAATAAACTATACAAAACTCATTAAACAACCAGTCAATAAACTGTACAAAATTCAATAAAGAACCAGTCAATAAACTGTACAAAACTGAATAAAGAACCAGGCAATAAACAGAACAAAACTGAACAAAGAACCAGTCAATAAACTGTACAAAACTTAATAAAGAAACAGTCAATAAACTGTACAAAACTAAATAAAGAAACAGTCAATAAACTGAACAAAACTAAATAAAGAAACAGTCAATAAACTGTACAAAACTAAATAAAGAAACAGTCAATAACCTGTGCAAAATTGAATAAAGAACAAGGCAATAAACAGAGCAAAACTGAACAAAGAACCAGTCAATAAACTTTACAAAACTCAATAAAGAACCAGTCAATAAACTGTACAAAACTGAATAAAGAACCAGTCAATAAACTGTACAAAATTCAATAAAGAACCAGTCAATAAATTGTACAGAAACTCAATAAAGAAACAGTCAATAAACTGTACAAAACTTAATAAACAAACAGTCAATAAACTGTACAGAACTAAATAAAGAACCAGTCAGTAAATTGTACACAAACTAAATAAAGAAACAGTCAATAAACTGTACAAAACTCAATAAAGAACCAGTCAATAAACTGTACAAAACTGAATAAACAACCAGTCAATAAATTGTACACAAACTCAATAGAGAACCAGTCAATAAACTGTACAAAACTTAATAAAGAAACAGTCAATAAACTATACAAAACTAAATAACGAAACAGTCAATAAACTGTACAAAACTAAATAAAGACACAGTCAATAAACTGTACAAAACTAAATAAAGAAACAGTCAATAAACTGTACAAAACTGAATAAAGAACCAGTCAATAAACAGAACAAAACTGAACAAAGAACCAGTCAATAAACTGTACAAAACTCAATAAAGAAACAGTCAATAAACTGTACAAAACTGAATAAAGAAACAGTCAAAAAACTGTACAAAACTCAATAAAGAATCAGTCAATAAACTATACAAAAGTCAATAAAGAACCAGTCAATAAACAGTACAAAACTCAATAAAGAACCAGTCAATAAACTGTACAAAACTCAATAAAGAACCAGTAAATAAACTGTACAAAACTAAATAAAGAAACAGTCAATAAGCTGTACAAAACTCAATAAAGAAACAGTCAATAAACTGTACAAAACTAAATAAAGAAACAGTCAATAAACTGTACAAAACTCAATAAAGAAACAGTCAATAAGCTGTACAAAACTCAATAAAGAAACAGTCAATAAACTGTACAAAACTAAATAAAGAACCAGTCAATAAACTGTACAAAACTGAATAAAGAATCAGTCAATAAACTGTACAAAACTGAATAAAGAACCAGTCAATTAACTGTACAAAACTGAATAAAGAACTAGTCAATAAACTGTACAAAACTCAATAAAGAACCAGTCAATAAACTGTATAAAACACAATAAACAAACAGTCAATAAACTGTACAAAACTCAACAAAGAAATAGTCAATAAACTGTACAAAACTGAACAAAGAACCAGTCAATAAACTGTACATAACTGAACAAAGAACCAGTCAATATACTATACAAAACTCATTAAAGAACCAGTCAATAAACTGTACAAAAATCAATAAAGAAGCAGTCAATAAATTGTACACAAACTCAATAAAGAAACAGTCAATAAACTGTACAAAACTCAATAAAGAAACAGTCAATAAACTGTACAAAACTGAACAAAGAACCAGTGAATAAACTGTACAAAACTGAACAAAGAACCAGTCAATAAACTATACAAAACTCATTAAAGAACCAGTCAATAAACTGTACAAAATTCAATAAAGAACCAGTCAATAAATTGTACACAAACTCAATAAAGAAACAGTCAATATACTGTGCAAAACTATATAAACAAACAGTCAATGAACTGTACAAAACTGAATAACCAGTCAATAAACTGAACAAAACTGAATAAAGAACCAGTCAATAAACTGTACAAAACTCAGTAAAGAAACAGTCATTAAACTGTACAAAACTAAATAAAGAAACAGTCAATAAACTGTACAAAACTCAATAAAGAACCAGTCAATAAACTGTACAAAACTCAATAAAGAACCAGTCAATAAACTGTACAAAACTCAATAAAGAACCAGTCAATAAACTGTACAAAACTCAATAAAGAACCAGTCAATAAACTGTACAAAACTAAATAAAGAAACAGTCAATAAACTGTACAAAACTCAATAAAGAACCAGTCAATAAACTGTACAAAACTCAATAAAAAAACCAGTCAATAAACTGTACAAAACTCAATAAAGAACCAGTAAATAAACTGTACAAAACTAAATAAAGAACCAGTCAATAAACTGTACAAAACTGAATAAAGAATCAGTCAATAAACTGTACAAAACTGAATAAAGAACCAGTCAATAAACTGTACAAAACTGAATAAAGAACTAGTCAATAAACTGTACAAAACTCAATAAAGAACCAGTCAATAAACTGTATAAAACACAATAAACAAACAGTCAATAAACTGTACAAAACTCAACAAAGAAATAGTCAATAAACTGTACAAAACTGAACAAAGAACCAGTCAATAAACTGTACATAACTGAACAAAGAACCAGTCAATATACTATACAAAACTCATTAAACAACCAGTCAATAAACTGTACAAAAATCAATAAAGAACCAGTCAATAAATTGTACACAAACTCAATAAAGAAACAGTCAATAAACTGTACAAAACTCATTAAAGAAACAGTCAATAAACTGTACAAAACTGAACAAAGAACCAGTGAATAAACTGTACAAAACTGAACAAAGAACCAGTCAATAAACTATACAAAACTCATTAAAGAACCAGTCAATAAACTGTACAAAATTCAACAAAGAACCCGTCAATAAATTGTACACAAACTCAATAAAGAAACAGTCAATATACTGTGCAAAACTATATAAACAAACAGTCATTAAACTATACAGAACTAAATAAAGAACCAGTCAATAAATTGTACACAAATTAAATAAAGAAACAGTCAATAAACTGTACAAAACTCAATAAAGAACCAGTCAATAAACTGTACAAAACTCAATAAAGAACCAGTCAATAAACTGTATAAAACACAATAAACAAACAGTCAATAAACTGTACAAAACTCAACAAAGAAATAGTCAATAAACTGTACAAAACTGAACAAAGAACCAGTCAATAAACTGTACATAACTGAACAAAGAACCAGTCAATATACTATACAAAACTCATTAAAGAACCAGTCAATAAACTGTACAAAAATCAATAAAGAACCAGTCAATAAATTGTACACAAACTCAATAAAGAAACAGTCAATAAACTGTACAAAACTCAATAAAGAAACAGTCAATAAACTGTACAAAACTGAACAAAGAAGCAGTGAATAAACTGTACAAAACTGAACAAAGAACCAGTCAATAAACTATACAAAACTCATTAAACAACCAGTCAATAAACTGTAAAAAATTCAATAAAGAACCAGTCAATAAATTGTACACAAACTCAATAAAGAAACAGTCAATATACTGTGCAAAACTATATAAACAAACAGTCAATAAACTGTACAGAACTAAATAAAGAACCAGTCAATAAATTGTACACAAATTAAATAAAGAAACAGTCAATAAACTGTACAAAACTCAATAAAGAACCAGTCAATAAACTGTACAAAACTCAACAAAGAACCAGTCAATAAACTGTACAAAACTAAATAAAGAAACAGTCAATAAACTGTACAAAACTCAATAAAGAACCAGTCAATAAACTGTACAAAACTGACTAAAGAACCAGTCAATAAACTGTACAAAACTCAATAAAGAAACAGTCAATAAACTGTACAAAACTCAATAAAGAACCAGTCAATAAACTGTACAAAACTCAATAAAGAACCAGTCAATAAACTGTACAAAACTCAATAAAGAAACAGTCAATAAACTGTATCAAACTTAATAAAGAACCAGTCAATAAACTGTACAAAACTGAATAAAGAACCAGTCAATAAACTGTACAAAACTCAGTAAAGAAACAGTCATTAAACTGTACAAAACTAAATAAAGAAACAGTCAATAAACTGTACAAAACTCAATAAAGAACCAGTCAATAAACTGTACAAAACTCAATAAAGAACCAGTCAATAAACTGTACAAAACTCAATAAAGAAGCAGTCAATAAACTGTACAAAACTCAATAAAGAACCAGTCAATAAACTGTACAAAACTAAATAAAGAACCAGTCAATAAACTGTACAAAACTCAATAAAGAACCAGTAAATAAACTGTTCAAAACTAAATAAAGAAACAGTCAATAAGCTGTACAAAACTCAATAAAGAAACAGTCAATAAACTGTACAAAACTAAATAAGAAACAGTCAATAGGCTGTACTAAACTAAGTATAGAAACAGTCAATAAACTGTACAAAACTAAATAAAGAAACAGTCAATAAACTGTACAAAACTTATTAAACAAAGAGTCAATAAACTGTACAAAATTCAATAAGGAACGAGACAATAAATTGTACACAAACTCAATAAAGAACCAGTCGATAAACTGTACAAAACTCAATAAAGAAACAGTCAATAAACTGTACAAAACTCAATAAAGAACCAGTCAATAAACTGTACAAAACTTATTAAACAAACAGTCAATAAACTGTACAAAACTAAATAAACAACCAGTCAATAAATTGTACACAAACAAAATAAAGAAACAGTCAATAAACTGTACAAAACTGAATAAAGAAACAGTTAAAAAACTGTACAAAACTCAGTGAAGAATCAGTGAATAAACAATACAAAACTCAATAAAGAAACAGTCAATAAACTGTACAAAACTCAATAAAGAACCAGTCAATAAACTGTACAAAACTCAATAAAGAACCAGTCAATAAACTGTACAAAACTCAATAAAGAACCAGTCAATAAACTGTACAAAACTCAATAATGAACCAGTCAATAAACTATACAAAACTAAATAAAGAAACAGTCAATAAACTGTACAAAACTCAATAAAGAACCAGTCAATAAACTGTACAAATCAGAATAAAGAACCAGTCAATAAACTGTAAAAAACTCAATAAAGAACCAGTCAATAAACTGTACAAAACTTAATATAGAAACAGTCAATAAACTGTACAAAACTAAATAAAGAAACAGTCAATAAACTGTACAAAACTAAATAAAGAAACAGTCAATAAACTGTACAAAACTCAATAAAGAAACAGTCAATAAACTGTACAAAACTGAATAAAGAACCAGGCAATAAACAGAACAAAACTGAACAAAGAACCAGTCAATAAACTGTACAAAACTTAATAAAGAAACAGTCAATAAACTGTACAAAACTAAATAAAGAAACAGTCAATAAACTGAACAAAACTAAATAAAGAAACTGTCAATAAACTGTACAAAACTAAATAAAGAAACAGTCAATAAACTGTGCAAAATTGAATAAAGAACCAGGCAATAAACAGAGCAAAACTGAACAAAGAACCAGTCAATAAACTTTACAAAACTCAATAAAGAACCAGTCAATAAACTGTACAAAACTGAATAAAGAACCAGTCAATAAACTGTACAAAATTCAATAAAGAACCAGTCAATAAATTGTACAGAAACTCAATAAAGAAACAGTCAATAAACTGTACAAAACTTAATAAACAAACAGTCAATAAACTGTACAGAACTAAATAAAGAACCAGTCAGTAAATTGTACACAAACTAAATAACGAAACAGTCAATAAACTGTACAAAACTCAATAAAGAACCAGTCAATAAACTGTACAAAACTGAATAAACAACCAGTCAATAAATTGTACACAAACTCAATAGAGAACCAGTCAATAAACTGTACAAAACTTAATAAAGAAACAGTCAATAAACTATGCAAAACTAAATAACGAAACAGTCAATAAACTGTACAAAACTAAATAAAGACACAGTCAATAAACTGTACAAAACTAAATAAAGAAACAGTCAATAAGCTGTACAAAACTGAATAAAGAACCAGTCAATAAACAGAACAAAACTGAACAAAGAACCAGTCAATAAACTGTACAAAACTCAATAAAGAAACAGTCAATAAACTGTACAAAACTGAATAAAGAAACAGTCAAAAAACTGTACAAAACTCAATAAAGAATCAGTCAATAAACTATACAAAAGTCAATAAAGAACCAGTCAATAAACAGTACAAAACTCAATAAAGAACCAGTCAATAAACTGTACAAAACTCAATAAAGAAGGAGTAAATAAACTGTACAAAACTAAATAAAGAAACAGTAAATAAGCTGTACAAAACTCAATAAAGAAACAGTCAATAAACTGTACAAAACCAAATAAAGAAACAGTCAATAAACTGTACAAAACTCAATAAAGAAACAGTCAATAAGCTGTACAAAACTCAATAAAGAAACAGTCAATAAACTGTACAAAACTAAATAAAGAACCAGTCAATAAACTGTACAAAACTGAATAAAGAATCAGTCAATAAACTGTACAAAACTGAATAAAGAACCAGTCAATTAACTGTACAAAACTGAATAAAGAACTAGTCAATAAACTGTACAAAACTCAATAAAGAACCAGTCAATAAACTGTATAAAACACAATAAACAAACAGTCAATAAACTGTACAAAACTCAACAAAGAAATAGTCAATAAACTGTACAAAACTGAACAAAGAACCAGTCAATAAACTGTACATAACTGAACAAAGAACCAGTCAATATACTATACAAAACTCATTAAAGAACCAGTCAATAAACTGTACAAAAATCAATAAAGAACCAGTCAATAAATTGTACACAAACTCAATAAAGAAACAGTCAATAAACTGTACAAAACTCAATAAAGAAACAGTCAATAAACTGTACAAAACTGAACAAAGAACCAGTGAATAAACTGTACAAAACTGAACAAAGAACCAGTCAATAAACTATACAAAACTCATTAAAGAACCAGTCAATAAACTGTACAAAATTCAATAAAGAACCAGTCAATAAATTGTACACAAACTCAATAAAGAAACAGTCAATATACTGTGCAAAACTATATAAACAAACAGTCAATAAACTGTACAGAACTAAATAAAGAACCAGTCCATAAATTGTACACAAATTAAATAAAGAAACAGTCAATAAACTGTACAAAACTCAATAAAGAACCAGTCAATAAACTGTACAAAACTCAATAAAGAACCAGTCAATAAACTGTACAAAACTAAATAAAGAAACAGTCAATAAACTGTACAAAACTCAATAAAGAACCAGTCAATAAACTGTACAAAACTGACTAAAGAACCAGTCAATAAACTGTACAAAACTCAATAAAGAACCAGTCAATAAACTGTACAAAACTCAATAAAGAACCAGTCAATAAACTGTACAAAACTCAATAAAGAACCAGTCAATAAACTGTACAAAACTCAATAAAGAAACAGTCAATAAACTGTATCAAACTTAATAAAGAACCAGTCAATAAACTGTACAAAACTGAATAAAGAACCAGTCAATAAACTGTACAAAACTCAGTAAAGAAACAGTCATTAAACTGTACAAAACTAAATAAAGAAACAGTCAATAAACTGTACAAAACTCAATAAAGAACCAGTCAATAAACTGTACAAAACTCAATAAAGAACCAGTCAATCAACTGTACAAAACTCAATAAAGAACCAGTCAATAAACTGTACAAAACTCAATAAAGAACCAGTCAATAAACTGTACAAAACTAAATAAAGAAACAGTCAATAAACTGTACAAAACTCAATAAAGAACCAGTCAATAAACTGTACAAAACTCAATAAAGAACCAGTAAATAAACTGTTCAAAACTAAATAAAGAAACAGTCAATAAGCTGTACAAAACTCAATAAAGAAACAGTCAATAAACTGTACAAAACTAAATAAAGAAACAGTCAATAAGCTGTACTAAACTAAGTATAGAAACAGTCAATATACTGTACAAAACTAAATAAAGAAACAGTCAATAAACTGTACAAAACTAAATAAAGAACCAGTCAATAAACTGTACAAAACTGAATAAAGAATCAGTCAATAAACTGTACAAAACTGAATAAAGAACCAGTCAATAAACTGTACAAAACTGAATAAAGAACTAGTCAATAAACTGTACAAAACTCAATAAAGAACCAGTCAATAAACTGTATAAAACACAATAAACAAACAGTCAATAAACTGTACAAAACTCAACAAAGAAATAGTCAATAAACTGTACAAAACTGAACAAAGAACCAGTCAATAAACTGTACATAACTGAACAAAGAACCAGTCAATATACTATACAAAACTCATTAAACTACCAGTCAATAAACTGTACAAAAATCAATAAAGAACCAGTCAATAAATTGTACACAAACTCAATAAAGAAACAGTCATTAAACTGTACAGAACTAAATAAAGAACCAGTCAATAAATTGTACACAAATTAAATAAAGAAACAGTCAATAAACTGTACAAAACTCAATAAAGAACCAGTCAATAAACTGTACAAAAATCAATAAAGAACCAGTCAATAAACTGTATAAAACACAATAAACAAACAGTCAATAAACTGTACAAAACTCAACAAAGAAATAGTCAATAAACTGTACAAAACTGAACAAAGAACCAGTCAATAAACTGTACATAACTGAACAAAGAACCAGTCAATATACTATACAAAACTCATTAAAGAACCAGTCAATAAACTGTACAAAAATCAATAAAGAACCAGTCAATAAATTGTACACAAACTCAATAAAGAAACAGTCAATAAACTGTACAAAACTCAATAAAGAAACAGTCAATAAACTGTACAAAACTGAACAAAGAACCAGTGAATAAACTGTACAAAACTGAACAAAGAACCAGTCAATAAACTATACAAAACTCATTAAAGAACAGGTCAATAAACTGTACAAAATTCAATAAAGAACCAGTCAATAAATTGTACACAAACTCAATAAAGAAACAGTCAATATACTGTGCAAAACTATATAAACAAACAGTCAATAAACTGTACAGAACTAAATAAAGAACCAGTCAATAAATTGTACACAAATTAAATAAAGAAACAGTCAATAAACTGTACAAAACTCAATAAAGAACCAGTCAATAAACTGTACAAAACTCAATAAAGAACCAGTCAATAAACTGTACAAAACTAAATAAAGAAACAGTCAATAAACTGTACAAAACTCAATAAAGAACCAGTCAATAAACTGTACAAAACTGACTAAAGAACCAGTCAATAAACTGTACAAAACTCAATAAAGAACCAGTCAATAAACTGTACAAAACTCAATAAAGAACCAGTCAATAAACTGTACAAAACTCAATAAAGAACCAGTCAATAAACTGTACAAAACTCAATAAAGAAACAGTCAATAAACTGTATCAAACTTAATAAAGAACCAGTCAATAAACTGTACAAAACTGAATAAAGAACCAGTCAATAAACTGTACAAAACTCAGTAAAGAAACAGTCATTAAACTGTACAAACAAAATAAAGAAACAGTCAATAAACTGTACAAAACTCAATAAAGAACCAGTCAATAAACTGTACAAAACTCAATAAAGAACCAGTCAATAAACTGTACAAAACTCAATAAAGAACCAGTCAGTAAACTGTACAAAACTCAATAAAGAACCAGTCAATAAACTGTACAAAACTAAATAAAGAAACAGTCAATAAACTGTACAAAACTCAATAAAGAACCAGTCAATAAACTGTACAAAACTCAATAAAGAACCAGTAAATAAACTGTTCAAAACTAAACAAAGAAACAGTCAATAAGCTGTACAAAACTCAATAAAGAAACAGTCAATAAACTGTACAAAACTAAATAAAGAAACAGTCAATAAGCTGTACTAAACTAAGTATAGAAACAGTCAATAAACTGTACAAAACTAAATAAAGAAACAGTCAATAAACTGTACAAAACTAAATAAAGAACCAGTCAATAAACTGTACAAAACTGAATAAAGAATCAGTCAATAAACTGTACAAAACTGAATAAAGAACCAGTCAATAAACTGTACAAAACTGAATAAAGAACTAGTCAATAAACTGTACAAAACTCAATAAAGAACCAGTCAATAAACTGTATAAAACACAATAAACAAAAAGTCAATAAACTGTACAAAACTCAACAAAGAAATAGTCAATAAACTGTACAAAACTGAACAAAGAACCAGTCAATAAACTGTACATAACTGAACAAAGAACCAGTCAATATACTATACAAAACTCATTAAACAACCAGTCAATAAACTGTACAAAAATCAATAAAGAACCAGTCAATAAATTGTACACAAACTCAATAAAGAAACAGTCAATAAACTGTACAAAACTCAATAAAGAAACAGTCAATAAACTGTACAAAACTGAACAAAGAACCAGTGAATAAACTGTACAAAACTGAACAAAGAACCAGTCAATAAACTATACAAAACTCATTAAAGAACCAGTCAATAAACTGTACAAAATTCAACAAAGAACCAGTCAATAAATTGTACACAAACTCAATAAAGAAACAGTCAATATACTGTGCAAAACTATATAAACAAACAGTCATTAAACTGTACAGAACTAAATAAAGAACCAGTCAATAAATTGTACACAAATTAAATAAAGAAACAGTCAATAAACTGTACAAAACTCAATAAAGAACCAGTCAATAAACTGTACAAAACTCAATAAAGAACCAGTCAATAAACTGTACAAAACTAAACAAAGAAACAGTCAATAAACTGTACAAAACTCAATAATGAACCAGTCAATAAACTGTACAAAACTGAATAAAGAACCAGTCAATAAACTGTACAAAACTCAATAAAGAACCAGTCAATAAACTGTACAAAACTCAATAAAGAACCAGTCAATAAACTGTACAAAACTCAATAAAGAACCAGTCAATAAACTGTACAAAACTCAATAAAGAAACAGTCAATAAACTGCACCAAACTTAATAAAGAACCAGTCAATAAACTGTACAAAACTGAATAAAGAACCAGTCAATAAACTGTATAAAACTCAGTAAAGAAACAGTCATTAAACTGTACAAAACTCAATAAAGAACCAGTCAATAAACTGTACAAAACTCAATAAAGAAACAGTCAATAAACTGTACAAAACTCAATAAAGAAACAGTCAATAAACTGTACAAAACTCAATAAAGAACCAGTCAATAAACTGTACAAAACTCAATAAAGAACCAGTCAATAAACTGTACAAAACTAAATAAAGAAACAGTCAATAAACTGTACAAAACTCAATAAAGAACCAGTCAATAAACTGTACAAAACTCAATAAAGAACCAGTCAATAAACTGTACAAAACTAAATAAAGAACCAGTCAATAAACTGTACAAAACTCAATAAAGAACCAGTCAATAAACTGTACAAAACTCAATAAAGAACCAGTCAATAAACTGTACAAAACTCAATAAAGAAACAGTCAATAAACTGTACAAAACTCAACAAAGAATCAGTCAATAAACTGTACAAAACTGAACAAGGAACCAGTCAATAAACTGTACAAAACTGAGGAAAGAACCAGTCAATAAACTGTACTTGTAACATGAATTCTTTGTTCTTTTTTACGAATAAACAAGAGACAACGAGTAGGTATGCTCTAAATTAAAACACTTGTATAATATTGCATGAAAGGTCACGTGTGCATGTTAAACTCAAGGGAAAATAGCCATGCAATAACCAACTACAATTATCCGATAATGCACAGTAACACTACGCCTTAATTATGTCAAATTTTATTGATTTTCACTGCAAAAGGATAGCACGAGCTTCCAATATTAGCTTTTCATTTGATTAGTCGAATATCGGTCGCACCATAATTAACACCGCCCTCGGGATCTAGGGGCTTATTCATGTTACAAATCATTTATAGCACCGCCTTCCTCGTTAGACAAAGACACCTTCTCGGTCTAAAGAGCTCGAAGGTGTATCTCTCTAACTCAGAAGTCCGTGCTATCAATATAACAAAACTAAATAAAGAACAAGACAATAAACTATACAAAACTCAATAAAGAACCAGTCAATAAACTGTACAAAGGTCAATAAAGAACCAGTCAATAAACTGTACAAAATTCAATAAAGAACCAGTCAATAAATTGTACACAAACTCAATAAAGAACCAGTCAATAAACTGTACAAAACTCAATAAAGAACCAGTCAATAAACTGTACAAAACTAAATAAAGAAAAAGTCAATAAACTGTACAAAACTAAATAAACAAACAGTCAATAAACTGTACAAAACTAAATAAACAACCAGTCAATAAATTGTACACAAACTAAATAAAGAAACAGTCAATAAACTGTACAAAACTCAATAAAGAACCAGTCAATACACTGTACAAAACTGAATAAAGAACAAGTCAATAAACTGTACAAAACTAAATGAAGAAACAGTCAATAAACTGTACAAAACTCAATAAAGAACCAGTCAATAAACTGTACAAAACTAAATAAAGAAACAGTCAATAAGCTGTACTAAACTAAGTATAGAAACAGTCAATAAACTGTACAAAACTAAATAAAGAAACAGTCAATAAACTGTACAAAACTTATTAAACAAACAGTCAATAAACTGTACAAAATTCAATAAGGAACGAGACAATAAATTGTACACAAACTCAATAAAGAACCAGTCGATAAACTGTACAAAACTCAATAAAGAAACAGTCAATAAACTGTACAAAACTAAATAAAGAAACAGTCAATAAACTGTACAAAACTTATTAAACAAACAGTCAATAAACTGTACAAAACTAAATAAACAACCAGTCAATAAATTGTACACAAACAAAATAAAGAAACAGTCAATAAACTGTACAAAACTGAATAAAGAAACAGTAAAAAAACTGTACAAAACTCAGTGAAGAATCAGTGAATAAACAATACAAAACTCAATAAAGAAACAGTCAATAAACTGTACAAAACTCAATAAAGAACCAGTCAATAAACTGTACAAAACTCAATAAAGAACCAGTCAATAAACTGTACAAAACTCAATAATGAACCAGTCAATAAACTATACAAAACTAAATCAAGAAACAGTCAATAAACTGCACAAAACTCAATAAAGAACCAGTCAATAAACTGTACAAATCTGAATAAAGAACCAGTCAATAAACTGTAAAAAACTCAATAAAGAACCAGTCAATAAACTGTACAAAACTTAATATAGAAACAGTCAATAAACTGTACAAAACTAAATAAAGAAACAGTCAATAAACTGTACAAAACTAAATAAGGAAACAGTCAATAAACTGTACAAAACTGAATAAAGAAACAGTCAATAAACTGTACAAAACTGAATAAAGAACCATTCAATAAACAGAACAAAACTGAACAAAGAACCAGTCAATAAACTGTACAAAACTTAATAAAGAAACAGTCAATAAACTGTACAAAACTAAATAAAGAAACAGTCAATAAACTGAACAAAACTAAATAAAGAAACAGTCAATAAACTGTACTAAACTAAATAAAGAAACAGTCAATAAACTGTGCAAAATTGAATAAAGAACCAGGCAATAAACAGAGCAAAACTGAACAAAGAACCAGTCAATAAACTTTACAAAACTCAATAAAGAACCAGTCAATAAACTGTACAAAACTGAATAAAGAACCAGTCAATAAACTGTACAAAATTCAATAAAGAACCAGTCAATAAATTGTACAGAAACTCAATAAAGAAACAGTCTATAAACTGTACAAAACTTAATAAACAAACAGTCAATAAACTGTACAGAACTAAATAAAGAACCAGTCAGTAAATTGTACACAAACTAAATAAAGAAACAGTCAATAAACTGTACAAAACTCAATAAAGAACCAGTCAATAAACTGTACAAAACTGAATAAACAACCAGTCAATAAATTGTACACAAACTCAATAGAGAACCAGTCAATAAACTGTACAAAACTTAATAAACAAACAGTCAATAAACTATACAAAACTAAATAACGAAACAGTCAATAAACTGTACAAAACTAAATAAAGACACAGTCAATAAACTGTACAAAACTAAATAAAGAAACAGTCAATAAACTGTACAAAACTGAATAAAGAACCAGTCAATAAACAGAACAAAACTGAACAAAGAACCAGTCAATAAACTGTACAAAACTCAATAAAGAAACAGTCAATAAACTGTACAAAACTGAATAAAGAAACAGTCAAAAAACTGTACAAAACTCAATAAAGAATCAGTCAATAACCTATACAAAAGTCAATAAAGAACCAGTCAATAAACAGTACAAAACTCAATAAAGAACCAGTCAATAAACTGTACAAAACTCAATAAAGAACCAGTAAATAAACTGTACAAAACTAAATAAAGAAACAGTCAATAAGCTGTACAAAACTCAATAAAGAAACAGTCAATAAACTGTACAAAACTAAATAAAGAAACAGTCAATAAACTGTACAAAACTCAATAAAGAAACAGTCAATAAGCTGTACAAAACTCAATAAAGAAACAGTCAATAAACTGTACAAGACTAAATAAAGAACCAGTCAATAAACTGTACAAAACTGAATAAAGAATCAGTCAATAAACTGTACAAAACTGAATAAAGAACCAGTCAATTAACTGTACAAAACTGAATAAAGAACTAGTCAATAAACTGTACAAAACTCAATAAAGAACCAGTCAATAAACTGTATAAAACACAATAAACAAACAGTCAATAAACTGTACAAAACTCAACAAAGAAATAGTCAATAAACTGTACAAAACTGAACAAAGAACCAGTCAATAAACTGTACATAACTGAACAAAGAACCAGTCAATATACTATACAAAACTCATTAAAGAACCAGTCAATAAACTGTACAAAAATCAATAAAGAACCAGTCAATAAATTGTACACAAACTCAATAAAGAAACAGTCAATAAACTGTACAAAACTCAATAAAGAAACAGTCAATAAACTGTACAAAACTGAACAAAGAACCAGTGAATAAACTGTACAAAACTGAACAAAGAACCAGTCAATAAACTATACAAAACTCATTAAAGAACCAGTCAATAAACTGTACAAAATTCAATAAAGAACCAGTCAATAAATTGTACACAAACTCAATAAAGAAACAGTCAATATACTGTGCAAAACTATGTAAACAAACAGTCAATAAACTGTACAGAAGTAAATAAAGAACCAGTCAATAAATTGTACACAAATTAAATAAAGAAACAGTCAATAAACTGTACAAAACTCAATAAAGAACCAGTCAATAAACTGTACAAAACTCAATAAAGAACCAGTCAATAAACTGTACAAAACTAAATAAAGAAACAGTCAATAAACTGTACAAAACTCAATAAAGAACCAGTCAATAAACTGTACAAAACTGACTAAAGAACCAGTCAATAAACTGTACAAAACTCAATAAAGAACCAGTCAATAAACTGTACAAAACTCAATAAAGAACCAGTCAATAAACTGTACAAAACTCAATAAAGAACCAGTCAATAAACTGTACAAAACTCAATAAAGAAACAGTCAATAAACTGTATCAAACTTAATAAAGAACCAGTCAATAAACTGTACAAAACTGAATAAAGAACCAGTCAATAAACTGTACAAAACTCAGTAAAGAAACAGTCATTAAACTGTACAAAACTAAATAAAGAAACAGTCAATAAACTGTACAAAACTCAATAAAGAACCAGTCAATAAACTGTACAAAACTCAATAAAGAACCAGTCAATAAACTGTACAAAACTCAATAAAGAACCAGTCAATAAACTGTACAAAACTCAATAAAGAACCAGTCAATAAACTGTACAAAACTAAATAAAGAAACAGTCAATAAACTGTACAAAACTAAATAAAGAAACAGTCAATAAACTGTGCAAAATTGAATAAAGAACCAGGCAATAAACAGAGCAAAACTGAACAAAGAACCAGTCAATAAACTTTACAAAACTCAATAAAGAACCAGTCAATAAACTGTACAAAACTGAATAAAGAACCAGTCAATAAACTGTACAAAATTCAATAAAGAACCAGTCAATAAATTGTACAGAAACTCAATAAAGAAACAGTCAATAAACTGTACAAAACTTAATAAACAAACAGTCAATAAACTGTACAGAACTAAATAAAGAACCAGTCAGTAAATTCTACACAAACTAAATAAAGAAACAGTCAATAAACTGTACAAAACTCAATAAAGAACCAGTCAATAAACTGTACAAAACTGAATAAACAACCAGTCAATAAATTGTACACAAACTCAATAGAGAACCAGTCAATAAACTGTACAAAACTTAATAAAGAAACAGTCAATAAACTATACAAAACTAAATAACGAAACAGTCAATAAACTGTACAAAACTAAATAAAGACACAGTCAATAAACTGTACAAAACTAAATAAGGAAACAGTCAATAAACTGTACAAAACTGAATAAAGAACCAGTCAATAAACAGAACAAAACTGAACAAAGAACCAGTCAATAAACTGTACAAAACTCAATAAAGAAACAGTCAATAAACTGTACAAAACTGAATAAAGAAACAGTCAAAAAACTGTACAAAACTCAATAAAGAATCAGTCAATAACCTATACAAAAGTCAATAAAGAACCAGTCAATAAACAGTACAAAACTCAATAAAGAACCAGTCAATAAACTGTACAAAACTCAATAAAGAACCAGTAAATAAACTGTACAAAACTAAATAAAGAAACAGTCAATAAGCTGTACAAAACTCAATAAAGAAACAGTCAATAAACTGTACAAAACTAAATAAAGAAACAGTCAATAAACTGTACAAAACTCAATAAAGAAACAGTCAATAAGCTGTACAAAACTCAATAAAGAAACAGTCAATAAACTGTACAAAACTAAATAAAGAACCAGTCAATAAACTGTACAAAACTGAATAAAGAATCAGTCAATAAACTGTACAAAACTGAATAAAGAACCAGTCAATTAACTGTACAAAACTGAATAAAGAACTAGTCAATAAACTGTACAAACCTCAATAAAGAACCAGTCAATAAACTGTATAAAACACAATAAACAAACAGTCAATAAACTGTACAAAACTCAACAAAGAAATAGTCAATAAACTGTACAAAACTGAACAAAGAACCAGTCAATAAACTGTACATAACTGAACAAAGAACCAGTCAATATACTATACAAAACTCATTAAAGAACCAGTCAATAAACTGTACAAAAATCAATAAAGAACCAGTCAATAAATTGTACACAAACTCAATAAAGAAACAGTCAATAAACTGTACAAAACTCAATAAAGAAACAGTCAATAAACTGTACAAAACTGAACAAAGAACCAGTGAATAAACTGTACAAAACTGAACAAAGAACCAGTCAATAAACTATACAAAACTCATTAAAGAACCAGTCAATAAACTGTACAAAATTCAATAAAGAACCAGTCAATAAATTGTACACAAACTCAATAAAGAAACAGTCAATATACTGTGCAAAACTATATAAACAAACAGTCAATAAACTGTACAGAACTAAATAAAGAACCAGTCAATAAATTGTACACAAATTAAATAAAGAAACAGTCAATAAACTGTACAAAACTCAATAAAGAACCAGTCAATAAACTGTACAAAACTCAATAAAGAACCAGTCAATAAACTGTACAAAACTAAATAAAGAAACAGTCAATAAACTGTACAAAACTCAATAAAGAACCAGTCAATAAACTGTACAAAACTGACTAAAGAACCAGTCAATAAACAGTACAAAACTCAATAAAGAACCAGTCAATAAACTGTACAAAACTCAATAAAGAACCAGTCAATAAACTGTACAAAACTCAATAAAGAACCAGTCAATAAACTGTACAAAACTCAATAAAGAAACAGTCAATAAACTGTATCAAACTTAATAAAGAACCAGTCAATAAACTGTACAAAACTGAATAAAGAACCAGTCAATAAACTGTACAAAACTCAGTAAAGAAACAGTCATTAAACTGAACAAAACTAAATAAAGAAACAGTCAATAAACTGTACAAAACTCAATAAAGAACCAGTCAATAAACTGTACAAAACTCAATAAAGAACCAGTCAATAAACTGTACAAAACTCAATAAAGAACCAGTCAATAAACTGTACAAAACTCAATAAAGAACCAGTCAATAAACTGTACAAAACTAAATAAAGAAACAGTCAATAAACTGTACAAAACTCAATAAAGAACCAGTCAATAAACTGTACAAAACTAAATAAAGAAACAGTCAATAAACTGTACAAAACTCAATAAAGAACCAGTCAATAAACTGTACAAAACTGACTAAAGAACCAGTCAATAAACTGTACAAAACTCAATAAAGAAACAGTCAATAAACTGTACAAAACTCAATAAAGAACCAGTCAATAAACTGTACAAAACTCAATAAAGAACCAGTCAATAAACTGTACAAAACTCAATAAAGAAACAGTCAATAAACTGTATCAAACTTAATAAAGAACCAGTCAATAAACTGTACAAAACTGAATAAAGAACCAGTCAATAAACTGTACAAAACTCAGTAAAGAAACAGTCATTAAACTGTACAAAACTAAATAAAGAAACAGTCAATAAACTGTACAAAACTCAATAAAGAACCAGTCAATAAACTGTACAAAACTCAATAAAGAACCAGTCAATAAACTGTACAAAACTCAATAAAGAAGCAGTCAATAAACTGTACAAAACTCAATAAAGAACCAGTCAATAAACTGTACAAAACTAAATAAAGAAACAGTCAATAAACTGTACAAAACTCAATAAAGAACCAGTAAATAAACTGTTCAAAACTAAATAAAGAAACAGTCAATAAGCTGTACAAAACTCAATAAAGAAACAGTCAATAAACTGTACAAAACTAAATAAGAAACAGTCAATAGGCTGTACTAAACTAAGTATAGAAACAGTCAATAAACTGTACAAAACTAAATAAAGAAACAGTCAATAAACTGTACAAAACTTATTAAACAAAGAGTCAATAAACTGTACAAAATTCAATAAGGAACGAGACAATAAATTGTACACAAACTCAATAAAGAACCAGTCGATAAACTGTACAAAACTCAATAAAGAAACAGTCAATAAACTGTACAAAACTAAATAAAGAAACAGTCAATAAACTGTACAAAACTTATTAAACAAACAGTCAATAAACTGTACAAAACTAAATAAACAACCAGTCAATAAATTGTACACAAACAAAATAAAGAAACAGTCAATAAACTGTACAAAACTGAATAAAGAAACAGTTAAAAAACTGTACAAAACTCAGTGAAGAATCAGTGAATAAACAATACAAAACTCAATAAAGAAACAGTCAATAAACTGTACAAAACTCAATAAAGAACCAGTCAATAAACTGTACAAAACTCAATAAAGAACCAGTCAATAAACTGTACAAAACTCAATAAAGAACCAGTCAATAAACTGTACAAAACTCAATAATGAACCAGTCAATAAACTATACAAAACTAAATCAAGAAACAGTCAATAAACTGTACAAAACTCAATAAAGAACCAGTCAATAAACTGTACAAATCAGAATAAAGAACCAGTCAATAAACTGTAAAAAACTCAATAAAGAACCAGTCAATAAACTGTACAAAACTTAATAAAGAAACAGTCAATAAACTGTACAAAACTAAATAAAGAAACAGTCAATAAACTGTACAAAACTAAATAAAGAAACAGTCAATAAACTGTACAAAACTGAATAAAGAAACAGTCAATAAACTGTACAAAACTGAATAAAGAACCAGGCAATAAACAGAACAAAACTGAACAAAGAACCAGTCAATAAACTGTACAAAACTTAATAAAGAAACAGTCAATAAACTGTACAAAACTAAATAAAGAAACAGTCAATAAACTGAACAAAACTAAATAAAGAAACTGTCAATAAACTGTACAAAACTAAATAAAGAAACAGTCAATAAACTGTGCAAAATTGAATAAAGAACCAGGCAATAAACAGAGCAAAACTGAACAAAGAACCAGTCAATAAACTTTACAAAACTCAATAAAGAACCAGTCAATAAACTGTACAAAACTGAATAAAGAACCAGTCAATAAACTGTACAAAATTCAATAAAGAACCAGTCAATAAATTGTACAGAAACTCAATAAAGAAACAGTCAATAAACTGTACAAAACTTAATAAACAAACAGTCAATAAACTGTACAGAACTAAATAAAGAACCAGTCAGTAAATTGTACACAAACTAAATAACGAAACAGTCAATAAACTGTACAAAACTCAATAAAGAACCAGTCAATAAACTGTACAAAACTGAATAAACAACCAGTCAATAAATTGTACACAAACTCAATAGAGAACCAGTCAATAAACTGTACAAAACTTAATAAAGAAACAGTCAATAAACTATGCAAAACTAAATAACGAAACAGTCAATAAACTGTACAAAACTAAATAAAGACACAGTCAATAAACTGTACAAAACTAAATAAAGAAACAGTCAATAAGCTGTACAAAACTGAATAAAGAACCAGTCAATAAACAGAACAAAACTGAACAAAGAACCAGTCAATAAACTGTACAAAACTCAATAAAGAAACAGTCAATAAACTGTACAAAACTGAATAAAGAAACAGTCAAAAAACTGTACAAAACTCAATAAAGAATCAGTCAATAAACTATACAAAAGTCAATAAAGAACCAGTCAATAAACAGTACAAAACTCAATAAAGAACCAGTCAATAAACTGTACAAAACTCAATAAAGAAGGAGTAAATAAACTGTACAAAACTAAATAAAGAAACAGTAAATAAGCTGTACAAAACTCAATAAAGAAACAGTCAATAAACTGTACAAAACTAAATAAAGAAACAGTCAATAAACTGTACAAAACTCAATAAAGAAACAGTCAATAAGCTGTACAAAACTCAATAAAGAAACAGTCAATAAACTGTACAAAACTAAATAAAGAACCAGTCAATAAACTGTACAAAACTGAATAAAGAATCAGTCAATAAACTGTACAAAACTGAATAAAGAACCAGTCAATTAACTGTACAAAACTGAATAAAGAACTAGTCAATAAACTGTACAAAACTCAATAAAGAACCAGTCAATAAACTGTATAAAACACAATAAACAAACAGTCAATAAACTGTACAAAACTCAACAAAGAAATAGTCAATAAACTGTACAAAACTGAACAAAGAACCAGTCAATAAACTGTACATAACTGAACAAAGAACCAGTCAATATACTATACAAAACTCATTAAAGAACCAGTCAATAAACTGTACAAAAATCAATAAAGAACCAGTCAATAAATTGTACACAAACTCAATAAAGAAACAGTCAATAAACTGTACAAAACTCAATAAAGAAACAGTCAATAAACTGTACAAAACTGAACAAAGAACCAGTGAATAAACTGTACAAAACTGAACAAAGAACCAGTCAATAAACTATACAAAACTCATTAAAGAACCAGTCAATAAACTGTACAAAATTCAATAAAGAACCAGTCAATAAATTGTACACAAACTCAATAAAGAAACAGTCAATATACTGTGCAAAACTATATAAACAAACAGTCAATAAACTGTACAGAACTAAATAAAGAACCAGTCAATAAATTGTACACAAATTAAATAAAGAAACAGTCAATAAACTGTACAAAACTCAATAAAGAACCAGTCAATAAACTGTACAAAACTCAATAAAGAACCAGTCAATAAACTGTACAAAACTAAATAAAGAAACAGTCAATAAACTGTACAAAACTCAATAAAGAACCAGTCAATAAACTGTACAAAACTGACTAAAGAACCAGTCAATAAACTGTACAAAACTCAATAAAGAACCAGTCAATAAACTGTACAAAACTCAATAAAGAACCAGTCAATAAACTGTACAAAACTCAATAAAGAACCAGTCAATAAACTGTACAAAACTCAATAAAGAAACAGTCAATAAACTGTATCAAACTTAATAAAGAACCAGTCAATAAACTGTACAAAACTGAATAAAGAACCAGTCAATAAACTGTACAAAACTCAGTAAAGAAACAGTCATTAAACTGTACAAAACTAAATAAAGAAACAGTCAATAAACTGTACAAAACTCAATAAAGAACCAGTCAATAAACTGTACAAAACTCAATAAAGAACCAGTCAATAAACTGTACAAAACTCAATAAAGAACCAGTCAATAAACTGTACAAAACTCAATAAAGAACCAGTCAATAAACTGTACAAAACTAAATAAAGAAACAGTCAATAAACTGTACAAAACTCAATAAAGAACCAGTCAATAAACTGTACAAAACTAAATAAAGAAAAAGTCAATAAACTGTTCAAAACTAAATAAAGAAACAGTCAATAAGCTGTACAAAACTCAATAAAGAAACAGTCAATAAACTGTACAAAACTAAATAAAGAAACAGTCAATAAGCTGTACTAAACTAAGTATAGAAACAGTCAATATACTGTACAAAACTAAATAAAGAAACAGTCAATAAACTGTACAAAACTAAATAAAGAACCAGTCAATAAACTGTACAAAACTGAATAAAGAATCAGTCAATAAACTGTACAAAACTGAATAAAGAACCAGTCAATAAACTGTACAAAACTGAATAAAGAACTAGTCAATAAACTGTACAAAACTCAATAAAGAACCAGTCAATAAACTGTATAAAACACAATAAACAAACAGTCAATAAACTGTACAAAACTCAACAAAGAAATAGTCAATAAACTGTACAAAACTGAACAAAGAACCAGTCAATAAACTGTACATAACTGAACAAAGAACCAGTCAATATACTATACAAAACTCATTAAACTACCAGTCAATAAACTGTACAAAAATCAATAAAGAACCAGTCAATAAATTGTACACAAACTCAATAAAGAAACAGTCATTAAACTGTACAGAACTAAATAAAGAACCAGTCAATAAATTGTACACAAATTAAATAAAGAAACAGTCAATAAACTGTACAAAACTCAATAAAGAACCAGTCAATAAACTGTACAAAACTCAATAAAGAACCAGTCAATAAACTGTATAAAACACAATAAACAAACAGTCAATAAACTGTACAAAACTCAACAAAGAAATAGTCAATAAACTGTACAAAACTGAACAAAGAACCAGTCAATAAACTGTACATAACTGAACAAAGAACCAGTCAATATACTATACAAAACTCATTAAAGAACCAGTCAATAAACTGTACAAAAATCAATAAAGAACCAGTCAATAAATTGTACACAAACTCAATAAAGAAACAGTCAATAAACTGTACAAAACTCAATAAAGAAACAGTCAATAAACTGTACAAAACTGAACAAAGAACCAGTGAATAAACTGTACAAAACTGAACAAAGAACCAGTCAATAAACTATACAAAACTCATTAAAGAACAGGTCAATAAACTGTACAAAATTCAATAAAGAACCAGTCAATAAATTGTACACAAACTCAATAAAGAAACAGTCAATATACTGTGCAAAACTATATAAACAAACAGTCAATAAACTGTACAGAACTAAATAAAGAACCAGTCAATAAATTGTACACAAATTAAATAAAGAAACAGTCAATAAACTGTACAAAACTCAATAAAGAACCAGTCAATAAACTGTACAAAACTCAATAAAGAACCAGTCAATAAACTGTACAAAACTCAATAAAGAAACAGTCAATAAACTGTACAAAACTCAATAAAGAACCAGTCAATAAACTGTACAAAACTGACTAAAGAACCAGTCAATAAACTGTACAAAACTCAATAAAGAACCAGTCAATAAACTGTACAAAACTCAATAAAGAACCAGTCAATAAACTGTACAAAACTCAATAAAGAACCAGTCAATAAACTGTACAAAACTCAATAAAGAAACAGTCAATAAACTGTATCAAACTTAATAAAGAACCAGTCAATAAACTGTACAAAACTGAATAAAGAACCAGTCAATAAACTGTACAAAACTCAGTAAAGAAACAGTCATTAAACTGTACAAAACAAAATAAAGAAACAGTCAATAAACTGTACAAAACTCAATAAAGAACCAGTCAATAAACTGTACAAAACTCAATAAAGAACCAGTCAATAAACTGTACAAAACTCAATAAAGAACCAGTCAGTAAACTGTACAAAACTCAATAAAGAACCAGTCAATAAACTGTACAAAACTAAATAAAGAAACAGTCAATAAACTGTACAAAACTCAATAAAGAACCAGTCTATAAACTGTACAAAACTCAATGAAGAACCAGTAAATAAACTGTTCAAAACTAAACAAAGAAACAGTCAATAAGCTGTACAAAACTCAATAAAGAAACAGTCAATAAACTGTACAAAACTAAATAAAGAAACAGTCAATAAGCTGTACTAAACTAAGTATAGAAACAGTCAATAAACTGTACAAAACTAAATAAAGAAACAGTCAATAAACTGTACAAAACTAAATAAAGAACCAGTCAATAAACTGTACAAAACTGAATAAAGAATCAGTCAATAAACTGTACAAAACTGAATAAAGAACCAGTCAATAAACTGTACAAAACTGAATAAAGAACTAGTCAATAAACTGTACAAAACTCAATAAAGAACCAGTCAATAAACTGTATAAAACACAATAAACAAAAAGTCAATAAACTGTACAAAACTCAACAAAGAAATAGTCAATAAACTGTACAAAACTGAACAAAGAACCAGTCAATAAACTGTACATAACTGAACAAAGAACCAGTCAATATACTATACAAAACTCATTAAACAACCAGTCAATAAACTGTACAAAAATCAATAAAGAACCAGTCAATAAATTGTACACAAACTCAATAAAGAAACAGTCAATAAACTGTACAAAACTCAATAAAGAAACAGTCAATAAACTGTACAAAACTGAACAAAGAACCAGTGAATAAACTGTACAAAACTGAACAAAGAACCAGTCAATAAACTATACAAAACTCATTAAAGAACCAGTCAATAAACTGTACAAAATTCAACAAAGAACCAGTCAATAAATTGTACACAAACTCAATAAAGAAACAGTCAATATACTGTGCAAAACTATATAAACAAACAGTCATTAAACTGTACAGAACTAAATAAAGAACCAGTCAATAAATTGTACACAAATTAAATAAAGAAACAGTCAATAAACTGTACAAAACTCAATAAAGAACCAGTCAATAAACTGTACAAAACTCAATAAAGAACCAGTCAATAAACTGTACAAAACTAAACAAAGAAACAGTCAATAAACTGTACAAAACTCAATAATGAACCAGTCAATAAACTGTACAAAACTGAATAAAGAACCAGTCAATAAACTGTACAAAACTCAATAAAGAACCAGTCAATAAACTGTACAAAACTCAATAAAGAACCAGTCAATAAACTGTACAAAACTCAATAAAGAACCAGTCAATAAACTGTACAAAACTCAATAAAGAAACAGTCAATAAACTGCACCAAACTTAATAAAGAACCAGTCAATAAACTGTACAAAACTGAATAAAGAACCAGTCAATAAACTGTATAAAACTCAGTAAAGAAACAGTCATTAAACTGTACAAAACTCAATAAAGAACCAGTCAATAAACTGTACAAAACTCAATAAAGAAACAGTCAATAAACTGTACAAAACTCAATAAAGAACCAGTCAATAAACTGTACAAAACTGAATAAAGAACCAGTCAATAAACTGTACAAAACTCAATAAAGAACCAGTCAATAAACTGTACAAAACTAAATAAAGAAACAGTCAATAAACTGTACAAAACTCAATAAAGAACCAGTCAATAAACTGTACAAAACTCAATAAAGAACCAGTCAATAAACTGTACAAAACTAAATAAAGAACCAGTCAATAAACTGTACAAAACTCAATAAAGAACCAGTCAATAAACTGTACAAAACTCAATAAAGAACCAGTCAATAAACTGTACAAAACTCAATAAAGAAACAGTCAATAAACTGTACAAAACTCAACAAAGAATCAGTCAATAAACTGTACAAAACTGAACAAGGAACCAGTCAATAAACTGTACAAAACTGAGGAAAGAACCAGTCAATAAACTGTACTTGTAACATGAATCCTTTGTTCTTTTTTACGAATAAACAAGAGACAACGAGTAGGTATGCTCTAAATTAAAACACTTGTATAATATTGCATGAAAGGTCACGTGTGCATGTTAAACTCAAGGGAAAATAGCCATGCAATAACCAACTACAATTATCCGATAATGCACAGTAAAACTACGCCTTAATTATGTCAAATTTTATTGATTTTCACTGCAAAAGGATAGCACGAGCTTCCAATATTAGCTTTTCATTTGATTAGTCGAATATCGGTCGCACCATAATTAACACCGCCCTCGGGATCTAGGGGCTTATTCATGTTACAAATCATTTATAGCACCGCCTTCCTCGTTAGACAAAGACACCTTCTCGGTCTAAAGAGCTCGAAGGTGTATCTCTCTAACTCAGAAGTCCGTGCTATCAATATAACAAAACTAAATAAAGAACAAGACAATAAACTATACAAAACTCAATAAAGAACCAGTCAATAAACTGTACAAAGGTCAATAAAGAACCAGTCAATAAACTGTACAAAATTCAATAAAGAACCAGTCAATAAATTGTACACAAACTCAATAAAGAACCAGTCAATAAACTGTACAAAACTCAATAAAGAACCAGTCAATAAACTGTACAAAACTAAATAAAGAAAAAGTCAATAAACTGTACAAAACTAAATAAACAAACAGTCAATAAACTGTACAAAACTAAATAAACAACCAGTCAATAAATTGTACACAAACTAAATAAAGAAACAGTCAATAAACTGTACAAAACTCAATAAAGAACCAGTCAATACACTGTACAAAACTGAATAAAGAACAAGTCAATAAACTGTACAAAACTAAATGAAGAAACAGTCAATAAACTGTACAAAACTCAATAAAGAACCAGTCAATAAACTGTACAAAACTAAATAAAGAAACAGTCAATAAGCTGTACTAAACTAAGTATAGAAACAGTCAATAAACTGTACAAAACTAAATAAAGAAACAGTCAATAAACTGTACAAAACTTATTAAACAAACAGTCAATAAACTGTACAAAATTCAATAAGGAACGAGACAATAAATTGTACACAAACTCAATAAAGAACCAGTCGATAAACTGTACAAAACTCAATAAAGAAACAGTCAATAAACTGTACAAAACTAAATAAAGAAACAGTCAATAAACTGTACAAAACTTATTAAACAAACAGTCAATAAACTGTACAAAACTAAATAAACAACCAGTCAATAAATTGTACACAAACTAAATAAAGAAACAGTCAATAAACTGTAAAAAACTCAATAAAGAACCAGTCAATAAACTGTACAAAACTTAATATAGAAACAGTCAATAAACTGTACAAAACTAAATAAAGAAACAGTCAATAAACTGTACAAAACTAAATAAAGAAACAGTCAATAAACTGTACAAAACTAAATAAAGAAACAGTCAATAAACTGTACAAAACTGAATAAAGAACCATTCAATAAACAGAACAAAACTGAACAAAGAACCAGTCAATAAACTGTACAAAACTTAATAAAGAAACAGTCAATAAACTGTACAAAACTAAATAAAGAAACAGTCAATAAACTGAACAAAACTAAATAAAGAAACAGTCAATAAACTGTACTAAACTAAATAAAGAAACAGTCAATAAACTGTGCAAAATTGAATAAAGAACCAGGCAATAAACAGAGCAAAACTGAACAAAGAACCAGTCAATAAACTTTACAAAACTCAATAAAGAACCAGTCAATAAACTGTACAAAACTGAATAAAGAACCAGTCAATAAACTGTACAAAATTCAATAAAGAACCAGTCAATAAATTGTACAGAAACTCAATAAAGAAACAGTCTATAAACTGTACAAAACTTAATAAACAAACAGTCAATAAACTGTACAGAACTAAATAAAGAACCAGTCAGTAAATTGTACACAAACTAAATAAAGAAACAGTCAATAAACTGTACAAAACTCAATAAAGAACCAGTCAATAAACTGTACAAAACTGAATAAACAACCAGTCAATAAATTGTACACAAACTCAATAGAGAACCAGTCAATAAACTGTACAAAACTTAATAAACAAACAGTCAATAAACTATACAAAACTAAATAACGAAACAGTCAATAAACTGTACAAAACTAAATAAAGACACAGTCAATAAACTGTACAAAACTAAATAAAGAAACAGTCAATAAACTGTACAAAACTGAATAAAGAACCAGTCAATAAACAGAACAAAACTGAACAAAGAACCAGTCAATAAACTGTACAAAACTCAATAAAGAAACAGTCAATAAACTGTACAAAACTGAATAAAGAAACAGTCAAAAAACTGTACAAAACTCAATAAAGAATCAGTCAATAACCTATACAAAAGTCAATAAAGAACCAGTCAATAAACAGTACAAAACTCAATAAAGAACCAGTCAATAAACTGTACAAAACTCAATAAAGAACCAGTAAATAAACTGTACAAAACTAAATAAAGAAACTGTCAATAAGCTGTACAAAACTCAATAAAGAAACAGTCAATAAACTGTACAAAACTAAATAAAGAAACAGTCAATAAACTGTACAAAACTCAATAAAGAAACAGTCAATAAGCTGTACAAAACTCAATAAAGAACCAGTCAATAAACTGTACAAGACTAAATAAAGAACCAGTCAATAAACTGTACAAAACTGAATAAAGAATCAGTCAATAAACTGTACAAAACTGAATAAAGAACCAGTCAATTAACTGTACAAAACTGAATAAAGAACTAGTCAATAAACTGTACAAAACTCAATAAAGAACCAGTCAATAAACTGTATAAAACACAATAAACAAACAGTCAATAAACTGTACAAAACTCAACAAAGAAATAGTCAATAAACTGTACAAAACTGAACAAAGAACCAGTCAATAAACTGTACATAACTGAACAAAGAACCAGTCAATATACTATACAAAACTCATTAAAGAACCAGTCAATAAACTGTACAAAAATCAATAAAGAACCAGTCAATAAATTGTACACAAACTCAATAAAGAAACAGTCAATAAACTGTACAAAACTCAATAAAGAAACAGTCAATAAACTGTACAAAACTGAACAAAGAACCAGTGAATAAACTGTACAAAACTGAACAAAGAACCAGTCAATAAACTATACAAAACTCATTAAAGAACCAGTCAATAAACTGTACAAAATTCAATAAAGAACCAGTCAATAAACTGTACAAAACTAAATAAAGAAACAGTCAATAAACTGTACAAAACTTATTAAACAAACAGTCAATAAACTGTACAAAACTAAATAAACAACCAGTCAATAAATTGTACACAAACAAAATAAAGAAACAGTCAATAAACTGTACAAAACTGAATAAAGAAACAGTAAAAAAACTGTACAAAACTCAGTGAAGAATCAGTGAATAAACAATACAAAACTCAATAAAGAAACAGTCAATAAACTGTACAAAACTCAATAAAGAACCAGTCAATAAACTGTACAAAACTCAATAAAGAACCAGTCAATAAACTGTACAAAACTCAATAAAGAACCAGTCAATAAACTGTACAAAACTCAATAATGAACCAGTCAATAAACTATACAAAACTAAATCAAGAAACAGTCAATAAACTGTACAAAACTCAATAAAGAACCAGTCAATAAACTGTACAAATCTGAATAAAGAACCAGTCAATAAACTGTAAAAAACTCAATAAAGAACCAGTCAATAAACTGTACAAAACTTAATATAGAAACAGTCAATAAACTGTACAAAACTAAATAAAGAAACAGTCAATAAACTGTACAAAACTAAATAAGGAAACAGTCAATAAACTGTACAAAACTGAATAAAGAAACAGTCAATAAACTGTACAAAACTGAATAAAGAACCAGGCAATAAACAGAACAAAACTGAACAAAGAACCAGTCAATAAACTGTACAAAACTTAATAAAGAAACAGTCAATAAACTGTACAAAACTAAATAAAGAAACAGTCAATAAACTGAACAAAACTAAATAAAGAAACAGTCAATAAACTGTACTAAACTAAATAAAGAAACAGTCAATAAACTGTGCAAAATTGAATAAAGAACCAGGCAATAAACAGAGCAAAACTGAACAAAGAACCAGTCAATAAACTTTACAAAACTCAATAAAGAACCAGTCAATAAACTGTACAAAACTGAATAAAGAACCAGTCAATAAACTGTACAAAACTAAATAAACAACCAGTCAATAAATTGTACACAAACTAAATAAAGAAACAGTCAATAAACTGTACAAAACTCAATAAAGAACCAGTCAATACACTGTACAAAACTGAATAAAGAACAAGTCAATAAACTGTACAAAACTAAATGAAGAAACAGTCAATAAACTGTACAAAACTCAATAAAGAACCAGTCAATAAACTGTACAAAACTAAATAAAGAAACAGTCAATAAGCTGTACTAAACTAAGTATAGAAACAGTCAATAAACTGTACAAAACTAAATAAAGAAACAGTCAATAAACTGTACAAAACTTATTAAACAAACAGTCAATAAACTGTACAAAATTCAATAAGGAACGAGACAATAAATTGTACACAAACTCAATAAAGAACCAGTCGATAAACTGTACAAAACTCAATAAAGAAACAGTCAATAAACTGTACAAAACTAAATAAAGAAACAGTCAATAAACTGTACAAAACTTATAAAACAAACAGTCAATAAACTGTACAAAACTAAATAAACAACCAGTCAATAAATTGTACACAAACAAAATAAAGAAACAGTCAATAAACTGTACAAAACTGAATAAAGAAACAGTAAAAAAACTGTACAAAACTCAGTGAAGAATCAGTGAATAAACAATACAAAACTCAATAAAGAAACAGTCAATAAACTGTACAAAACTCAATAAAGAACCAGTCAATAAACTGTACAAAACTCAATAAAGAACCAGTCAATAAACTGTACAAAACTCAATAAAGAGCCAGTCAATAAACTGTACAAAACTCAATAATGAACCAGTCAATAAACTATACAAAACTAAATCAAGAAACAGTCAATAAACTGTACAAAACTCAATAAAGAACCAGTCAATAAACTGTACAAATCTGAATAAAGAACCAGTCAATAAACTGTAAAAAACTCAATAAAGAACCAGTCAATAAACTGTACAAAACTTAATATAGAAACAGTCAATAAACTGTACAAAACTAAATAAAGAAACAGTCAATAAACTGTACAAAACTAAATAAGGAAACAGTCAATAAACTGTACAAAACTGAATAAAGAAACAGTCAATAAACTGTACAAAACTGAATAAAGAACCATTCAATAAACAGAACAAAACTGAACAAAGAACCAGTCAATAAACTGTACAAAACTTAATAAAGAAACAGTCAATAAACTGTACAAAACTAAATAAAGAAACAGTCAATAAACTGTACAAAACTAAATAAAGAACCAGTCAATAAACTGTACTAAACTAAATAAAGAAACAGTCAATAAACTGTGCAAAATTGAATAAAGAACCAGGCAATAAACAGAGCAAAACTGAACAAAGAACCAGTCAATAAACTGTACAAAACTCAATAAAGAACCAGTCAATAAACTGTACAAAACTGAATAAAGAACCAGTCAATAAACTGTACAAAATTCAATAAAGAACCAGTCAATAAATTGTACAGAAACTCAATAAAGAAACAGTCAATAAACTGTACAAAACTTAATAAACAAACAGTCAATAAACTGTACAGAACTAAATAAAGAACCAGTCAGTAAATTGTACACAAACTAAATAAAGAAACAGTCAATAAACTGTACAAAACTCAATAAAGAACCAGTCAATAAACTGTACAAAACTGAATAAACAACCAGTCAATAAATTGTACACAAACTCAATAAAGAACCAGTCAATAAACTGTACAAAACTTAATAAAGAAACAGTCAATAAACTATACAAAACTAAATAACGAAACAGTCAATAAACTGTACAAAACTAAATAAAGACACAGTCAATAAACTGTACAAAACTAAATAAAGAAACAGTCAATAAACTGTACAAAACTGAATAAAGAACCAGTCAATAAACAGAACAAAACTGAACAAAGAACCAGTCAATAAACTGTACAAAACTCAATAAAGAAACAGTCAATAAACTGTACAAAACTGAATAAAGAAACAGTCAAAAAACTGTACAAAACTCAATAAAGAATCAGTCAATAACCTATACAAAAGTCAATAAAGAACCAGTCAATAAACAGTACAAAACTCAATAAAGAACCAGTCAATAAACTGTACAAAACTCAATAAAGAACCAGTAAATAAACTGTACAAAACTAAATAAAGAAAGAGTCAATAAGCTGTACAAAACTCAATAAAGAAACAGTCAATAAACTGTACAAAACTAAATAAAGAAACAGTCAATAAACTGTACAAAACTCAATAAAGAAACAGTCAATAAGCTGTACAAAACTCAATAAAGAAACAGTCAATAAACTGTACAAAACTAAATAAATAACCAGTCAATAAACTGTACAAAACTGAATAAAGAATCAGTCAATAAACTGTACAAAACTGAATAAAGAACCAGTCAATTAACTGTACAAAACTGAATAAAGAACTAGTCAATAAACTGTACAAAACTCAATAAAGAACCAGTCAATAAACTGTATAAAACACAATAAACAAACAGTCAATAAACTGTACAAAACTCAACAAAGAAATAGTCAATAAACTGTACAAAACTGAACAAAGAACCAGTCAATAAACTGTACATAACTGAACAAAGAACCAGTCAATATACTATACAAAACTCATTAAAGAACCAGTCAATAAACTGTACAAAAATCAATAAAGAACCAGTCAATAAATTGTACACAAACTCAATAAAGAAACAGTCAATAAACTGTACAAAACTCAATAAAGAAACAGTCAATAAACTGTACAAAACTGAACAAAGAACCAGTGAATAAACTGTACAAAACTGAACAAAGAACCAGTCAATAAACTATACAAAACTCATTAAAGAACCAGTCAATAAACTGTACAAAATTCAATAAAGAACCAGTCAATAAATTGTACACAAACTCAATAAAGAAACAGTCAATATACTGTGCAAAACTATATAAACAAACAGTCAATAAACTGTACAGAACTAAATAAAGAACCAGTCAATAAATTGTACACAAATTAAATAAAGAAACAGTCAATAAACTGTACAAATCTCAATAAAGAACCAGTCAATAAACTGTACAAAACTCAATAAAGAACCAGTCAATAAACTGTACAAAACTAAATAAAGAAACAGTCAATAAACTGTACAAAACTCAATAAAGAACCAGTCAATAAACTGTACAAAACTGACTAAAGAACCAGTCAATAAACTGTACAAAACTCAATAAAGAACCAGTCAATAAACTGTACAAAACTCAATAAAGAACCAGTCAATAAACTGTACAAAACTCAATAAAGAACCAGTCAATAAACTGTACAAAACTCAATAAAGAAACAGTCAATAAACTGTATCAAACTTAATAAAGAACCAGTCAATAAACTGTACAAAACTGAATAAAGAACCAGTCAATAAACTGTACAAAACTCAGTAAAGAAACAGTCATTAAACTGTACAAAACTAAATAAAGAAACAGTCAATAAACTGTACAAAACTCAATAAAGAACCAGTCAATAAACTGTACAAAACTCAATAAAGAACCAGTCAATAAACTGTACAAAACTCAATAAAGAACCAGTCAATAAACTGTACAAAACTAAATAAAGAAACAGTCAATAAACTGTACAAAACTCAATAAAGAACCAGTCAATAAACTGTACAAAACTCAATAAAGAACCAGTAAATAAACTGTTCAAAACTAAATAAAGAAACAGTCAATAATCTGTACTAAACTAAGTATAGAAACAGTCAATATACTGTACAAAACTAAATAAAGAAACAGTCAATAAACTGTACAAAACTAAATAAAGAACCAGTCAATAAACTGTACAAAACTGAATAAAGAATCAGTCAATAAACTGTACAAAACTGAATAAAGAACCAGTCAATAAACTGTACAAAACTGAATAAAGAACTAGTCAATAAACTGTACAAAACTCAATAAAGAACCAGTCAATAAACTGTATAAAACACAATAAACAAACAGTCAATAAACTGTACAAAACTCAACAAAGAAATAGTCAATAAACTGTACAAAACTGAACAAAGAACCAGTCAATAAACTGTACATAACTGAACAAAGAACCAGTCAATATACTATACAAAACTCATTAAACAACCAGTCAATAAACTGTACAAAAATCAATAAAGAACCAGTCAATAAATTGTACACAAACTCAATAAAGAAACAGTCAATAAACTGTACAAAACTCAATAAAGAAACAGTCAATAAACTGTACAAAACTGAACAAAGAACCAGTGAATAAACTGTACAAAACTGAACAAAGAACCAGTCAATAAACTATACAAAACTCATTAAAGAACCAGTCAATAAACTGTACAAAATTCAACAAAGAACCAGTCAATAAATTGTACACAAACTCAATAAAGAAACAGTCAATATACTGTGCAAAACTATATAAACAAACAGTCATTAAACTGTACAGAACTAAATAAAGAACCAGTCAATAAATTGTACACAAATTAAATAAAGAAACAGTCAATAAACTGTACAAAACTCAATAAAGAACCAGTCAATAAACTGTACAAAACTCAATAAAGAACCAGTCAATAAACTGTATAAAACACAATAAACAAACAGTCAATAAACTGTACAAAACTCAACAAAGAAATAGTCAATAAACTGTACAAAACTGAACAAAGAACCAGTCAATAAACTGTACATAACTGAACAAAGAACCAGTCAATATACTATACAAAACTCATTAAAGAACCAGTCAATAAACTGTACAAAAATCAATAAAGAACCAGTCAATAAATTGTACACAAACTCAATAAAGAAACAGTCAATAAACTGTACAAAACTCAATAAAGAAACAGTCAATAAACTGTACAAAACTGAACAAAGAACCAGTGAATAAACTGTACAAAACTGAACAAAGAACCAGTCAATAAACTATACAAAACTCATTAAAGAACCAGTCAATAAACTGTACAAAATTCAATAAAGAACCAGTCAATAAATTGTACACAAACTCAATAAAGAAACAGTCAATATACTGTGCAAAACTATATAAACAAACAGTCAATAAACTGTACAGAACTAAATAAAGAACCAGTCAATAAATTGTACACAAATTAAATAAAGAAACAGTCAATAAACTGTACAAAACTCAATAAAGAACCAGTCAATAAACTGTACAAAACTCAATAAAGAACCAGTCAATAAACTGTACAAAACTAAATAAAGAAACAGTCAATAAACTGTACAAAACTCAATAAAGAACCAGTCAATAAACTGTACAAAACTGACTAAAGAACCAGTCAATAAACTGTACAAAACTCAATAAAGAACCAGTCAATAAACTGTACAAAACTCAATAAAGAACCAGTCAATAAACTGTACAAAACTCAATAAAGAACCAGTCAATAAACTGTACAAAACTCAATAAAGAAACAGTCAATAAACTGTATCAAACTTAATAAAGAACCAGTCAATAAACTGTACAAAACTGAATAAAGAACCAGTCAATAAACTGTACAAAACTCAGTAAAGAAACAATCATTAAACTGTACAAAACTAAATAAAGAAACAGTCAATAAACTGTACAAAACTCAATAAAGAACCAGTCAATAAACTGTACAAAACTCAATAAAGAACCAGTCAATAAACTGTACAAAACTCAATAAAGAACCAGTCAATAAACTGTACAAAACTCAATAAAGAACCAGTCAATAAACTGTACAAAACTAAATAAAGAAACAGTCAATAAACTGTACAAAACTCAATAAAGAACCAGTCAATAAACTGTACAAAGCTCAATAAAGAACCAGTAAATAAACTGTTCAAAACTAAATAAAGAAACAGTCAATAAGCTGTACAAAACTCAATAAAGAAACAGTCAATAAACTGTACAAAACTAAATAAAGAAACAGTCAATAAGCTGTACTAAACTAAGTATAGAAACAGTCAATAAACTGTACAAAACTAAATAAAGAAACAGTCAATAAACTGTACAAAACTAAATAAAGAACCAGTCAATAAACTGTACAAAACTGAATAAAGAATCAGTCAATAAACTGTACAAAACTGAATAAAGAACCAGTCAATAAACTGTACAAAACTGAATAAAGAACTAGTCAATAAACTGTACAAAACTCAATAAAGAACCAGTCAATAAACTGTATAAAACACAATAAACAAACAGTCAATAAACTGTACAAAACTCAATAAAGAAACAGTCAATAAACTGTACAAAACTGAACAAAGAACCAGTCAATAAACTGTACATAACTGAACAAAGAACCAGTCAATATACTATACAAAACTCATTAAACAACCAGTCAATAAACTGTACAAAAATCAATAAAGAACCAGTCAATAAATTGTACACAAACTCAATAAAGAAACAGTCAATAAACTGTACAAAACTCAATAAAGAAACAGTCAATAAACTGTACAAAACTGAACAAAGAACCAGTGAATAAACTGTACAAAACTGAACAAAGAACCAGTCAATAAACTATACAAAACTCATTAAAGAACCAGTCAATAAACTATACAAAATTCAACAAAGAACCAGTCAATAAATTGTACACAAACTCAATAAAGAAACAGTTAATATACTGTGCAAAACTATATAAACAAACAGTCATTAAACTGTACAGAACTAAATAAAGAACCAGTCAATAAATTGTACACAAATTAAATAAAGAAACAGTCAATAAACTGTACAAAACTCAATAAAGAACCAGTCAATAAACTGTACAAAACTCAATAAAGAACCAGTCAATAAACTGTACAAAACTAAATAAAGAAACAGTCAATAAACTGTACAAAACTCAATAAAGAACCAGTCAATAAACTGTACAAAACTGAATAAAGAACCAGTCAATAAACTGTACAAAACTCAATAAAGAACCAGTCAATAAACTGTACAAAACTCAATAAAGAACCAGTCAATAAACTGTACAAAACTCAATAAAGAACCAGTCAATAAACTGTACAAAACTCAATAAAGAAACAGTCAATAAACTGTACCAAACTTAATAAAGAACCAGTCAATAAACTGTACAAAACTGAATAAAGAACCAGTCAATAAACTGTATAAAACTCAGTAAAGAAACAGTCATTAAACTGTACAAAACTCAATAAAGAACCAGTCAATAAACTGTACAAAACTCAATAAAGAAACAGTCAATAAACTGTACAAAACTCAATAAAGAACCAGTCAATAAACTGTACAAAACTCAATAAAGAACCAGTCAATAAACTGTACAAAACTCAATAAAGAACCAGTCAATAAACTGTACAAAACTAAATAAAGAAACAGTCAATAAACTGTACAAAACTCAATAAAGAACCAGTCAATAAACTGTACAAAACTCAATAAAGAACCAGTCAATAAACTGTACAAAACTAAATAAAGAACCAGTCAATAAACTGTACAAAACTCAATAAAGAACCAGTCAATAAACTGTACAAAACTCAATAAAGAACCAGTCAATAAACTGTACAAAACTCAATAAAGAACCAGTCAATAAACTGTACAAAACTCAACAAAGAATCAGTCAATAAACTGTACAAAACTGAACAAGGAACCAGTCAATAAACTGTACAAAACTGAGGAAAGAACCAGTCAATAAACTGTACTTGTAACATGAATCCTTTGTTCTTTTTTACGAATAAACAAGAGACAACGAGTAGGTATGCTCTATATTAAAACACTTGTATAATATTGCATGAAAGGTCACGTGTGCATGTTAAACTCAAGGGAAAATAGCCATGCAATAACCAACTACAATTATCCGATAATGCACAGTAAAACTTCGCCTTAATTATGTCAAATTTTATTGATTTTCACTGCAAAAGGATAGCACGAGCTTCCAATATTAGCTTTTCATTTGATTAGTCGAATATCGGTCGCACCATAATTAACACCGCCCTCGGGATCTAGGGGCTTATTCATGTTACAAATCATTTATAGCACCGCCTTCCTCGTTAGACAAATACACCTTCTCGGTCTAAAGAGCTCGAAGGTGTATCTCTCTAACTCAGAAGTCCGTGCTATTAATATAACAAAACTAAATAAAGAACAAGACAATAAACTATACAAAACTCAATAAAGAACCAGTCAATAAACTGTACAAAGGTCAATAAAGAACCAGTCAATAAACTGTACAAAATTCAATAAAGAACCAGTCAATAAATTGTACACAAACTCAATAAAGAACCAGTCAATAAACTGTACAAAACTCAATAAAGAACCAGTCAATAAACTGTACAAAACTAAATAAAGAAAAAGTCAATAAACTGTACAAAACTAAAGAAACAAACAGTCAATAAACTGTACAAAACTAAATAAACAACCAGTCAATAAATTGTACACAAACTAAATAAAGAAACAGTCAATAAACTGTACAAAACTCAATAAAGAACCAGTCAATACACTGTACAAAACTGAATAAAGAACAAGTCAATAAACTGTACAAAACTAAATGAAGAAACAGTCAATAAACTGTACAAAACTCAATAAAGAACCAGTCAATAAACTATACAAAACTGAATAAAGAACCAGTCAATAAATTGTACACAAACTAAATAAAGAAACAGTCAATAAACTGTACAAAACTGAATAAAGAAACAGTCAATAAACTGTACAAAACTAAATATAGAAACAGTCAATAAACTGTACAAAACTCAATAAAGAACCAATCAATAAACTATACAAAACTAAATAAAGAAACAGTCAATAAACTGTATAAAACTCAATAAAGAACCAGTCAATAAACTGTACAAAACTGAATAAAGAATCAGTCAATAAACTGTACAAAACTCAATAAAGAACCAGTCAATAAACTGTACAAAACTTAATAAAGAACCAGTAAATAAACTGTACAAAACTTAATAAAGAAACAGTCAATAAACTGTACAAAACTAAATAAAGAAACAGTCAATAAACTGTACAAAACTAAATAAAGAAACAGTCAATAAACTGTACAAAACTAAATAAAGAAACAGTCAATAAACTGTACAAAACTGAATAAAGGACCAGGCAATAAACAGAACAAAACTGAACAAAGAACCAGTCAATAAACTGTACAAAACTCAATAAAGAAACAGTCAATAAACTGTACAAAACTGAATAAAGAAACAGTCAAAAAACTGTATAAAACTCAATGAAGAATCAGTCAATAAACTATACAAACCTCAATAAAGAACCAGTCAATAAACTGTACAAAACTCAATAAAGAACCAGTCAATAAACTGTACAAAACTGAATAAAGAACCAGTCAATAAACTGTACAAAACTCAATAAAGAACCAGTCAATAAACAGAACAAAACTCAATAAAGAACCAGTCAATTAACTGTACAAAACTCAATAAAGAAACAGTCAATAAACTGTATAAAACTCAATAAAGAAACAGTCAATAAACTGTACAAAACTAAATAAAGAACCAGTCAATTAACTGTACAAAACTCAATAAAGAAACAGTCAATAAACTGTACAAAACTCAATAAAGAACCAGTCAATAAACTGTACAAAACTGAACAAAGAACCAGTCAATAAACTGTACAAAACTGAAGAAAGAACCAGTCAATAAACTGTACAAAACTAAATAAAGAGCCAGTCAATAAACTATACAAAACTCAATAAAGAACCAGTCAAAAAACTGTACAAAAGTCAATAAAGAACCAGTCAATAAACTGTACAAAATTCAATAAAGAACCAGTCAATAAATTGTACACAAACTCAATAAAGAACCAGTCAATAAACTGTACAAAACTCAATAAAGAACCAGTCAATCAACTGTACAAAACTAAATAAAAGAAAAGGCAATAAACTGTACAAAACTAAATAAACAAACAGTCAATAAACTGTACAAAACTAAATAAACAACCAGTCAATAAATTGTACACAAACTAAATAAAGAAACAGTCAATAAACTGTACAGAACTCAAAAAAGAACCAGTCAATACACTGTACAAAACTGAATAAAGAACCAGTCAATAAATTGTACACAAACTTAAAAAAGAAACAGTCAATAAACTGTACAAAACTGAATAAAGAAACAGTCAATAAACTGTACATAACTAAATATAGAAACAGTCAATAAACTGTACAAAACTCAATAAAGAACCAGTCAATAAACTGTACAAAACTCAATAAAGAACCAATCAATAAACTATACAAAACTAAATAAAGAAACAGTCAATAAACTGTACAAAACTAAATGAAGAAACAGTCAATAAACTGTACAAAACTCAATAGAGAACCAGTCAATAAACTATACAAAACTGAATAAAGAACCAGTCAATAAATTGTACACAAACTCAATAAAGAAACAGTCAATAAACTGTACAAAACTCAATAAAGAAACAGTCAATAAACTGTACAAAACTAAATAAAGAAACAGTCAATAAACTGTACAAAACTCAAAAAAGAACCAGTCAATAAACTGTACAAAACTGAATCAAGAACCAGTCAATAAACTATACAAAACTAAATAAAGAAACAGTCAATAAACTGTACAAAACTCAATAAAGAACCAGTCAATAAACTGTACAAAACTCAATAAAGAACCAGTCAATAAACTGTACAAAACTCAATAAATAACCAGTCAATAAACTGTACAAAACTCAATAAAGAACCAGTCAATAAACTGTACAAAACTTAATAAAGAAACAGTGAATAAACTGTACAAAACTAAATAAAGAAACAGTCAATAAACTGTACAAAACTAAATAAATAAACAGTCAATAAACTGTACAAAACTGAATAAAGAACCAGGCAATAAACAGAACAAAACTGAACAAAGAACCAGTCTATAAACTGTACAAAACTCAATAAAGAAACAGTCAATAAACTGTACAAAAATGAATAAAGAAACAGTCAAAAAACTGTATAAAACTCAATGAAGAATCAGTCAATAAACTATACAAACCTCAATAAAGAAACAGTCAATAAACTGTACAAAACTCAATAAAGAAACAGTCAATAAACTGTACAAAACTAAATAAAGAAACAGTCAATAAACTGTACAAAACTAAATAAAGAACCAGTCAATAAACTGTACAAAACTCAATAAAGAACCAGTCAATAAACTGTACAAAGCTCAATAAAGAAACAGTCAACAAACTGTACTAAACTCAATAAAAAACCAGTTAATAAATTGTACAAAACTGAACAAAGAACCAGTCAATAAACTGTACAAAACTGAAGAAAGAACCAGTCAATAAACTGTACAAAACTAAATAAAGAACCAGTCAATACACTGTACAAAACTGAATAAATAACCAGTCAATAAACTGTACAAAACTAAATGAAGAAACAGTCAATAAACTGTACAAAACTCAATAGAGAACCAGTCAATAAACTATACAAAACTGAATAAAGAACCAGTCAATAAATTGTACACAAACTAAATAAAGAAACAGTCAATAAACTGTACAAAACTGAATAAAGAAACAGTCAATAAACTGTACAAAACTAAATATAGAAACAGTCAATAAACTGTACAAAACTCAATAAAGAACCAGTCAATAAACTGTACAAAACTGAATCAAGAACCAGTCAATAAACTATACAAAACTAAATAAAGAAACAGTCAATAAACTGTACAAAACTCAATAAAGAACCAGTCAATAAACTGTACAAAACTGAATAAAGAACCAGTCAATAAACTGTACAAAACTCAAAAAAGAACCAGTCAATAAACTGTACAAAACTCAATAAAGAACCAGTCAATAAACTGTACAAAACTTAATAAAGAAACAGTGAATAAACTGTACAAAACTAAATAAAGAAACAGTCAATAAACTGTACAAAACTAAATAAAGAAACAGTCAATAAACTGTACAAAACTGAATAAAGAACCAGGCAATAAACAGAACAAAACTGAACAAAGAACCAGTCTATAAACTGTACAAAACTCAATAAAGAACCAGTCAATAAACTGTACAAAACTAAATAAAGAACCAGTCAATAAACTGTACAAAACTCAATAAAGAACCAGTCAATAAACTGTACAAAACTCAATAAAGAACCAGTCAATAAACTGTACAAAACTCAATAAAGAAACAGTCAATAAACTGTACAAAACTCAACAAAGAATCAGTCAATAAACTGTACAAAACTGAACAAGGAACCAGTCAATAAACTGTACAAAACTGAGGAAAGAACCAGTCAATAAACTGTACTTGTAACATGAATCCTTTGTTCTTTTTTACGAATAAACAAGAGACAACGAGTAGGTATGCTCTATATTAAAACACTTGTATAATATTGCATGAAAGGTCACGTGTGCATGTTAAACTCAAGGGAAAATAGCCATGCAATAACCAACTACAATTATCCGATAATGCACAGTAAAACTTCGCCTTAATTATGTCAAATTTTATTGATTTTCACTGCAAAAGGATAGCACGAGCTTCCAATATTAGCTTTTCATTTGATTAGTCGAATATCGGTCGCACCATAATTAACACCGCCCTCGGGATCTAGGGGCTTATTCATGTTACAAATCATTTATAGCACCGCCTTCCTCGTTAGACAAATACACCTTCTCGGTCTAAAGAGCTCGAAGGTGTATCTCTCTAACTCAGAAGTCCGTGCTATTAATATAACAAAACTAAATAAAGAACAAGACAATAAACTATACAAAACTCAATAAAGAACCAGTCAATAAACTGTACAAAGGTCAATAAAGAACCAGTCAATAAACTGTACAAAATTCAATAAAGAACCAGTCAATAAATTGTACACAAACTAAATAAAGAAACAGTCAATAAACTGTACAAAACTGAATAAAGAAACAGTCAATAAACTGTACAAAACTAAATAAAGAAAAAGTCAATAAACTGTACAAAACTAAAGAAACAAACAGTCAATAAACTGTACAAAACTAAATAAACAACCAGTCAATAAATTGTACACAAACTAAATAAAGAAACAGTCAATAAACTGTACAAAACTCAATAAAGAACCAGTCAATACACTGTACAAAACTGAATAAAGAACAAGTCAATAAACTGTACAAAACTAAATGAAGAAACAGTCAATAAACTGTACAAAACTCAATAAAGAACCAGTCAATAAACTATACAAAACTGAATAAAGAACCAGTCAATAAATTGTACACAAACTAAATAAAGAAACAGTCAATAAACTGTACAAAACTGAATAAAGAAACAGTCAATAAACTGTACAAAACTAAATATAGAAACAGTCAATAAACTGTACAAAACTCAATAAAGAACCAATCAATAAACTATACAAAACTAAATAAAGAAACAGTCAATAAACTGTATAAAACTCAATAAAGAACCAGTCAATAAACTGTACAAAACTGAATAAAGAATCAGTCAATAAACTGTACAAAACTCAATAAAGAACCAGTCAATAAACTGTACAAAACTTAATAAAGAACCAGTAAATAAACTGTACAAAACTTAATAAAGAAACAGTCAATAAACTGTACAAAACTAAATAAAGAAACAGTCAATAAACTGTACAAAACTAAATAAAGAAACAGTCAATAAACTGTACAAAACTAAATAAAGAAACAGTCAATAAACTGTACAAAACTGAATAAAGGACCAGGCAATAAACAGAACAAAACTGAACAAAGAACCAGTCAATAAACTGTACAAAACTCAATAAAGAAACAGTCAATAAACTGTACAAAACTGAATAAAGAAACAGTCAAAAAACTGTATAAAACTCAATGAAGAATCAGTCAATAAACTATACAAACCTCAATAAAGAACCAGTCAATAAACTGTACAAAACTCAATAAAGAACCAGTCAATAAACTGTACAAAACTGAATAAAGAACCAGTCAATAAACTGTACAAAACTCAATAAAGAACCAGTCAATAAACAGAACAAAACTCAATAAAGAACCAGTCAATTAACTGTACAAAACTTAATAAAGAAACAGTCAATAAACTGTACAAAACTCAATAAAGAAACAGTCAATAAACTGTACAAAACTAAATAAAGAAACAGTCAATAAACTGTACAAAACTCAATAAAGAAACAGTCAATAAACTGTACAAAACTCAATAAAGAACCAGTCAATAAACTGTACAAAACTGAACAAAGAACCAGTCAATAAACTGTACAAAACTGAAGAAAGAACCAGTCAATAAACTGTACAAAACTAAATAAAGAGCCAGTCAATAAACTATACAAAACTCAATAAAGAACCAGTCAAAAAACTGTACAAAAGTCAATAAAGAACCAGTCAATAAACTGTACAAAATTCAATAAAGAACCAGTCAATAAATTGTACACAAACTCAATAAAGAACCAGTCAATAAACTGTACAAAACTCAATAAAGAACCAGTCAATCAACTGTACAAAACTAAATAAAAGAAAAGGCAATAAACTGTACAAAACTAAATAAACAAACAGTCAATAAACTGTACAAAACTAAATAAACAACCAGTCAATAAATTGTACACAAACTAAATAAAGAAACAGTCAATAAACTGTACAGAACTCAAAAAAGAACCAGTCAATACACTGTACAAAACTGAATAAAGAACCAGTCAATAAATTGTACACAAACTTAAAAAAGAAACAGTCAATAAACTGTACAAAACTGAATAAAGAAACAGTCAATAAACTGTACATAACTAAATATAGAAACAGTCAATAAACTGTACAAAACTCAATAAAGAACCAGTCAATAAACTGTACAAAACTCAATAAAGAACCAATCAATAAACTATACAAAACTAAATAAAGAAACAGTCAATAAACTGTACAAAACTAAATGAAGAAACAGTCAATAAACTGTACAAAACTCAATAGAGAACCAGTCAATAAACTATACAAAACTGAATAAAGAACCAGTCAATAAATTGTACACAAACTAAATAAAGAAACAGTCAATAAACTGTACAAAACTGAATAAAGAAACAGTCAATAAACTGTACAAAACTAAATATAGAAACAGTCAATAAACTGTACAAAACTCAAAAAAGAACCAGTCAATAAACTGTACAAAACTGAATCAAGAACCAGTCAATAAACTATACAAAACTAAATAAAGAAACAGTCAATAAACTGTACAAAACTCAATAAAGAACCAGTCAATAAACTGTACAAAACTCAATAAAGAACCAGTCAATAAACTGTACAAAACTCAATAAATAACCAGTCAATAAACTGTACAAAACTCAATAAAGAACCAGTCAATAAACTGTACAAAACTGAATAAAGAAACAGTCAATAAACTGTACAAAACTAAATAAAGAAACAGTCAATAAACTGTACAAAACTAAATAAATAAACAGTCAATAAACTGTACAAAACTGAATAAAGAACCAGGCAATAAACAGAACAAAACTGAACAAAGAACCAGTCTATAAACTGTACAAAACTCAATAAAGAAACAGTCAATAAACTGTACAAAACTGAATAAAGAAACAGTCAAAAAACTGTATAAAACTCAATGAAGAATCAGTCAATAAACTATACAAACCTCAATAAAGAAACAGTCAATAAACTGTACAAAACTCAATAAAGAAACAGTCAATAAACTGTACAAAACTCAATAAAGAAACAGTCAATAAACTGTACAAAACTAAATAAAGAACCAGTCAATAAACTGTACAAAACTCAATAAAGAACCAGTCAATAAACTGTACAAAGCTCAATAAAGAAACAGTCAACAAACTGTACTAAACTCAATAAAAAACCAGTTAATAAATTGTACAAAACTGAACAAAGAACCAGTCAATAAACTGTACAAAACTGAAGAAAGAACCAGTCAATAAACTGTACAAAACTAAATAAAGAACCAGTCAATACACTGTACAAAACTGAATAAATAACCAGTCAATAAACTGTACAAAACTAAATGAAGAAACAGTCAATAAACTGTACAAAACTCAATAGAGAACCAGTCAATAAACTATACAAAACTGAATAAAGAACCAGTCAATAAATTGTACACAAACTAAATAAAGAAACAGTCAATAAACTGTACAAAACTGAATAAAGAAACAGTCAATAAACTGTACAAAACTAAATATAGAAACAGTCAATAAACTGTACAAAACTCAATAAAGAACCAGTCAATAAACTGTACAAAACTGAATCAAGAACCAGTCAATAAACTATACAAAACTAAATAAAGAAACAGTCAATAAACTGTACAAAACTCAATAAAGAACCAGTCAATAAACTGTACAAAACTGAATCAAGAACCAGTCAATAAACTGTACAAAACTCAATAAATAACCAGTCAATAAACTGTACAAAACTCAATAAAGAAACAGTCAATAAACTGTACAAAACTTAATAAAGAAACAGTGAATAAACTGTACAAAACTAAATAAAGAAACAGTCAATAAACTGTACAAAACTAAATAAAGAAACAGTCAATAAACTGTACAAAACTGAATAAAGAACCAGGCAATAAACAGAACAAAACTGAACAAAGAACCAGTCTATAAACTGTACAAAACTCAATAAAGAAACAGTCAATAAACTGTACAAAAATGAATAAAGAAACAGTCAAAAAACTGTATAAAACTCAATGAAGAATCAGTCAATAAACTATACAAACCTCAATAAAGAAACAGTCAATAAACTGTACAAAACTCAATAAAGAACCAGTCAATAAACTGTACAAAACTGAATAAAGAACCAGTCAATAAACTGTACAGAACTCAATAAAGAACCAGTCAATAAACTGTACAAAACTCAATAAAGAACCAGTCAATAAACTGTACAAAACTTAATAAAGAAACAGTCAATAAACTGTACAAAACTCAATAAAGAAACAGTCATTAAACTGTACAAAACTAAATAAAGAAACAGTCAATAAACTGTACAAAACTAAATAAAGAAACAGTCAATAAACTGTACAAAACTGAATAAAGAAACAGTCAAAAAACTGTATAAAACTCAATGAAGAATTAGTCAATAAACTATACAAACCTCAATAAAGAAACAGTCAATAAACTGTACAAAACTCAATAAAGAACCAGTCAATAAACTGTACAAAACTCAATAAAGAACCAGTCAATAAACTGTACAAAACTGAATAAAGAACCAGTCAATAAACTGTACAGAACTCAATAAAGAAAAAGTCAATAAACTGTACAAAACTCAATAAAGAACCAGTCAATAAACTGTACAAAACTCAATAAAGAACCAGTCAATAAACTGTACAAAACTCAATAAAGAACCAGTCAATAAACTGTACAAAACTGAATAAAGAACCAGTCAATAAACTGTACAGAACTCAATAAAGAAAAAGTCAATAAACTATACAAACCTCAATAAAGAAACAGTCAATAAACTGTACAAAACTCAATAAAGAACCAGTCAATAAACTGTACAAAACTCAATAAAGAACCAGTCAATAAACTGTACAAAACTGAATAAAGAACCAGTCAATAAACTGTACAGAACTCAATAAAGAAAAAGTCAATAAACTGTACAAAACTCAATAAAGAACCAGTCAATAAACTGTACAAAACTCAATAAAGAAACAGTCAGTAAACTGTACAAAACTGAAGAAAGAACCAGTCAATAAACTGTACAAAACTAAATAAAGAGCCAGTCAATAAACTATACAAAACTCAATAAAGAACCAGTCAATAAACTGTACAAAAGTCAATAAAGAACCAGTCAATAAACTGTACAAAATTCAATAAAGAACCAATCAATAAATTGTACACAAACTCAATAAAGAAGCAGTCAATAAACTGTACAAAACTCAATAAAGAACCAGTCAATCAACTGTACAAAACTAAATTAAAAAAAGGCAATAAACTGTACAAAACTAAATAAACAAACAGTCAATAAACTGTACAAAACTAAATAAACAACCAGTCAATAAATTGTACACAAACTAAATAAAGAAGCAGTCAATAAACTGTACAGAACTCAAAAAAGAACCAGTCAATACACTGTACAAAACTTAATAAAGAACCAGTCAATAAACTGTACAAAACTGAATAAAGAACCAGTCAATAAATTGTACACAAACTTAAAAAAGAAACAGTCAATAAACTGTACAAAACTGAATAAAGAAACAGTCAATAAACTGTACATAACTAAATATAGAAACAGTCAATAAACTGTACAAAACTCAATAAAGAACCAGTCAATAAACTGTACAAAACTCAATAAAGAACCAATCAATAAACTATACAAAACTAAATAAAGAAACAGTCAATAAACTGTACAAAACTAAATGAAGAAACAGTCAATAAACTGTACAAAACTCAATATAGAACCAGTCAATAAACTATACAAAACTGAATAAAGAACCAGTCAATAAATTGTACACAAACTAAATAAAGAAACAGTCAATAAACTGTACAAAACTGAATAAAGAAACAGTCAATAAACTGTACAAAACTAAATATAGAAACAGTCAATAAACTGTACAAAACTCAAAAAAGAACCAGTCAATAAACTGTACAAAACTGAATCAAGAACCAGTCAATAAACTATACAAAACTAAATAAAGAAACAGTCAATAAACTGTACAAAACTCAATAAAGAACCAGTCAATAAACTGTACAAAACTGAATAAAGAACCAGTCAATAAACTGTACAAAACTCAATAAATAACCAGTCAATAAACTGTACAAAACTCAATAAAGAACCAGTCAATAAACTGTACAAAACTTAATAAAGAAACAGTGAATAAACTGTACAAAACTAAATAAAGAAACAGTCAATAAACTGTACAAAACTCAATAAAGAAACAGTCAATAAACTGTACAAAACTGAATAAAGAACCAGGCAATAAACAGAACAAAACTGAACAAAGAACCAGTCTATAAACTGTACAAAACTCAATAAAGAAACAGTCAATAAACTGTACAAAAATGAATAAAGAAACAGTCAAAAAACTGTATAAAACTCAATGAAGAATCAGTCAATAAACTATACAAACCTCAATAAAGAAACAGTCAATAAACTGTACAAAACTCAATAAAGAAACAGTCAATAAACTGTACAAAACTAAATAAAGAAACAGTCAATAAACTGTACAAAACTAAATAAAGAACCAGTCAATAAACTGAACAAAACTCAATAAAGAACCAGTCAATAAACTGTACAAAGCTCAATAAAGAAACAGTCAACAAACTGTACTAAACTCAATAAAAAACCAGTTAATAAATTGTACAAAACTGAACAAAGAACCAGTCAATAAACTGTACAAAACTGAAGAAAGAACCAGTCAATAAACTGTACAAAACTAAATAAAGAACCAGTCAATACACTGTACAAAACTGAATAAATAACCAGTCAATAAACTGTACAAAACTAAATGAAGAAACAGTCAATAAACTGTACAAAACTCAATAGAGAACCAGTCAATAAACTATACAAAACTGAATAAAGAACCAGTCAATAAATTGTACACAAACTAAATAAAGAAACAGTCAATAAACTGTACAAAACTGAATAAAGAAACAGTCAATAAACTGTACAAAACTAAATATAGAAACAGTCAATAAACTGTACAAAACTCAATAAAGAACCAGTCAATAAACTGTACAAAACTGAATCAAGAACCAGTCAATAAACTATACAAAACTAAATAAAGAAACAGTCAATAAACTGTACAAAACTCAATAAAGAACCAGTCAATAAAATGTACAAAACTGAATAAAGAACCAGTCAATAAACTGTACAAAACTCAATAAATAACCAGTCAATAAACTGTACAAAACTCAATAAAGAACCAGTCAATAAACTGTACAAAACTTAATAAAGAAACAGTGAATAAACTGTACAAAACTAAATAAAGAAACAGTCAATAAACTGTACAAAACTAAATAAAGAAACAGTCAATAAACTGTACAAAACTGAATAAAGAACCAGGCAATAAACAGAACAAAACTGAACAAAGAACCAGTCTATAAACTGTACAAAACTCAATAAAGAAACAGTCAATAAACTGTACAAAAATGAATAAAGAAACAGTCAAAAAACTGTATAAAACTCAATGAAGAATCAGTCAATAAACTATACAAACCTCAATAAAGAAACAGTCAATAAACTGTACAAAACTCAATAAAGAACCAGTCAATAAACTGTACAAAACTGAATAAAGAACCAGTCAATAAACTGTACAAAACTCAATAAAGAACCAGTCAATAAACTGTACAAAACTCAATAAAGAACCAGTCAATAAACTGTACAAAACTTAATAAAGAAACAGTCAATAAACTGTACAAAACTCAATAAAGAAACAGTCATTAAACTGTACAAAACTAAATAAAGAAACAGTCAATAAACTGTACAAAACTAAATAAAGAAACAGTCAATAAACTGTACAAAACTGAATAAAGAAACAGTCAAAAAACTGTATAAAACTCAATGAAGAATTAGTCAATAAACTATACAAACCTCAATAAAGAAACAGTCAATAAACTGTACAAAACTCAATAAAGAACCAGTCAATAAACTGTACAAAACTCAATAAAGAACCAGTCAATAAACTGTACAAAACTCAATAAAGAACCAGTCAATAAACTGTACAGAACTCAATAAAGAAAAAGTCAATAAACTGTACAAAACTCAATAAAGAACCAGTCAATAAACTGTACAAAACTCAATAAAGAAACAGTCAGTAAACTGTACAAAACTGAAGAAAGAACCAGGCAATAAACTGTACAAAACTAAATAAAGAGCCAGTCAATAAACTATACAAAACTCAATAAAGAACCAGTCAATAAACTGTACAAAAGTCAATAAAGAACCAGTCAATAAACTGTACAAAATTCAATAAAGAACCAGTCAATAAATTGTACACAAACTCAATAAAGAAGCAGTCAATAAACTGTACAAAACTCAATAAAGAACCAGTCAATCAACTGTACAAAACTAAATAAAAAAAAGGCAATAAACTGTACAAAACTAAATAAACAAACAGTCAATAAACTGTACAAAACTAAATAAACAACCAGTTAATAAATTGTACACAAACTAAATAAAGAAACAGTCAATAAACTGTACAGAACTCAAAAAAGAACCAGTCAATACACTGTACAAAACTTAATAAAGAACCAGTCAATAAACTGTACAAAACTGAATAAAGAACCAGTCAATAAATTGTACACAAACTTAAAAAAGAAACAGTCAATAAACTGTACAAAACTGAATAAAGAAACAGTCAATAAACTGTACATAACTAAATATAGAAACAGTCAATAAACTGTACAAAACTCAATAAAGAACCAGTCAATAAACTGTACAAAACTCAATAAAGAACCAATCAATAAACTATACAAAACTAAATAAAGAAACAGTCAATAAACTGTACAAAACTAAATGAAGAAACAGTCAATAAACTGTACAAAACTCAATAGAGAACCAGTCAATAAACTATACAAAACTGAATAAAGAACCAGTCAATAAATTGTACACAAACTAAATAAAGAAACAGTCAATAAACTGTACAAAACTGAATAAAGAAACAGTCAATAAACTGTACAAAACTAAATATAGAAACAGTCAATAAACTGTACAAAACTCAAAAAAGAACCAGTCAATAAACTGTACAAAACTGAATCAAGAACCAGTCAATAAACTATACAAAACTAAATAAAGAAACAGTCAATAAACTGTACAAAACTCAATAAAGAACCAGTCAATAAACTGTACAAAACTGAATAAAGAACCAGTCAATAAACTGTACAAAACTCAATAAATAACCAGTCAATAAACTGTACAAAACTCAATAAAGAACCAGTCAATAAACTGTACAAAACTTAATAAAGAAACAGTGAATAAACTGTACAAAACTAAATAAAGAAACAGTCAATAAACTGTACAAAACTAAATAAAGAAACAGTCAATAAACTGTACAAAACTGAATAAAGAACCAGGCAATAAACAAAACAAAACTGAACAAAGAACCAGTCTATAAACTGTACAAAACTCAATAAAGAAACAGTCAATAAACTGTACAAAAATGAATAAAGAAACAGTCAACAAACTGTACAAAACTCAATAAAAAACCAGTTAATAAATTGTACAAAACTGAACAAAGAACCAGTCAATAAACTGTACAAAACTGAAGAAAGAACCAGTCAATAAACTGTACAAAACTAAATAAAGAACCAGTCAATACACTGTACAAAACTGAATAAATAACAAGTCAATAAACTGTACAAAACTAAATGAAGAAACAGTCAATAAACTGTACAAAACTCAATAGAGAACCAGTCAATAAACTATACAAAACTGAATAAAGAACCAGTCAATAAATTGTACACAAACTAAATAAAGAACCAGTCAATAAACTGTACAAAACTGAATAAAGAAACAGTCAATAAACTGTACAAAACTAAATATAGAAACAGTCAATAAACTGTACAAAACTCAATAAAGAACCAGTCAATAAACTGTACAAAACTGAATCAAGAACCAGTCAATAAACTGTACAAAACTAAATAAAGAAACAGTCAATAAACTGTACAAAACTCAATAAAGAACCAGTCAATAAACTGTACAAAACTGAATAAAGAACCAGTCAATAAACTGTACAAAACTCAATAAATAACCAGTCAATAAACTGTACAAAACTCAACAAAGAACCAGTCAAGTGAATAAACTGTACAAAACTAAATAAAGAAACAGTCAATAAACTGTACAAAACTAAATAAAGAAACAGTCAATAAACTGTACAAAACTGAATAAAGAACCAGGCAATAAACAGAACAAAACTGAACAAAGAACCAGTCTATAAACTGTACAAAACTCAATAAAGAAACAGTCAATAAACTGTACAAAAATGAATAAAGAAACAGTCAAAAAACTGTATAAAACTCAATGAAGAATCAGTCAATAAACTATACAAACCTCAATAAAGAAACAGTCAATAAACTGTACAAAACTCAATAAAGAACCAGTCAATAAACTGTACAAAACTGAATAAAGAACCAGTCAATAAACTGTACAAAACTCAATAAAGAACCAGTCAATAAACTGTACAAAACTCAATAAAGAACCAGTCAATAAACTGTACAAAACTTAATAAAGAAACAGTCAATAAACTGTACAAAACTAAATAAAGAAACAGTCATTAAACTGTACAAAACTAAATAAAGAAACAGTCAATAAACTGTACAAAACTAAATAAAGAAACAGTCAATAAACTGTACAAAACTGAATAAAGAAACAGTAAAAAAACTGTATAAAACTCAATGAAGAATTAGTCAATAAACTATACAAACCTCAATAAAGAAACAGTCAATAAACTGTACAAAACTCAATAAAGAACCAGTCAATAAACTGTACAAAACTCAATAAAGAACCAGTCAATAAACTGTACAAAACTGAATAAAGAACCAGTCAATAAACTGTACAGAACTCAATAAAGAAAAAGTCAATAAACTGTACAAAACTCAATAAAGAACCAGTCAATAAACTGTACAAAACTCAATAAAGAAACAGTCAGTAAACTGTACAAAACTAAATAAAGAAACAGTCAATAAACTGTACAAAACTGAATAAAGAAACAGTCAATAAACTGTACAAAACTTAATATAGAAACAGTCAATAAACTGTACAAAACTCAATAAAGAACCAGTCAATAAACTGTACAAAACTCAATAAAGAACCAGTCAATAAACTATACAAAACTAAATAAAGAAACAGTCAATAAACTGTACAAAACTCAATAAAGAACCAGTCAATAAACTGTACAAAACTAAATAATGAAACAGTCAATAAACTGTACAAAACTCAATAAAGAACCAGTCAATAAACTGTTCAAAACTCAATAAAGAACCAGTCAATACACTGTACAAAACTAAATAAAGAAAAAGTCAATAAACTGTTCAAAACTAAATAAACAAACAGTCAATAAACTGTACAAAACTAAATAAACAACCAGTCAATAAATTGTACACAAACTAAATAAAGAAACAGTCAATAAACTGTACAAAACTCAATAAAGAACCAGTCAATACACTGAACAAAACTGAATAAAGAACCAGTCAATAAACTGTACAAAACTAAATGAAGAAACAGTCAATAAACTGTACAAAACTCAATAAAGAACCAGTCAATAAACTGTACAAAACTGAATAAAGAACTAGTCAATAAATTGTACACAAACTTAATAAAGAAACAGTCAATAAACTGTACAAAACTGAATAAAGAAACAGTCAATAAACTGTAACACACTAAATAAAGAAAAAGTCAATAAACTGTACAAAACTAAATAAACAAACAGTCAATAAACTGTACAAAACTAAATAAACAACCAGTCAATAAATTGTACACAAACTAAATAAAGAAACAGTCAATAAACTGTACAAAACTCAATAAAGAAGCAGTCAATACACTGTACAAAACTGAATAAAGAACCAGTCAATAAACTGTACAAAACTAAATGAAGAAACAGTCAATAAACTGTACAAAACTCAATAAAGAACCAGTCAATAAACTGTACAAAACTCAATAAAGAACCAGTCAATAAATTGTACACAAACTTAATAAAGAAACAGTCAATAAACTGTACAAAACTAAATAATGAAACCGTCAATAAACTGTACAAAACTCAATAAAGAACCAGTCAATAAACTGTACAAAACTCAATAAAGAACCAGTCAATAAACTGTACAAAACTAAATAAAGAAACAGTCAATAAACTGAACAAAACTCAATAAAGAACCAGTCAATAAACTGTACAAAACTCAATAAAGAACCAGTCAATAAACTGTACAAAACTCAATAAAGAACCAGGCAATAAACTGTAGAAAAATGAATAAAGAAACTGTCAAAAAACTGTACAAAACTCAATAAAGAATCAGTCAATAAGCTGTACAAAACTCGCTAAAGAAACAGTCAATAAACTGTACAAAACTCAATAAAGAACCAGTCAATAAACTGTACAAAACTCAATAAAGAACCAGTCAATAAACTGTAGAAAACTGAATAAAGAAACAGTCAATAAACTGTCCAAAACTCAATAAATAAACACTCAATAAACTGTACAAAACTCAATAAAGAAGCAGTCAATAAACTGTACAAAACTAAATAAAGAAACAGTCAATAAACTGTACAAAACTCAATAAAGAACCAGTCAATAAACTGTACAAAACTCAATAAAAAACCAGTCAATTAACTGTACAAAACCGAATAAAGAACCAGTCAATAAACTGTACAAAACTGAATAAAGAACCAATCAATAAACTGTACAAAACTCAATAAAGAAACAGTCAATAAACTCTACAAAACTCAATAAAGAAACAGTCAATAAACTGTACAAAACTCAATAAAGAACCAGTCAATAAATTGTGCACAAACTCAATAAAGAAACAGTCAATAAACTCTACAAAACTCAATAAAGAACCAGTCAATACATTTTACACAAACTCAATAAAGAACCAGTCAATAAACTGTACAAAACTAAATAAAGAAACAGTCAACAAACTGTACAAAACTGAATAAAGAACCAGTCAATAAACTGTACAAAACTAAATAATGAAACAGTCAATAAACTGTACAAAACTCAATAAAGAACCAGTCAATATATTTTACACAACCTCAATAAAGAACCAGTCAATAAACTGTACACAACTAAATAAAGAACCAGTCAATAAACTGTACAAAACTCAATAAAGAAACAGTCAAGAAACTGTACAAAACTAAATAATGAAACAGTCAATAAACTGTACAAAACTCAATAAAGAACCAGTCAATAAACTGTACAAAACTCAAAAAAGAACCAGTCAATAAACTGTACAAAACTGAATAAAGAACCAGTCAATAAATTTTACTCAAACTCAAAAAAGAACCAGTCAATAAACTGTACAAAACTAAATAAAGAAACAGTCAATAAACTGTACAAAACTGAATAAAAAACCAGTTAATAAACTGTACAAAACTCAATAAAGAACCAGTCCATAACTGTACAAAACTCAATAAAGAAACAGTCAATAAACTGTACAAAACTCAATAAAGAAACAGTCAATAAACGGAACAAAACTCAATAAAAAACCAGTCAATAAACTGTACAAAACTGAATAAAGAACCAGTCAATAAACTGTACAAAACTGAATAAAGAACCAGTCAATAAACTGTACAAAACTGAACAAAGAACCAGTCAATAAACTGTACAAAACTCAATAAAGAAACAGTCAATAAAATGTACAAAACTAAATAAAGAACAAGTCAATAAAATGTACAAAACTCAATAAAGCATTAGTCAATAAACTGTACAAAACTCAATAAAGAACCAGTCAATAAACTGTACAAAACTCAATAAAGAACCAGTCAATAAACTGAACAAAACTCAATAAAGAACCAGTCAATAAACTGTACAAAACTCAATAAAGAACCAGTCAATAAACTGTACAAAACTCAATAAAGAACCAGTCAATAAACTGTACAAAACTAAATAAAGATACGGTCAATAAACTGTACAAAACTCAATAAAGAAACAGTCAATAAACTGTACAAAACTCAATAAAGAACCAGTCAATAAACTATACAAAATTCAATAAAGAAACAGTCAGTAAACTGTACAAAACTCAATAAAGAACCAGTAAATAAACTGTACAAAACTCAAAAAAGAACCAGGCAATAAACTGTAGAAAACTGAATAAAGAAACTGTCAAAAAACTGTACAAAACTCAATAAAGAATCAGTCAATAAACTGTGCGAAACTGAATAAAGAACCAGTCAATAAACAGAACAAAATTGAACAAAGAAATAGTCAATAAACTATACAAAACTCAATAAAGAACCAGTCAATTAACTGTACAAAACTGAATAAAGAACCAGTCAATAAACTGTACAAAACTGAATAAAGAACCAGTCAATAAACTGTACAAAACTCAATAAAGAAACAGTCAATGAACTGTACAAAACTCAATAAAGAACCAGTCAATAAATTATGCACAAACTCAATAAAGAAACAGTCAATAAACTGTACAAAACTCAATAAAGAACCAGTCAATATATTTTACACAAACTCAATAAAGAACCAGTCAATAAACTGTACAAAACTAAATAAAGAAACAGTCAATAAACTGTACAAAACTGAATAAAGACGCAGTCAATAAACTGTACAAAACTCAGTAAAGAACCTGTCAATAACTGTACAAAACTCAATAAAGAACCAGTCAATATATTTTACACAACCTCAATAAAGAACCAGTCAATAAACTGTACACAACTAAATAAAGAACCAGTCAATAAACTGTACAAAACTCAATAAAGAAACAGTCAAGAAACTGTACAAAACTAAATAATGAAACAGTCAATAAACTGTACAAAACTCAATAAAGAACCAGTCAATAAACTGTACAAAACTCAAAAAAGAACCAGTCAATAAACTGTACAAAACTGAATAAAGAACCAGTCAATAAATTTTACTCAAACTCAAAAAAGAACCAGTCAATAAACTGTACAAAACTAAATAAAGAAACAGTCAATAAACTGTACAAAACTGAATAAAAAACCAGTTAATAAACTGTACAAAACTCAATAAAGAACCAGTCCATAACTGTACAAAACTCAATAAAGAAACAGTCAGTAAACAGTACAAAACTGAATAAAGAAACAGTCAATAAACGGAACAAAACTCAATAAAAAACCAGTCAATAAACTGTACAAAACTGAATAAAGAACCAGTCAATAAACTGTACAAAACTGAATAAAGAACCAGTCAATAAACTGTACAAAACTGAACAAAGAACCAGTCAATAAACTGTACAAAACTCAATAAAGAAACAGTCAATAAAATGTACAAAACTAAATAAAGAACAAGTCAATAAAATGTACAAAACTCAATAAAGCATTAGTCAATAAACTGTACAAAACTCAATAAAGAACCAGTCAATAAACTGTACAAAACTCAATAAAGAACCAGTCAATAAACTGAACAAAACTCAATAAAGAACCAGTCAATAAACTGTACAAAACTCAATAAAGAACCAGTCAATAAACTGTACAAAACTCAATAAAGAACCAGTCAATAAACTGTACAAAACTAAATAAAGATACGGTCAATAAACTGTACAAAACTCAATAAAGAAACAGTCAATAAACTGTACAAAACTCAATAAAGAACCAGTCAATAAACTATACAAAATTCAATAAAGAAACAGTCAGTAAACTGTACAAAACTCAATAAAGAACCAGTAAATAAACTGTACAAAACTCAAAAAAGAACCAGGCAATAAACTGTAGAAAACTGAATAAAGAAACTGTCAAAAAACTGTACAAAACTCAATAAAGAATCAGTCAATAAACTGTGCGAAACTGAATAAAGAACCAGTCAATAAACAGAACAAAATTGAACAAAGAAATAGTCAATAAACTATACAAAACTCAATAAAGAACCAGTCAATTAACTGTACAAAACTGAATAAAGAACCAGTCAATAAACTGTACAAAACTGAATAAAGAACCAGTCAATAAACTGTACAAAACTCAATAAAGAAACAGTCAATGAACTGTACAAAACTCAATAAAGAACCAGTCAATAAATTATGCACAAACTCAATAAAGAAACAGTCAATAAACTGTACAAAACTCAATAAAGAACCAGTCAATATATTTTACACAAACTCAATAAAGAACCAGTCAATAAACTGTACAAAACTAAATAAAGAAACAGTCAATAAACTGTACAAAACTGAATAAAGACGCAGTCAATAAACTGTACAAAACTCAGTAAAGAACCTGTCAATAACTGTACAAAACTCAATAAAGAAACAGTCAAGAAACTGTACAAAACTAAATAATGAAACAGTCAATAAACTGTACAAAACTCAATAAAGAACAAGTCAATAAACTGTACAAAACTCAATAAAGAACCAGTCAATAAACTGTACAAAACTAAATAAAGAAACAGTCAATAAACTGAACAAAACTCAATAAAGAACCAGTCAATAAACTGTACAAAACTCAATAAAGAACGTGTCAATAAACTGTACAAAACTAAATAAAGAACCAGTCAATAAACTGTAGAAAACTGAATAAAGAACCTGTCAATAAACTGTAGAAAACTGAATAAAGAACCAGTCAATAAATTTTACTCAAACTCAATAAAGAACCAGTCAATAAACTGTACAAAACTAAATAAAGAAACAGTCAATAAACTGTACAAAACTGAACAAAGAACCAGTCATTAAACTGTACAAAACTCAATAAAGAACCAGTCAATAACTGTGCAAAACTCAATAAAGAAACAGTCAAGAAACTGTACAAAACTCAATAAAGAAACAGTAAATATAACTGTACAAAACTCAATAAAGAACCAGTCAAAAAACTGTACAAAACTCAATAAAGAAACAGTCAAAAAACTGTACAAAACTCGATAAAGAATCAGTCAATAAACTATACAAAACTCAATAAAGACACAGTCAATAAACGGTACAAAACTCAATAAAGAACCATTCAATAAACTGTACTAAACTCAATAAAGAAACAGTCAATAAACTATACAAAACTCAATAAAGATCCAATAAACTGTACAAAAGTCAATAAAGAACCAGTCAGTAAACTGTACAAAATTCAATAAAGAACCAGCCAATAAATTGTACACAAACAAAATAAACAACCAGTCAATAAACTGTACAAAACTCAATAAAGAACCAGACAATAAACTGTACAAAACTAAATAAAGAAACAGTCAATAAACTGTACAAAACTCAATAAAGAAACAGTCAATAAACTGTACAAAACTCAATAAAGAACCAGTCAATAAACTATACAAAACTCAATAAAGACACAGTCAGTAAACTGTACAAAACTCAATAAAGAACCAGACAATAAACTGTACAAAACTAAATAAAGAAACAGTCAATAAACTGTACAAAACTCAATAAAGAAACAGTCAATAAACTGTACAAAACTCAATAAAGAACCAGTCAATAAACTATACAAAACTCAATAAAGAAACAGTCAGTAAACTGTACAAAACTCAAAAAAGAACCAGGCAATAAACTGTAGAAAACTGAATAAAGAAACTGTCAAAAAACTGTACAAAACTCAATAAAGAATCAGTCAATAAACTGTGCGAAACTGAATAAAGAACCAGTCAATAAACAGAACAAAATTGAACAAAGAACCAGTCAATAAACTATACAAAACTCAATAAAGAACCAGTCAATTAACTGTACAAAACTGAATAAAGAACCAGTCAATAAACTGTACAAAACTGAATAAAGAACCAGTCAATAAACTGTACAAAACTCAATAAAGAAACAGTCAATGAACTGTACAAAACTCAATAAAGAACCAGTCAATAAATTATGCACAAACTCAATAAAGAAACAGTCAATAAACTGTACAAAACTCAATAAAGAACCAGTCAATATATTTTACACAAACTCAATAAAGAACCAGTCAATAAACTGTACAAAACTAAATAAAGAAACAGTCAATAAACTGTACAAAACTGAATAAAGACCCAGTCAATAAACTGTACAAAACTCAGTAAAGAACCTGTCAATAACTGTACAAAACTCAATAAAGAAACAGTCAAGAAACTGTACAAAACTAAATAATGAAACAGTCAATAAACTGTACAAAACTCAATAAAGAACAAGTCAATAAACTGTACAAAACTCAATAAAGAACCAGTCAATAAACTGTACAAAACTAAATAAAGAAACAGTCAATAAACTGAACAAAACTCAATAAAGAACCAGTCAATAAACTGTACAAAACTCAATAAAGAACGTGTCAATAAACTGTACAAAACTAAATAAAGAACCAGTCAATAAACTGTAGAAAACTGAATAAAGAACCTGTCAATAAACTGTAGAAAACTGAATAAAGAACCAGTCAATAAATTTTACTCAAACTCAATAAAGAACCAGTCAATAAACTGTACAAAACTAAATAAAGAAACAGTCAATAAACTGTACAAAACTGAACAAAGAACCAGTCATTAAACTGTACAAAACTCAATAAAGAACCAGTCAATAACTGTGCAAAACTCAATAAAGAAACAGTCAAGAAACTGTACAAAACTCAATAAAGAAACAGTAAATATAACTGTACAAAACTCAATAAAGAACCAGTCAAAAAACTGTACAAAACTCAATAAAGAAACAGTCAAAAAACTGTACAAAACTCGATAAAGAATCAGTCAATAAACTATACAAAACTCAATAAAGACACAGTCAATAAACGGTACAAAACTCAATAAAGAACCATTCAATAAACTGTACTAAACTCAATAAAGAAACAGTCAATAAACTGTACAAAACTCAATAAAGAACCAGTCAATAAACTGTACAAAACTAAATAAAGAACCAGTCAATAAACTGTACCAAACTAAATAAAGAACCAGTCAATAAACTGTAGAAAACTAAATAAAGAAACAGTCAATAAACTGAAAAAAACTCAATAAAGAACCAGTCAATAAACTGTACAAAACTCAATAAAGAACCAGTCAATAAACTGTACAAAACTAAATAAAGAACCAGTCAATAAACTGTACCAAACTAAATAAAGAACCAGTCAATAAACTGTAGAAAACTGAATAAAGAACCAGTCAATAAACTGTAGAAAACTGAATAAAGAACCAGTCAATAAACTGTACAAACTCAATAAATAAACAGTCAATAAAATGTACAAAACTCAATAAAGAAACAATCAATAAACTGTACAAAACTCAATAAAGAAACAGTCAAGAAACTGTACAAAACTAAATAAAGAAAAAGTCAATAAACTGTACAAAACTCAATAAAGAACCAGTCAATATACTGTACAAAACTGAATAAAGAACCAGTCAATAAACTGTACAAAACTGAATAAAGAACCAGTCAATAAACTGTACAAAACTTAATAAAGAAAGAGTCAATAAACTGTACAAAACTCAATAAAGAACCAGTCAATAAACTGTTCAAAACTCAATAAAGAACCAGTCAATACACTGTACAAAACTAAATAAAGAAAAAGTCAATAAACTGTTCAAAACTAAATAAACAAACAGTCAATAAACTGTACAAAACTAAATAAACAACCAGTCAATAAATTGTACACAAACTAAATAAAGAAACAGTCAATAAACTGTACAAAACTCAATAAAGAACCAGTCAATACACTGAACAAAACTGAATAAAGAACCAGTCAATAAACTGTACAAAACTAAATGAAGAAACAGTCAATAAACTGTACAAAACTCAATAAAGAACCAGTCAATAAACTGTACAAAACTGAATAAAGAACTAGTCAATAAATTGTACACAAACTTAACAAAGAAACAGTCAATAAACTGTACAAAACTGAATAAAGAAACAGTCAATAAACTGTAAAACACTAAATAAAGAAAAAGTCAATAAACTGTACAAAACTAAATAAACAAACAGTCAATAAACTGTACAAAACTGAATAAAGAACCAGTCAATAAACTGTACAAAACTTAATAAAGAAAGAGTCAATAAACTGTACAAAACTCAATAAAGAACCAGTCAATAAACTGTTCAAAACTCAATAAAGAACCAGTCAATACACTGTACAAAACTAAATAAAGAAAAAGTCAATAAACTGTTCAAAACTAAATAAACAACCAGTCAATAAACTGTACAAAACTAAATAAACAACCAGTCAATAAATTGTACACAAACTAAATAAAGAAACAGTCAATAAACTGTACAAAACTCAATAAAGAACCAGTCAATACACTGAACAAAACTGAATAAAGAACCAGTCAATAAACTGTACAAAACTAAATGAAGAAACAGTCAATAAACTGTACAAAACTCAATAAAGAACCAGTCAATAAACTGTACAAAACTGAATAAAGAACTAGTCAATAAATTGTACACAAACTTAACAAAGAAACAGTCAATAAACTGTACAAAACTGAATAAAGAAACAGTCAATAAACTGTAAAACACTAAATAAAGAAAAAGTCAATAAACTGTACAAAACTAAATAAACAAACAGTCAATAAACTGTACAAAACTAAATAAACAACCAGTCAATAAATTGTACACAAACTAAATAAAGAAACAGTCAATAAACTGTACAAAACTCAATAAAGAAGCAGTCAATACACTGTACAAAACTGAATAAAGAACCAGTCAATAAACTGTACAAAACTAAATGAAGAAACAGTCAATAAACTGTACAAAACTCAATAAAGAACCAGTCAATAAACTGTACAAAACTCAATAAAGAACCAGTCAATAAATTGTACACAAACTTAATAAAGAAACAGTCAATAAACTGTACAAAACTAAATAATGAAACAGTCAATAAACTGTACAAAACTCAATAAAGAACCAGTCAATAAACTGTACAAAACTCAATAAAGAACCAGTCAATAAACTGTACAAAACTAAATAAAGAAACAGTCAATAAACTGAACAAAACTCAATAAAGAACCAGTCAATAAACTGTACAAAACTCAATAAAGAACCAGTCAATAAACTGTACAAAACTCAATAAAGAACCAGGCAATAAACTGTAGAAAAATGAATAAAGAAACTGTCAAAAAACTGTACAAAACTCAATAAAGAATCAGTCAATAAGCTGTACAAAACTCGCTAAAGAAACAGTCAATAAACTGTACAAAACTCAATAAAGAACCAGTTAATAAACTGTACAAAACTCAATAAAGAACCAGTCAATAAACTGCAGAAAACTGAATAAAGAAACAGTCAATAAACTGTACAAAACTCAATAAATAAACAGTCAATAAACTGTACAAAACTCAATAAAGAAACAGTCAATAAACTGTACAAAACTAAATAAAGAAACAGTCAATAAACTGTACAAAACTCAATAAAGAACCAGTCAATAAACTGTACAAAACTCAATAAAAAACCAGTCAATTAACTGTACAAAACCGAATAAAGAACCAGTCAATAAACTGTACAAAACTCAATAAAGAACCAATCAATAAACTGTACAAAACTCAATAAAGAAACAGTCAATAAACTCTACAAAACTCAATAAAGAAACAGTCAATAAACTGTACAAAACTCAATAAAGAACCAGTCAATAAATTGTGCACAAACTCAATAAAGAAACAGTCAATAAACTCTACAAAACTCAATAAAGAACCAGTCAATACATTTTACACAAACTCAATAAAGAACCAGTCAATAAACTGTACAAAACTAAATAAAGAAACAGTCAACAAACTGTACAAAACTGAATAAAGAACCAGTCAATAAACTGTACAAAACTAAATAATGAAACAGTCAATAAACTGTACAAAACTCAATAAAGAACCAGTCAATATATTTTACACAACCTCAATGAAGAACCAGTCAATAAACTGTACACAACTAAATAAAGAACCAGTCAATAAACTGTACAAAACTCAATAAAGAAACAGTCAAGAAACTGTACAAAACTAAATAATGAAACAGTCAATAAACTGTACAAAACTCAATAAAGAACCAGTCAATAAACTGTACAAAACTCAAAAAAGAACCAGTCAATAAACTGTACAAAACTGAATAAAGAACCAGTCAATAAATTTTACTCAAACTCAAAAAACAACCAGTCAATAAACTGTACAAAACTAAATAAAGAAACAGTCAATAAACTGTACAAAACTGAATAAAAAACGAGTTAACAAACTGTACAAAACTCAATAAAGAACCAGTCCATAACTGTACAAAACTCAATAAAGAAACAGTCAATAAACTGTACAAAACTCAATAAAGAAACAGTCAATAAACGGAACAAAACTCAATAAAAAACCAGTCAATAAACTGTACAAAACTGAATAAAGAACCAGTCAATAAACTGTACAAAACTGAATAAAGAACCAGTCAATAAACTGTACAAAACTGAACAAAGAACCAGTCAATAAACTGTACAAAACTCAATAAAGAAACTGTCAATAAAATGTACAAAACTAAATAAAGAACCAGTCAATAAAATGTACAAAACTCAATAAAGCATTAGTCAATAAACTGTACAAAACTCAATAAAGAACCAGTCAATAAACTGTACAAAACTCAATAAAGAACCAGTCAATAAACTGAACAAAACTCAATAAAGAACCAATCAATAAACTGTACAAAACTCAATAAAGAACCAGTCAATAAACTGTACAAAACTCAATAAAGAACCAGTCAATAAACTGTACAAAACTAAATAAAGATACGGTCAATAAACTGTACAAAACTCAATAAAGAAACAGTCAATAAACTGTACAAAACTCAATAAAGAACCAGTCAATAAACTATACAAAACTCAATAAAGAAACAGTCAGTAAACTGTACAAAACTCAATAAAGAACCAGTAAATAAACTGTACAAAACTCAAAAAAGAACCAGGCAATAAACTGTAGAAAACTGAATAAAGAAACTGTCAAAAAACTGTACAAAACTCAATAAAGAATCAGTCAATAAACTGTGCGAAACTGAATAAAGAACCAGTCAATAAACAGAACAAAATTGAACAAAGAACCAGTCAATAAACTATACAAAACTCAATAAAGAACCAGTCAATTAACTGTACAAAACTGAATAAAGAACCAGTCAATAAACTGTACAAAACTGAATAAAGAACCAGTCAATAAACTGTACAAAACTCAATAAAGAAACAGTCAATGAACTGTACAAAACTCAATAAAGAACCAGTCAATAAATTATGCACAAACTCAATAATGAAACAGTCAATAAACTGTACAAAACTCAATAAAGAACCAGTCAATATATTTTACACAAACTCAATAAAGAACCAGTCAATAAACTGTACAAAACTAAATAAAGAAACAGTCAATAAACTGTACAAAACTGAATAAAGACCCAGTCAATAAACTGTACAAAACTCAGTAAAGAACCTGTCAATAACTGTACAAAATTCAATAAAGAAACAGTCAAGAAACTGTACAAAACTAAATAATGAAACAGTCAATAAACTGTACAAAACTCAATAAAGAACAAGTCAATAAACTGTACAAAACTCAATAAAGAACCAGTCAATAAACTGTACAAAACTAAATAAAGAAACAGTCAATAAACTGAACAAAACTCAATAAAGAACCAGTCAATAAACTGTACAAAACTCAATAAAGAACGTGTCAATAAACTGTACAAAACTAAATAAAGAACCAGTCAATAAACTGTAGAAAACTGAATAAAGAACCTGTCAATAAACTGTAGAAAACTGAATAAAGATCCAGTCAATAAATTTTACTCAAACTCAATAAAGAACCAGTCAATAAACTGTACAAAACTAAATAAAGAAACAGTCAATAAACTGTACAAAACTGAACAAAGAACCAGTCATTAAACTGTACAAAACTCAATAAAGAACCAGTCAATAACTGTGCAAAACTCAAATAAAGAAACAGTCAAGAAACTGTACAAAACTCAATAAAGAAACAGTAAATATAACTGTACAAAACTCAATAAAGAACCAGTCAAAAAACTGTACAAAACTCAATAAAGAAACAGTCAAAAAACTGTACAAAACTCGATAAAGAATCAGTCAATAAACTATACAAAACTCAATAAAGACACAGTCAATAAACGGTACAAAACTCAATAAAGAACCATTCAATAAACTGTACTAAACTCAATAAAGAAACAGTCAATAAACTGTACAAAACTCAGTAAAGACCCAGACAATAAACTGTACAAAACTCAATAAAGAAACAGTCAATAAACTGTACAAAACTAAATAAAGAAACATTCACTAAACTGTACAAAACTCAATAAAGAACCAGTCAATAAACTCTACAAAAGTCAATAAAGAACCAGTCAATAAACTGTACAAAACTAAATAAAGAACCAGTCAATAAACTATACAAAACTCAATAAAGATCCAATAAACTGTACAAAAGTCAATAAAGAACCAGTCAGTAAACTGTACAAAATTCAATAAAGAACCAGCCAATAAATTGTACACAAACAAAATAAAAAACCAGTCAATAAACTGTACAAAACTCAATAAAGAACCAGACAATAAACTGTACAAAACTAAATAAAGAAACAGTCAATAAACTGAACAAAACTCAATAAAGAACCAGTCAATAAACTGTACAAAACTCAATAAAGAACCAGTCAATAAACTGTACAAAACTAAATAAAGAACCAGTCAATAAACTGTACCAAACTAAATAAAGAACCAGTCAATAAACTGTAGAAAACTAAATAAAGAAACAGTCAATAAACTGAAAAAAACTCAATAAAGAACCAGTCAATAAACTGTACAAAACTCGATAAAGAACCAGTCAATAAACTGAACAAAACTAAAAAAAGAACCAGTCAATAAACTGTACCAAACTAAATAAAGAACCAGTCAATAAACTGTAGAAAACTGAATAAAGAACCAGTCAATAAACTGTAGAAAACTGAATAAAGAACCAGTCAATAAACTGTACAAACTCAATAAATAAACAGTCAATAAAATGTACAAAACTCAATAAAGAAACAATCAATAAACTGTACAAAACTCAATAAAGAAACAGTCAAGAAACTGTACAAAACTAAATAAAGAAAAAGTCAATAAACTGTACAAAACTCAATAAAGAACCAGTCAATACACTGTACAAAACTGAATAAAGAACCAGTCAATAAACTGTACAAAACTGAATAAAGAACCAGTCAATAAACTGTACAAAACTTAATAAAGAAAGAGTCAATAAACTGTACAAAACTCAATAAAGAACCAGTCAATAAATTGTGCACAAACTCAATAAAGAAACAGTCAATAAACTGTACAAAACTCAATAAAGAACCAGTCAATAAATTTTACACAAACTCAATAAAGAACCAGTCAATAAACTGTACAAAACTAAATAAAGAAACAGTCAATAAACTGTACAAAACTGAATAAAGAACCAGTCAATAAACTGTACAAAACTCAATAAAGAACCAGTCAATAAATTGTGCACAAACTCAATAAAGAAACAGTCAATAAACTGTACAAAACTCAATAAAGAACCAGTCAATATATTTTACACAAACTCAATAAAGAACCAGTCAATAAACTTTACAAAACTCATAAAGAACCAGTCAATAAACTGTACAAAACTAAATAAAGAAACAGTCAATAAACTGAACAAACCTCAATAAAGACCCAGTCAATAAACTGTACAAAACTCAATAAAGAACCAGTCAATAAACTGTACAAAACTAAATAAAGAACAAGTCAATTAACTGTACAAAACTAAATAAAGAACCTGTCAATAAACTGTAGAAAACTGAATAAAGAACCAGTCAATAAACTGTAGAAACCTGAATAAAGAACCAGTCAATAAACTGTACAAACTCAATAAATAAACAGTCAATAAACTGTACAAAACTCAATAAAGAACCAGTCAATAAACTCTACAAAAGTCAATAAAGAACCAGTCAATAAACTGTACAAAACTAAATAAAGAACCAGTCAATAAACTATACAAAACTCAATAAAGATCCAATAAACTGTACAAAAGTCAATAAAGAACCAGTCAGTAAACTGTACAAAATTCAATAAAGAACCAGCCAATAAATTGTACACAAACAAAATAAAAAACCAGTCAATAAACTGTACAAAACTCAATAAAGAACCAGACAATAAACTGTACAAAACTAAATAAAGAAACAGTCAATAAACTGAACAAAACTCAATAAAGAACCAGTCAATAAACTGTACAAAACTCAATAAAGAACCAGTCAATAAACTGTACAAAACTAAATAAAGAACCAGTCAATAAACTGTACCAAACTAAATAAAGAACCAGTCAATAAACTGTAGAAAACTAAATAAAGAAACAGTCAATAAACTGAAAAAAACTCAATAAAGAACCAGTCAATAAACTGTACAAAACTCGATAAAGAACCAGTCAATAAACTGAACAAAACTAAAAAAAGAACCAGTCAATAAACTGTACCAAACTAAATAAAGAACCAGTCAATAAACTGTAGAAAACTGAATAAAGAACCAGTCAATAAACTGTAGAAAACTGAATAAAGAACCAGTCAATAAACTGTACAAACTCAATAAATAAACAGTCAATAAAATGTACAAAACTCAATAAAGAAACAATCAATAAACTGTACAAAACTCAATACAGAAACAGTCAAGAAACTGTACAAAACTTAATAAAGAAAAAGTCAATAAACTGTACAAAACTCAATAAAGAACCAGTCAATACACTGTACAAAACTGAATAAAGAACCAGTCAATAAACTGTACAAAACTAAATAAAGAACCAGTCAATAAACTGTACAAAACTTAATAAAGAAAGAGTCAATAAACTGTACAAAACTCAATAAAGAACCAGTCAATAAATTGTGCACAAACTCAATAAAGAAACAGTCAATAAACTGTACAAAACTCAATAAAGAACCAGTCAATAAATTTTACACAAACTCAATAAAGAACCAGTCAATAAACTGTACAAAACTAAATAAAGAAACAGTCAATAAACTGTACAAAACTGAATAAAGAACCAGTCAATAAACTGTACAAAACTCAATAAAGAACCGGTCGATAAATTATGCACAAACTCAATAAAGAAACAGTCAATAAACTGTACAAAACTCAATAAAGAACCAGTCAATATATTTTACACAAACTCAATAAAGAACCAGTCAATAAACTTTACAAAACTCATAAAGAACCAGTCAATAAACTGTACAAAACTAAATAAAGAAACAGTCAATAAACTGAACAAACCTCAATAAAGACCCAGTCAATAAACTGTACAAAACTCAATAAAGAACCAGTCAATAAACTGTACAAAACTAAATAAAGAACAAGTCAATTAACTGTACAAAACTAAATAAAGAACCTGTCAATAAACTGTAGAAAACTGAATAAAGAACCAGTCAATAAACTGTAGAAACCTGAATAAAGAACCAGTCAATAAACTGTACAAACTCAATAAATAAACAGTCAATAAACTGTACAAAACTCAATAAAGAACCAGTCAATAAATTGTACACAAACTCAATAAAGAAACAGTCAATAAACTGTACAAAACTCAATAAAGAACCAGTCAATAACTGTACAAAACTCAATAAAGAAACAATCAATAAACTGTACAAAACTCAATAAAGAAACAGTCAAGAAACTGTACAAAACTAAATAAAGAAAAAGTCAATAAACTGTACAAAACTCAATAAAGAACCAGTCAATACACTGTACAAAACTGAATAAAGAACCAGTCAATAAACTGTACAAAACTGAATAAAGAACCAGTCAATAAACTGTACAAAACTTAATAAAGAAACAGTCAATAAACTGTACAAAACTCAATAAAGAACCAGTCAATAAATTGTGCACAAACTCAATAAAGAAACAGTCAATAAACTGTACAAAACTCAATAAAGAACCAGTCAATAAATTTTACACAAACTCAATAAAGAACCAGTCAATAAACGGTACAAAACTAAATAAAGAAACAGTCAATAAACTGTACAAAACTGAATAAAGAACCAGTCAATAAACTGTACAAAACTCAATAAAGAACCGGTCGATAAATTATGCACAAACTCAATAACGAAACAGTCAATAAACTGTACAAAACTCAATAAAGAACCAGTCAATATATTTTACACAAACTCAATAAAGAACCAGTCAATAAACTGTACAAAACTAAATAAAGAAACAGTCAATAAACTGTGCAAAACTGAATAAAGAACCAGTCAATAAATTTAACAAAACTCAATAAAGAACCAGTCAATAACTGTACAAAACTCAATAAAGAAACAGTCAAGAAACTGTACAAAACTAAATAATGAAACAGTCAATAAACTGTACAAAACTCAATAAAGAACCAGTCAATAAACTGTACAAAACTCAATAAAGAACCAGTCAATAAACTATACAAAACTAAATAAAGAAACAGTCAATAAACTGAACAAAACTCAATAAAGAACCAGTCAATAAACTGTACAAAACTCAATAAAGAACCAGTCAATAAACTGTACAAAACTCAATAAAGAACCAGGCAATAAACTGTAGAAAACTGAATAAAGAAACTGTCAAAAACTGTACAAAACTCAATAAAGAATCAGTCAATAAGCTATACAAAACTCAATAAAGAAACAGTCAATAAACTGTACAAAAAACTCAATAAAAACCGGTCAATAAACTGTACAAAACTCAATAAAGAACCAGTCAATTAACTGTACAAAACCGAATAAAGAACCAGTCAATAAACTGTACAAAACTCAATAAAGAACCAGTCAATAAACTGTAGAAAACTGAATAAAGAACCAGTCAAAAAACTGTACAAAACTCAATAAATATACAGTCAATAAACTGTACAAAACTCAATAAAGAACCAGTCAATAAACTGTACAAAACTAAATAAAGAAACAGTCAATAAACTGAACAAAACTCAATAAAGAACCAGTCAATAAACTGTACAAAACTCAATAAAGAACCAGTCAATAAACTGTACAAAACTAAATAAAGAACCAGTCAATAAACTGTACCAAACTAAATAAAGAACCAGTCAATAAACTGTAGAAAACTGAATAAAGAACCAGTCAATAAACTGTAGAAAACTGAATAAAGAACCAGTCAATAAACTGTACAAACTCAATAAATAAACAGTCAATAAACTGTACAAAACTCAATAAAGAACCAATCAATAAATTGTACACAAACTCAATAAAGAAACAGTCAATAAACTGTACAAAACTCAATAAAGAACCAGTCAATAACTGTACAAAACTCAATAAAGAAACAATCAATAAACTGTACAAAACTCAATAAAGAAACAGTCAAGAAACTGTACAAAACTAAATAAAGAAAAAGTCAATAAACTGTACAAAACTCAATAAAGAACCAGTCAATATATTTTACACAAACTCAATAAAGAACCAGTCAATAAACTGTACAAAACTCAATAGAGAACCAGTCAATAAACTGTACAAAACTCAAAAAAGAAACAATCAATTAACTGAACAAAACTCAATAAAGACCCAGTCAATAAACTGTCCAAAACTCAATAAAGAAAAAGTCAATAAACTGTACAAAACTCAATAAAGAACCAGTCAATAACTGTACAAAACTCAATAAAGAAACAATCAATAAACTGTACAAAACTCAATAAAGAAACAGTCAAGAAACTGTACAAAACTAAATAAAGAAAAAGTCAATAAACTGTACAAAACTCAATAAAGAACCAGTCAATACACTGTACAAAACTGAATAAAGAACCAGTCAATAAACTGTACAAAACTGAATAAAGAACCAGTCAATAAACTGTACAAAACTTAATAAAGAAACAGTCAATAAACTGTACAAAACTCAATAAAGAACCAGTCAATAAATTGTGCACAAACTCAATAAAGAAACAGTCAATAAACTGTACAAACTCAATAAAGAACCAGTCAATAAATTTTACACAAACTCAATAAAGAACCAGTCAATAAACTGTACAAAACTAAATAAAGAAACAGTCAATAAACTGTACAAAACTTAATAAAGAACCAGTCAATAAACTGTACAAAACTCAATAAAGAACCGGTCGATAAATTATGCACAAACTCAATAAAGAAACAGTCAATAAACTGTACAAAACTCAATAAAGAACCAGTCAATATATTTTACACAAACTCAATAAAGAACCAGTCAATAAACTGTACAAAATATAAATAAAGAAACGGTCAATAAACTGTGCAAAACTGAATAAAGAACCAGTCAATAAATTGTACCAAACTCAATAAAGAACCAGTCAATAACTGTACAAAACTCAATAAAGAAACAGTCAAGAAACTGTTCAAAACTAAATAATGAAACAGTCAATAAACTGTACAAAACTCAATAAAGAACCGGTCGATAAATTATGCACAAACTCAATAAAGAAACAGTCAATAAACTGTACAAAACTCAATAAAGAACCAGTCAATATATTTTACACAAACTCAATAAAGAACCAGTCAATAAACTGTACAAAACTCAATAAAGAACCAGTCAATAAACTGTACAAAACTAAATAAAGAAACAATCAATAAACTGAACAAAACTCAATAAAGACCCAGTCAATAAACTGTACAAAACTCAATAAAGAAAAAGTCAATAAACTGTACAAAACTCAATAAAGAACCAGTCAATAACTGTACAAAACTCAATAAAGAAACAATCAATAAACTGTACAAAACTCAATAAAGAAACAGTCAAGAAACTGTACAAAACTAAATAAAGAAAAAGTCAATAAACTGTACAAAACTCAATAAAGAACCAGTCAATACACTGTACAAAACTGAATAAAGAACCAGTCAATAAACTGTACAAAACTGAATAAAGAACCAGTCAATAAACTGTACAAAACTTAATAAAGAAACAGTCAATAAACTGTACAAAACTCAATAAAGAACCAGTCAATAAATTGTGCACAAACTCAATAAAGAAACAGTCAATAAACTGTACAAAACTCAATAAAGAACCAGTCAATAAATTTTACACAAACTCAATAAAGAAACAATCAATAAACTGTACAAAACTCAATAAAGAAACAGTCAATAAACTGTACAAAACTGAATAAAGAACCAGTCAATAAACTGTACAAAACTCAATAAAGAACCGGTCGATAAATTATGCACAAACTCAATAAAGAAACAGTCAATAAACTGTACAAAACTCAATAAAGAACCAGTCAATATATTTTACACAAACTCAATAAAGAACCAGTCAATAAACTGTACAAAACTAAATAAAGAAACAGTCAATAAACTGTGCAAAACTGAATAAAGACCCAGTCAATAAATTGTACAAAACTCAATAAAGAACCAGTCAATAATTGTACAAAACTCAATAAAGAAACAGTCAAGAAACTGTTCAAAACTAAATAATGAAACAGTCAATAAACTGTACAAAACTCAATAAAGAACCAGTCAATAAACTGTACAAAACTCAATAAAGAACCAGTCAATAAACTGTACAAAACTAAATAAATAAACAGTCAATTAACTGAACAAAACTCAATAAAGAACCAGTCAATAAACTGTACAAAACTCAATAAAGAACCAGTCAATAAACTGTACAAAACTCAATAAAGAACCAGGCAATAAACTGTAGAAAACTGAATAAAGAAACTGTCAAAAACTGTACAAAACTCAATAAAGAATCAGTCAATAAGCTATACAAAACTCAATAAAGAAACAGTCAATAAACTGTACAAAACTCAATAAAAACCGGTCAATAAACTGTACAAAACTCAATAAGGAAACAGTCAATTAACTGTACAAAACTAAATAAAGAAACAGTCAATAAACTGTACAAAACTCAATAAAGAACCAGTCAATAAACTGTACAAAACTCAATAAAGAACCACTCAATTAACTGTACAAAACCGAATAAAGAACCAGTCAATAAACTGTACAACACTCAATAAATAACCACTCAATTAACTGTACAAAACCGAATAAAGAACCAGTCAATAAACTGTACAACACTCAATAAATAACCAGTCAATAAACTGTAGAAAACTGAATAAAGAAACAGTCAATAAACTGTACAAAACTCAGTAAAAAACCGGTCAATAAACTGTACAAAACTCAATAAAGAAACAGTCAATAAACTGTACAAAACTAAATAAAGAAACAGTCAATAAACTGTACAAAACTCAATAAAGAACCAGTCAATAAACTGTACAAAACTCAATAAAGAACCAGTCAATTAACTGTACAAAACCGAATAAAGAACCAGTCAATAAACTGTACACAACTGAATAAAGAACCAGTCAATAAACTGTACAAAACTCAATAAAGAAACAGTCAAGAAACTGTACAAAACTAAATAATGAAACAGTCAATAAACTGTACAAAACTCAATAAAGAACCAGTCAATAAACTGTACAAAACACAATAAAGAACCAGTCAATAAACTGTACAAAACTAAATAAAAGAAACAGTCAATAAACTGAACAAAACTCAATAAAGAACCAGTCAATAAACTGTGCAAAACTCAATAAAGAACCAGTCAATAAACTGTACAAAACTCAATAAAGAACCAGGAAATAAACTGTAGAAAACTGAATAAAGAAACTGTCAAAAAACTGTACAAAACTCAATAAAGAATCAGTCAATAAGCTATACAAAACTCAATAAAGAAACAGTCAAGAAACTGTTCAAAACTAAATAATGAAACAGTCAATAAACTGTACAAAACTCAATAAAGAACCGGTCGATAAATTATGCACAAACTCAATAAAGAAACAGTCAATAAACTGTACAAAACTCAATAAAGAACCAGTCAATATATTTTACACAAACTCAATAAAGAACCAGTCAATAAACTGTACAAAACTCAATAAAGAACCAGTCAATAAACTGTACAAAACTAAATAAAGAAACAATCAAGAAACTGAACAAAACTCAATAAAGACCCAGTCAATAAACTGTACAAAACTCAATAAAGAAAAAGTCAATAAACTGTACAAAACTCAATAAAGACCCAGTCAATAACTGTACAAAACTCAATAAAGAAACAATCAATAAACTGTACAAAACTCAATAAAGAAAGAGTCAAGAAACTGTACAAAACTAAATTTAAAAAAAGTCAATAAACTGTACAAAACTCAATAAAGAACCAGTCAATACACTGTACAAAACTGAATAAAGAACCAGTCAATAAACTGTACAAAACTGAATAAAGAACCAGTCAATAAACTGTACAAAACTTAATAAAGAAACTGTCAATAAACTGTACAAAACTCAATAAAGAACCAGTCAATAAATTGTACACAAACTCAATAAAGAAACAGTCAATAAACTGTACAAAACTCAATAAAGAACCAGTCAATAAATTTTACACAAACTCAATAAAGAACCAGTCAATAAACTGTACAAAACTAAATAAAGAAACAGTCAATAAACTGTACAAAACTGAATAAAGAACCAGTCAATAAACTGTACAAAACTCAATAAAGAACCGGTCGATAAATTATGCACAAACTCAATAAAGAAACAGTCAATAAACTGTACAAAACTCAATAAAGAACCAGTCAATATATTTTACACAAACTCATTAAAGAACCAGTCAATAAACTGTACAAAACTAAATAAAGAAACAGTCAATAAACTGTGCAAAACTGAATAAAGAACCAGTCAATAAATTGTACAAAACTCAATAAAGAACCAGTAAATAACTGTACAAAACTCAATAAAGAAACAGTCAAGAAACTGTTCAAAACTAAATAATGAAACAGTCAATAAACTGTACAAAACTCATTAAAGAACCAGTCAATAAACTGTACAAAACTCAATAAAGAACCAGTCAATAAACTGTACAAAACTAAATAAAGAAACAGTCAATAAACTGAACAAAACTCAATAAAGAACCAATCAATAAACTGTACAAAACTCAATAAAGAACCAGTCAATAAACTGTACAAAACTCAATAAAGAACCAGGCAATAAACTGTAGAAAACTGAATAAAGAAACTGTCAAAAACTGTACAAAACTCAATAAAGAATCAGTCAATAAGCCATACAAAACTCAATAAAGAAACAGTAAATAAACTGTACAAAACTCAATAAAAACCGGTCAATAAACTGTACAAAACTCAATGAGGAAACAGTCAATTAACTGTACAAAACTAAATAAAGAAACAGTCAATAAACTGTACAAAACTCAATAAAGAACCAGTCAATAAACTGTACAAAACTCAATAAAGAACCAGTCAATTAACTGTACAAAACCGAATAAAGAACCAGTCAATAAACTGTACAACACTCAATAAAGAACCAGTCAATAAACTGTAGAAAACTGAATAAAGAACCAGTCAAAAAACTGTACAAAACTCAATAAATAAACAGTCAATAAACTGTACAAAACTCAATAAAGATCCAGTCAATAAATTGTGCACAAACTCAATAAAGAACCAGTCAATAAACTGTACAAAACTCAATAAAAAACCGGCCAATAAACTGTACAAAACTCAATAAAGAAACAGTCAATAAACTGTACAAAACTAAATAAAGAAACAGTCAATAAACTGTACAAAACTCAATAAAGAACCAGTCAATAAACTGTACAAAACTCATTAAAGAACCAGTCAATTAACTGTACAAAACCGATTAAAGAACCAGTCAATAAACTGTACACAACTGAATAAAGAACCAGTCAATAAACTGTACAAAACTCAATAAAGAAACAGTCTTGAAACTGTACAAAACTAAATAATGAAACAGTCAATAAACTGTACAAAACTCAATAAAGAACCAGTCAATAAACTGTACAAAACTCAATAAAGAACCAGTCAATAAACTGTACAAAACTAAATAAAGAAACAGTCAATAAACTGAACAAAACTCAATAAAGAACCAGTCAATAAACTGTACAAAACTCAATAAAGAACCAGTCAATAAACTGTACAAAACTCAATAAAGAACCAGGAAATAAACTGTAGAAAACTGAATAAAGAAACTGTCAAAAAACTGTACAAAACTCAATAAAGAATCAGTCAATAAGCTATACAAAACTCAATAAAGAAACAGTCAATAAACTGTACAAAACTCAATAAAGAACCAGTCAATAAACTGTACAAAACTCAAAAAAGAACCAGTCAATAAACTGTAGAAAACTGAATAAAGAACCAGTCAATAAACTGTACAAAACTCAATAAATAAACAGTCAATAAACTGTACAAAACTCAATAAAGAAACAGTCAATAAACTGTACAAAACTAAATAAAGAAACAGTCAATAAACTGTACAAAACTCAATAAAGAACCAGTCAATAAACTGTACAAAATTCAATAAAGAACCAGTCAATAAACTGTACAAAACTGAATAAAGAACCAGTCAATAAACTGTACAAAACTTAATAAAGAAACAGTCAATAAACTGTACAAAACTCAATGAAGAACCAGTCAATAAATTGTGCACAAACTCAATAAAGAAACAGTCAATAAACTGTACAAAACTCAATAAAGAACCAGTCAATAAATTTTACACAAACTCAATAAAGAACCAGTCAATAAACTGTACAAAACTCATTAAAGAACCAGTCAATTAACTGTACAAAACCGAATAAAGAACCAGTCAATAAACTGTACACAACTGAATAAAGAACCAGTCAATAAACTGTACAAAACTCAATAAAGAAACAGTCTTGAAACTGTACAAAACTAAATAATGAAACAGTCAATAAACTGTACAAAACTCAATAAAGAACCAGTCAATAAACTGTACAAAACTCAATAAAGAACCAGTCAATAAACTGTACAAAACTAAATAAAGAAACAGTCAATAAACTGAACAAAACTCAATAAAGAACCAGTCAATAAACTGTACAAAACTCAATAAAGAACCAGTCAATAAACTGTACAAAACTCAATAAAGAACCAGGAAATAAACTGTAGAAAACTGAATAAAGAAACTGTCAAAAAACTGTACAAAACTCAATAAAGAATCAGTCAATAAGCTATACAAAACTCAATAAAGAAACAGTCAATAAACTGTACAAAACTCAATAAAGAACCAGTCAATAAACTGTACAAAACTCAAAAAAGAACCAGTCAATAAACTGTAGAAAACTGAATAAAGAACCAGTCAATAAACTGTACAAAACTCAATAAATAAACAGTCAATAAACTGTACAAAACTCAATAAAGAAACAGTCAATAAACTGTACAAAACTAAATAAAGAAACAGTCAATAAACTGTACAAAACTCAATAAAGAACCAGTCAATAAACTGTACAAAATTCAATAAAGAACCAGTCAATAAACTGTACAAAACTGAATAAAGAACCAGTCAATAAACTGTACAAAACTTAATAAAGAAACAGTCAATAAACTGTACAAAACTCAATGAAGAACCAGTCAATAAATTGTGCACAAACTCAATAAAGAAACAGTCAATAAACTGTACAAAACTCAATAAAGAACCAGTCAATAAATTTTACACAAACTCAATAAAGAACCAGTCAATAAACTGTACAAAACTAAATAAAGAAACAGTCAATAAACTGTACAAAACTGAATAAAGAACCAGTCAATAAACTGTACAAAACTCAATAAAGAACCGGTCGATAAATTATGCACAAACTCAATAAAGAAACAGTCAATAAACTGTACAAAACTCAATAAAGAACCAGTCAATATATTTTACACAAACTCAATAAAGAACCAGTCAATAAACTGTACAAAACTCAATAAAGAACCAGTCAATAAACTGTACAAAACTAAATAAAGAAACAGTCAATAAACTGAACAAAACTCAATAAAGAACCAGTCAATAAACTGTACAAAACTCAATAAAGAACCAGTCAATAAACTGTACAAAACTAAATAAAGAACCAGTCAATAAACTGTACAAAACACAATAAAGAACCAGTCAATAAACTGTAGAAAACTGAATAAAGAACCAGTTAATAAACTGTACAAAACCGAATAAAGAACCAGTCAATAAACTGTACAAAACTGAATAAAGAAACAGTCAATAAACTGTACAAAACTCAATAAAGAACCAGTCAATAAATTGTGCACAAACTCAATAAAGAAACAGTCAATAAACTGTACAAAACTCAATAAAGAACCAGTCAATAACTGTACAAAACTCAATAAAGAACCAGTCAATAAATTGTACAAAACTCAATAAAGAACCAGTCAATAAACTGTAGAAAACTGAATAAAGAACCAGTCAATAACTGTGCAAAACTCAATAAAGAAACAGTCAAGAAACTGTACAAAACTCAATAAAGAAACAGTAAATATAACTGTACAAAACTCAATAAAGAACCAGTCAAAAAACTGTACAAAACTCAATAAAGAAACAGTCAAAAAACTGTACAAAACTCGATAAAGAATCAGTCAATAAACTATACAAAACTCAATAAAGACACAGTCAATAAACGGTACAAAACTCAATAAAGAAACAGTCAAGAAACTGTTCAAAACTAAATAATGAAACAGTCAATAAACTGTACAAAACTCAATAAAGAACCGGTCGATAAATTATGCACAAACTCAATAAAGAAACAGTCAATAAACTGTACAAAACTCGATAAATTATGCACAAACTCAATAAAGAAACAGTCAATAAACTGTACAAAACTCAATAAAGAACCAGTCAATATATTTTACACAAACTCAATAAAGAACCAGTCAATAAACTGTACAAAACTCAATAAAGAACCAGTCAATAAACTGTACAAAACTAAATAAAGAAACAATCAATTAACTGAACAAAACTCAATAAAGACCCAGTCAATAAACTGTACAAAACTCATTAAAGAAAAAGTCAATAAACTGTACAAAACTCAATAAAGAACCAGTCAATAACTGTACAAAACTCAATAAAGAAACAATCAATAAACTGTACAAAACTCAATAAAGAAACAGTCAAGAAACTGTACAAAACTAAATAAAGAAAAAGTCAATAAACTGTACAAAACTCAATAAAGAACCAGTCAATACACTGTACAAAACTGAATAAAGAACCAGTCAATAAACTGTACAAAACTGAATAAAGAACCAGTCAATAAACTGTACAAAACTTAATAAAGAAACAGTCAATAAACTGTACAAAACTCAATAAAGAACCAGTCAATAAATTGTGCACAAACTCAATAAAGAAACAGTCAATAAACTGTACAAAACTCAATAAAGAACCAGTCAATAAATTTTACACAAACTCAATAAAGAACCAGTCAATAAACTGTACAAAACTAAATAAAGAAACAGTCAATAAACTGTACAAAACGGAATAAAGAACCAGTCAATAAACTGTACAAAACTCAATAAAGAACCGGTCGATAAATTATGCACAAACTCAATAAAGAAACAGTCAATAAACTGTACAAAACTCAATAAAGAACCAGTCAATATATTTTACACAAACTCAATAAAGAACCAGTCAATAAACTGTACAAAACTAAATAAAGAAACAGTCAATAAACTGTGCAAAACTGAATAAAGAACCAGTCAATAAATTGTACAAAACTCAATAAAGAACCAGTCAATAACTGTACAAAACTCAATAAAGAAACAGTCAAGAAACTGTTCAAAACTAAATAATGAAACAGTCAATAAACTGTACAAAACTCAATAAAGAACCAGTCAATAAACTGTACAAAACTCAATAAAGAACCAGTCAATAAACTGTACAAAACTAAATAAAGAAACAGTCAATAAACTGAACAAAACTCAATAAAGAACCAGTCAATAAACTGTACAAAACTCAATAAAGAACCAGTCAATAAACTGTACAAAACTCAATAAAGAACCAGGCAATAAACTGTAGAAAACTGAATAAAGAAACTGTCAAAAACTGTACAAAACTCAATAAAGAATCAGTCAATAAGCTATACAAAACTCAATAAAGAATCAGTCAATAAACTGTACAAAACTCAATAAAAACCGGTCAATAAACTGTACAAAACTCAATAAGGAAACAGTCAATTAACTGTACAAAACTAAATAAAGAAACAGTCAATAAACTGTACAAAACTGAATAAAGAACCAGTCAATAAACTGTACAAAACTCAATAAAGAACCAGTCAATTAACTGTACAAAACCGAATAAAGAACCAGTCAATAAACTGTACAACACTCAATAAAGAACCAGTCAATAAACTGTAGAAAACTGAATAAAGAACCAGTCAAAAAACTGTACAAAACTCAATAAATAAACAGTCAATAAACTGTACAAAACTCAATAAAGATCCAGTCAATAAATTGTGCACAAACTCAATAAAGAAACAGTCAATAAACTGTACAAAACTCAATAAAAAACCGGTCAATAAACTGTACAAAACTAAATAAAGAAACAGTCAATAAACTGTACAAAACTCAATAAAGAACCAGTCAATAAACTGTACAAAACTCAATAAAGAACCAGTCAATTAACTGTACAAAACCGAATAAAGAACCGGTCAATAAACTGTACACAACTGAATACAGAACCAGTCAATAAACTGTACAAAACTCTATAAAGAAACAGTCAAGAAACTGTACAAAACTAAATAATGAAACAGTCAATAAACTGTACAAAACTCAATAAAGAACCAGTCAATAAACTGTACAAAACACAATAAAGAACCAGTCAATAAACTGTACAAAACTAAATAAAGAAACAGTCAATAAACTGAACAAAACTCAATAAAGAACCAGTCAATAAACTGTACAAAACTCAATAAAGAACCAGTCAACAAACTGTACAAAACTCAATAAAGAACCAGGAAATAAACTGTAGAAAACTGAATAAAGAAACTGTCAAAAAACTGTACAAAACTCAATAAAGAACCAGTCAATAAACTGTACAAAACTCAATAAAGAACCAGGCAATAAACTGTAGAAAACTGAATAAAGAAACTGTCAAAAACTGTACAAAACTCAATAAAGAATCAGTCAATAAGCTATACAAAACTCAATAAAGAATCAGTCAATAAACTGTACAAAACTCAATAAAAACCGGTCAATAAACTGTACAAAACTCAATAAGGAAACAGTCAATTAACTGTACAAAACTAAATAAAGAAACAGTCAATAAACTGTACAAAACTGAATAAAGAACCAGTAAATAAACTGTACAAAACTCAATAAAGAACCAGTCAATTAACGGTACAAAACCGAATAAAGAACCAGTCAATAAACTGTACAACACTCAATAAAGAACCAGTCAATAAACTGTAGAAAACTGAATAAAGAACCAGTCAAAAAACTGTACAAAACTAAATAAATAAACAGTCAATAAACTGTACAAAACTCAATAAAGATCCAGTCAATAAATTGTGCACAAACTCAATAAAGAAACAGTCAATAAACTGTACAAAACTCAATAAAAAACCGGTCAATAAACTGTACAAAACTAAATAAAGAAACAGTCAATAAACTGTACAAAACTCAATAAAGAACCAGTCAATAAACTGTACAAAACTCAATAAAGAACCAGTCAATTAACTGTACAAAACCGAATAAAGAACCGGTCAATAAACTGTACACAACTGAATACAGAACCAGTCAATAAACTGTACAAAACTCAATAAAGAAACAGTCAAGAAACTGTACAAAACTAAATAATGAAACAGTCAATAAACTGTACAAAACTCAATAAAGAACCAGTCAATAAACTGTACAAAACACAATAAAGAACCAGTCAATAAACTGTACAAAACTAAATAAAGAAACAGTCAATAAACTGAACAAAACTCAATAAAGAACCAGTCAATAAACTGTACAAAACTCAATAAAGAACCAGTCAACAAACTGTACAAAACTCAATAAAGAATCAGTCAATAAGCTATACAAAACTCAATAAAGAAACAGTCAATAAACTGTAAAAAACTCAATAAAGAACCAGTCAATATATTTTACACAAACTCAATAAAGAACCAGTCAATAAACTGTACAAAACTAAATAAAGAAACAGTCATTAAACTGTGTAAAACTGAATAAAGAACCAGTCAATAAATTGTACAAAACTCAATAAAGAACCAGTCAATAACTGCACAAAACTCAATAAAGAAACAGTCAAGAAACTGTTCAAAACTAAATAATGAAACAGTCAATAAACTGTACAAAACTCAATAAAGAACCGGTCGATAAATTATGCACAAACTCAATAAAGAAACAGTCAATAAACTGTACAAAACTCAATAAAGAACCAGTCAATATATTTTACACAAACTCAATAAAGAACCAGTCAATAAACTGTACAAAACTCAATAAAGAACCAGTCAATAAACTGTACAAAACTAAATAAAGAAACAATCAAGAAACTGAACAAAACTCAATAAAGACCCAGTCAATAAACTGTACAAAACTCAATAAAGAAAAAGTCAATAAACTGTACAAAACTCAATAAAGAACCAGTCAATAACTGTACAAAACTCAATAAAGAAACAATCAATAAACTGTACAAAACTAAATAAAGAAACAGTCAAGAAACTGTACAAAACTAAATAAAGAAAAAGTCAATAAACTGTACAAAACTCAATAAAGAACCAGTCAATACACTGTACAAAACTGAATAAAGAACCAGTCAATAAACTGTACAAAACTGAATAAAGAACCAGTCAATAAACTGTACAAAACTTAATAAAGAAACAGTCAATAAACTGTACAAAACTCAATAAAGAACCAGTCAATAAATTGTGCACAAACTCAATAAAGAAACAGTCAATAAACTGTACAAAACTCAATAAAGAACCAGTCAATAAATTTTACACAAACTCAATAAAGAACCAGTCAATAAACTGTACAAAACTAAATAAAGAAACAGTCAATAAACTGTACAAAACTGAATAAAGAACCAGTCAATAAACTGTACAAAACTTAATAAAGAACCGGTCGATAAATTATGCACAAACTCAATAAAGAAACAGTCAATAAACTGTACAAAACTCAATAAAGAACCAGTCAATATATTTTACATAAACTCAATAAAGAACCAGTCAATAAACTGTACAAAACTAAATAAAGAAACAGTCAATCAACTGTGCAAAACTGAATAAAGAACCAGTCAATAAATTGTACAAAACTCAATAAAGAACCAGTCAATAACTGTACAAAACTCAATAAAGAAACAGTCAAGAAACTGTTCAAAACTAAATAATGAAACAGTCAATAAACTGTACAAAACTCATTAAAGAACCAGTCAATAAACTGTACAAAACTCAATAAAGAACCAGTCAATAAACTGTACAAAACTAAATAAAGAAACAGTCAATAAACTGAACAAAACTCAATAAAGAACCAATCAATAAACTGTACAAAACTCAATAAAGAACCAGTCAATAAACTGTACAAAACTCAATAAAGAACCAGGCAATAAACTGTAGAAAACTGAATAAAGAAACTGTCAAAAACTGTACAAAACTCAATAAAGAATCAGTCAATAAGCAATACAAAACTCAATAAAGAAACAGTCAATAAACTGTACAAAACTCAATAAAAACCGGTCAATAAACTGTACAAAACTCAATAAGGAAACAGTCAATTAACTGTACAAAACTAAATAAAGAAACAGTCAATAAACTGTACAAAACTCAATAAAGAACCAGTCAATAAACTGTACAAAACTCAATAAAGAACCAGTCAATTAACTGTACAAAACCGAATAAAGAACCAGTCAATAAACTGTACAACACTCAATAAAGAACCAGTCAATAAACTGTAGAAAACTGAATAAAGAACCAGTCAAAAAACTGTACAAAACTCAATAAATAAACAGTCAATAAACTGTACAAAACTCAATAAAGATCCAGTCAATAAATTGTGCACAAACTCAATAAAGAAACAGTCAATAAACTGTACAAAACTCAATAAAAAACCGGCCAATAAACTGTACAAAACTCAATAAAGAAACAGTCAATAAACTGTACAAAACTACATAAAGAAACAGTCAATAAACTGTACAAAACTCAATAAAGAACCAGTCAATAAACTGTACAAAACTCATTAAAGAACCAGTCAATTAACTGTACAAAACCGAATAAAGAACCAGTCAATAAACTGTACACAACTGAATAAAGAACCAGTCAATAAACTGTACAAAACTAAATAAAGAAACAGTCTTGAAACTGTACAAAACTAAATAATGAAACAGTCAATAAACTGTACAAAACTCAATAAAGAACCAGTCAATAAACTGTACAAAACTCAATAAAGAACCAGTCAATAAACTGTACAAAACTAAATAAAGAAACAGTCAATAAACTGAACAAAACTCAATAAAGAACCAGTCAATAAACTGTACAAAACTCAATAAAGAACCAGTCAATAAACTGTACAAAACTCAATAAAGAACCAGGAAATAAACTGTAGAAAACTGAATAAAGAAACTGTCAAAAAACTGTACAAAACTCAATAAAGAATCAGTCAATAAGCTATACAAAACTCAATAAAGAAACAGTCAATAAACTGTACAAAACTCAATAATAAACCAGTCAATAAACTGTACAAAACTCAAAAAAGAACCAGTCAATAAACTGTAGAGAACTGAATAAAGAACCAGTCAATAAACTGTACAAAACTCAATAAATAAACAGTCAATAAACTGTACAAAACTCAATAAAGAAACAGTCAATAAACTGTACAAAACTAAATAAAGAAACAGTCAATAAACTGTACAAAACTCAATAAAGAACCAGTCATTAACTGTACAAAATTCAATAAAGAACCAGTCAATTAACTGTACAAAACCGAATAAAGAACCAGTCAATAAACTGTACAAAACTGAATAAAGAACCAGTCAATAAACTGTACACAATTCAATAAAGAAACGGTCAATAAACTGTACAAAACTCAATAAAGAACCAGTCAATGAATTGTGCACAAACTCAATAAAGAAACAGTCAATAAACTCTACAAAACTCAATAAAGAACCAGTCAATACATTTTACACAAACTCAATAAAGAACCAGTCAATTAACTGTACAAAACCGAATAAAGAACCAGTCAATAAACTGTACAACACTCAATAAAGAACCAGTCAATAAACTGTAGAAAACTGAATAAAGAACCAGTCAAAAAACTGTACAAAACTCAATAAATAAACAGTCAATAAACTGTACAAAACTCAATAAAGATCCAGTCAATAAATTGTGCACAAACTCAATAAAGAAACAGTCAATAAACTGTACAAAACTCAATAAAAAACCGGCCAATAAACTGTACAAAACTCAATAAAGAAACAGTCAATAAACTGTACAAAACTAAATAAAGAAACAGTCAATAAACTGTACAAAACTCAATAAAGAACCAGTCAATAAACTGTACAAAACTCACTAAAGAACCAGTCAATTAACTGTACAAAACCGAATAAAGAACCAGTCAATAAACTGTACACAACTGAATAAAGAACCAGTCAATAAACTGTACAAAACTCAATAAAGAACCAGTCAATAAACTGTACAAAACTCAAAAAAGAACCAGTCAATAAACTGTAGAAAACTGAATAAAGAACCAGTCAATAAACTGTACAAAACTCAATAAATAAACAGTCAATAAACTGTACAAAACTCAATAAAGAAACAGTCAATAAACTGTACAAAACTAAATAAAGAACCAGTCAATAAACTGTACAAAACTCAATAAAGAACCAGTCAATAAACTGTACAAAATTCAATAAAGAACCAGTCAATTAACTGTACAAAACCGAATAAAGAACCAGTCAATAAACTGTACAAAACTGAATAAAGAACCAGTCAATAAACTGTACACAATTCAATAAAGAAACGGTCAATAAACTGTACAAAACTCAATAAAGAACCAGTCAATGAATTGTGCACAAACTCAATAAAGAAACAGTCAATAAACTCTACAAAACTCAATAAAGAACCAGTCAATACATTTTACACAAACTCAATAAAGAACCAGTCAATTAACTGTACAAAACCGAATAAAGAACCAGTCTATAAACTGTACAACACTCAATAAAGAACCAGTCAATAAACTGTAGAAAACTGAATAAAGAACCAGTCAAAAAACTGTACAAAACTCAATAAATAAACAGTCAATAAACTGTACAAAACTCAATAAAGATCCAGTCAATAAATTGTGCACAAACTCAATAAAGAAACAGTCAATAAACTGTACAAAACTCAATAAAAAACCGGCCAATAAACTGTACAAAACTCAATAAAGAAACAGTCAATAAACTGTACAAAACTAAATAAAGAAACAGTCAATAAACTGTACAAAACTCAATAAAGAACCAGTCAATAAACTGTACAAAACTCATTAAAGAACCAGTCAATTAACTGTACAAAACCGAATAAAGAACCAGTCAATAAACTGTACACAACTGAATAAAGAACCAGTCAATAAACTGTACAAAACTCAATAAAGAAACAGTCTTGAAACTGTACAAAACTAAATAATGAAACAGTCAATAAACTGTACAAAACTCAATAAAGAACCAGTCAATAAACTGTACAAAACTCAATAAAGAACCAGTCAATAAACTGTACAAAACTAAATAAAGAAACAGTCAATAAACTGAACAAAACTCAATAAAGAACCAGTCAATAAACTGTACAAAACTCAATAAAGAACCAGTCAATAAACTGTACAAAACTCAATAAAGAACCAGGAAATAAACTGTAGAAAACTGAATAAAGAAACTGTTAAAAAACTGTACAAAACTCAATAAAGAATCAGTCAATAAGCTATACAAAACTCAATAAAGAAACAGTCAATAAACTGTACAAAACTCAATAAAGAACCAGTCAATAAACTGTACAAAACTCAAAAAAGAACCAGTCAATAAACTGTAGAAAACTGAATAAAGAACCAGTCAATAAACTGTACAAAACTCAATAAATAAACAGTCAATAAACTGTACAAAACTCAATAAAGAAACAGTCAATAAACTGTACAAAACTAAATAAAGAAACAGTCAATAAACTGTACAAAACTCAATAAAGAACCAGTCAATAAACTGTAGAAAATTCAATAAAGAACCAGTCAATTAACTGTACAAAACCGAATAAAGAACCAGTCAATAAACTGTACAAAACTGAATAAAGAACCAGTCAATAAACTGTACACAATTCAATAAAGAAACGGTCAATAAACTGTACAAAACTCAATAAAGAACCAGTCAATGAATTGTGCACAAACTCAATAAAGAAACAGTCAATAAACTCTACAAAACTCAATAAAGAACCAGTCAATACATTTTACACAAACTCAATAAAGAACCAGTCAATTAACTGTACAAAACCGAATAAAGAACCAGTCAATAAACTGTACAACACTCAATAAAGAACCAGTCAATAAACTGTAGAAAACTGAATAAAGAACCAGTCAAAAAACTGTACAAAACTCAATAAATAAACAGTCAATAAACTGTACAAAACTCAATAAAGATCCAGTCAATAAATTGCGCACAAACTCAATAAAGAAACAGTCAATAAACTGTACAAAACTCAATAAAAAACCGGCCAATAAACTGTACAAAACTCAATAAAGAAACAGTCAATAAACTGTACAAAACTAAATAAAGAAACAGTCAATAAACTGTACAAAACTCAATAAAGAACCAGTCAATAAACTGTACAAAACTCATTAAAGAACCAGTCAATTAACTGTACAAAACCGAATAAAGAACCAATCAATAAACTGTACACAACTGAATAAAGAACCAGTCAATAAACTGTACAAAACTCAATAAAGAACCAGTCAATAAACTGTACAAAACTCAAAAAAGAACCAGTCAATAAACTGTAGAAAACTGAATAAAGAACCAGTCAATAAACTGTACAAAACTCAATAAATAAACAGTCAATAAACTGTACAAAACTCAATAAAGAACCAGTCAATAAACTGTACAAAACTAAATAAAGAAACAGTCAATAAACTGTACAAAACTCAATAAAGAACCAGTCAATAAACTGTACAAAATTCAATAAAGAACCAGTCAATTAACTGCACAAAACCGAATAAAGAACCAGTCAATAAACTGTACAAAACTGAATAAAGAACCAGTCAATAAACTGTACACAATTCAATAAAGAAACGGTCAATAAACTGTACAAAACTCAATAAAGAACCAGTCAATGAATTGTGCACAAACTCAATAAAGAAACAGTCAATAAACTCTACAAAACTCAATAAAGAACGAGTCAATACATTTTACACAAACTCAATAAAGAACCAGTCAATTAACTGTACAAAACGGAATAAAGAACCAGTCAATAAACTGTACAACACTCAATAAAGAACCAGTCAATAAACTGTAGAAAACTGAATAAAGAACCAGTCAAAAAACTGTACAAAACTCAATAAATAAACAGTCAATAAACTGTACAAAACTCAATAAAGATCCAGTCAATAAATTGTGCACAAACTCAATAAAAATAAAGAAACAGTCAATAAACTGTACAAGACTCAATAAAAAACCGGCCAATAAACTGTACAAAACTCAATAAAGAAACAGTCAATAAACTGTACAAAACAAAATAAAGAAACAGTCAATAAACTGTACAAAACTCAATAAAGAACCAGTCAATAAACTGTACAAAACTCATTAAAGAACCAGTCAATTAACTGTACAAAACCGAATAAAGAACCAGTCAATAAACTGTACACAACTGAATAAAGAACCAGTCAATAAACTGTACAAAACTCAATAAAGAAACAGTCTTGAAACTGTACAAAACTAAATAATGAAACAGTCAATAAACTGTACAAAACTCAATAAAGAACCAGTCAATAAACTGTACAAAACTCAATAAAGAACCAGTCAATAAACTGTACAAAACTAAATAAAGAAACAGTCAATAAACTGAACAAAACTCAATAAAGAACCAGTCAATAAACTGTACAAAACTCAATAAAGAACCAGTCAATAAACTGTACAAAACTCAATAAAGAACCAGGAAATAAACTGTAGAAAACTGAATAAAGAAACTGTCAAAAAACTGTACAAAACTCAATAAAGAATCAGTCAATAAGCTATACAAAAGTAAATAAAGAAACAGTCAATAAACTGTACAAAACTCAATAAAGAACCAGTCAATAAACTGTACAAAACTCAAAAAAGAACCAGTCAATAAACTGTAGAAAACTGAATAAAGAACCAGTCAATAAACTGTACAAAACTCAATAAATAAACAGTCAATAAACTGTACAAAACTAAATAAAGAAACAGTCAATAAACTGTACAAAACTCAATAAAGAACCAGTCAATAAACTGTACAAAATTCAATAAAGAACCAGTCAATTAACTGTACAAAACCGAATAAAGAACCAGTCAATAAACTGTACAAAACTGAATAAAGAACCAGTCAATAAACTGTACACAATTCAATAAAGAAACGGTCAATAAACTGTGCAAAACTCAATAAAGAACCAGTCAATGAATTGTGCACAAACTCAATAAAGAAACAGTCAATAAACTCTACAAAACTCAATAAAGAACCAGTCAATACATTTTACACAAACTCAATAAAGAACCAGTCAATAAACTGTACAAAACTAAATAATGAAAGAGTCAAAAAACTGTACAAAACTGAATAAAGAACCAGTCAATAAACTGTACAAAGCAGAATAAAGAACCAGTCAATAAACTGTACAAAACTGAATAAAGAAACAGTCAATAAACTGTACAAAACTCAATAAAGAACCAATCAATAAATTGTGCACAAACTCAATAAAGAAACAGTCAATAAACTGTACAAAACACAATAAAGAACCAGTCAATAACTGTACAAAACTCAATAAAGAAACAATCAATAAACTGTATAAAACTCAATAAAGAAACAGTCAAGAAACTGTACAAAACTAAATAAAGAAAAAGTCAATAAACTGTACAAAACTCAATAAAGAACCAGTCAATACACTGTACAAAACTGAATAAAGAACCAGTCAATAAACTGTACAAAACTGAATAAAGAACCAGTCAATAAACTGTACAAAACTTAATAAAGAAACAGTCAATAAACTGTGCAAAACTCAATGAAGAACCAGTCAATAAATTGTGCACAAACTCAATAAAGAAACAGTCAATAAACTGTACAAAACTCATAAAAGAACCAGTCAATAAATTTTACACAAACTCAATAAAGAACCAGTCAATAAACTGTACAAAACCGAATAAAGAACCAGTCAATAAACTGTACAAAACTGAATAAAGAACCAGTCAATAAACTGTACACAATTCAATAAAGAAACGGTCAATAAACTGTACAAAACTCAATAAAGAACCAGTCAATGAATTGTGCACAAACTCAATAAAGAAACAGTCAATAAACTCTACAAAACTCAATAAAGAACCAGTCAATACATTTTACACAAACTCAATAAAGAACCAGTCAATAAACTGTACAAAACTAAATAATGAAACAGTCAAAAAACTGTACAAAACTGAATAAAGAACCAGTCAATAAACTGTACAAAGCAGAATAAAGAACCAGTCAATAAACTGTACAAAACTGAATAAAGAAACAGTCAATAAACTGTACAAAACTCAATAAAGAACCAATCAATAAATTGTGCACAAACTCAATAAAGAAACAGTCAATAAACTGTACAAAACACAATAAAGAACCAGTCAATAACTGTACAAAACTCAATAAAGAAACAATCAATAAACTGTATAAAACTCAATAAAGAAACAGTCAAGAAACTGTACAAAACTAAATAAAGAAAAAGTCAATAAACTGTACAAAACTCAATAAAGAACCAGTCAATACACTGTACAAAACTGAATAAAGAACCAGTCAATAAACTGTACAAAACTGAATAAAGAACCAGTCAATAAACTGTACAAAACTTAATAAAGAAACAGTCAATAAACTGTGCAAAACTCAATGAAGAACCAGTCAATAAATTGTGCACAAACTCAATAAAGAAACAGTCAATAAACTGTACAAAACTCATAAAAGAACCAGTCAATAAATTTTACACAAACTCAATAAAGAACCAGTCAATAAACTGTACAAAACTAAATAAAGAAACAGTCAATAAACTGTACAAAACTGAATAAAGAACCAGTCAATAAACTGTACAAAACTCAATAAAGAACCGGTCGATAAATTATGCACAAACTCAATAAAGAAACAGTCAATAAACTGTACAAAACTCAATAAAGAACCAGTCAATATATTTTACACAAACTCAATAAAGAACCAGTCAATAAACTGTACAAAACTCAATAAAGAACCAGTCAATAAACTGTACAAAACTAAATAAAGAAACAGTCAATAAACTGAACAAAACTCAATAAAGAACCAGTCAATAAACTGTACAAAACTCAATAAAGAACCAGTCAATAAACTGTACAAAACTAAATAAAGAACCAGTCAATAAACTGTACAAAACTCAATAAAGAACCAGTCAATAAACTGTAGAAAACTGAATAAAGAACCAGTCAATAAACTGTACAAAACCGAATAAAGAACCAGTCAATAAACTGTACAAAACTGAATAAAGAAACAGTCAATAAACTGTACAAAACTCAATAAAGAACCAGTCAATAAATTGTGCACAAACTCAATAAAGAAACAGTCAATAAACTGTACAAAACTCAATAAAGAACAAGTCAATAACTGTACAAAACTCAATAAAGAACCAGTCAATAAACTGTACAAAACTCAATAAAGAACCAGTCAATGAACTGTAGAAAACTGAATAAAGAACCAGTCAATAACTGTGCAAAACTCAATAAAGAAACAGTCAAGAAACTGTACAAAACTCAATAAAGAAACAGTAAATATAACTGTACAAAACTCAATAAAGAACCAGTCAAAAAACTGTACAAAACTCAATAAAGAAACAGTCAAAAAACTGTACAAAACTCGATAAAGAGTCAGTCAATAAACTATACAAAACTCAATAAAGACACAGTCAATAAACGGTACAAAACTCAATAAAGAACCAGTCAATAAACTGTACTAAACTCAATAAAGAAACAGTCAATAAACTGTACAAAACTCAGTAAAGACCCAGACAATAAACTGTACAAAACTCAATAAAGAAACAGTCAATAAACTGTACAAAACTAAATAAAGAAACATTCAATAAACTGTACAAAACTCAATAAAGAACCAGTCAATAAACTGTACAAAAGTCAATAAAGAACCAGTCAATAAACTGTACAAAACTAAATAAAGAACCAGTCAATAAACTATACAAAACTCAATAAAGATCCAATAAACTGTACAAAAGTCAATAAGGAACCAGTCAGTAAACTGTACAAAATTCAATAAAGAACCAGCCAATAAATTGTACACAAACAAAATAAACAACCAGTCAATAAACTGTACAAAACTCAATAAAGAACCAGCCAATAAATTGTACACAAACAAAATAAAGAACCAGTCAATAAACTGTACAAAACTAAATAAAGAACCAGTCAACAAACTGTACCAAACTAAATAAAGAACCAGTCAATAAACTGTAGAAAACTGAATAAAGAACCAGTCAATAAACTGTAGAAAACTGAATAAAGAACCAGTCAATAAACTGTACAAACTCAATAAATAAACAGTCAATAAAATGTACAAAACTCAATAAAGAAACAGTCAAGAAACTGTACAAAACTAAATAAAGAAAAAGTCAATAAACTGTACAAAACTCAATAAAGAACCAGTCAATACACTGTACAAAACTGAATAAAGAACCAGTCAATAAACTGTACAAAACTGAATAAAGAACCAGTCAATAAACTGTACAAAACTTAATAAAGAAAGAGTCAATAAACTGTACAAAACTCAATAAAGAACCAGTCAATAAATTGTGCACAAACTCAATAAAGAAACAGTCAATAAACTGTACAAAACTCAATAAAGAACCAGTCAATAAATTTTACACAAACTCAATAAAGAACCAGTCAATAAACTGTACAAAACTAAATAAAGAAACAGTCAATAAACTGTACAAAACTGAATAAAGAACCAGTCAATAAACTGTACAAAACTCAATAAAGAACCGGTCGATAAATTATGCACAAACTCAATAAAGAAACAGTCAATAAACTGTACAAAACTCAATAAAGAACCAGTCAATATATTTTACACAAACTCAATAAAGAACCAGTCAATAAACTGTACAAAACTCATAAAGAACCAGTCAATAAACTGTACAAAACTAAATAAAGAAACAGTCAATAAACTGAACAAAACTCAATAAAAACCCAGTCAATAAACTGTACAAAACTCAATAAAGAACCAGTCAATAAACTGTACAAAACTAAATAAAGAACAAGTCAATAAACTGTACAAAACTAAATAAAGAACCTGTCAATAAACTGTAGAAAACTGAATAAAGAACCAGTCAATAAACTGTAGAAACCTGAATAAAGAACCAGTCAATAAACTGTACAAACTCAATAAATAAACAGTCAATAAACTGTACAAAACTCAATAAAGAACCAGTCAATAAATTGTACACAAACTCAATAAAGAAACAGTCAATAAACTGTACAAAACTCAATAAAGAACCAGTCAATAACTGTACAAAACTCAATAAAGAAACAGTCAAGAAACTGTACAAAACTAAATAAAGAAACAGTCAATAAACTGTACAAAACTGAATAAAGAACCAGTCAATAAACTGTACAAAACTCAATAGAGAACCGGTCGATAAATTATGCACAAACTCAATAAAGAAACAGTCAATAAACTGAACAAAACTCAATAAAGAACCAGTCAATATATTTTACACAAACTCAATAAAGAACCAGTCAATAAACTGTACAAAACTAAATAAAGAAACAGTCAATAAACTGTGCAAAAGTGAATAAAGAACCAGTCAATAAATTGTACAAAACTCAATAAAGAACAAGTCAATAACTGTACAAAACTCAATAAAGAAACAGTCAAGAAATTGTATAAAAACTAAATAATGAAACAGTCAATAAACTGTACAAAACTCAATAAAGAACCAGTCAATAAACTGTACAAAACTCAATAAAGAACCAGTCAATAAACTGTACAAAACTAAATAAAGAAACAGTCAATAAACTGAACAAAACTCAATAAAGAACCAGTCAATAAACTGTACAAAACTCAATAAAGAACCAGTCAATAAACTGTACAAAACTTAATAAAGAACCAGGCAATAAACTGTAGAAAACTGAATAAAGAAACTGTCAAAAACTGTACAAAACTCAATAAAGAATCTGTCAATAAGCTATACAAAACTCAATAAAGAAACAGTCAATAAACTGTACAAAACTCAATAAAAACCGGTCAATAAACTGTACAAAACTCAATAAAGAACCAGTCAATTAACTGTACAAAACCGAATAAAGAACCAGTCAATAAACTGTACAAAACTCAATAAAGAACCAGTCAATAAACTGTAGAAAACTGAATAAAGAACCAGTCAAAAAACTGTACAAAACTCAATAAATAAACAGTCAATAAACTGTACAAAACTCAATAAAGAACCAGTCAATAAACTGTACAAAACTAAATAAAGAAACAGTCAATAAACTGAACAAAACTCAATAAAGAACCAGTCAATAAACTGTACAAAACTCAATAAAGAACCAGTCAATAAACTGTACAAAACTAAATAAAGAACCAATCAATAAACTGTACCAAACTAAATAAAGAACCAGTCAATAAACTGTAGAAAACTGAATAAAGAACCAGTCAATAAACTGTAGAAAACTGAATAAAGAACCAGTCAATAAACTGTACAAACTCAATAAATAAACAGTCAATAAACTGTACAAAACTCAATAAAGAACCAATCAATAAATTGTACACAAACTCAATAAAGAAACAGTCAATAAACTGTACAAAACTCAATAAAGAACCAGTCAATAACTGTACAAAACTCAATAAAGAACCAGTCAATACACTGTACAAAACTGAATAAAGAACCAGTCAATATACTGTACAAAACTGAATAAAGAACCAGTCAATAAACTGTACAAAACTTAATAAAGAAACAGTCAATAAACTGTACAAAACTCAATAAAGAACCAGTCAATAAATTGTGCACAAACTCAATAAAGAAACAGTCAATAAACTGTACAAAACTCAATAAAGAACCAGTCAATAAATTTTACACAAACTCAATAAAGAACCAGTCAATAAACTGTACAAAACTAAATAAAGAAACAGTCAATAAACTGTACAAAACTGAATAAAGAACCAGTCAATAAACTGTACAAAACTCAATAAAGAACCGGTCGATAAATTATGCACAAACTCAATAAAGAAACAGTCAATAAACTGTACAAAACTCAATAAAGAACCAGTCAATATATTTTACACAAACTCAATAAAGAACCAGTCAATAAACTGTACAAAACTCAATAAAGAACCAGTCAATAAACTGTACAAAACTCAATAAAGAAACAATCAATAAACTGAACAAAACTCAATAAAGACCCAGTCAATAAACTGTACAAAACTCAATAAAGAAAAAGTCAATAAACTGTACAAAACTCAATAAAGAACCAGTCAATAACTGTACAAAACTCAATAAAGAAACAATCAATAAACTGTACAAAACTCAATAAAGAAACAGTCAAGAAACTGTACAAAACTAAATAAAGAAAAAGTCAATAAACTGTACAAAACTCAATAAACAACCAGTCAATACACTGTACAAAACTGAATAAAGAACCAGTCAATAAACTGTACAAAACTGAATAAAGAACCAGTCAATAAACTGTACATAACTTAATAAAGAAACAGTCAATAAACTGTACAAAACTCAATAAAGAACCAGTCAATAAATTGTGCACAAACTCAATAAAGAAACAGTCAATAAACTGTACAAAACTCAATAAAGAACCAGTCAATAAATTTTACACAAACTCAATAAAGAACCAGTCAATAAACTGTACAAAACTAAATAAAGAAACAGTCAATAAACTGTACAAAACTGAATAAAGAACCAGTCAATAAACTGTACAAAACTCAATAAAGAACCGGTCGATAAATTATGCACAAACTCAATAAAGAAACAGTCAATAAACTGTACAAAGCTCAATAAAGAACCAGTCAATATATTTTGCAGAAACTCAATAAAGAACCAGTCAATAAACTGTACAAAACTAAATAAAGAAACAGTCAATAAACTGTGCAAAACTGAATAAAGAACCAGTCAATACATTGTACAAAACTCAATAAAGAACCAGTCAATAACCGTACAAAACTCAATAAAGAAACAGTCAAGAAACTGTTCAAAACTAAATAATGAAACAGTCAATAAACCGTACAAAACTCAATAAAGAACCGGTCGATAAATTATGCACAAACTCAATAAAGAAACAGTCAATAAACTGTACAAAACTCAATAAAGAACCAGTCAATATATTTTACACAAACTCAATAAAGAACCAGTCAATAAACTGTACAAAACTCAATAAAGAACCAGTCAATAAACTGTACAAAACTAAATAAAGAAACAATCAATAAACTGAACAAAACTCAATAAAGACCCAGTCAATAAACTGTACAAAACTCAATAAAGAAAAAGTCAATGAACTGTACAAAACTCAATAAAGAACCAGTCAATAATTGTACAAAACTCAATAAAGAAACAATCAATAAACTGTACAAAACTCAATAAAGAAACAGTCAAGAAACTGTACAAAACTAAATAAAGAAAAAGTCAATAAACTGTACAAAACTCAATAAAGAACCAGTCAATACACTGTACAAAACTGAATAAAGAACCAGTCAATAAACTGTACAAAACTGAATAAAGAACCAGTCAATAAACTGTACAAAACTTAATAAAGAAACAGTCAATAAACTGTACAAAACTCAATAAAGAACCAGTCAATAAATTTTACACAAACTCAATAAAGAACCAGTCAATAAACTGTACAAAACTAAATAAAGAAACAGTCAATAAACTGTACAAAACTGAATAAAGAACCAGTCAATAAACTGTACAAAACTCAATAAAGAACCGGTCGATAAATTATGCACAAACTCAATAAAGAAACAGTCAATAAACTGTACAAAACTCAATAAAGAACCAGTCAATAAATTTTACACAAACTCAATAAAGAACCAGTCAATTAACTGTACAAAACTAAATAAAGAACCAGTCAATAAACTGTAGAAAACTGAATAAAGAACCAGTCAAAAAACTGTACAAAACTCAATAAATAAACAGTCAATAAACTGTACAAAACTCAATAAAGAACCAGTCAATAAACTGTACAAAACTAAATAAAGAAACAGTCAATAAACTGAACAAAACTCAATAAAGAACCAGTCAATAAACTGTACAAAACTCAATAAAGAACCAGTCAATAAACTGTACAAAACTAAATAAAGAACCAGTCAATAAACTGTACCAAACTAAATAAAGAACCAGTCAATAAACTGTAGAAAACTGAATAAAGAACCAGTCAATAAACTGTAGAAAACTGAATAAAGAACCAGTCAATAAACTGTACAAACTCAATAAATAAACAGTCAATAAACTGTACAAAACTCAATAAAGAACCAATCAATAAATTGTACACAAACTCAATAAAGAAACAGTCAATAAACTGTACAAAACTCAATAAAGAACCAGTCAATAACTGTACAAAACTCAATAAAGAACCAGTCAATACACTGTACAAAACTGAATAAAGAACCAGTCAATAAACTGTACAAAACTGAATAATGAACCAGTCAATAAACTGTACAAAACTTAATAAAGAAACAGTCAATAAACTGTACAAAACTCAATAAAGAACCAGTCAATAAATTGTGCACAAACTCAATAAAGAAACAGTCAATAAACTGTACAAAACTCAATAAAGAACCAGTCAATAAATTTCACACAAACTCAATAAAGAACCAGTCAATAAACTGTACAAAACTAAATAAAGAAACAGTCAATAAACTGTACAAAACTGAATAAAGAACCAGTCAATAAACTGTACAAAACTCAATAAAGAACCGGTCGATAAATTATGCACAAACTCAATAAAGAAACAGTCAATAAACTGTACAAAACTCAATAAAGAACCAGTCAATATATTTTACACAAACTCAATAAAGTACCAGTCAATAAACTGTACAAAACTCAATAAAGAACCAGTCAATAAACTGTACAAAACTCAATAAAGAAACAATCAATAAACTGAACAAAACTCAATAAAGACCCAGTCAATAAACTGTACAAAACTCAATAAAGAAAAAGTCAATAAACTGTACAAAACTCAATAAAGAACCAGTCAATAAACTGTACAAAACTCAATAAAGAAACAATCAATAAACTGTACAAAACTCAATAAAGAAACAGTCAAGAAACTGTACAAAACTAAATAAAGAAAAAGTCAATAAACTGTACAAAACTCAATAAAGAACCAGTCAATACACTGTACAAAACTGAATAAAGAACCAGTCAATAAACTGTACAAAACTGAATAAAGAACCAGTCAATAAACTGTACAAAACTCAATAAAGAACCAGTCAATAAATTGTGCACAAACTCAATAAAGAAACAGTCAATAAACTGTACAAAACTCAATAAAGAACAAGTCAATAAATTTTACACAAATTCAATAAAGAACCAGTCAATAAACTGTACAAAACTAAATAAAGAAACAGTCAATAAACTGTACAAAACAGAATAAAGAACCAGTCAGTAAACTGTACAAAACTCAATAAAGAACCGGTCGATAAATTATGCACAAACTCAATAAAGAAACAGTCAATAAACTGTACAAAACTCAATAAAGAACCAGTCAATATATTTTACACAAACTCAATAAAGAACCAGTCAATAAACTGTACAAAACTAAATAAAGAAACAGTCAATAAACTGTGCAAAACTGAATAAAGAACTAGTCAATAAACTGTTCAAAACTCAATAAAGAACCAGTCAATAACTGTACAAAACTCAATAAAGAAACAGTCAAGAAACTGTTCAAAACTAAATAATGAAACAGTCAATAAACCGTACAAAACTCAATAAAGAACCGGTCGATAAATTATGCACAAACTCAATAAAGAAACAGTCAATAAACTGTACAAAACTCAATAAAGAACCAGTCAATATATTTTACACAAACTCAATAAAGAACCAGTCAATAAACTGTACAAAACTCAATAAAGAACCAGTCAATAAACTGTACAAAACTAAATAAAGAAACAATCAATAAACTGAACAAAACTCAATAAAGACATAGTCAATAAACTGTACAAAACTCAATAAAGAAAAAGTCAATAAACTGTACAAAACTCAATAAAGAACCAGTCAATAATTGTACAAAACTCAATAAAGAAACAATCAATAAACTGTACAAAACTCAATAAAGAAACAGTCAAGAAACTGTACAAAACTAAATAAAGAAAAAGTCAATAAACTGTACAAAACTCAATAAAGAACCAGTCAATACACTGTACAAAACTGAATAAAGAACCAGTCAATAAACTGTACAAAACTCAATAAAGAACCAGTCAATAAACTGTACAAAACTTAATAAAGAAACAGTCAATAAACTGTACAAAACTCAATAAAGAACCAGTCAATAAATTTTACACAAACTCAATAAAGAACCAGTCAATAAACTGTACAAAACTAAATAAAGAAACAGTCAATAAACTGTACAAAACTGAATAAAGAACCAGTCAATAAACTGTACAAAACTCAATAAAGAACCGGTCGATAAATTATGCACAAACTCAATAAAGAAACAGTCAATAAACTGTACAAAACTCAATAAAGAACCAGTCAATATATTTTACACAAACTCAATAAAGAACCAGTCAATAAACTGTACAAAACTAAATAAAGAAACAGTCAATAAACTGTGCAAAACTGAATAAAGAACCAGTCAATAAATTGTACAAAACTCAATAAAGAACCAGTCAATAACTGTACAAAACTCAATAAAGAAACAGTCAAGAAACTGTTCAAAACTAAATAATGAAACAGTCAATAAACCGTACAAAACTCAATAAAGAACCGGTCGATAAATTATGCACAAACTCAATAAAGAAACAGTCAATAAACTGTACAAAACTCAATAAAGAACAAGTCAATATATTTTACACAAACTCAATAAAGAACCAGTCAATAAACTGTACAAAACTCAATAAAGAACCAGTCAATAAACTGTACAAAACTAAATAAAGAAACAATCAATAAACTGAACAAAACTCAATAAAGACCCAGTCAATAAACTGTACAAAACTCAATAAAGAAAAAGTCAATAAACTGTACAAAACTCAATAAAGAACCAGTCAATAATTGTACAAAACTCAATAAAGAAACAATCAATAAACTGTACAAAACTCAATAAAGAAACAGTCAAGAAACTGTACAAAACTAAATAAAGAAAAAGTCAATAAACTGTACAAAACTCAATAAAGAACCAGTCAATACACTGTACAAAACTGAATAAAGAACCAGTCAATAAACTGTACAAAACTGAATAAAGAACCAGTCAATAAACTGTACAAAACTTAATAAAGAAACAGTCAATAAACTGTACAAAACTCAATAAAGAACCAGTCAATAAATTGTGCACAAACTCAATAAAGAAACAGTCAATAAACTGTACAAAACTCAATAAAGAACCAGTCAATAAATTTTACACAAACTCAATAAAGAACCAGTCAATAAACTGTACAAAACTAAATAAAGAAACAGTCAATAAACTGTACAAAACTGAATAAAGAACCAGTCAATAAACTGTACAAAACTCAATAAAGAACCGGTCGATAAATTATGCACAAACTCAATAAAGAAACAGTCAATAAACTGTACAAAACTCAATAAAGAACCAGTCAATATATTTTACACAAACTCAATAAAGAACCAGTCAATAAACTGTACAAAACTAAATAAAGAAACAGTCAATAAACTGTGCAAAACTGAATAAAGAACCAGTCAATAAATTGTACAAAACTCAATAAAGAACCAGTCAATAACTGTACAAAACTCAATAAAGAAACTGTACAAAACTAAATAATGAAACAGTCAATAAACTGTACAAAACTCAATAAAGAACCAGTCAATAAACTGTACAAAACTCAATAAAGAACCAGTCAATAAACTGTACAAAACTAAATAAGGAAACAGTCAATAAACTGAACAAAACTCAATAAAGAACCAGTCAATAAACTGTACAAAACTCAATAAAGAACCAGTCAATAAACTGTACAAAACTCAATAAAGAACCAGGCAATAAACTGTAGAAAACTGAATAATGAAACTGTCAAAAACTGTACAAAACTCAATAAAGAATCAGTCAATAAGCTATACAAAACTCAATAAAGAAACAGTCAATAAACTGTACAAAACTCAATAAAAACCGGTCAATAAACTGTACACAACTCAATAAAGAACCAGTCAATTAACTGTACAAAACCGAATAAAGAACCAGTCAATAAACTGTACAAAACTGAATAAAGAACCAGTCAAAAAACTGTACAAAACTCAATAAATAAACAGTCAATAAACTGTACAAAACTCAATAAAGAACCAGTCAATAAACTGTACAAAAGTAAATAAAGAAACAGTCAATAAACTGAACAAAACTCAATAAAGAACCAGTCAATAAACTGTACAAAACTCAATAAAGAACCAGTCAATAAACTGTACAAAACTAAATAAAGAACCAGTCAATAAACTGTACCAAACTAAATAAAGAACCAGTCAATAAACTGTAGAAAACTGAATAAAGAACCAGTCAATAAACTGTAGAAAACTGAATAAAGAACCAGTCAATAAACTGTACAAACTCAATAAATAAACAGTCAATAAACTGTACAAAACTCAATAAAGAACCAATCAATAAATTGTACACAAACTCAATAAAGAAACAGTCAATAAACTGTACAAAACTCAATAAAGAACCAGTCAATAACTGTACAAAACTCAATAAAGAAACAATCAATAAACTGTACAAAACTCAATAAAGAAACAGTCAAGAAACTGTACAAAACTAAATAAAGAAAAAGTCAATAAACTGTACAAAACTCAATAAAGAACCAGTCAATACACTGTACAAAACTGAATAAAGAACCAGTCAATAAACTGTACAAAACTGAATAAAGAACCAGTCAATCAACTGTACAAAACTTAATAAAGAAACAGTCAATAAACTGTACAAAACTCAATAAAGAACCAGTCAATAAATTGTGCACAAACTCAATAAAGAAACAGTCAATAAACTGTACAAAACTTAATAAAGAACCAGTCAATAAATTTTACACAAACTCAATAAAGAACCAGTCAATAAACTGTACAAAACTAAATAAAGAAACAGTCAATAAACTGTACAAAACTGAATAAAGAACCAGTCAATAAACTGTACAAAACTCAATAAAGAACCGGTCGATAAATTATGCACAAACTCAATAAAGAAACAGTCAATAAACTGTACAAAACTCAATAAAGAACCAGTCAATACATTTTACACAAACTCAATAAAGAACCAGTCAATAAACTGTGTACAAAACTCAATAAAGAACCAGTCAATAAACTGTACAAAACTAAATAAAGAAACAATCAATAAACTGAACAAAACTCAATAAAGACCCAGTCAATAAACTGTACAAAACTCAATAAAGAAAAAGTCAATAAACTGTACAAAACTCAATAAAGAACCTGTCAATAACTGTACAAAACTCAATAAAGAAACAATCAATAAACTGTACAAAACTCAATAAAGAAACAGTCAAGAAACTGTACAAAACTCAATAAAGAAAAAGTCAATAAACTGTACAAAACTCAATAAAGAACCAGTCAATACACTGTACAAAACTGAATAAAGAACAAGTCAATAAACTGTACAAAACTGAATAAAGAACCAGTCATAAAACTGTACAAAACTTAATAAAGAAACAGTCAATAAACTGTACAAAACTCAATAAAGAACCAGTCAATAAATTGTGCACAAACTCAATAAAGAAACAGTCAATAAACTGTACAAAACTCAATAAAGAACCAGTCAATAAATTTTACACAAACTCAATAAAGAACCAGTCAATAAACTGTACAAAACTAAATAAAGAAACAGTCAATAAACTGTACAAAACTGAATAAAGAACCAGTCAATAAACTGTACAAAACTCAATAAAGAACCGGTCGATAAATTATGCACAAACTCAATAAATAAACAGTCAATAAACTGTACAAAACTCAATAAAGAACCAGTCAATATATTTTACACAAACTCAATAAAGAACCAGTCAATAAACTGTACAAAACTAAATAAAGAAACAGTCAATAAACTGTACAAAACTCAATAAAGAACCAGTCAATAAATTGTACAAAACTCAATAAAGAACCAGTCAATAACTGTACAAAACTCAATAAAGAAACAGTCAAGAAACTGTTCAAAACTAAATAATGAAACAGTCAATAAACTGTACAAAACTCAATAAAGAACCGGTCGATAAATTATGCACAAACTCAATAAAGAAACAGTCAATAAACTGTACAAAACTCAATAAAGAACCAGTCAATATATTTTACACAAACTCAATAAAGAACCAGTCAATAAACTGTACAAAACTCAATAAAGAACCAGTCAATAAACTGTACAAAACTAAATAAAGAAACAATCAATAAACTGAACAAAACTCAATAAAGACCTAGTCAATAAACTGTACAAAACTCAATAAAGAAAAAGTCAATAAACTGTACAAAACTCAATAAAGAACCAGTCAATAACTGTACAAAACTCAATAAAGAAACAATCAATAAACTGTACAAAACTCAATAAAGAAACAGTCAAGAAACTGTACAAAACTAAATAAAGAAAAAGTCAATAAACTGTACAAAACTCAATAAAGAACCAGTCAATACACTGTACAAAACTGAATAAAGAACCAGTCAATAAACTGTACAAAACTGAATAAAGAACCAGTCAATAAACTGTACAAAACTTAATAAAGAAACAGTCAATAAACTGTACAAAACTCAATAAAGAACCAGTCAATAAATTGTGCACAAACTCAATAAAGAAACAGTCAATAAACTGTACAAAACTCAATAAAGAACCAGTCAATAAATTTTACACAAACTCAATAAAGAACCAGTCAATAAACTGTACAAAACTAAATAAAGAAACAGTCAATAAACTGTACAAAACTGAATAAAGAACCAGTCAATAAACTGTACAAAACTCAATAAAGAACCGGTCGATAAATTATGCACAAACTCAATAAAGAAACAGTCAATAAACTGTACAAAACTCAATAAAGAACCAGTCAATATATTTTACACAAACTCAATAAAGAACCAGTCAATAAACTGTACAAAACTAAATAAAGAAACAGTCAATAAACTGTGCAGAACTGAATAAAGAACCAGTCAATAAATTGTACAAAACTCAATAAAGAACCAGTCAATAACTGTACAAAACTCAATAAAGAAACAGTCAAGAAACTGTTCAAAACTAAATAATGAAACAGTCAATAAACTGTACAAAACTCAATAAAGAACCAGTCAATAAACTGTACAAAACTCAATAAAGAACCAGTCAATAAACTGTACAAAACTAAATAAAGAAACAGTCAATAAACTGAACAAAACTCAATAAAGAACCAGTCAATAAACTGTACAAAACTCAATAAAGAACCAGTCAATAAACTGTACAAAACTCAATAAAGAACCAGGCAATAAACTGTAGAAAACTGAATAAAGAAACTGTCAAAAACTGTACAAAACTCAATAAAGAATCAGTCAATAAGCTATACAAAACTCAATAAAGAAACAGTCAATAAACTGTACAAAACTCAATAAAAACCGGTCAATAAACTGTACAAAACTCAATAAGGAAACAGTCAATTAACTGTACAAAACTAAATAAAGAAACAGTCAATAAACTGTACAAAACTCAATAAAGAACCAGTCAATAAACTGTACAAAACTCAATAAAGAACCAGTCAATTAACTGTACAAAACCGAATAAAGAACCAGTCAATAAACTGTACAACAATCAATAAAGAACCAGTCAATAAACTGTAGAAAACTGAATAAAGAACCAGTCAAAAAACTGTACAAAACTCAATAAATAAACAGTCAATAAACTGCACAAAACTCAATAAAGATCCAGTAAATAAATTGTGCACAAACTCAATAAAGAAACAGTCAATAAACTGTACAAAACCGAATAAAGAACCAGTCAATAAACTGTACACAACTGAATAAAGAACCAGTCAATAAACTGTACAAAACTCAATAAAGAAACGGTCAAGAAACTGTACAAAACTAAATAATGAAACAGTCAATAAACTGTACAAAACTCAATAAAGAAACAGTCAATAAACTGTACAAAACTCAATAAAGAAACAGTCAAGAAACTGTTCAAAACTAAATAATGAAACAGTCAATAAACCGTACAAAACTCAATAAAGAACCGGTCGATAAATTATGCACAAACTCAATAAAGAAACAGTCAATAAACTGTACAAAACTCAATAAAGAACCAGTCAATATATTTTACACAAACTCAATAAAGAACCAGTCAATAAACTGTACAAAACTCAATAAAGAACCAGTCAATAAACTGTACAAAACTAAATAAAGAAACAATCAATAAACTGAACAAAACTCAATAAAGACCCAGTCAATAAACTGTACAAAACTCAATAAAGAAAAAGTCAATAAACTGTACAAAACTCAATAAAGAACCAGTCAATAATTGTACAAAACTCAATAAAGAAACAATCAATAAACTGTACAAAACTCAATAAAGAAACAGTCAAGAAACTGTACAAAACTAAATAAAGAAAAAGTCAATAAACTGTACAAAACTCAATAAAGAACCAGTCAATACACTGTACAAAACTGAATAAAGAACCAGTCAATAAACTGTACAAAACTGAATAAAGAACCAGTCAATAAACTGTACAAAACTTAATAAAGAAACAGTCAATAAACTGTACAAAACTCAATAAAGAACCAGTCAATAAATTGTGCACAAACTCAATAAAGAAACAGTCAATAAACTGTACAAAACTCAATAAAGAACCAGTCAATAAATTTTACACAAACTCAATAAAGAACCAGTCAATAAACTGTACAAAACTCAATAAAGAAACAGTCAATAAACTGTACAAAACTCAATAAAGAACCAGTCAATAAACTGTACAAAACTCAATAAAGAACCGGTCGATAAATTATGCACAAACTCAATAAAGAAACAGTCAATAAACTGTACAAAACTCAATAAAGAACCAGTCAATATATTTTACACAAACTCAATAAAGAACCAGTCAATAAACTGTACAAAACTAAATAAAGAAACAGTCAATAAACTGTGCAAAACTGAATAAAGAACCAGTCAATAAATTGTACAAAACTCAATAAAGAACCAGTCAATAACTGTACAAAACTCAATAAAGAAACTGTACAAAACTAAATAATGAAACAGTCAATAAACTGTACAAAACTCAATAAAGAACCAGTCAATAAACTGTACAAAACTCAATAAAGAACTAGTCAATAAACTGTACAAAACTAAATAAAGAAACAGTCAATAAACTGAACAAAACTCAATAAAGAACCAGTCAAAAAACTGTACAAAACTCAATAAAGAACCAGTCAATAAACTGTACAAAACTCAATAAAGAACCAGGCAATAAACTGTAGAAAACTGAATAAAGAAACTGTCAAAAACTGTACAAAACTCAATAAAGAATCAGTCAATAAGCTATACAAAACTCAATAAAGAAACAGTCAATAAACTGTACAAAACTCAATAAAAACCGGTCAATAAACTGTACACAACTCAATAAAGAACCAGTCAATTAACTGTACAAAACCGAATAAAGAACCAGTCAATAAACTGTACAAAACTGAATAAAGAACCAGTCAAAAAACTGTACAAAACTCAATAAATAAACAGTCAATAAACTGTACAAAACTCAATAAAGAACCAGTCAATAAACTGTACAAAACTAAATAAAGAAACAGTCAATAAACTGAACAAAACTCAATAAAGAACCAGTCAATAAACTGTACAAAACTCAATAAAGAACCAGTCAATAAACTGTACAAAACTAAATAAAGAACCAGTCAATAAACTGTACAAAACTAAATAAAGAACCAGTCAATAAACTGTAGAAAACTGAATAAAGAACCAGTCAATAAACTGTAGAAAACTGAATAAAGAACCAGTCAATAAACTGTACAAACTCAATAAATAAACAGTCAATAAACTGTACAAAACTCAATAAAGAACCAATCAATAAATTGTACACAAACTCAATAAAGAAACAGTCAATAAACTGTACAAAACTCAATAAAGAACCAGTCAATAACTGTACAAAACTCAATAAAGAAACAATCAATAAACTGTACAAAACTCAATAAAGAAACAGTCAAGAAACTGTACAAAACTAAATAAAGAAAAAGTCAATAAACTGTACAAAACTCAATAAAGAACCAGTCAATACACTGTACAAAACTGAATAAAGAACCAGTCAATAAACTGTACAAAACTGAATAAAGAACCAGTCAATAAACTGTACAAAACTTAATAAAGAAACAGTCAATAAACTGTACAAAACTCAATAAAGAACCAGTCAATAAATTGTGCACAAACTCAATAAAGAAACAGTCAATAAACTGTACAAAACTCAATAAAGAACCAGTCAATAAATTTTACACAAACTCAATAAAGAACCAGTCAATAAACTGTACAAAACTAAATAAAGAAACAGTCAATAAACTGTACAAAACTGAATAAAGAACCAGTCAATAAACTGTACAAAACTCAATAAAGAACCGGTCGATAAATTATGCACAAACTCAATAAAGAAACAGTCAATAAACTGTACAAAACTCAATAAAGAACCAGTCAATACATTTTACACAAACTCAATAAAGAACCAGTCAATAAACTGTGTACAAAACTCAATAAAGAACCAGTCAATAAACTGTACAAAACTAAATAAAGAAACAATCAATAAACTGAACAAAACTCAATAAAGACCCAGTCAATAAACTGTACAAAACTCAATAAAGAAAAAGTCAATAAACTGTACAAAACTCAATAAAGAACCTGTCAATAACTGTACAAAACTCAATAAAGAAACAATCAATAAACTGTACAAAACTCAATAAAGAAACAGTCAAGAAACTGTACAAAACTCAATAAAGAAAAAGTCAATAAACTGTACAAAACTCAATAAAGAACCAGTCAATACACTGTACAAAACTGAATAAAGAACAAGTCAATAAACTGTACAAAACTGAATAAAGAACCAGTCATAAAACTGTACAAAACTTAATAAAGAAACAGTCAATAAACTGTACAAAACTCAATAAAGAACAAGTCAATAAATTGTGCACAAACTCAATAAAGAAACAGTCAATAAACTGTACAAAACTCAATAAAGAACCAGTCAATAAATTTTACACAAACTCAATAAAGAACCAGTCAATAAACTGTACAAAACTAAATAAAGAAACAGTCAATAAACTGTACAAAACTGAATAAAGAACCAGTCAATAAACTGTACAAAACTCAATAAAGAACCGGTCGATAAATTATGCACAAACTCAATAAATAAACAGTCAATAAACTGTACAAAACTCAATAAAGAACCAGTCAATATATTTTACACAAACTCAATAAAGAACCAGTCAATAAACTGTACAAAACTAAATAAAGAAACAGTCAATAAACTGTGCAAAACTGAATAAAGAACCAGTCAATAAATTGTACAAAACTCAATAAAGAACCAGTCAATAACTGTACAAAACTCAATAAAGAAACAGTCAAGAAACTGTTCAAAACTAAATAATGAAACAGTCAATAAACTGTACAAAACTCAATAAAGAACCGGTCGATAAATTATGCACAAACTCAATAAAGAAACAGTCAATAAACTGTACAAAACTCAATAAAGAACCAGTCAATATATTTTACACAAACTCAATAAAGAACCAGTCAATAAACTGTACAAAACTCAATAAAGAACCAGTCAATAAACTGTACAAAACTCAATAAAGAAACAGTCAATAAACTGAACAAAACTCAATAAAGACCTAGTCAATAAACTGTACAAAACTCAATAAAGAAAAAGTCAATAAACTGTACAAAACTCAATAAAGAACCAGTCAATAACTGTACAAAACTCAATAAAGAAACAATCAATAAACTGTACAAAACTCAATAAAGAAACAGTCAAGAAACTGTACAAAACTAAATAAAGAAAAAGTCAATAAACTGTACAAAACTCAATAAAGAACCAGTCAATACACTGTACAAAACTGAATAAAGAACCAGTCAATAAACTGTACAAAACTGAATAAAGAACCAGTCAATAAACTGTACAAAACTTAATAAAGAAACAGTCAATAAACTGTACAAAACTCAATAAAGAACCAGTCTATAAATTGTGCACAAACTCAATAAAGAAACAGTCAATAAACTGTACAAAACTCAATAAAGAACCAGTCAATAAATTTTACACAAACTCAATAAAGAACCAGTCAATAAACTGTACAAAACTAAATAAAGAAACAGTCAATAAACTGTACAAAACTGAATAAAGAACCAGTCAATAAACTGTACAAAACTCAATAAAGAACCGGTCGATAAATTATGCACAAACTCAATAAAGAAACAGTCAATAAACTGTACAAAACTCAATAAAGAACCAGTCAATATATTTTACACAAACTCAATAAAGAACCAGTCAATAAACTGTACAAAACTAAATAAAGAAACAGTCAATAAACTGTGCAGAACTGAATAAAGAACCAGTCAATAAATTGTACAAAACTCAATAAAGAACCAGTCAATAACTGTACAAAACTCAATAAAGAAACAGTCAAGAAACTGTTCAAAACTAAATAATGAAACAGTCAATAAACTGTACAAAACTCAATAAAGAACCAGTCAATAAACTGTACAAAACTCAATAAAGAACCAGTCAATAAACTGTACAAAACTCAATAAAGAACCAGTCAATAAACTGTACAAAACAAAATAAAGAAACAGTCAATAAACTGAACAAAACTCACTAAAGAACCAGTCAATAAACTGTACAAAACTCAATAAAGAACCAGTCAATAAACTGTACAAAACTCAATAAAGAACCAGGCAATAAACTGTAGAAAACTGAATAAAGAAACTGTCAAAAACTGTACAAAACTCAATAAAGAATCAGTCAATAAGCTATACAAAACTCAATAAAGAAACAGTCAATAAACTGTACAAAACTCAATAAAAACCGGTCAATAAACTGTACAAAACTCAATAAGGTAACAGTCAATTAACTGTACAAAACTAAATAAAGAAACAGTCAATAAACTGTACAAAACTCAATAAAGAACCAGTCAATAAACTGTACAAAACTCAATAAAGAACCAGTCAATTAACTGTACAAAACCGAATAAAGAACCAGTCAATAAACTGTACAACAATCAATAAAGAACCAGTCAATAAACTGTAGAAAACTGAATAAAGAACCAGTCAAAAAACTGTACAAAACTCAATAAATAAACAGTCAATAAACTGTACAAAACTCAATAAAGATCCAGTAAATAAATTGTGCACAAACTCAATAAAGAAACAGTCAATAAACTGTACAAAACTCAATAAAAAACCGGTCAATAAACTGTACAAAACTCAATAAAGAAACAGTCAATAAACTGTACAAAACTAAATAAAGAAACAGTCAATAAACTGTACAAAACTCAAGAAAGAACCAGTCAATAAACTGTACAAAACTCAATAAAGAACCAGTCAATTAACTGTACAAAACCGAATAAAGAACCAGTCAATAAACTGTACACAACTGAATAAAGAACCAGTCAATAAACTGTACAAAACTCAATAAAGAAACGGTCAAGAAACTGTACAAAACTAAATAATGAAACAGTCAATAAACTGTACAAAACTCAATAAAGAACCAGTCAATAAACTGTACAAAACACAATAAAGAACCAGTCAATAAACTGTACAAAACTCAATAAAGAACCAGTCAATAAACTGTACAAAACTCAATAAAGAACCAGGAAATAAACTGTATAAAACTGAATAAAGAAACTGTCAAAAAACTGTACAAAACTCAATAAAGAATCAGTCAATAAGCTAAACAAAACTCAATAAAGAAACAGTCAATAAACTGTAAAAAACTCAATAAAGAACCAGTCAATATATTTTGCACAAACTCAATAAAGAACCAGTCAATAAACTGTACAAAACTAAATAAAGAAACAGTCATTAAACTGTGTAAAACTGAATAAAGAACCAGTCAATAAATTGTACAAAACTCAATAAAGAACCAGTCAATAACTGTACAAAACTCAATAAAGAAACAGTCAAGAAACTGTTCAAAACTAAATAATGAAACAGTCAATAAACTGTACAAAACTCAATAAAGAACCGGTCGATAAACTATGCACAAACTCAATAAAAAAACAGTCAATAAACTGTACAAAACTCAATAAAGAACCAGTCAATATATTTTACACAAACTCAATAAAGAACCAGTCAATAAACTGTACAAAACTCAATAAAGAACCAGTCAATAAACTGTACAAAACTAAATAAAGAAACAATCAAGAAACTGAACAAAACTCAATAAAGACCCAGTCAATAAACTGTACAAAACTCAATAAAGAAAAAGTCAATAAACTGTACAAACTCAATAAAGAACCAGTCAATAACTGTACAAAACTCAATAAAGAAACAATCAATAAACTGTACAAAACTCAATAAAGAAACAGTCAAGAAACTGTACAAAACTAAATAAAGAAAAAGTCAATTAACTGTACAAAACTCAATAAAGAACCAGCCAATACACTGTACAAAACTGAATAAAGTACCAGTCAATAAACTGTACAAAACTGAATAAAGAACCAGTCAATAAACTGTACAAAACTTAATAAAGAAACAGTCAATAAACTGTACAAAACTCAATAAAGAACCAGTCAATAAATTGTGCACAAACTCAATAAAGAAACAGTCAATAAACTGTACAAAACTCAATAAAGAACCAGTCAATAAATTTTACACAAACTCAATAAAGAACCAGTCAATAAACTGTACAAAACTAAATAAAGAAACAGTCAACAAACTGTACAAAACTGAATAAAGAACCAGTCAATAAACTGTACAAAACTCAATAAAGAACCGGTCGATAAATTATGCACAAACTCAATAAAGAAACAGTCAATAAACTGTACAAAACTCAATAAAGAACCAGTCAATATATTTTACACAAACTCAATAAAGAACCAGTCAATAAACTGTACAAAACTAAATAAAGAAACAGTCAATAAACTGTGCAAAACTGAATAAAGAACCAGTCAATAAATTGTACAAAACTCAATAAAGAACCAGTCAATAACTGTACAAAACTCAATAAAGAAACAGTCAAGAAACTGTTCAAAACTAAATAATGAAACAGTCAATAAACTGTACAAAACTCATTAAAGAACCAGTCAATAAACTGTACAAAACTCAATAAAGAACCAGTCAATAAACTGTACAAAACTAAATAAAGAAACAGTCAATAAACTGAACAAAACTCAATAAAGAACCAGTCAATAAACTGTACAAAACTCAATAAAGAACCAGTCAATAAACTGTACAAAACTGAATAAAGAAACTGTCAAAAACTGTACAAAACTCAATAAAGAATCAGTCAATAAGCCATACAAAACTCAATAAAGAAACAGTCAATAAACTGTACAAAACTCAATAAAAACCGGTCAATAAACTGTACAAAACTCAATAAGGAAACAGTTAATTAACTGTACAAAACTAAATAAAGAAACAGTCAATAAACTGTACAAAACTCAATAAAGAACCAGTCAATAAACTGTACAAAACTCAATAAAGAACCAGTCAATTAAATGTACAAAACCGAATAAAGAACCAGTCAATAAACTGTACAACACTCAATAAAGAACCAGTCAATAAACTGTAGAAAACTGAATAAAGAACCAGTCAAAAAACTGTACAAAACTCAATAAATAAACAGTCAATAAACTGTACAAAACTCAATAAAGATCCAGTCAATAAATTGTGCACAAACTCAATAAAGAAACAGTCAATAAACTGTACAAAACTCAATAAAAAACCGGCCAATAAACTGTACAAAACTCAATAAAGAAACAGTCAATAAACTGTACAAAACTAAATAAAGAAACAGTCAATAAACTGTACAAAACTCAATAAAGAACCAGTCAATAAACTGTACAAAACTCATTAAAGAACCAGTCTATTAACTGTACAAAACCGAATAAAGAACCAGTCAATAAACTGTACACAACTGAATAAAGAACCAGTCAATAAACTGTACAAAACTCAATAAAGAAACAGTCTTGAAACTGTACAAAACTAAATAATGAAACAGTCAATAAACTGTACAAAACTCAATAAAGACCCAGTCAATAAACTGTACAAAACTCAATAAAGAACCAGTCGATAAACTGTACAAAACTAAATAAAGAAACAGTCAATAAACTGAACAAAACTCAATAAAGAACCAGTCAATAAACTGTACAAAACTCAATAAAGAACCAGTCAATAAACTGTACAAAACTCAATAAAGAACCAGGAAATAAACTGTAGAAAACTGAATAAAGAAACTGTCAAAAAACTGTACAAAACTCAATAAAGAATCAGTCAATAAGCTATACAAAACTCAATAAAGAAACAGTCAATAAACTGTACAAAACTCAATAAAGAACCAGTCAATAAACTGTAAAAAACTCAAAAAAGAACCAGTCAATAAACTGTAGAAAACTGAATAAAGAACCAGTCAATAAACTGTACAAAACTCAATAAATAAACAGTCAATAAACTGTACAAAACTCAATAAAGGAACAGTCAATAAACTGTACAAAACTAAATAAAGAAACAGTCAATAAACTGTACAAAACTCAATAAAGAACCAGTCAATAAACTGTACAAAATTCAATAAAGAACCAGTCAATTAACTGTGCAAAACCGAATAAAGAACCAGTCAATAAACTGTACAAAACTGAATAAAGAACCAGTCAATAAACTGTACACAATTCAATAAAGAAACGGTCAATAAACTGTACAAAACTCAATAAAGAACCAGTCAATAAATTGTGCACAAACTCAATAAAAAAACAGTCAATAAACTCTACAAAACTCAATAAAGAACCAGTCAATACATTTTACACAAACTCAATAAAGAACCAGTCAATAAACTGTACAAAACTAAATAATGAAACAGTCAAAAAACTGTACAAAACTGAATAAAGAACCAGTCAATAAACTGTACAAAACAGAATAAAGAACCAGTCAATAAACTGTACAAAACTGAATAAAGAAACAGTCAATAAACTGTACAAAACTCAATAAAGAACCAATCAATAAATTGTGCACAAACTCAAAAAAGAAACAGTCAATAAACTGTACAAAACACAATAAAGAACCAGTCAATAACTGTACAAAACTCAATAAAGAAACAATCAATAAACTGTATAAAACTCAATAAAGAAACAGTCAAGAAACTGTACAAAACTAAATAAAGAAAAAGTCAATAAACTGTACAAAACTCAATAAAGAACCAGTCAATACACTGTACAAAACTGAATAAAGAACCAGTCAATAAACTGTACAAAACTGAATAAAGAACCAGTCAATAAACTGTACAAAACTTAATAAAGAAACTGTCAATAAACTGTACAAAACTCAATGAAGAACCAGTCAATAAATTGTGCACAAACTCAATAAAGAAACAGTCAATAAACTGTACAAAACTCAATAAATAACCAGTCAATAAATTTTACACAAACTCAATAAAGAACCAGTCAATAAACTGTACAAAACTAAATAAAGAAACAGTCAATAAACTGTACAAAACTGAATAAAGAACCAGTCAATAAACTGTACAAAACTCAATAAAGAACCGGTCGATAAATTATGCACAAACTCAATAAAGAAACAGTCAATAAACTGTACAAAACTCAATAAAGAACCAGTCAATATATTTTACACAAACTCAATAAAGAACCAGTCAATAAACTGTACAAATCTCAATAAAGAACCAGTCAATAAACTGTACAAAACCAAATAAAGAAACAGTCAATAAACTGAACAAAACTCAATAAAGAACCAGTCAATAAACTGTACAAAACTCAATAAAGAACCAGTCAATAAACTGTACAAAACTAAATAAAGAACCAGTCAATAAACTGTACAAAACTCAATAAAGAACCAGTCAATAAACTGTAGAAAACTGAATAAAGAACCAGTCAATAAACTGTACAAAACCGAATAAAGAACCAGTCAATAAACTGTACAAAACTGAATAAAGAAACAGTCAATAAACTGTACAAAACTCAATAAAGAACCAGTCAATAAATTGTGCACAAACTCAATAAAGAAACAGTCAATAAACTGTACAAAACTGAATAAAGAAAAACACAATAAACTGTACAAAACTCAATGAAGAACCAGTCAATACACTGTACAAAACTGAATAAAGAACCAGTCAATAAACTGTACAAAACTGAATAAAGAACCAGTCAATAAACTGTACAAAACTTAATAAAGATACAGTCAATAAACTGTACAAAACTCAATAAAGAACCAGTCAATAAATTGTGCACAAACTCAATAAAGAAACAGTCAATAAACTGTACAAAACTCAATAAAGAACCAGTCAATAAATTTTACACAAACTCAATAAAGAACCAGTCAATAAACTGTACAAAACTAAATAAAGAAACAGTCAATAAACTGTACAAAACTGAATAAAGACCCAGTCAATAAACTGTACAAAGCTCAATAAAAAACCGGTCGATAAATGATGCACAAACTCAATAAAGAAACAGTCAATAAACTGTACAAAACTCAATAAAGAACCAGTCAATATATTTTACACAACCTCAATAAAGAACCAGTCAATAAACTGTACAAAACTCAATAAAGAACCAGTCAATAAACTGTACAAAACTAAATAAAGAAACAGTCAATAAACTGAACAAAACTCAATAAAGAACCAGTCAATAAACTGTACAAAACTCAATAAAGAACCAGTCAATAAACTGTACAAAACTAAATTAAGAACCAGTCAATAAACTGTACAAAACTAAATAAAGAACCAGTCAATAAACTGTAGAAAACTGAATAAAGAACCAGTCAATAAACTGTACAAAACCGAATAAAGAACCAGTCAATAAACTGTACAAAACTGAATAAAGAAACAGTCAATAAACTGTACAAAACTCAATAAAGAACCAGTCAATAAATTGTGCACAAACTCAATAAAGAAACAGTCAATAAACTGTACAAAACTCAATAAAGAACCAGTCAATAACTGTACAAAACTCAATAAAGAAACAATCAATAAACTGTACAAAACTCAATAAATAAACAGTCAAGAAACTGTACAAAACTAAATAAAGAAAAAGTCAATAAACTGTACAAAACTCAATAAAGAACCAGTCAATACACTGTACAAAACTGAATAAAGAACCAGTCAATAAACTGTACAAAACTTAATAAAGAACCAGTCAATAAACTGTACAAAACTTAATAAAGAAACAGTCAATAAACTGTACAAAACTCAATAAAGAACCAGTCAATAAATTGTGCACAAACTCAATAAAGAAACAGTCAATAAACTGTACAAAACTCAATAAAGAACCAGTCAATAAATTTTACACAAACTCAATAAAGAACCAGTCAATAAACTGTACAAAACTAAATAAAGAAACAGTCAATAAACTGTACAAAACTGAATAAAGAACATGTCAATAAACTGTACAAAACTCAATAAAGAACCGGTCGATAAATTATGCACAAACTCAATAAAGAAACAGTCAATAAACTGTACAAAACTCAATAAAGAACCAGTCAATATATTTTACACAAACTCAATAAAGAACCAGTCAATAAACTGTACAAAACTCAATAAAGAACCAGTCAATAAACTGTACAAAACTAAATAAAGAAACAGTCAATAAACTGAACAAAACTCAATAAAGAACCAGTCAATAAACTGTACAAAACTCAATAAAGAACCGGTCGATAAATTATGCACAAACTCAATAAAGAAACAGTCAATAAACTGTACAAAACTCAATAAAGAACCAGTCAATATATTTTACACAAACTCAATAAAGAACCAGTCAATAAACTGTACAAAACTCAATAAAGAACCAGTCAATAAACTGTACAAAACTAAATAAAGAAACAGTCAATAAACTGAACAAAACTCAATAAAGAACCAGTCAATAAACTGTACAAAACTCAATAAAGAACCAGTCAATAAACTGTACAAAACTAAATAAAGAACCAGTCATTAAACTGTACAAAACTCAATAAAGAACCAGTCAATAAACTGTAGAAAACTGAATAAAGAATCAGTCAATAAACTGTAGAAAACTGAATAAAGAACCAGTCAATAAACTGTACAAACTCAATAAATAAACAGTCAATAAACTGTACAAAACTCAATAAAGAACCAGACAATAAATTGTACACAAACTCAATAAAGACACAGTCAACAAACTGTACAAAACTCAATAAAGAACCAGTCAATAACTGTACAAAACTCAATAAAGAAACAATCAATAAACTGTACAAAACTCAATAAAGAAACAGTCAAGAAACTGTACAAAACTAAATAAAGAAAAAGTCAATAAACTGTACAAAACTCAATAAAGAACCAGTCAATACACTGTACAAAACTGAATAAAGAACCAGTCAATAAACTGTACAAAACTCAATAAAGAACCAGTCAATAAACTGTACAAAACTAAATAAAGAAACAGTCAATAAACTGTACAAAACTCAATAAAGAACCAGTCAATAAATTTTACACAAACTCAATAAAGAAACAGTCAATAAACTGTACAAAACTAAATAAAGAAACAGTCAATAAACTGTACAAAACTGAATAAAGAACCAGTCAATAAACTGTACAAAACTCAATAAAGAACCGGTCGATAAATTATGCACAAACTCAATAAAGAAACAGTCAATAAACTGTACAAAACTCAATAAAGAACCAGTCAATATATTTTACACAAACTCAATAAAGAACCAGTCAATAAACTGTACAAATCTCAATAAAGAACCAGTCAATAAACTGTACAAAACTAAATAAAGAAACAGTCAATAAACTGAACAAAACTCAATAAAGAACCAGTCAATAAACTGTACAAAACTCAATAAAGAACCAGTCAATAAACTGTACAAAACTAAATAAAGAACCAGTCAATAAACTGTACAAAACTCAATAAAGAACCAGTCAATAAACTGTAGAAAACTGAATAAAGAACCAGTCAATAAACTGTACAAAACCGAATAAAGAACCAGTCAATAAACTGTACAAAACTGAATAAAGAAACAGTCAATAAACTGTACAAAACTCAATAAAGAACCAGTCAATAAATTGTGCACAAACTCAATAAAGAAACAGTCAATAAACTGTACAAAACTCAATAAAGAACCAGTCAATAACTGTACAAAACTCAATAAAGAACCAGTCAATAAATTGTACAAAACTCAATAAAGAACCAGTCAATAAACTGTAGAAAACTGAATAAAGAACCAGTCAATAAACTGTACAAAACTCAATAAATAAACAGTCAATAAACTGTACAAAACTCAATAAAGAAACAGTCAATAAACTGTACAAAACTAAAAAAAGAAACAGTCAATAAACTGTACAAAACTCAATAAAGAACCAGTCAATAAACTGTACAAAATTCAATAAAGAACCAGTCAATTAACTGTACAAAACTGAATAAAGAACCAGTCAATAAACTGTACAAAACTGAATAAAGAACCAGTCAATAAACTGTACACAATTCAATAAACAAACGGTCAATGAACTGTACAAAACTCAATAAAGAACCAGTCAATAAATTGTGCACAAACTCAATAAAGAATCAGTCAATAAACTCTACAAAACTCAATAAAGAACCAGTCAATACATTTTACACAAACTCAATAAAGAACCAGTCAATAAACTGTACAAAACTAAATAATGAAACAGTCAATAAACTGTACAAAACTGAATAAAGAACCAGTCAATAAACTGTACAAAACCGAATAAAGAACCAGTCAATAAACTGTACAAAACTGAATAAAGAAACAGTCAATAAACTGTACAAAACTCAATAAAGAACCAGTCAATAAATTGTGCACAAACTCAATAAAGAAACAGTCAATAGACTGTACAAAACTCAATAAAGAACCAGTCAATAACTGTACAAAACTCAATAAAGAAACAATCAATAAACTGTAGAAAACTCAATAAAGAAACAGTCAAGAAACTGTACAAAACTAAATAAAGAAAAACACAATAAACTGTACAAAACTCAATTAAGAACCAGTCAATACACTGTACAAAACTGAATAAAGAACCAGTCAATAAACTGTACAAAACTGAATAAAGAACCAGTCAATAAACTGTACAAAACTTAATAAAGATACAGTCAATAAACTGTACAAAACTCAATAAAGAACCAGTCAATAAATTGTGCACAAACTCAATAAAGAAACAGTCAATAAACTGTACAAAACTCAATAAAGAACCAGTCAATAAATTTTACACAAACTCAATAAAGAACCAGTCAATAAACTGTACAAAACTAAATAAAGAAACAGTCAATAAACTGTACAAAACTGAATAAAGACCCAGTCAATAAACTGTACAAAGCTCAATAAAGAACCGGTCGATAAATGATGCACAAACTCAATAAAGAAACAGTCAATAAACTGTACAAAACTCAATAAAGAACCAGTCAATATATTTTACACAAACTCAATAAAGAACCAGTCAATAAACTGTACAAAACTCAATAAAGAACCAGTCAATAAACTGTACAAAACTAAATAAAGAAACAGTCAATAAACTGAACAAAACTCAATAAAGAACCAGTCAATAAACTGTACAAAACTCAATAAAGAACCAGTCAATAAACTGTACAAAACTAAATTAAGAACCAGTCAATAAACTGTACAAAACTAAATAAAGAACCAGTCAATAAACTGTAGAAAACTGAATAAAGAACCAGTCAATAAACTGTACAAAACTGAATAAAGAACCAGTCAATAAACTGTACAAAACTGAATAAAGAAACAGTCAATAAACTGTACAAAACTCAATAAAGAACCAGTCAATAAATTGTGCACAAACTCAATAAAGAAACAGTCAATAAACTGTACAAAACTCAATAAAGAACCAGTCAATAACTGTACAAAACTCAATAAAGAAACAATCAATAAACTGTACAAAACTCAATAAATAAACAGTCAAGAAACTGTACAAAACTAAATAAAGAAAAAGTCAATAAACTGTACAAAACTCAATAAAGAACCAGTCAATACACTGTACAAAACTGAATAAAGAACCAGTCAATAAACTGTACAAAACTGAATAAAGAACCAGTCAATAAACTGTACAAAACTTAATAAAGAAACAGTCAATAAACTGTACAAAACTCAATAAAGAACCAGTCAATAAATTGAGCACAAACTCAATAAAGAAACAGTCAATAAACTGTACAAAACTCAATAAAGAACCAGTCAATAAATTTTACACAAACTCAATAAAGAACCAGTCAATAAACTGTACAAAACTAAATAAAGAAACAGTCAATAAACTGTACAAAACTGAATAAAGAACCAGTCAATAAACTGTACAAAACTCAATAAAGAACCGGTCGATAAATTATGCACAAACTCAATAAAGAAACAGTCAATAAACTGTACAAAACTCAATAAAGAACCAGTCAATATATTTTACACAAACTCAATAAAGAACCAGTCAATAAACTGTACAAAACTCAATAAAGAACCAGTCAATAAACTGTACAAAACTAAATAAAGAAACAGTCAATAAACTGAACAAAACTCAATAAAGAACCAGTCAATAAACTGTACAAAACTCAATAAAGAACCAGTCAATAAACTGTACAAAACTAAATAAAGAACCAGTCATTAAACTGTACAAAACTCAATAAAGAACCAGTCAATAAACTGTAGAAAACTGAATAAAGAATCAGTCAATAAACTGTAGAAAACTGAATAAAGAACCAGTCAATAAACTGTACAAACTCAATAAATAAACAGTCAATAAACTGTACAAAACTCAATAAAGAACCAGACAATAAATTGTACACAAACTCAATAAAGACACAGTCAATAAACTGTACAAAACTCAATAAAGAACCAGTCAATAACTGTACAAAACTCAATAAAGAAACAATCAATAAACTGTACAAAACTCAATAAAGAAACAGTCAAGAAACTGTACAAAACTAAATAAAGAAAAAGTCAATAAACTGTACAAAACTCAATAAAGAACCAGTCAATACACTGTACAAAACTGAATAAAGAACCAGTCAATAAACTGTACAAAACTGAATAAAGAACCAGTCAATAAACTGTACAAAACTTAATAAAGAAACAGTCAATAAACTGTACAAAACTCAATAAAGAACCAGACAATAAATTTTACACAAACTCAATAAAGAACCAGTCAATAAACTGTACAAAACTAAATAAAGAAACAGTCAATAAACTGTACAAAACTGAATAAAGAACCAGTCAATAAACTGTACAAAACTCAATAAAGAACCGGTCGATAAATTATGCACAAACTCAATAAAGAAACAGTCAATAAACTGTACAAAACTCAATAAAGAACCAGTCAATATATTTTACACAAACTCAATAAAGAACCAGTCAATAAACTGTACAAATCTCAATAAAGAACCAGTCAATAAACTGTACAAAACTAAATAAAGAAACAGTCAATAAACTGAACAAAACTCAATAAAGAACCAGTCAATAAACTGTACAAAACTCAATAAAGAACCAGTCAATAAACTGTACAAAACTAAATAAAGAACCAGTCAATAAACTGTACAAAACTCAATAAAGAACCAGTCAATAAACTGTAGAAAACTGAATAAAGAACCAGTCAATAAACTGTACAAAACCGAATAAAGAACCAGTCAATAAACTGTACAAAACTGAATAAAGAAACAGTCAATAAACTGTACAAAACTCAATAAAGAACCAGTCAATAAATTGTGCACAAACTCAATAAAGAAACAGTCAATAAACTGTACAAAACTCAATAAAGAACCAGTCAATAACTGTACAAAACTCAATAAAGAACCAGTCAATAAACTGTACAAAACTCAATAAAGAACCAGTCAATAAACTGTAGAAAACTGAATAAAGAACCAGTCAATAAACTGTACAAAACTCAATAAATAAACAGTCAATAAACTGTACAAAACTCAATAAAGAAACAGTCAATAAACTGTACAAAACTAAAAAAAGAAACAGTCAATAAACTGTACAAAACTCAATAAAGAACCAGTCAATAAACTGTACAAAATTCAATAAAGAACCAGTCAATTAACTGTACAAAACTGAATAAAGAACCAGTCAATAAACTGTACAAAACTGAATAAAGAACCAGTCAATAAACTGTACACAATTCAATAAACAAACGGTCAATGAACTGTACAAAACTCAATAAAGAACCAGTCAATAAATTGTGCACAAACTCAATAAAGAATCAGTCAATAAACTCTACAAAACTCAATAAAGAACCAGTCAATACATTTTACACAAACTCAATAAAGAACCAGTCAATAAACTGTACAAAACTCAATAAAGAAACAGTCAATAAACTGTACAAAACTGAATAAAGAACCAGTCAATAAACTGTACAAAACCGAATAAAGAACCAGTCAATAAACTGTACAAAACTCAATAAAGAAACAGTCAATAAACTGTACAAAACTCAATAAAGAACCAGTCAATAAATTGTGCACAAACTCAATAAAGAAACAGTCAATAGACTGTACAAAACTCAATAAAGAACCAGTCAATAACTGTACAAAACTCAATAAAGAAACAATCAATAAACTGTAGAAAACTCAATAAAGAAACAGTCAAGAAACTGTACAAAACTAAATAAAGAAAAACACAATAATCTGTACAAAACTCAATTAAGAACCAGTCAATACACTGTACAAAACTGAATAAAGAACCAGTCAATAAACTGTACAAAACTGAATAAAGAACCAGTCAATAAACTGTACAAAACTTAATAAAGATACAGTCAATAAACTGTACAAAACTCAATAAAGAACCAGTCAATAAATTGTGCACAAACTCAATAAAGAAACAGTCAATAAACTGTACAAAACTCAATAAAGAACCAGTCAATAAATTTTACACAAACTCAATAAAGAACCAGTCAATAAACTGTACAAAACTAAATAAAGAAACAGTCAATAAACTGTACAAAACTGAATAAAGACCCAGTCAATAAACTGTACAAAGCTCAATAAAGAACCGGTCGATAAATGATGCACAAACTCAATAAAGAAACAGTCAATAAACTGTACAAAACTCAATAAAGAACCAGTCAATATATTTTACACAAACTCAATAAAGAACCAGTCAATAAACTGTACAAAACTCAATAAAGAACCAGTCAATAAACTGTACAAAACTAAATAAAGAAACAGTCAATAAACTGAACAAAACTCAATAAAGAACCAGTCAATAAACTGTACAAAACTCAATAAAGAACCAGTCAATAAACTGTACAAAACTAAATTAAGAACCAGTCAATAAACTGTACAAAACTAAATAAAGAACAAGTCAATAAACTGTAGAAAACTGAATAAAGAACCAGTCAATAAACTGTACAAAACCGAATAAAGAACCAGTCAATAAACTGTACAAAACTGAATAAAGAAACAGTCAATAAACTGTACAAAACTCAATAAAGAACCAGTCAATAAATTGTGCACAAACTCAATAAAGAAACAGTCAATAAACTGTACAAAACTCAATAAAGAACCAGTCAATAACTGTACAAAACTCAATAAAGAAACAATCAATAAACTGTACAAAACTCAATAAATAAACAGTCAAGAAACTGTACAAAACTAAATAAAGAAAAAGTCAATAAACTGTACAAAACTCAATAAAGAACCAGTCAATACACTGTACAAAACTGAATAAAGAACCAGTCAATAAACTGTACAAAACTGAATAAAGAACCAGTCAATAAACTGTACAAAACTTAATAAAGAAACAGTCAATAAACTGTACAAAACTCAATAAAGAACCAGTCAATAAATTGTGCACAAACTCAATAAAGAAACAGTCAATAAACTGTACAAAACTCAATAAAGAACCAGTCAATAAATTTTACACAAACTCAATAAAGAACCAGTCAATAAACTGTACAAAACTAAATAAAGAAACAGTCAATAAACTGTACAAAACTGAATAAAGAACCAGTCAATAAACTGTACAAAACTCAATAAAGAACCGGTCGATAAATTATGCACAAACTCAATAAAGAAACAGTCAATAAACTGTACAAAACTCAATAAAGAACCAGTCAATAAACTGTACACAAACTCAATAAAGAACCAGTCAATAAACTGTACAAAACTCAATAAAGAACCAGTCAATAAACTGTACAAAACTAAATAAAGAAACAGTCAATAAACTGAACAAAACTCAATAAAGAACCAGTCAATAAACTGTACAAAACTCAATAAAGAACCAGTCAATAAACTGTACAAAACTAAATAAAGAACCAGTCATTAAACTGTACAAAACTCAATAAAGAACCAGTCAATAAACTGTAGAAAACTGAATAAAGAATCAGTCAATAAACTGTAGAAAACTGAATAAAGAACCAGTCAATAAACTGTACAAACTCAATAAATAAACAGTCAATAAACTGTACAAAACTCAATAAAGAACCAGACAATAAATTGTACACAAACTCAATAAAGACACAGTCAATAAACTGTACAAAACTCAATAAAGAACCAGTCAATAACTGTACAAAACTCAATAAAGAAACAATCAATAAACTGTACAAAACTCAATAAAGAAACAGTCAAGAAACTGTACAAAACTAAATAAAGAAAAAGTCAATAAACTGTACAAAACTCAATAAAGAACCAGTCAATACACTGTACAAAACTGAATAAAGAACCAGTCAATAAACTGTACAAAACTGAATAAAGAACCAGTCAATAAACTGTACAAAACTTAATAAAGAAACAGTCAATAAACTGTACAAAACTCTATAAAGAACCAGTCAATTAACTGTACAAAACCGAATAAAGAACCAGTCAATAAACTGTACAAAACTCAATAAAGAACCAGTCAATAAACTGTAGAAAACTGAATAAAGAACCAGTCAAAAAACTGTACAAAACTCAATAAATAAACAGTCAATAAACTGTACAAAACTCAATAAAGATCCAGTCAATAAATTGTGCACAAACTCAATAAAGAAACAGTCAATAAACTGTACAAAACTCAGTAAAAAACCGGTCAATAAACTGTACAAAACTCAATAAAGAAACAGTCAATAAACTGTACAAAACTAAATAAAGAAACAGTCATAAAAATGTACAAAACTCAATAAAGAACCAGTCAATAAACTGTACAAAACTCAATAAAGAACCAGTCAATTAACTGTACAAAACCGAATAAAGAACCAGTCAATAAACTGTACACAACTGAATAAAGAACCAGTCAATAAACTGTACAAAACTCAATAAAGAAACAGTCAAGAAACTGTACAAAACTAAATAATGAAACAGTCAATAAACTGTACAAAACTCAATAAAGAACCAGTCAATAAACTGTACAAAACTCAATAAAGAACCAGTCAATAAACTGTACAAAACTAAATAAAGAAACAGTCAATAAACTGAACAAAACTCAATAAAGAACCAGTCAATAAACTGTACAAAACTCAATAAAGAACCAGTCAATAAACTGTACAAAACTCAATAAAGAACTAGGAAATAAACTGTAGAAAACTGAATAAAGAAACTGTCAAAAAACTGTACAAAACTCAATAAAGAATCAGTCAATAAGCTATACAAAACTCAATAAAGAAACAGTAAATAAACTGTACAAAACTCAATAAAGAACCAGTCAATAAACTGTACAAAACTCAATAAAGAACCAGTCAATAAACTGTAGAAAACTGAATAAAGAACCAGTCAATAAACTGTACAAAACTCAATAAATAAACAGTCAATAAACTGTACAAAACTCAATAAAGAAACAGTCAATAAACTGTACAAAATTAATAAAGAAACAGTCAATAAGCTGTACAAAACTCAATAAAGAACCAGTCAATAAACTGTACAAAATTCAATAAAGAACCAGTCAATTAACTGTACAAAACCGAATAAAGAACCAGTCAATAAACTGTACAAAACTGAATAAAGAACCAGTCAATAAACTGTACACAATTCAATAAAGAAACGGTCAATAAACTGTACAAAACTCAATAAAGAAACAGTCAATAAACTCTACAAAACTCAATAAAGAACCAGTCAATACATTTTACACAAACTCAATAAAGAACCAGTCAATAAACTGTACAAAACTAAAAAATGAAACAGTCAATAAACTGTACAAAACTGAATAAAGAACCAGTCAATAAACTGTACAAAACTCAATAAAGAACCAGTCAATTAACTGTACAAAACCGAATAAAGAACCAGTCAATAAACTGTACAAAACTGAATAAAGAAACAGTCAATAAACTGTACAAAACTCAATAAAGAACCAGTCAATAAACTGTACAAAACTCAATAAAGAACCAGTCAATAAACTGTGGAAAACTGAATAAAGAACCAGTCAAAAAACTGTACAAAACTCAATAAAAAAACAGTCAATAAACTCTACAAAACTCAATAAAGATCCAGTCAATAAATTGTGCACAAACTCAATAAAGAAACAGTCAATAAACTGTACAAAACTCAATAAAGAACCAGTCAATAACTGTACAAAACTCAATAAAGAAACAATCAATAAACTGTAGAAAACTCAATAAAGAAACAGTCAAGAAACTGTACAAAACTAAATAAAGAAAAAGACAATAAACTGTACAAAACTCAATAAAGAACCAGTCAATACACTGTACAAAACTGAATAAAGAACCAGTCAATAAACTGTACAAAACTGAATAAAGAACCAGTCAATAAATTGTACAAAACTTAATAAAGAAACAGTCAATAAACTGTACAAAACTCAATAAAGAACCAGTCAATAAATTGTGCACAAACTCAATAAAGAAACAGTCAATAAACTGTACAAAACTCAATAAAGAACCAGTCAATAAATTTTACACAAACTCAATAAAGAACCAGTCAATAAACTGTACAAAACTAAATAAAGAAACAGTCAATAAACTGTACAAAACTGAATAAAGAACCAGTCAATAAACTGTACAAAGCTCAATAAAGAACCGGTCGATAAATGATGCACAAACTCAATAAAGAAACAGTCAATAAACTGTACAAAACTCAATAAAGAACCAGTCAATATATTTTACACAAACTCAATAAAGAACCAGTCAATAAACTGTACAAAACTCAATAAAGAACCAGTCAATAAACTGTACAAAACTAAATAAAGAAACAGTCAATAAACTGAACAAAACTCAATAAAGAACAAGTCAATAAACTGTACAAAACTCAATAAAGAACCAGTCAATAAACTGTACAAAACTAAATTAAGAACCAGTCAATAAACTGTAGAAAACTGAATAAAGAACCAGTCAATAAACTGTACAAAACCGAATAAAAAACCAGTCAATAAACTGTACAAAACTGAATAAAGAAACAGTCAATAAACTGTACAAAACTCAATAAAGAACCAGTCAATAAATTGTGCACAAACTCAATAAAGAAACAGTCAATAAACTGTACAAAACTCAATAAAGAACCAGTCAATAACTGTACAAAACTCAATAAAGAAACAATCAATAAACTGTACAAAACTCAATAAAGAAACAGTCAAGAAACTGTACAAAACTAAATAAAGAAAAAGTCAATAAACTGTACAAAACTCAATAAAGAACCAGTCAATACTCTGTACAAAACTGAATAAAGAACCAGTCAATAAACTGTACAAAACTGAATAAAGAACCAGTCAATAAACTGTACAAAACTTAATAAAGAAACAGTCAATAAACTATACAAAACTCAATAAAGAACCAGTCAATAAATTGTGCACAAACTCAATAAAGAAACAGTCAATAAACTGTACAAAACTCAATAAAGAACCAGTCAATAAATTTTACACAAACTCAATAAAGAACCAGTCAATAAACTGTACAAAACTAAATAAAGAAACAGTCAATAAACTGTACAAAACTGAATAAAGAACCAGTCAATATATTTTGCACAAACTCAATAAAGAACCAGTCAATAAACTGTACAAAACTCAATAAAGAACCAGTCAATAAACTGTACAAAACTAAATAAAGAAACAGTCAATAAACTGATCAAAACTCAATAAAGAACCAGTCAATAAACTGTACAAAACTCAATAAAGAACCAGTCAATAAACTGTACAAATCTAAATAAAGAACCAGTCAATAAACTGTACAAAACTCAATAAAGAACCAGTCAATAAACTGTAGAAAACTGAATAAAGAACCAGTCAATAAACTGTAGAAAACTGATTAAAGAACCAGTCAATAAACTGTACAAACTCAATAAATAAACAGTCAATAAACTGTACAAAACTCAATAAAGAACCAGACAATAAATTGTACACAAACTCAATAAAGACACAGTCAATAAACTGTACAAAACTCAATAAAGAACAACCAGTCAATAACTGTACAAAACTCAATAAAGAAACAATCAATAAACTGTACAAAACTCAATAAAGAAACAGTCAAGAAACTGTACAAAACTAAATAAAGAAAAAGTCAATAAACTGTACAAAACTCAATAAAGAACCAGTCAATACACTGTACAAAACTGAATAAAGAACCAGTCAATAAACTGTACAAAACTGAATAAAGAACCAGTCAATAAACTGTACAAAACTTAATAAAGAAACAGTCAATAAACTGTACAAAACTCAATAAAGAACCAGTCAATTAACTGTACAAAACCGAATAAAGAACCAGTCAATAAACTGTACAAAACTCAATAAAGAACCAGTCAATAAACTGTAGAAAACTGAATAAAGAACCAGTCAAAAAACTGTACAAAACTCAATAAATAAACAGTCAATAAACTGTACAAAACTCAATAAAGATATAGTCAATAAATTGTGCACAAACTCAATAAAGAAACAGACAATAAACTGTACAAAACTCAATAAAAAACCGGTCAATAAACTGTACAAAACTCAATAAAGAACCAGTCAATAAACTGTACACAACTGAATAAAGAACCAGTCAATAAACTGTACAAAACTCAATAAAGAAACTGTACAAAACTAAATAATGAAACAGTCAATAAACTGTACAAAACTCAATAAAGAACCAGTCAATAAACTGTACAAAACTCAATAAAGAACCAGTCAATAAACTATACAAAACTAAATAAAGAAACAGTCAATAAACTGAACAAAACTCAATAAAGAACCAGTCAATAAACTGTACAAAACTCAATAAAGAACCAGTCAATAAACTGTACAAAACTCAATAAAGAACTAGGAAATAAACTGTAGAAAACTGAATAAAGAAACTGTCAAAAAACTGTACAAAACTCAATAAAGAATCAGTCAATAAGCTATACAAAACTCAATAAAGAAACAGTCAATAAACTGTACAAAACTCAATAAAGAACCAGTCAATAAACTGTACAAAACTCAATAAAGAACCAGTCAATAAACTGTAGAAAACTGAATAAAGAACCAGTCAATAAACTGTACAAAACTCAATAAATAAACAGTCAATAAACTGTACAAAACTCAATAAAGAAACAGTCAATAAACTGTACAAAACTAAATAAAGAAACAGTCAATAAACTGTACAAAACTCAATAAAGAACCAGTCAATAAACTGTACAAAATTCAATAAAGAACCAGTCAATTAACTGTACAAAACCGAATAAAGAACCAGTCAATAAACTGTACAAAACTGAATAAAGAACCAGTCAATAAACTGTACACAATTCAATAAAGAAACGGTCAATAAACTGTACAAAACTCAATAAAGAAACAGTCAATAAACTCTACAAAACTCAATAAAGAACCAGTCAATACATTTTACACAAACTCAATAAAGAACCAGTCAATAAACTGTACAAAACTAAATAATGAAACAGTCAATAAACTGTACAAAACTGAATAAAGAACCAGTCAATAAACTGTACAAAACTCAATAAAGAACCAGTCAATTAACTGTACAAAACCGAATAAAGAACCAGTCAATAAACTGTACAAAACTGAATAAAGAAACAGTCAATAAACTGTACAAAACTCAATAAAGAACCAGTCAATAAACTGTACAAAACTCAATAAAGAACCAGTCAATAAACTGTGGAAAACTGAATAAAGAACCAGTCAAAAAACTGTACAAAACTCAATAAAAAAACAGTCAATAAACTCTACAAAACTCAATAAAGATCCAGTCAATAAATTGTGCACAAACTCAATAAAGAAACAGTCAATAAACTGTACAAAACTCAATAAAGAAACAGTCAATAAACTGTACAAAACTAAATACAGAAACAGTCAATAAACTGTACAAAACTCAATAAAGAACCAGTCAATAAACTGTACAAAATTCAATAAAGAACCAGTCAATTAACTGTACAAAACCGAATAAAGAACCAGTCAATAAACTGTACAAAACTGAATAAAGAACCAGTCAATAAACTGTACACAATTCAATAAAGAAACGGTCAATAAACTGTACAAAACTCAATAAAGAACCAGTCAATAAATTGTGCACAAACTCAATAAAGAAACAGTCAATAAACTCTACAAAACTCAATAAAGAACCAGTCAATACATTTTACACAAACTCAATAAAGAACCAGTCAATAAACTGTACAAAACTAAATAATGAAACAGTCAATAAACTGTACAAAACTGAATAAAGAACCCGTCAATAAACTGTACAAAACTCAATAAAGAACCAGTCAATTAACTGTACAAAACCGAATAAAGAACCAGTCAATAAACTGTACAAAACTGAATAAAGAAAGAGTCAATAAACTGTACAAAACTCAATAAAGAACCAGTCAATAAACTGTACAAAACTCAATAAAGAACCAGTCAATAAACTGTGGAAAACTGAATAAAGAACCAGTCAAAAAACTGTACAAAACTCAATAAAAAAACAGTCAATAAACTCTACAAAACTCAATAAAGATACAGTCAATAAATTGTGCACAAACTCAATAAAGAAACAGTCAATAAACTGTACAAAACTCAATAAAGAAACAGTCAATAAACTGTACAAAACTAAATACAGAAACAGTCAATAAACTGTACAAAACTCAATAAAGAACCAGTCAATAAACTGTACAAAATTCAATAAAGAACCAGTCAATTAACTGTACAAAACCGAATAAAGAACCAGTCAATAAACTGTACAAAACTGAATAAAGAACCAGTCAATAAACTGTACACAATTCAATAAAGAAACGGTCAATAAACTGTACAAAACTCAATAAAGAACCAGTCAATAAATTGTGCACAAACTCAATAAAGAAACAGTCAATAAACTCTACAAAACTCAATAAAGAACCAGTCAATACATTTTACACAAACTCAATAAAGAACCAGTCAATAAACTGTACAAAACTAAATAATGAAACAGTCAATAAACTGTACAAAACTGAAAAAAGAACCAGTCAATAAACTGTACAAAACTCAATAAAGAACCAGTCAATTAACTGTACAAAACCGAATAAAGAACCAGTCAATAAACTGTACAAAACTGAATAAAGAAACAGTCAATAAACTGTACAAAACTCAATAAAGAACCAGTCAATAAACTGTACAAAACTCAATAAAGAACCAGTCAATAAACTGTGGAAAACTGAATAAAGAACCAGTCAAAAAACTGTACAAAACTCAATAAAAAAACAGTCAATAAACTGTACAAAACTCAATAAAAAACCGGTCAATAAACTGTACAAAATTCAATAAAGAAACAGTCAATAAACTGTACAAAACTAAATAAAGAAACAGTCAATAAACTGTACAAAACTCAATAAAGAACCAGTCAATAAACTCTACAAAACTCAATAAAGAACCAGTTAATTAACTGTACAAAAGCGAATAAAGAACCAGTCAATAAACTGTACACAACTGAATGAAGAACCAGTCAATAAACTGTACAAAACTCAATAAAGAAACAGTCAATAAACTGTACAAAACTCAATAAAGAACCAGTCAATAAACTGTACAAAACTCAATAAAGAACCAGTCAATAAACTGTAGAAAACTGAATAAAGAACCAGTCAAAAAACTGTACAAAACTCTATAAAGATCCAGTCAATAAATTGTGCACAAACTCAATAAAGAAACAGTCAATAAACTGTACAAAACTCAATAAAAAACCGGTCAATAAACTGTACAAAACTCAATAAAGAAACAATCAAGAAACTGTACAAAACTAAATAATGAAACAGTCAATAAACTGTACAAAACTCAATAAAGAACCAGTCAATAAACTGTACAAAACTCAATAAAGAACCAGTCAATAAACTGTACAAAACTAAATAAAGAAACAGTCAATAAACTGAACAAAACTCAATAAAGAACCAGTCAATAAACTGTACAAAACTGAATAAAGAACCAGTCAATAAACTGTACAAAACTCAATAAAGAACCAGACAATAAACTGTAGAAAACTGAATAAAGAAACTGTCAAAAAACTGTACAAAACTCAAGAAAGAATCAGTCAATAAGCTTTACAAAACTCAATAAAGAAACAGTCAATAAACTGTACAAGACTCAATAAAGAACCAGTCAATAAACTGTACAAAACTCAATAAAGAACCAGTCAATAAACTGTAGAAAACTGAATAAAGAACCAGTCAATAAACTGTACAAAACTCAATAAATAAACAGTCAATAAACTGTACAAAACTAAATAAAGAAACAGTCAATAAATTGTGCACAAACTCAATAAAGAAACAGTCAATAAACTGTACAAAACTCAATAAAAAACCGGTCAATAAACTGTACAAAACTCAATAAAGAAACAGTCAATAAACTGTACAAAACTAAATAAAGAAACAGTCAATAAACTGTACAAAACTCAATAAAGAACCAGTCAATAAACTGTACAAAACTCATTAAAGAACCAGTCAATTAACTGTACAAAACCGAATAAAGAACCAGTCAATAAACTGTACACAACTGAATAAAGAACCAGTCAATAAACTGTACAAAACTCAATAAAGAAACAGTCAAGAAACTGTACAAAACTAAATAATGAAACAGTCAATAAACTGTACAAAACTCAATAAAGAATCAGTCAATAAGCTATACAAAACTCAATAAAGAAACAGTCAATAAACTGTACAAAACTCAATAAAGAACCAGTCAATAAACTGTACAAAACTCAATAAAGAACCAGTCAATAAACTGTAGAAAACTGAATAAAGAACCAGTCAAAAAACTGTACAAAACTCAATAAATAAACAGTCAATAAACTGTACAAAACTCAATAAAGGTCCAGTCAATAAATTGTGCACAAACTCAATAAAGAAACAGTCAATAAACTGTACAAAACTCAATAAAAAACCGGTCAATAAACTGTACAAAACTCAATAAAGAAACAGTCAATAAACTGTACAAAACTAAATAAAGAAACAGTCAATAAACTGTACAAAACTCAAGAAAGAACCAGTCAATAAACTGTACAAAACTCAATAAAGAACCAGTCAATTAACTGTACAAAACCGAATAAAGAACCAGTCAATAAACTGTACACAACTGAATAAAGAACCAGTCAATAAACTGTACAAAACTCAATAAAGAAACAGTCAAGAAACTGTACAAAACTAAATAATGAAACAGTCAATAAACTGTACAAAACTCAATAAAGAACCAGTCAATAAACTGTACAAAACTCAATAAAGAACCAGTCAATAAACTGTACAAAACTAAATAAAGAAACAGTCAATAAACTGAACAAAACTCAATAAAAAACCAGTCAATAAACTGTACAAAACTCAATAAAGAACCAGTCAATAAACTGTACAAAACTCAATAAAGAACCAGGCAATAAACTGTAGAAAACTGAATAAAGAAACTGTCAAAAAACTGTACAAAACTCAATAAAGAATCAGTCAATAAGCTATACAAAACTCAATAAAGAAACAGTCAATAAACTGTACAAAACTCAATAAAGAACCAGTCAATAAACTGTACAAAACTCAATAAAGAACCAGTCAATAAACTGTAGAAAACTGAATAAAGAACCAGTCAATAAACTGTACAAAACTCAATAAATAAACAGTCAATAAACTGTACAAAACTCAATAAAGAAACAGTCAATAAACTGTACAAAACTAAATAAAGAAACAGTCAATAAACTGTACAAAACTCAATAAAGAACCAGTCAATAAACTGTACAAAATTCAATAAAGAACCAGTCAATTAACTGTACAAAACCGAATAAAGAACCAGTCAATAAACTGTACAAAATTCAATAAAGAAACGGTCAATAAACTGTACAAAACTCAATAAAGAACCAGTCAATAAATTGTGCACAAACTCAATAAAGAAACAGTCAATAAACTGTACAAAACTCAATAAAGAACCAGTCAATACATTTTACACAAACTAAATAAAGAACCAGTCAATAAACAGTACAAAACTAAATAAAGAAACAGTCAATAAACTGTACAAAACTGAATAAAGAACCAGTCAATAAACTGTACAAAACTCAATAAAGAGCCAGTCAATAACTGTACAAAACTCAATAAAGAAACAGTCAAGAAACTGTACAAAACTCAAGAAAGAACCAGTCAATAAACTGTACAAAACTCAATAAAGAACCAGTCAATTAACTGTACAAAACCGAATAAAGAACCAGTCAATAAACTGTACAAAACTCAATAAAGAACCAGTCAATAAACTGTACAAAACTAAATAAAGAAACAGTCAATAAACTGAACAAAACTAAATAAAGAACCAGTCAATAAACTGTACAAAACTCAATAGAGAACCAGTCAATAAACTGTACAAAACTCAATAAAGAACCAGGCAATAAACTGTAGAAAACTGAATAAAGAAACTGTCAAAAAACTGTACAAAACTCAATAAAGAATCAGTCAATAAGCTATACAAAACTCAATAAAGAAACAGTCAATAAACTGTACAAAACTCAATCAAAAACCAGTCAATAAACTGTACAAAACTCAATAAAGAACCAGTCAATAAACTGTAGAAAAGTGAATAAAGAACCAGTCAATAAACTGTACAAAACTCAATAAATAAACAGTCAATAAACTGTACAAAACTCAATAAAGAAACAGTCAATAAACTGTACAAAACTAAATAAAGAAACAGTCAATAAACTGTACAAAACTCAATAAAGAACCAGTCAATAAACTGTACAAAATTCAATAAAGAACCAGTCAATTAACTGTACAAAACCGAATAAAGAACCAGTCAATAAACTGTACAAAATTCAATAAAGAAACGGTCAATAAACTGTACAAAACTAAAAAAAGAACCAGTCAATAAATTGTGCACAAACTCAATAAAGAAACAGTCAATAAACTGTACAAAACTCAATAAAGAACCAGTCAATACATTTTACACAAACTCAATAAAGAACCAGTCAATAAACTGTACAAAACTAAATAAAGAAACAGTCAATAAACTGTACAAAACTAAATAAAGAACCAGTCAATAAACTGTACAAAACTCAATAAAGAGCCAGTCAATAACTGTACAAAACTCAATAAAGAAACAGTCAAGAAACTGTACAAAACTAAATAATGAAACAGTCAATAAACTGTACAAAACTGAATAAAGAACCAGTCAATAAACTGTACAAAACTCAATAAAGAACCAGTCAAACCAGAAAAACGAAAAACAAAATGAATAACGAAAAACAAAATGAATAACGAAAAACAAAATGAAAAATGAAAAACAAAATGAATGACGAAAAACAAAAAAAATAATGAAAAACGGAAAACAAAATGAATAACCAAAAACGAAAAACAAAATGAACAACGAAAAACGAAAAACAAAATCAATAACGAAAAACAAAAATGTTTTTCGAATAACGAAAAATGAAAAACAAAAATGAAAAACGAAAAACAAAATGAATAACGAAAAACGAAATGAATAACGAAAAAGGAAAAACAAAATGAAATGAATAAAACGGAAAACAAAATCAATAACGAAAAACGAAAAACAAAATCAATAACAAAAAACGAAAAACAAAATGAATAACGAAAAAGGAAAAACAAAATGAAAAACGAAAAAGGAAAAACAAAATGAAAAACGAAAAAGGAAAAACAAAAATGAATAACGAAAAATGAAAAACAAAAATGAATAACGAAAAAGGAAATGAATAACGAATAACCAAAAACAAAATGAAAAACGAAAAACAAAATGAATAACGAAATACAACATGATTAAGGAAAAACAAAATGAAAAACGAAAAACAAAATGAATAACGAAAAACAAAATGAAAACGAAAAACAAAATCAATGACGAAAAACAAAATAAATAACGAAAGCCGAAATGAAAAACGAAAAACAAAATGAATAACGAAAAATAAAATGAATAACGAAAAACAAAATGAATAACGAAAAACAAAATGAAAAATGAAAAACAAAATGAATGACGAAAAACAAAAAAAATAACGAAAAACGGAAAACAAAATGAATAACGAAAAACGAAAAACAAAATGAATAACGAAAAATGAAAAACAAAAATGAATAACGAAAAAGGAAATGAATAAAGAAAAACGAAAAACAAAATCAATAACGAAAAACAAAATGAAAAACGAAAAACAAAATGAATAACGAAAAATGAAAAACAAAATGAATAAAGAAAAACGAAACACAAAATGAATAACGAAAAACAAAATGAATAACGAAAAACAAAAGTAAACAAAATGAATAACGAAAAACCAAATGAATAACGAAAAACAAAATGAATAACGAAAAAGGAAAAACAAAATGAAAAACGAAAAACGAAAAGCAAAATGAATAACGAAAAACGAAAAACAAAATCAATAACGAAAAACAAAATGAAAAACGAAAAACAAAATGAATAACGAAAAACGAAAAACAAAATGAATAAAGAAAAACAAAATGAATAACGAAAAACAAAATGAATAACGAAAAAGGAAAAACAAAATTAATAACGAAAAACGAAATGTATAACCAAAAACGAAAACAAAAGGAATAACCAAAAACAAAATGAAAAACGAAAAATGAAAAACAAAAATGAATAACGAAAAATAAAATGAATAACGAAAAACAAAATGAATAACGAAAAAGGAAAAACAAAATTAATAACGAAAAACGAAATGTATAACCAAAAACGAAAAAAAAAGGAATAACCAAAAACAAAATGAAAAACGAAAAATGAAAAACAAAAATGAATAACGAAAAATAAAATGAATAACGAAAAATAAAATGAATAACGAAAAACAAAATGAATAACGAAAAAGGAAATGAATAACGAATAACCAAAAACAAAATGAAAAACGAAAAACAAAATGAATGACGAAAAACAAAATAAATAACGAAAGCCGAAATGAAAAACGAAAACCAAAATGAATAACAAAAAATAAAATGGATCACGAAAAACAAAATGAATAACGAAAAACAAAATGAATAACGAAAAACAAAATGAAAAATGAAAAACAAAATGAATGACGGAAAACAAAAAAATAACGAAAAACGGAAAACAAAATGAATAACGAAAAACGAAAAACAAAATGAATAACGAAAAAGGAAAAACAAAATGAAAAACGAAAAACGAACAACAAAAATGAATAATGAAAAACGAAATGTATAACCAAAAAAGAAAACAAAATCAATAACGAAAAACAAAATGAAAAACGAAAAACAAAATGAATAACGAAAAACAACATGATTAACGAAAAACAAAATGAAAAACGAAAAAAAAATTAATAACGAAAAACAAAATGAAAACGGAAAAAAAATGAATGACGAAAAACAAAATTAATAACGAAAGCCGAAATGAAAAACGAAAAACAAAAAAAACAAAATAAATAACGAAAAACAAAATGAATAACGAAAAATAAAATGAATAACGAAAAAGGAAATGAATAACGAATAACCAAAAACAAAATGAAAAACGAAAAACAAAATGAATGACGAAAAACAAAATAAATAACGAAAGCCGAAATGAAAACTGAAAAACAAAATGAATAACGAAAAATAAAATGAATAACGAAAAACAAAATGAATAACGAAAAACAAAATGAATAACGAAAAACAAAATGAAAAATGAAAAACAAAATGAATGACGAAAAACAAAAAAAATAACGAAAAACAGAAAACAAAATGAATAACGAAAAACGAAAAACAAAATGAATAACGAAAAACAAAATGAATAACAAAAAACGAAATGAATAACGAAAAACAAAATGAATAATGAAAAACAAAATGAATAACGAAAAACGGAAAACAAAATGAATAACGAAAAACGAAAACCAAAATAAATAACGAAAAACGAAAAAAAAATGAATAACGAAAAACAAAAATGAATAACGAAAAACGAAATGTATAACCAAAAAAGAAAACAAAAGGAATAACCAAAAACAAAATGAAAAACGAAAAACAAAATGAATAACGCAAAAAAAATGAATAACGAAAAACAAAATGAAAACGGAAAACAAAATAAATGACGAAAAACAAAATAAATAACGAAAGCCGAAATGAAAAACGAAAAACAAAAAAAAACAAAATTAATAACGAAAAACAAAATGAATAACGAAAAATAAAATGAATAACGAAAAAGGAAATGAATAACGAATAACCAAAAACAAAATGAACAACGAAAAACAAAATGAATAACGAAAAACAACATGATTACCGAAAAACAAAATGAAAAACGAAAAACAAAATGAATAACGAAAAACAAAATGAAAACGAAAAACAAAATGAATGACGAAAAACAAAATAAATAACGAAAGCCGAAATGAAAAACGAAAAACAAGATGAATAACGAAAAATAAAATGAATAACGAAAAACAAAATGAATAACGAAAAACAAAATGAAAAATGAAAAACAAAATGAATGACGAAAAACAAAAAAAATAACGAAAAACGGAAAACAAAATGAATAACGAAAAACGAAAAACAAAATGAATAACGAAAAAGGAAAAACAAAATGAAAAACGAAAAACGAAAAACAAAATGAATAACGAAAAATGAAAAACAAAAATAAATAACGAAAAAGGAAATGAATAAAGAAAAACGAAAAACAAAATCAATAACGAAAAACGAAAAACAAAATGAATAACGAAAAATAAAATGATGTTTGTTTGTTTGTTTGATGGTGTTTTACGCCACTTTCAGCAATTTTTCAGCTATATCATGGCGTCCAGTTTTTATTGGGGGAGGAAGCCGGAGTAGCCGGAGAAAACCCCCGACCTGCGGTAGGAAAACTGGCAATCCTTGTCAATTAAGATTGGAGTCGAGTACACCCTACCTGCAGTGAGAATCGAACCCGCAATCTCAGTGTTGACAGACCACGTGATCAATAGTAGACGAACTACCTTGATCACTCGGCCACCGAGGCCCCAAAAATAAAATGAATAACGAAAAACAAAATGAATAACGAAAAACAAAATGAATAACGAAAAACAAAATGAAAAATGAAAAACAAAATGAATGACGAAAAACAAAAAAAATAACGAAAAACGGATAACGACGAAAAACAAAATGAATAACGAAAAACGAAAAACAAAATGAATAACGAAAAAGGAAAAACAAAATGAAAAACGAAAAACGAAAAACAAAATGAATAACGAAAAATGAAAAACAAAAATGAATAACGAAAAAGGAAATGAATAAAGAAAAACGAAAAACAAAATCAATAACGAAAAACAAAATGAAAAACGAAAAACAAAATGAATAACGAAAAACAAAATGAATAAAGAAAAACAAAATGAATAACGAAAAATGAAAAACAAAAATGAATAACGAAAAATAAAATGAATAACGAAAAACAAAATGAATAACGAAAAACAAAATGAAAAATGAAAAACAAAATGAATGACGAAAAACAAAAAAAATAACGAAAAACAAAATGAATAACGAAAAATGAATAACGAAAAATGAATAACGAAAAAGGAAAAACAAAATGAATAACGAAAAAGGAAAAACAAAATGAAAAACGAAAAACGAAAAACAAAAATGAATAACGAAAAATGAAAAACAAAAATGAATAACGAAAAAGGAAATGAATAACGAAAAACGAAAAACAAAATCAATAACGAAAAATAAAATGAATAACGAAAAACAAAATGAATACCGAAAAACAAAATGAATAACAAAAAACGAAATGAATAACGAAAAACAAAATGAATAATGAAAAACAAAATGAATAACGAAAAACGGAAAACAAAATGAATAACGAAAAACAAAATAAATAACGAAAAACGAAAAAAAATGAATAACGAAAAACGAAAAACAAAAATGAATAACGAAAAACGAAATGTATTACCAAAAAAGAAAACAAAAGGAATAACCAAAAACAAAATGAAAAACGAAAAACAAAATGAATAACGAAAAACAACATGATTAACGAAAAACAAAATGAAAAACGAAAAAAAATGAATAACGAAAAACAAAATGAAAACGAAAAACAAAATGAATGACGAAAAACAAAATAAATAACGAAAGCCGAAATGAAAAACGAAAAACAAAAAAAAACAAAATAAATAACGAAAAACAAAATGAATAACGAAAAATAAAATGAATAACGATAAACAAAATGAATAACGAAAAACAAAATGAATAACGAAAAACAAAATGAAAAATGAAAAACAAAACGAATGACGAAAAACAAAATGAATAACGAAAAACAAAATGAATAACGAAAAAGGAAAAACAAAATGAATAACGAAAAACGAAAAACAAAACGAATAACGAAAAACGAAATGAGTAACGAAAAACGAAATGAATAACGAAAAACGAAATGAATAACGAAAAACAAAATGAATAGCGAAAAACGAAAAACAAAATGAATAACGAAAAACAAAAATGAATAACGAAAAACGAAATGAATAACGAAAAACGAAAACAAAATGAATAACCAACAACAAAATGAAAAACGAAAAACAAAATGAAAAACGAAAAACGAAAAACAAAATGAAAAACGAAAAAAAAAATGATTAACGAAAAACAAAATGAAAAACGAAAAACAAAATGAATAACGAAAAACAAAATGAATAACGAAAAACGAAAAACAAAATGAATAACGAAAAATAAAATGAATAACGAAAAACAAAATGAATACCGAAAAACAAAATGAATAACGACAAACAAAATGAATAACGAAAAAGGAAAAACAAAATGAATAACGAAAAACGAAAACAAAAAACAAAATGAATAACGAAAAACAACATGAATAACGAAAAACAACATAAATAACGAAAAACAAAATGAATAACGAAAAACAAAATAAATAACGAAAAACAAAATGAATAACGAAAAACGAAAAACAAAATAAATAACGAAAAACGAAAAACAAAATGAATAACGAAAAACAAAATGAATAACGAAAAACAAATTAAATACCGAAAAATAGAATGAATAAAGAAAAACAAAATGAATAACGGAAAACAAAATGAAAAACGAAAAAAAAATGAATAACGAAAAACTAAATGAATGACGGAAAACAAAATGAATAACGAAAAACAAAATGAAAAACGAAAATCAAAATGAATAACGAAAAATAAAATAAATACCGAAAAACAGAATGTATAACGAAAAACAAAATGAATAACGAAAAACAGAAAGAAAAATGAAAAACAAAATGAATGACGAAAAACAAAATAAATAACGAAAAACAAAATGAAGAACGAAAAACAAAATGAATAACGAAAAACAAAATGAAAAATGAAAAACAAAATGAATAACGAAAAACAAAATGAAAAATGAAAAACAAAATGAATGACGAAAAACAAAAAAAATAACGAAAAACGGAAAACAAAATGAATAACGAAAAACGAAAAACAAAATGAATAACGAAAAAGGAAAAACAAAATGAAAAACGAAAAACGAAAAACAAAATGAATAACGAAAAACGAAAAACAAAATCAATAACGAAAAACAAAATGAAAAACGAAAAACAAAATGAATAACGAAAAACGAAAAACAAAATGAATAAAGAAAAACAAAATGAATAACGAAAAATGAAAAACAAAAATGAATAACGAAAAATAAAATGAATAACGAAAAACAAAATGAATAACGAAAAACAAAATGAATAACGAAAAACAAAATGAAAAATGAAAAACAAAATGAATGACGAAAAACAAAAAAAATAACGAAAAACAAAATGAATAAAGAAAAACAGAAAACAAAATGAATAACGAAAAATGAATAACGAAAAAGGAAAAACAAAATGAATAACGAAAAAGGAAAAACAAAATGAAAAACGAAAAACGAAAAACAAAAATGAATAACGAAAAATGAAAAACAAAAATGAATAGCGAAAAAGGAAATGAATAACGAAAAACGAAAAACAAAATCAATAACGAAAAATAAAATGAATAACGAAAAACAAAATGAATACCGAAAAACAAAATGAATAACAAAAAACGAAATGAATAACGAAAAACAAAATGAATAATGAAAAACAAAATGAATAACGAAAAACGGAAAACAAAATGAATAACGAAAAACAAAATGAATAACGAAAAACGAAAAAAAATGAATAACGAAAAACGAAAAACAAAAATGAATAACGAAAAACGAAATGTATTACCAAAAAAGAAAACAAAAGGAATAACCAAAAACAAAATGAAAAACGAAAAACAAAATGAATAACGAAAAACAACATGATTAACGAAAAACAAAATGAAAAACGAAAAAAAATGAATAACGAAAAACAAAATGAAAACGAAAAACAAAATGAATGACGAAAAACAAAATAAATAACGAAAGCCGAAATGAAAAACGAAAAACAAAAAAAAAACAAAATAAATAACGAAAAACAAAATGAATAACGAAAAATAAAATGAATAACGATAAACAAAATGAATAACGAAAAACAAAATCAATAACGAAAAACAAAATGAAAAATGAAAAACAAAACGAATGACGAAAAACAAAATGAATGACGAAAAACAAAAAAAAATAACGAAAAACGGAAAACAAAATGAATAACGAAAAACGAAAAACAAAATGAATAACGAAAAAGGAAAAACAAAATGAAAAACGAAAAACGAAAAACAAAATGAATAACGAAAAATGAAAAACAAAAATGAATAACGAAAAAGGAAATGAATAAAGAAAAACGAAAAACAAAATCAATAACGAAAAACAAAATGAAAAACGAAAAACAAAATGAATAAGGAAAAACGAAAAACAAAATCAATAACGAAAAACAAAATGAAAAACGAAAAACAAAATGAATAACGAAAAACGAAAAACAAAATGAATAACGAAAAATAAAATGATGTTTGTTTGTTTGTTTGATGGTGTTTTACGCCACTTTCAGCAATTTTTCAGCTATATCATGGCGTCCAGTTTTTATTGGGGGAGGAAGCCGGAGTAGCCGGAGAAAACCCCCGACCTGCGGTAGGAAAACTGGCAATCCTTGTCAATTAAGATTGGAGTCGAGTACACCCTACCTGCAGTGAGAATCGAACCCGCAATCTCAGTGTTGACAGACCACGTGATCAATAGTAGACGAACTACCTTGATCACTCGGCCACCGAGGCCCCAAAAATAAAATGAATAACGAAAAACAAAATGAATAACGAAAAACAAAATGAATAACGAAAAACAAAATGAAAAATGAAAAACAAAATGAATGACGAAAAACAAAAAAAATAACGAAAAACGGATAACGACGAAAAACAAAATGAATAACGAAAAACGAAAAACAAAATGAATAACGAAAAAGGAAAAACAAAATGAAAAACGAAAAACGAAAATCAAAATGAATAACGAAAAATGAAAAACAAAAATGAATAACGAAAAAGGAAATGAATAAAGAAAAACGAAAAACAAAATCAATAACGAAAAACAAAATGAAAAACGAAAAACAAAATGAATAACGAAAAACGAAAAACAAAATGAATAAAGAAAAAGAAAATGAATAACGAAAAATGAAAAACAAAAATGAATAACGAAAAATAAAATGAATAACGAAAAACAAAATGAATAACGAAAAACCAAATGAATAACGAAAAACAAAATGAAAAATGAAAAACAAAATGAATGACGAAAAACAAAAAAAATAACGAAAAACAAAATGAATAACGAAAAATGAATAACGAAAAAGGAAAAACAAAATGAATAACGAAAAAGGAAAAACAAAATGAAAAACGAAAAACGAAAAACAAAAATGAATAACGAAAAATGAAAAACAAAAATGAATAACGAAAAAGGAAATGAATAACGAAAAACGAAAAACAAAATCAATAACGAAAAATAAAATGAATAACGAAAAACAAAATGAATACCGAAAAACAAAATGAATAACAAAAAACGAAATGAATAACGAAAAACAAAATGAATAATGAAAAACAAAATGAATAACGAAAAACGGAAAACAAAATGAATAACGAAAAACAAAATAAATAACGAAAAACGAAAAAAAATGAATAACGAAAAACGAAAAACAAAAATGAATAACGAAAAACGAAATGTATTACCAAAAAAGAAAACAAAAGGAATAACCAAAAACAAAATGAAAAACGAAAAACAAAATGAATAACGAAAAACAACATGATTAACGAAAAACAAAATGAAAAACGAAAAAAAATGAATAACGAAAAACAAAATGAAAACGAAAAACAAAATGAATGACGAAAAACAAAATAAATAACGAAAGCCGAAATGAAAAACGAAAAACAAAAAAAAAACAAAATAAATAACGAAAAACAAAATGATTTTGTTTGTTTGTTTGTTTGATGGTGTTTAACGCCACTTTCAGCAATTTTTCAGCTATATCATGGCGTCCAGTTTTTATTGGGGGAGGAAGCCGGAGTACCCGGAGAAAACCCCCGACCTGCGGTAGGAAAACTGGCAATCCTTGTCAATTAAGATTGGAGTCAAGTACACCCTGCCTGCAGTGAGAATCGAACCCGCAATCTCAGTGTTGACAGACCACGTGATCAATAGTAGACGAACTACCTTGACCACTCGGCCACCGAGGCCCCAAAACAAAATGAATAACGAAAAATAAAATGAATACGATAAACAAAATGAATAACGAAAAACAAAATGAATAACGAAAAACAAAATGAAAAATGAAAAACAAAACGAATGACGAAAAACAAAATGAATAACGAAAAACAAAATGAATAACGAAAAAGGAAAAACAAAATGAATAACGAAAAACGAAAAACAAAACGAATAACGAAAAAACGAAAAACAAAAATGAATAACGAAAAACGAAAACAAAATGAATAACGAAAAACGAAATGAGTAACGAAAAACGAAATGAATAACGAAAAACGAAATGAATAACGAAAAACAAAATGAATAACGAAAAACGAAAAACAAAACGAATAACGAAAAAACGAAAAACAAAAATGAATAACGAAAAACGAAAACAAAATGAATAACGAAAAACGAAATGAGTAACGAAAAACGAAATGAATAACGAAAAACGAAATGAATAACGAAAAACAAAATGAATAGCGAAAAACGAAAAACAAAATGAATAACGAAAAACAAAAATGAATAACGAAAAACGAAATGAATAACGAAAAACGAAAACAAAATGAATAACCAACAACAAAATGAAAAACGAAAAACAAAATGAAAAACGAAAAAAAAAATGATTAACGAAAAACAAAATGAAAAACGAAAAACAAAATGAATAACGAAAAACAAAATGAATAACGAAAAACGAAAAACAAAATGAATAACGAAAAATAAAATGAATAACGAAAAACAAAATGAATACCGAAAAACAAAATGAATAACGACAAACAAAATGAATAACGAAAAAGGAAAAACAAAATGAATAACGAAAAACGAAAACAAAAAACAAAATGAATAACGAAAAACAACACGAATAACGAAAAACAAAATAAATAACGAAAAACAAAATGAATAACGAAAAACAAAATATATAACGAAAAACAAAATGAATAACGAAAAACGAAAAACAAAATAAATAACGAAAAACGAAAAACAAAATGAATAACGAAAAACAAAATGAATAACGAAAAACAAATTAAATACCGAAAAATAGAATGAATAAAGAAAAACAAAATGAATAACGGAAAACAAAATGAAAAACGAAAAAAAAATGAATAACGAAAAACTAAATGAATGACGGAAAACAAAATGAATAACGAAAAACAAAATGAAAAACGAAAATCAAAATGAATAACGAAAAATAAAATAAATACCGAAAAACAGAATGTATAACGAAAAACAAAATGAATAACGAAAAACAAAATGAAAAATGAAAAACAAAATGAATGACGAAAAACAAAATAAATAACGAAAAACAAAATGAAGAACGAAAAACAAAATGAATAACGAAAAACAAAATGAAAAATGAAAAACAAAATGAATAACGAAAAACAAAATGAAAAATGAAAAACAAAATGAATGACGAAAAACAAAAAAAATAACGAAAAACGGAAAACAAAATGAATAACGAAAAACGAAAAACAAAATGAAAAACGAAAAACGAAAAACAAAATGAATAACGAAAAATGAAAAACAAAAATGAATAACGAAAAAGGAAATGAATAAAGAAAAACGAAAAACAAAATCAATAACGAAAAACAAAATGAAAAACGAAAAACAAAATGAATAACGAAAAACGAAAAACAAAATGAATAAAGAAAAACAAAATGAATAACGAAAAATGAAAAACAAAAATGAAAAACGAAAAATAAAATGAATAACGAAAAACAAAATGAAAAACGAAAAACAAAATGAATAACGAAAAACAAAATGAAAAATGAAAAACAAAATGAATGACGAAAAACAAAAAAAATAACGAAAAACAAAATGAATAAAGAAAAACAGAAAACAAAATGAATAACGAAAAATGAATAACGAAAAAGGAAAAACAAAATGAATAACGAAAAAGGAAAAACAAAATGAAAAACGAAAAACGAAAAACAAAAATGAATAACGAAAAATGAGAAACAAAAATGAATAGCGAAAAAGGAAATGAATAACGAAAAACGAAAAACAAAATCAATAACGAAAAATAAAATGAATAACGAAAAACAAAATGAATACCGAAAAACAAAATGAATAACAAAAAACGAAATGAATAACGAAAAACAAAATGAATAATGAAAAACAAAATGAATAACGAAAAACGGAAAACAAAATGAATAACGAAAAACAAAATAAATAACGAAAAACGAAAAAAAATGAATAACGAAAAACGAAAAACAAAAATGAATAACGAAAAACGAAATGTATTACCAAAAAAGAAAACAAAAGGAATAACCAAAAACAAAATGAAAAACGAAAAACAAAATGAATAACGAAAAACAACATGATTAACGAAAAACAAAATGAAAAACGAAAAAAAATGAATAACGAAAAACAAAATGAAAACGAAAAACAAAATGAATGACGAAAAACAAAATAAATAACGAAAGCCGAAATGAAAAACGAAAAACAAAAAAAAAACAAAATAAATAACGAAAAACAAAATGAATAACGAAAAATAAAATGAATAACGATAAACAAAATGAATAACGAAAAACAAAATCAATAACGAAAAACAAAATGAAAAATGAAAAACAAAACGAATGACGAAAAACAAAATGAATGACGAAAAACAAAAAAAAATAACGAAAAACGGAAAACAAAATGAATAACGAAAAACGAAAAACAAAATGAATAACGAAAAAGGAAAAACAAAATGAAAAACGAAAAACGAAAAACAAAATGAATAACGAAAAATGAAAAACAAAAATGAATAACGAAAAAGGAAATGAATAAAGAAAAACGAAAAACAAAATCAATAACGAAAAACAAAATGAAAAACGAAAAACAAAATGAATAACGAAAAACGAAAAACAAAATGAATAACGAAAAATAAAATGATGTTTGTTTGTTTGTTTGATGGTGTTTTACGCCACTTTCAGCAATTTTTCAGCTATATCATGGCGTCCAGTTTTTATTGGGGGAGGAAGCCGGAGTAGCCGGAGAAAACCCCCGACCTGCGGTAGGAAAACTGGCAATCCTTGTCAATTAAGATTGGAGTCGAGTACACCCTACCTGCAGTGAGAATCGAACCCGCAATCTCAGTGTTGACAGACCACGTGATCAATAGTAGACGAACTACCTTGACCACTCGGCCACCGAGGCCCCAAAAATAAAATGAATAACGAAAAACAAAATGAATAACGAAAAACAAAATGAATAACGAAAAACAAAATGAAAAATGAAAAACAAAATGAATGACGAAAAACAAAAAAAATAACGAAAAACGGAAAACAAAATGAATAACGAAAAACGAAAAACAAAATGAATAACGAAAAAGGAAAAACAAAATGAAAAACGAAAAACGAAAAACAAAATGAATAACGAAAAATGAAAAACAAAAATGAATAACGAAAAAGGAAATGAATAAAGAAAAACGAAAAACAAAATCAATAACGAAAAACAAAATGAAAAACGAAAAACAAAATGAATAACGAAAAACGAAAAACAAAATGAATAAAGAAAAACAAAATGAATAACGAAAAATGAAAAACAAAAATGAATAACGAAAAATAAAATGAATAACGAAAAACAAAATGAATAACGAAAAACAAAATGAATAACGAAAAACAAAATGAATAACGAAAAACAAAATGAAAAATGAAAAACAAAATGAATGACGAAAAACAAAAAAAATAACGAAAAACAAAATGAATAAAGAAAAACGAAAAACAAAATGAATAACGAAAAATGAATAACGAAAAAGGAAAAACAAAATGAATAACGAAAAAGGAAAAACAAAATGAAAAACGAAAAACAAAAAACAAAAATGAATAACGAAAAATGAAAAACAAAAATGAATAACGAAAAAGGAAATGAATAACGAAAAACGAAAAACAAAATCAATAACGAAAAATAAAATGAATAACGAAAAACAAAATGAATACCGAAAAACAAAATGAATAACAAAAAACGAAATGAATAACGAAAAACAAAATGAATAATGAAAAACAAAATGAATAACGAAAAACGGAAAACAAAATGAATAACGAAAAACAAAATAAATAAGGAAAAACGAAAAAAAATGAATAACGAAAAACGAAAAACAAAAATGAATAATGAAAAACGAAATGTATTACCAAAAAAGAAAACAAAAGGAATAACCAAAAACAAAATGAAAAACGAAAAACAAAATGAATAACGAAAAACAACATGATTAACGAAAAACAAAATGAAAAACGAAAAAAAAATGAATAACGAAAAACAAAATGAAAACGAAAAACAAAATGAATGACGAAAAACAAAATAAATAACGAAAGCCGAAATGAAAAACGAAAAACAAAAAAAAAAAAAAATAAATAACGAAAAACAAAATGAATAACGAAAAATAAAATGAATAACGATAAACAAAATGAATAACGAAAAACAAAATGAATAACGAAAAACAAAATGAAAAATGAAAAACAAAACGAATGACGAAAAACAAAATGAATAACGAAAAACAAAATGAATAACGAAAAAGGAAAAACAAAATGAATAACGAAAAACGAAAAACAAAACGAATAACGAAAAAACGAAAAACAAAAATGAATAACGAAAAACGAAAACAAAATGAATAACGAAAAACGAAATGAGTAACGAAAAACGAAATGAATAACGAAAAACGAAATGAATAACGAAAAACAAAATGAATAACGAAAAACAAAATAAATAGCGAAAAACGAAAAACAAAATGAATAACGAAAAACAAAAATGAATAACGAAAAACGAAATGAATAACGAAAAACGAAAACAAAATGAATAACCAACAACAAAATGAAAAACGAAAAACAAAATGAAAAACGAAAAACGAAAAACAAAATGAAAAACGAAAAAAAAAATGATTAACGAAAAACAAAATGAAAAACGAAAAACAAAATGAATAACGAAAAACAAAATGAATAACGAAAAACGAAAAACAAAATGAATAACGAAAAATAAAATGAATAACGAAAAACAAAATGAATACGGAAAAACAAAATGAATAACGACAAACAAAATGAATAACGAAAAAGGAAAAACAAAATGAATAACGAAAAACGAAAACAAAAAACAAAATGAATAACGAAAAACAACATGAATAACGAAAAACAAAATGAATAACGAAAAACAAAATGAATAACGAAAAACAAAATAAATAACGAAAAACAAAATGAATAACGAAAAACGAAAAACAAAATAAATAACGAAAAACGAAAAACAAAATGAATAGCGAAAAACAAAATGAATAACGAAAAACAAATTAAATACCGAAAAATAGAATGAATAAAGAAAAACAACATGAATAACGGAAAACAAAATGAAAAACGAAAAAAAAATGAATAACGAAAAACTAAATGAATGACGGAAAACAAAATGAATAACGAAAAACAAAATGAAAAACGAAAAATCAAAATGAATAACGAAAAATAAAATAAATACCGAAAAACAGAATGTATAACGAAAAACAAAATGAATAACGAAAAACAAAATGAAAAATGAAAAACAAAATGAATGACGAAAAACAAAATAGATAACGAAAAACAAAATGAAGAACGAAAAACAAAATGAATAACGAAAAACAAATTAAATACTGAACAACAGAATGAATAACGAAAAACAAAATGAATAACGAAAAACAAAATGAATAACGGAAAACAAAATGAATGACGAAAAACAAAATGAATAACGAAAAACAAAATGAATAAAATGAATAACGAAAAACAAAATGAATAACGAAAAACGAAAAACAAAAGGAATAACAAAAAACGAAAAAACAAAATGAATAACTAAAAAAAAATGAATAACAAACAACAAAATGAATAACGAAAAACAAAATGAATAACGAAAAACCAAATGAATAACGAAAAACAAAATGAATAAAGAAAAACAAAATGAATAACGAAAAACAAAAATGAAAAACCAAATGAATAACGAAAAACGAAAACAAAATGAATAACGAAAAAAAAAATGAAAAACGAAAAACGAAATGAATAACGAAAAACGAAAACAAAATGAATAACGAAAAACAAAATAAATAACGAAAAACAAAATGAATAACGAAAAACGAAAAACAAAATGAATAACGAAAAACAAAATGAATAATGAAAAACGAAAAACAAAATCAATAACGAAAAACAAAATGAATAACGAAAAACGAAAAGCAACATGAATAACGAAGTTCATCAAATTTTTGAATATCGAAAAACGAAAAACGAAAAACAAACCTTCTTGATCCTCGTTTAAATCAATCACCACCAAACAAATTCATATTAAAAATTATAAATCGAGCATGTCTAGATATGTGAGTACTCCATATTTTGGCTTATTGATATTGAATTTCGAGCATTCCTGATTAGACATATTTTAATCAATTATTTTATATGTGCGAAACAAACATCACTAATAGTGGTTTATTAAATGCAATAGTGATAACTGTAGCATTTTCTGAATTATATTTAGTATTTCCTTGACAAATTTTTATGACGATAACGATTGTGAGAAAGAGAATATTTCTGATGAGTAACTTTTGCTCCCCTTTAGTGTGGTTTTAAGGATTGTTTGAAAAGTGTGTGTTGTACAACTGACCTCGAAGATTAACAGTTTTGCTGAAACTCACGATCCAGCTCTACCATATCTCGAACCAATTTTTATACATACTAACACAATATTTCGTTTAAATCGTGTAAATATCGTTTTCATATTTATGGTTTCATTTATTTGTTTACTAAAATGAACTTCGTTTACGTGAAAAAATACTAGACCGTTTCTATATCCGCCCGGGACGTTAGTTAAGACGATATTCGTTCTGGAGGATATGGAACATACCACGTGGTAACCTTATTATCATATTATGCTTAAATGGTAATTATATGATAAAACAATAATCAGTACATGCGTTTATTATTAGGCATAAGTGTCTAATTGTCGTTAGCAGAATAATGTCGACTTTTCTTAATTTTTTTTTACTATCAGAAATGGAAGCATTTGTTTCCGATTACCGTTGCGTGTGTTATTTCTGAACCATGCAACTGTTTCTGCATGTAGAGGTACTTGACCTTTAAAGAAGCTGCAGGTTTTAGTAGTTTTTACAGTTAAATTAAAACCACTCTTGCTGAAATTATGTAAATGTAATTTATTATATACTTTATAATGAACAACTTACCGAACACGGATAAAACAGTCCAAAAAGACAATCCTCAAATCAAAGTCTAAGAAATCGGCAGTTTCTATTGGTTATATTTGAGCACGTGATTTCAGTTCATTTTCAACTGCTTGACCACTAACTCTGCTCAAAAAGTCAGCATATGTCATGTGACAAATATTGACCGTCAACATTTGTCACGTGAAAAATGTTGACTTGTCAATATTTGTTCAGTTTTAAGCTGTTCTGCTGACAGGTCAGGAAAATCATTTGAAATGATAATGCAGGTGAAAGAAAAATTATACTGATAAACGTTAGACTGGTAAATGTTACGGAGGTCAGATAAAAACACAGTTTTAAATTCTGTTCTATAATGACGACGAAAAATGTATTTTATATTCATGTTTTCGCATTATTTTTAAGTGGTGTGTATATTTCAAATATTTAATGCACGAAATGTCGAGGTAATAACTCTACTATTTATCATGTGCCTGTCATCACTTAGGTTGCTGGTTCGAGTCCCACTGTCGGCAGGGTGTGCTCGACTCCAATCTTAATTGAAAAGGATTGCCAATTATCCTACCTGGTGGTTTTCTCGGGGTACACCAAATCCTCCCCAATAAAAAACTGGACGCCATGATATTTAAGAAAATGTGGGGTTAACACTTTTTAAACAACCAACTGGAATCATACTAGGAGTGTTCCCGGTGCTTGACCCACAAAGCAGCCCCGCGCGTTCCCGGGTGGAGTATACGGAGATCCTCTCGTTGAGGGGTCAAGTTATAATACGAAAAGCCTAGCCTCAGAAGTTAGTGGGTGACGTGTTCGGAGACTGCCCGGTCCTTGCACGATAAAAACCCTTTTATAGATTTCTTAAAAGAGTAGGCTCGTTGTAGCCGCTACAAAAGGCAAAATTCTTACGCCATACTTTTACAGTGGTAGTCACAATTATGTTCCATATTCCCACCCCATCCCTTTTTCCTTTGTTTTATTGTGTCAACTTGTTTTCGTCCTGAATATAGCTGGACGTAAAGCAAACATCCAATCAATTAAACAAACAAACAAACAATCGAATATGATACTACTGAACGTGAAGCAATCATTTGATCAATAATCCATCGCTACCCCTACGACAAGTGACTGTTTTTCAGATAAACAAATAAGTACCACAGGCAACAGAAACAGCTAAATTTAAGATTGGGAACTTACCGGGAGGATACGCAGTACTCGAACCAAAGAGATACCTAACGAATACCAATGTGACAGAAAGGCTTGAGGGAATTCAGGCCATGTAGGAAAAGCCTGTTCGCGCACCATAGTGGATGACGTGTTTGGACAGTTTTACTCTCTTTGCACTTTTGTAGATGTCGTTAAGAGTAGATTCTTTGTAGCCCTCTTCGTCCCTACTTAAATCTCTATACTGTTACAGTGGCTATCAAAATTATCTAATCTTAATTTGTTATCGTCCTGAATATAGCTAAAATACTGCTCTCTGTAAATAAGAACAACTAGTCAATCTTATTCTCGGACAATTTTGGACTGCGATTATTTTGTATGAAATTTAATGAATCCAATTAATGAATAAAATGAGGAGGGGTCACAGTGTCTTCACACCTACATAATAGTTACTCCCATCCCTACTCAGGTTCTAAAAAACATGACCGTGTTGTCTATCAATGAATACAATCCATAGTTAAGTCCTATAAACAAACTTTACGTACACAGTATTTCATTTAGCTCACGTACATACCACACAGATTTTTTTCTCCAAACACTGTATTAAATTAACTTTCAAGAAGGAAGTCTTTTCTCTGTAGCAAGATCCACATGTCATGTCGTGTGAAAGCGACCATAGCAAAAAGGGGGGAGCAAGTGAAAGATTTTATTTTAATTAGATTGGTTTAATTAAAGACTGAAATTGATTCTAGAAAAACAAGTTTGTATTTCGTTTTCGTTTTCCGTTTCTGACTTCTGAAAATGAATCCACGTTTAATTAATGACTGAAATCGATTCTAGAAAAGAATGTTTGTATTTCGTTTTCTGCTTCTGACTTCTGAAAATGACAAAGACAAATTCTTTAACCTTATTTTAACTCTTGACAGCTATGGTTACCTCCGTCAACTATCTTTATGTACCTGACGATTAATAATGACTAAGTTATTTCTGTAAATAAAAATAGAAACAGTAATTGGTTCTTCTCAATTATTCCTAAATTACTTATTATTGGTCTTTGTGAGACACATGCAACGTATTTTTCACCCTTTGTTAGGTAACAATGGCAGTATTTTTATTAATACGTATCTCGTATTTAATCGCAATTGTAAGAATCGTGAATGTAAACTGCTAGACTTGCCACAAGTCCCTTTGAATTTTTTGCTATGAGAGAGATACACCTTTATTATCAACATTTCCTATACTATCAGCTTGTGTACAAAGGGACTTGTAAAGTCTGCAGTGTCTTAAAATAAGGCCAGAAAACAAAACAAATAAAACTAATTAACTTTGACAGATTAGTAATAAAATTGCAATAAAACTAAGTATCACTGATAACAAGATTGTGCCTTAACCTTTCTGATGACAAGGCAGCTAGAATTTCACATTCTAAACAGATGCTAAGTAATGTTATTTTATTAAACATTTTGATTCGGTGTCTTATGGCTACAGGAAGTATTTTAACACCTGAAAAAAATTTCATCTATATTGATTATACACCAACAACAAAACAATTAGTTTGTGTTTTATGTGGGGATAGAGTAATTAAAAGGGAATACAGGAGAAAGCTTTTTCATGGTAGTTTGAAAACAGAATTTTGCCTTTTGATAGAAAAGCATTTAGATATTTGTATCTGCCAAGATTTGCATACTGACATATTATGTAGAAAGTGTTTAAGGAATGTTCAAAAAATTGAAGACACTGTAAAAGCTTTGAAAGAATCATACAATAAGACCATAGTTAACTTAAAAAAAATCTCACGGAAAAGAAAATCCAACGCCTAAAAGACAAATTTGTGAAGGAGATACATCATCTAAAAGAGCTTTATTCAGAAACTCTGATGAAGTGGTCAGTGATCCCAATGTGGAGCTATTTCTGAACCTTTCTGACTGTCAAGTAGAATATGGAAAAGAACAAGAAACAGAAGAATCCTTCCTACCTGCAAACCTTGTCCAGGTAAAAGCAATTATATTAAAAGATAGAATTATTATACTTGAATAATTACTATAAGTAATTTATAATAGGTATCCCTTTTTTGAAAGTTAGTTGTATAATTTTTTTTATTAGGATGACGTTAGATATTACATTTGTTTATTTTCATGTTAAGATATAAAATTATTCATTTTTATTTCATGTCTATTTGAACCTTATGAACAAATTATTTTACTGTTTTGCCTTCCAGTGACTTAGGTTTAAGTATTTAGCTTAATAACATAAAAGATGCAGGAATAGTAAATTTTATTTTTATCTTATATCTTAATTCATTGGTTTCAGGTAAAGATTAAACATGGAACAAGGAGGTCTGAACACATCCTCAGTATTGACTATCTACCTATATTGGATTCACTCTTTACTGGTGACACTAGAAAAATAGCACATACTTGTTTAATATCAAAAGATATACGAGATGTGTTTGAAGACATCTTTCTTTGTAATGTTAGGGAGGAAATAAAAGTTTTAAGCCTGAAAAGGACCAACTCTATTTTAAGGCAGACTGATTTGAATAGCCTGAAACTTTTAACATGGACCAAAATAATATCAGAATGGACAGAAAAGGCTCCATTATTCAAAAAGATTTTGGAAAATATAACAGCGAATCCATCACATAAAAGAAAACAAATTTAAAAATGAAGAAAACCTTCTAAGTGGCATTGTATCAGCAGGATGTAAGCTGTTATCAGTTTATAATCGAGACTTGAATGCTGTGCAACATGTTGTTAGCTTAATGCTACTGAAAGGGGGATGTAAAAAGTCAGCATTTACTAGGCTAAATTCTATGTATGATTGTCTTTCCTATCCAGCAACCCTGAATATTGCTGATACATATGCAACAAACTGGACAGATGATATACAGTCATGGGCACAACAAATTGAAGAGGATCGAAGAATGGAATTGTCTTTAGTTGAACAAATTAGAGATGCACAACAATCAATTGCCTTGTTTGATGCAGAAGCAATTGAATCTGTTGACCAAGTTTTCAGATTGTCAGATTTGGAAAAACAATTAGAAATCCACAGAACCAAAATGCACGAAGGCTTTTATTTTGTAGGGGACAATGTCGACATGAAGTCAAAGGTTCGACATATGACTACAGAAAACCAAAACAAAGACCAACATCTCTATCAGATATGTGCCTACAAAAATCGTGTGTCAGGAAATACTCTGGACAATACTAAACCAAAACTGGATATTTATACTGTACCTTTCTCCACATTTCTTCCTTCATTGAATGACCAAGATTGTCTCATAAACGAATTTAGTCATCTTGTAGCACAATACTGGGCAACGCTTATACCATGTTTCAGAGTTTACCAGAATGTAATACCTAATTACATTGAACATAAGTACATGCAGGAGATGTCACAGAAAACAGTTCGGGTAAGTTTCATACAGTAATGTGTTTTTTCTTTTGTTACTGCATCTTTTTAAAGCTCTTTTGACCGACATTGATGTATAGTCATGGGTCACAGACTGTTTATTATGAAGCAGTTTTGATAAAGGTATTCACCATTGGCAAAGAGGGGCAATAAGAGTAGTACCAAAATCTTTAAAAAGTCTTAAAATCAGTCAATTAAAACCATTTATTTGTTGAATGATACATTTATAATCCTCTAGTGAATGTATGCTTTTCATAATGAACATCTAGTTATATTTATTCTTATTATTTGTTTGTTTCCTTTCAGATAAACCTGGGTGTTTTGCAAAAAAATGAGCAGTTTAATGACCAAATGACGGAAATTTGCGAGTTCTTACATAAATATGTACCCGGGAATGACGAAACCGATGACTGGACAGTGAAACCTGAAAAGGTTCTAAGTGGAGGAGATTATTTAACATTTGAACGCCACAAACAAGCACAAGCTTCTAAAAGAAATAGTCGCACTCCTTCCAAACGACTTGAAGGTCTTATTCCCAAAATGGAGGAATTTCACAATCAAGCTGAATTTTTAAAAGTAAGTCAAAGTAAACATTAAAACGTTTCTTTTATATTGATCCATATACACTTAAATTACACATTGTTAGCACAGTTACAGTATAACTTTTGAGTATATATTAAAACATAGAATCAAAACCAGAGGGAATGTTTGAACAAAAAATATCTATAATGCAGGTTTTTTGAAATAGTAAGAAATGAAATTTGTGTTTTAGTATGAAATATTTTATTTATTAGGCTAACATATATTGTATGTCTGTCTTTGTAGGTTATTTGGAGTTTTTTGTATAATCCAATGTCTGCATGTGATATAGGAACTTTTTATGCTGCAAGGAATACACTGAATGCAAGAAACGTTACAAAGGATCCTGCTGATGACTTTTATGCTAGTGCAGATTTAGTGGAGAAAGTGACAAAATCTTATATTGTTACTGGTGCATTATCATATTTTGGAATGGATTCACTAGAATCGCAACCATCTGTCAACATTTATACTGGACCAGTAGGAAATTCAGATGAAATGAAGACATATCTGTTAAAACATGCCAGGAATTTTGCAAGCATGTATACAGCTGTTGAAGTTCCTGTGATGCCAGATTATGGCCCCCAATGTCTAACACTCAAGTGCAGATACTGCAATAAGATTTACAGAAAGAAAACTGCTTTGCGAAAGCATGAAGCAAATGTTCACCAACATTTTGATCCATCATTCAACCAAACAGCAAATGGTACAACATCTTTAGAACAGCAGTTGTCATCATCAGATGATTTTGTATTGAAGTATACTAAATTAACAATTACACTCGGACTGTTATATCTGAACCAAAGGGACAGTATAAGCATGGGGGATGGAGAGAGAATAATGAGAATCAACCATTTTTTATGTCTTTATTATAAGCTAAGGAATTGTCCGAAGTATGCCCATGGCATATTAGAAACCATAGCCCAGTCAAAGGTTCTTTTGACTGAACGCTTAGCTGAACGTTTAATTTGGAACAGAACAGTCAACCATGCAGGTCAAATAAACACCAACTTCCCAAATGATATGGATGTAGAGCACTGTAAAAAAAAATTTCAAAGATGATGCACATAGCTATAGAGGTATTTTTACAGAACGCACCTTAAACCGTGTAAGCAGAAGTTCACAAAAGGTAGATAGTATTGTTAAACAGTTCGATAGAATGAACAAAGTTGTAAGACCATCTGGAAAGCATAAGGAAGCAAATTTTGAAAATGACATCATTTCACTGGTTAGACAGTTCCATGGAAGGGACTTGTTTAGTTTTATTCCTGGACGACAATATCATGCATTTCCAGACATTCATGAAAATCCACTGAAAGGCTTACATATGGACAAGCTCAGAGATTGGATGACATCATGTTTAAAGAAGTTTAATCAAAAACACTTTTATCACAATTACTAAAACATAAATGTACAAATTATAAACACAGTTAAATGGTTTGCTTTCAACATTTTAATTTTGATCAGAATCACTTGAACTGTAAAGTATTTGTGGTCTCCTTGATTGTAATTCTATGTCGCTGTCAGAACTGTCAGAACTACACAAAGTGCTTTCATTAGAATGTTCATTTGTTGTTGTCATGATTGCAGAAATTATTGATGGAACAGATTGTTTACATGTGTTAGAGTCGCATGTGTGTTTGCCTACACATGAGCAACTACACTTGCAACATGCTAAACAAACATCACAACATTCATGTGTTGGATATGTTTCCAGTGTTGAAAAACCAAAGAATTGTAAAATTGAATTTCGTCTACAACTATTTTTCTTGACATAGTCCTTCATTTCTTTTGAAATATTTTGATTGTTTAAACAGCGTTTATGCTTTATTAATATAGCGTGACATTTTCTGGTAAAGTCTCGTCCTGCTCGTCCAGTCTCTTGTACATATTCATCAATGTCATTAGCTGGTCCATAATGTATGACATAGTCTACTCCTTTCACATCTAATCCCATACTGAATGACGTGGAAGACAGGACCACTCGGATATTACCATCTGGATTTTGGTAGTTAGAACATATGTTGTCTTTGACTTCCTCGTCAGTCTTTAAGTGGAACATCTCAAACAACCTGTTACGATCATCATTCGGTCCTTTTTCTTTGTAATTTAGATACGCAGACGTTCCTAGGCTTGATATTAGATGTTCATAAACCTCTGCAATATGTTTGATTTGTCGAAAAAATATAATCATTCGAGGATGAGATAAATTAGATTCACGAAGCAAATTAACGAGCCATTGAAAATGTTCACAGATATCTCCTGTCTGTAGTTCTAGGACCCAGTAAGTAATGTTAGGTTTATTAGGAGAACATGAAACTTCCACGAAGTCAATCATACAAAGTTCCTTTGTTATTACATTTTTAACCTCTGGAGAAGCTGTAGCAGTGAGAGCAACAACAGGAATTTCTGAGCCAAATAACGACCTGATTTCACCAAGCTGACCATAGTGTGGACGATAGGCCGGTTTCTTTTTATTGCTTGAAATGCCACTGAAAATAGAAAACTATTCATAGAAATTTGTTTTGCTGTACTGTTAACTGAAAAACTTTTTCAGTTGATTTATTCATATAAAGTGAGGTAAATTTATATAATTTTTCTATAGCTTTTCATCATACATCAATAAATAAAAATGTTATTGATTACTCTCAAGTACTTGTTTTATTTTTACTTTCATTTATATTACTTTTTTTCAGGTTATGTCTTTAATTTATGTACATTATGATCGCTGTTTTCCCCCTCTTTTTAATTAAAAAAATGAATGAATTTGTGTTAATCACTATTTTTAAAAATATGTGTATTACATTGAACATAACAAATCCAAAGATAAGGTACATCCAAATTCACATGTAACTGACATATTCATTTATATATGGCCTAAATATTATTATTATTATTATTATTATATTGTTATTGTCGATATTAAAACAGTACTTACTATTTTCTTATACAGTGAGTTTCATCAACAAAAATAGATCTGACCATCTTCTTTGACGATAATTCCTTTAGAAGTCCTCTGTTTTGTCCCAAAAGTGTCTCAGGGCTTCCAAATATAATGTCAGTCTTTAAATCTATGATGTTCTTTATTGTTGGATCAAATTCACCAGTAGCTGTTAAAGCTTTAGTATCTTTCAAATAAATTGCATTTACAGATTTTTCCTTTAAATTTTGAACTTGACTCTTCATAAGTGATGATAATGGGGAAACAACAATTACCAATGGCTTTATTGTTCCATGACTTTGAAACAGATTTGCAAATGCAAATGGTGCAATTTCAAATGTAAGTGATTTTCCACTGCCTGTTGGAGAGCAAAACAATGCATCTTTTCCATATAAATATGCTTCCACAATTGTTTTTTGATCAGGTTTAATATCAACATATTTAAGTTTTGTCAATCCATAAGAAATAGCTGTAGATACACTAGTATTTATATCTTCCATGTTCTTGTATATCAAATATTTTAATAATATTAAAAATAAAGTTATAAAAAATCCACTAGGATCACTTTTACTTTACAACCGTTACATTAAAAGTTATCTTAAGCTTTCTGTAATATGACACCACAAATGTTAAATTAAAACTCTGCTGTCAGAACCAATTAAATTTTATTATCTTTCACTGGGAAGGTTTGAGATGTTTATGAGTTCTATTTATAGGTGACTGGAATATGGTCACAGCCTCTGCAGACTTTACAAGTCCCTTTGTACACAAGCTGATAGTATAGGAAATGTTGATAATAAAGGTGTATCTCTCTCATAGCAAAAAATTCAAAGGGACTTGTGGCAAGTCTAGTAAACTGCGTTCGTGTTATTTATTAAAAACTGCATTACTCTGTAGCGCTTTATTGCTTTTTCTTATTCCTGTTTTTGTACAGAATTTTAGTTTTATCAGTGTCTCGTCTTGATTCTGCTTGATTTTGTTGAGGACAGGGGTTAATTTGCGCACAAAGATTAGCGCAACGACACAATGTAGAGGCGTTTTAATCCCACAAGAAATCTTTAAAATCTTTTCATTACTTATCTTTATTTAATTTGTATAGTTATTCAACACGTTGATACTTTATTTTATTATGCATTGTATTCTGCTTAGAAAGAGTTCAAGACTTTTTGCAATTAATTCTCATTAACTTAATCATTCTTCAAATTATAACCTTGAAATTAAGACGGCATTCCAAAGGCTTCGTTTTGAAACACGTGTTAGGAATTTTGTTGTTTCTGTCGCTTTTCTGTACTCAACAGAAGATGCAACTTCTCTCGAGAGAATATAGGAATTTACTCACGTACCGTATACTGAACTAGATTCTGTATTTCAAATGGGTTTCATCACATATCATCATTGCAACTATTTTAAATAGAATTTTTTTTAACAGGAGCTTCAATATTTCCGTAGTGTCTTTGCACTTTAAAAGGAGTAACTATTCTCCACTTTCTAAGTGACAACTTTTACTTGTGTGATACCCGACTGATGCCTGATATCTAGCACTATTTCTGACATGGTTCAGCTCGTGTTCTTATGCAAGTTATTTTACTCTTTTAAAAAGTCGTAGCTCTTACAAGTACGTCTCAAGTCAGCCCGTGTAATTTTAGGAATAACGTCAGTTTTAAAATGAATTATTTATTGGTTTGACTATTACAGCTAATTCTGAAAAATATACAAATTCATTCCAACATCGCACAATTAAGACACACGGATAACTCTTTTGGCATCTGTTAAGTAACAAATTTTTAATACAAACTCAAGTTTCATTTTTCGAGTTTTATTTATTCTTTATTTTATATATTTACTGTACGTAGTCCCTACTAGATTGTAAAATCTAGTAAGATGAGCCGTAGGATTAATAAGAGGGACCGACAAAATCCACCCTGTAAAATTTACAAGGCGGACAAAATCTCTCCCGAACCTGATTATGATAATACCCATAAGTATTGTACTTCTTATTCGATAGTTTATTACGGGATACTTTTTTGTCGGGGGGGGGGGGTATTTTGTACTACACTCGATTAATAATTTATTCCTTTATGTCTGTTAAGTCGAATGGTATGCGGTGATTTTTTTGATTTTTTTTTTTTTATTTTGAGTTTTTGAAAATCGAATATAGTCATCGGTAAATCGCCTTTTCAAACACCTGTAAAAACATGTGCATCGACTACAAAAACTTGCAAAGAAAACCGACCGAACAACAAGAGCCAAAATTCAAGGGACAGTTACAAATCCGGATATAGACAAACGCAATACAATAAGTTTTATTATCTGTGTATTTTAATAATTTTAGGAGACTGACTTTACGTGTAGTGAGTATTTTACGTGGCGAAAAAATATTTTATATGTAGTAACATTGAATAAATTTATGGTGACTATTTAAGGTATAGTTAAGGCAAGAGACTCGTTCTAGTCTTTTCAGTTAAACGTTGGTTTTTGGTTACAGTGACGTTTACCAAGGGAGTCAGATCACTGCAAGTGGGCCCTTAAATCGCGGTATTTAAAGAGGTTAATGATTAAAAAAACAAAAAAGGACGTCGAAAGTTGCTCAAAGGACTAAATTTACTTCAAAACATATTATAGATAGTATTGTATACTATCACAGCGGGGCCTCGGTGGACGAGTGGTTAAGGTAGTTCGTCTACTGTTGATCACGTGGTCTGTCAACACTGAGATTGCGGGTTCGATTCTCACTGCAGGCAGAGTGTATCTGACTCCAATCTTAATTTACAAGGATTGCCAGTTTTCCTACCGCAGATCGGGGGTTTACTCCGGGTACTCCGGCTTCCTCCCCCAATAAAAACTGGACGCCATGAAATAGCTGAAAAATTGCTGAAAGTGGCGTTAAACACCATCAAACAAACAATACTATCACAGCAAGATGAGATTGTGCACAAGGTATTATAACATCATAAAAGCCCTTTCTCTAAATTAACAACAAGCATTAAGATGACAATAACATAACTGTTAATATAGAAACAAAGTAGAAAAATACATTAGTAAAGACAATTTTGATGTTAAATGTTCAGTTTATTGTAAATTTTAGGTTTTATTATTTCTTATATAACAATAACACAGATAGAACAAATGAATCTTACATTAATAAGAACGTATAGAAAAAAAGAAAAAAAAAACTTCGTAATAAAGCAGACTACAGTTAGTCGAAGTGTGGTTATGTAGATATGAACGGCACTGAAAAATATCAACGTTTTGATCTACGCTCAAAATATTTTTACAATATAATGTATTGAGTAAATAAATTTATATGTATTTGAAGTACATGTATTAAGAAAAAATTATGTATTATTTGATTATAGAGTGGACATTTAAGTAAAAAGTGATATGCATTTCCATACGGAGAGCCACCTGAACAAGTAGCATCGTTTTTCAAGTCGCAGAAAAATTTCAGAATTTTGTATTATGTATATTCGTTTAACTATGTCCATTATGAAACCATTTAGGTAAAGAATTTGTCTATGTTGTAAACGCTCTTACATTGTGAAAAACTAGAAATGCTTCATACTGAAATTATAATTATTTCTGAGGGAATAGTTTGAAATTTCTGACAATTTCAACGGTAAGATGTTGGTTAAGTATGAGATCCATCAAACATAAACAACATCAATTGTGTCTGTCAACTTCTCTCACCCTGTTTCTAAAACAGTGATTCGCAACTTGTATAACACGGGAAACCGGTTACTATTCTGGCCTCTTCTAACTGCATTTTTCGAGCGATTTTTTTCTGAAATATATTGCCGCAACTACAACTATACTACATTATCGAACTTATCTTGCTAAGAGTATCACGTTAGTATAAGTTTAGCTTCTTAGGCATTTATACCGTTTTAGCAACTCTTTTGTCTGTATTTTTTATATGACAATGCCATTTACAGTCGTTACTTATGGTAATTCCCAGGTGTCTGGGCTGGTCACGTAAACCATGTTGATTATTTTGAAAAATTCAACTAATTTCTCCTATGTCAACAGTATTTTCAAATAATAAAACGTCGGTTTTAACTTTATCAACCATTTTGTAACCATGTATCAATTCTATGTTGCATAGATCTCCGATTACAACACTTTCTAAAGTTTCACTTGAGTTAGAACTGCACATAAGAGACTTGTCATTTGCAAACTATCTTTAATTTGCAGTTAAAGAATTTAAAGTAATAAATCTTGTGGTATCGATAACATAGCAAACAAATATATAAAGAGTACAATATCTCATTTGTTACCATTTTACGTAAAACTTTTTAATAAAATATTAGATACTGGTATTATTCCAAACGACTGGATGATAGGTATTATTAGACCCATTTATAAAAACAAGGGTAATGCCTCAGATCGCTATAATTATCTTGCAATCACTCTTGTGTCGAACTTAGGAAAACTGTTTACTTTTATTTTGAACAGAAGATTAAATGATTTTGCTAATAAAGTTGATTTAATTCACAAGCGGGTTTTCGAAAAGGTTATTCAACCACAGACAATATTTTTGTGTTAAATGCTTTGATTTCTTTATATACTCAGTCTGAAAAAAAACCTTTATTGTTCATTACAGATTTCAAAAAGCATTCGATACTGTCTGGCGAATGGGACTTTGGAAAAAAATTAGTGTGTAGTGACATTACATGTAAAATTCTCAATGTTGTATTTGGACTTTACAAGAAAACGAAGTCTTGCGTTGAACAAAGCGGTAAACGTACAGACTTTTTTCCTTGAGAAGTCGGGGTAAAACAAGGGCAAAACTTGTCTCCATTTCTCTTTGCCTTATTCCTAAATGATTTAGAAACACACTTATCTCTTCATAATGTTAAAAATCTTGAGTTTATAAATATTTTAGCTTTTGAACAGTTAGAGATTTATGTTAAACATTCTATTCTCTTGTATACCGACGATACAGTTCTATTTGCAGACTCCCCTGAGGATATGCAACTAGCACTTGAATCATTCGAAAAGTACTGTAATAGATGGAAACATTCGAAAATTACTGTACCAGATGGAAATTAAATGTTATGTCCAAAAAACCAAGATTGCTATTTTCTAAACGAAGGGTTAAACTTTCATCTACTTTAAAATTATTCCAAACTAATATTGATCAAGTTGATTCATATAGCTAGATAGGTTTGCTGTTTAATTATAACGGTAATTTCACTTGTGCCAAGAAAAAACTATCTGAACAAGCTAGAAAAGCATTGTTTTCTCTTTACTCAAAAATACAAAATATTGCATTACCTATTGAACAAGTAAAACTTTTCGATGCATTGATAGCCCCAATTCTATTGTATGGCTCTGAAGTATGGGGTTACGAAAATTGCGATATTTTTTTTTTTAAATCACCTTCAATTTTGTAGAAAAATATTGAAAATTAGAACGAGTACACCTCTTTTACATGCTTTATGGAGAGTTAGGTCGATTTCCATTACATATTACAATTAAAAACAGGATGATTGCTTTTTTGAATAAATTATTAATATTTCAAAATAAATTGTCAAATAATTTATATAGATTGATGTTTAGTATGTATAAGAATAACAACGTTCATTTCAAGTGGATTATTGCAATAAAATCTATACTGGAAGACACTTGTTTCAGTGAATATTGGGAAAATCAAAAGTTTATAATTCCGCTGTTATTTAAGCTAAACGCCTAGCAAAGATTACAAGATCAATTTATACAAAAATGGTTATCAGACATAATTAGTTCTTCCAAGGGTGACTGATATTCTCACCTCAAACAACAGTTTGGCTTAGAACCATATCTGATGAAATTATCACCAACAAATAGAAACATTGTTTGTAAATTACGTACCTCGAATCTAATAAATATTCCGATCGAAACTTGGCGCTGGCTGAATATTAAGAGAGAAGATAGAATCTGTACACTATGATGGGGTACCAATATAGGTGACGAATTTCATTATTTATTTATTTGCACTGATCCGAGTATTATCAAAACACGTAACAAATATATTCCAAGATACTATTGTAAATATCCCTCCATAGGAAAAATGTATGGATTAATTACGTATTGCAGTACGCCACTTTTGAATAAATTATCCATCTTTGTTAAACACTTGAACCATTTATTTTAGTGTGCCTATCATATAACGTTGTATTATAGAATAAGAGCACGTGCTTTTCGATCTATTTGAATTACCTATACCTGTTAACATCTACATCTACATCTACATCTACATAGTACATTGCACCGTCATTAGTGACGACTACGCAACGGCGTGAACAGACAGAACGTTAAACGAATTGAAAAATAAAAAACAAAAAACAAAAAAAACAAAAACAAAAAAACAAAAAACAAAAAAAACAAAACAAAAGTTCAAGTTAAACATATACTGAAATAATACTATTTACATGGTTATTTACAGAGGTTTGGGTAGTAAAAATGAATTTAGATAGGGTGTGACTGGATCAGAGTTTTAAACTGACCCAGTGTAGGAGCTGCAACAATGCCTGGGGGCAAGGCATTCCAGAGAACTACTGTGTGAGGGAAAAAACTGTATTTAAAGTAATCGGTTGAAGTAGAGAATAGTTGAAATTGAAGACTGTGACTGTGTCGTGTACTGAAATGTGTAGTAGATGGTTTTAGATAAAGGTTTGGGTCAATGGCAAAGTGATGTGTAATTTTGTAGATCATGGTGACTTTTGCTACATTTCTTCGGGTTTCTAAAGAAGGTAGGTGGAGGTGGTCCAACATAGAGCTGACACTGCTAGTGTTGTGATATATGCCAGTTAAGTAGCGTGCTGCTCAACGTTGCACTTTTTCTACTTGTTCTTTTTGTTTTTTTTTTTGGTGTGGGGTGACCAAATTGTAGAGCAGTACTCGAAGTTAGATCTCACTAAGGATTTATATGCCATACACTTTGTCTCTTCATTTTTAATTTGTAAGTTTCTTCTAAGAAATCATAATAACCTGTGTGCCTTTAACCATACATTGTATTGTTTAATTATTCTTCATTGTTGTTATATTTTATTACATTAAATGTTTGTGTACTGTTTGATTATAAACTTTATCGATTGTGTATATCTCTTGTCTCGCAGCTTGCCGCGACTGAGTTTACTCAATAAATCTTGAAATCTTGAAATCTTAACTCGATAGAGTCAGCTTTATCATTATATATTTAAAAACAACCTTACGAAGATTAGGGACTCACAAAAAGAGAGGCACAAATACAGAACTCTACGGAACACATGTCTTAACATATTTAAAACTGGCGTATTTCTTATTTATTGTGATGCATTGTCTACTATTAGAAACAATCTTTAAACCAACTAGTAATTGACCATCAATACGCTTTATGTTTGACTACAGGCTCCTTTAGCATACTCAGCTCCTCAAGCCATACTCGGTCAAATGCTCTGAAATGTCCAAGAAAACTCTTTCCCGTCAAAGCTAGAAAAATACGATTAATTCTATTTCTTAGAACACTGTGTCGCAATGACTCAGATGACTCCTTGACACAATATATTTTACCGAGAGATATTAATCTCTAACTGTACATTTCAAAAAGACATTTAATTACCGGTACTTAAAATCATTTGCAAACATAATATTTCACATATAAAAACAAACTATTTCCTACAATGTACAGCTTTTTCTCGGAATGAGGGTGCAACAATTGTAAAGACTGCCACAATACTATGACAAATTGCGATGCGAATAAACAATAGTTACACTGATAAGACTATAAATCTACTTTTATTGTAACAATGGAAATACACTAATATGCAGCTAACGGTGTGTATCAATTAAATCTACTTAAAATAAAAACACAGTTAAACAGATTTTAATCAAGACAAACTTAAAAACTGTTCTTAGATTATTGATACAGTAAAGTTACAATTTCTGTCTTTATTACACGTTAACATCTGCTAAATGACAAAAATGTCGACTCGTGATCAATTGTCCATCAGTCACTCCTTTTAGCCATTTTGACGAATATGAATGTGTGAGGCGAAAATGTATTATATTTGTTTTAATGTGTGTCTCCAATATTTTCTCCTTTTCTATCGAGATTTCAATAATTTCATCATACGTGCTGGGGTCTGATTTGAGTGGTATGCGGTGCAACATTGTCTTTATTGAAAACACTAGAAAATCATTCGGCTTTGTCACACTGCTATACCTCGACTTCAAACGGTTTGTCCTTTTATGTCCCGAAACTGCCTTGCACCTAAAAAACACGCCTAGAAACACACAGCGGTTGTCAATACTGATGCAGGAAATGATTATCCTTCAAAAGCACATAGTTTTTACAAGTATTCGTGTTTTCTTTGTTTTTAGTCTTTTTTTTAACTCTTTTTATTATTTTTGTCAGACAGACTGAGAATCTTTGTCTAATACAGAGGTCAAAGTGTTGTTCGGTGGCGTATAAGTTATTAAATGTTAATTTTAGAAATGAGTCACGTGTTATTTTAATTTAACATGCATGCAATAGAATAAACTTGTTGTAAATGCTTATTTCCATTTATTTGTTGTATATTCGTATTTGTATGTAACTTGGTTCACATGTTATTAACGTCTGGTTCCCTTACTCCAAACCAATATTGTTCTCTTGTTCTCTTCGTTGCTAGAGACCCCATTTAAAATGTCAATTGTCTGCACAGGAGGTACCACAATATTTTTGTCCTGAAGTCTGACAATAGGTTCACTCACAACAAAATTGATACATCTAGCTAACTTTTATTCATAATATATTTACGGGGGTTAAACGTGTTTTCAGACAGCAAACATTGATCTTTGTATAGGTAAGTGCTTTAATTAGTTTCGTTTTGGTGTATATCCCGGTTTGCACGTAGTATATTTTGTAATTTCAGGTGGTTCATGCCAAGTCGTTCGCAAATTTTGAGGCGTCAACGATCTATACTGGCGTCAGAGGACTTTTGTAGCAGCCACAGACACGGTGGTCATTTCTGTCATTCTAGGAGCCACTCTGGCATTTTTCCTTCTGCAGCAAGTGTCGACAAGTGACTTCCTAAGTTCTCTGTTTCCAATCCCATAAATCAATGGATTAATTGTCGAATTAAAGTAGGCTATAAAAACCGCTGTAGTATAGTAATTTGGTGTAGCTCCTACTATACATTCTTCAACAATTGCAATGCTGAACGGAGTCCAAGAAAACACAAAATATACCATGGTCATTAACAGAACGGTCAATGCCCGTAATTCAGATGATCGAATGAGTTTGGTGTTTCGGGGCTTCGGAATGGCCAGTTGTCGAATTTCCCTTGCATGGCGGCATGCAATTTTAATAATTTTAGAGTAGAGAACAGCCATCACGATGCAAATTACAGCTATAATGCTAAGAACAGAGTATAGATATGGGCACGGCAAAAGATCCAATGTAGAACATCCTGTATCGGTTGTATTGGAATCCATGTTTTTGTTGTAGGTCATAAAGGGCACCATACACAAGGAAAACGGAAATCCCCAGGCAAATATAACAAGACACGCAGTGCGTGATCGTGTGGCAATACCCTGATAGTGCAAAGGATACACTATTTTAATGAAGCGTTCGACGGCTACAAGTAACAAATGAAATATTGAAACTAACGGAACAAATATCATCAGAACTTGATGCGCTACACATCCATATCCTTCTACCTGGAAATCCGGCAATAGGTAATGAATCATTTCCATCGGGGACACTATGGCAGCTAACATAAAGTCACTTGCAGATAGGCTAACTACGATAACATTTGATATAGTTAGGAAGTTTCTGTTACGAAGTATAATCCACATAAGAGTTGAATTTGCAGAACATGCCGATATACCCAAAACGATATATGCCACATACATATAACTGGACATGGTTTTGAACTTCTGTAAACTCCTACAGCAATGATTTTTTCCTATGTCACATCTCTTTATATACCAGTCAATTGTTTTACAATTTATCTTTCATTAGTACCCTGATATGATTAATATATATTGTGATTAGTAAAATACAAAACAAAACAACAATTGCTTTTTCCTCTCTGATGCAAAAACAACTTATCACCCTTGGTGAGGTGATAATAAATACGTATCTAATATCTAATAGTCATTATAAGAATTGTCTCTATGTTAATACTCAATGTTAAATGGCAAGCGTTCATGTTACCTGTCTTTAATTCTGTTAGACTGTAGTGTTTTATGTTTTTTTCTCATTAACGACTTCCTAAATTTTAGTTGTATTTTTGTAATTTTACCTGCGTGTCTCGTCTTGATTATCATTAATAATTGGTTGAAACCAAGGTTACCTTTTTTGTTATATAAACATCATGTTTTTCAAGAGAAAAGTCTAAATTATATACACGACTCAAGGTCGAATTAAGAGATATTTTATCCAAAGAAATCTTTGTGTTGAATATTTTTCATAACATGAAGACACGCTGTAGAAATACCAAAGAATAAAATAATTATAATAATAATACATCGCAATGTTGATCAGAAGTTGTGCATTTATATAAATATCTCATTTGCTGGTGAGCGGTTGTCTGATTCATTAAGCCTGTATGAAAGTCATATAAAAGATGTATACTTCATTATTTCTTTCACTAACAATAGTAACTGACAGTTTAATGATACGGGTATGTTATCTTTTTGTAATGTAAATATATTGTTCAAGAGAAAGACTAAATTATATACCCGATTGATGGTCGAATTAATGGATATTTTTGCACAAGAAATCTTAATCGGCGTCATTATATATTACATGTAAGTTATTAGAAATAATACTAATGACGCCGACATTCTGAATTTTCAGAAGAAGCTTTAGAGCTCGACTAATGGAATCGAAATCAGACGCTTGACATGATTTCCGTTGTACTTTAAAATGTTACGCACGTGTTTAAATTATACAATTAATGATTTTGATATAGGTTGCTGTCGGGATTGATCAGATAGAGAAAATGTAATATTCTCTTAGCCGCTAGGCGAGTAGAATATACATTTTTGAGGGCTGAGAAATCCTTATAGCTACCGTATATCAAAGTCAGTAATTGTTTTGTTGGGTGCAGGTCAAAACGCCCCCATTTTCCAAACGCCCCCACCAAAACGCCCCCGTTTTTCGCTAAAACAAATTCAAATATATATATATATATATATATTTCTACAAATTAAGCCCAACACTGTTTGAATTAGATTTTTAACACTGTCAAATTTTTGTTTACCCTCAGCGGGATTCGAACTCACACCGTTGTGACACTGTGGCACCAAATCGCCTGTACTATGTCCAGCGGTCTAGACCCCTCGGCCAAATCCGCTATATAAAAAATATAGCTTCATTAACCGTGGTAAATCGTAGACATAGACATAGTACATGTGTACTAGCGTGTGACGATATATATACACAAGTCTAGAAGATTATGCAACGATACAAATGACGGTGTTTCTTGTCAAAAATTTAGACAACGACTGACCAACGAATGGCTTTAGTAATTGAATGTCAATATAAATAAATGACGTAAACAAGTCATAACATATTGATCTTAAACTTTCTCCTTTCCAACTTAACCCAAAATAGTTGCTTCCCAAGTCCGACAGCCGGGGACTTGCCGTGCTGCTACTTGACTTTGCTCACATCATTTGTATCGTTGCATAATCTTCTAGACTTGTATATATATATTTGTGAATATATTATACATTATAATAGTAAATATCAGATTTCGAGATGAATAAAACATCTTCCTTGATTGCCCATCAACAAAACAAAAGGTTACTTAATCAGGTAGGTCATTGCTTTGATGATGATTAACACAATGGTATGCATCTAAAAAATGTATGCATAACAGATTGTGTTTTACTCTAGCCATACTGGAATACAAATAAGACAATAACAGAGTAGATTCTTAAAACAATAGAAATGTTATTAAAACTTCGGAGGTTGGCAATATCTGTAAGACATTTTTGATAGGTTAAATCAAAGTATTCCAATTGAAATCAATAATTATGATCGAAAACTTATATAAGACAGTCCGTTTTCACTTCTATATCTAAAATCATGGATTCTTCGTGTACTATATGTGAACGCTCTGTTCGGACTCGAACCCACGCTGAAATATTCTCTTACTGTCATAAAGGTATATATTTTGTATTATATGCTATTGCTATACATGAGGGGCCTCGATGGCCGCGTGGTCAAGGTAGTTCGTCTACTATTGACCACGTGGTCTGTCAACACTGAGATTACGGGTTCGATTCTTACTGCAGGCAGGGTGTACTCGACTCCAATCTTAATTGACAAGGATTGCCAGTTTTCCTACCGCAGGTCGGGGGTTTTCTCCGGGTACTCCGGCTTCCTCCCCCAATAAAAACTGGACGCCATGATATAGCTGAAAAATTGCTGCAAGTGGCGTTAAACACCATCAAACAAACAAAACAATTGCTATACATGTATTCGGTAATGCTTGCATATAATAAATTGAAACTGTACATTCTTTGTAAGTTTATATTTCTATCCTCAATAATATTATTCGATTTAACTTAATGTTTTTTCCTTTTAATTTGCATTTTATAATTTGGGGCGTTTTGGTGGGGGCGCTTTGGAAAATGGGGGCGTTTTTTTTGTAGGGAACGTTTTGACTCGAATTCGTTTTATTACATGAAAAAAATCACCATCTTTTTTCATCAGAAGGATGTTGTTATTGTTGTAATGCACCTTACCCTTTATAGTTTTTATTAATACTACATTTTGATATTGATTTCTTGATAATACTGAAATTACAGTTTCATCACATTTTAAAAGTATAAATAAATCATTAATTTTATTCTAAAATTTTTAGACTATCAGCATGTCACAAACAAATGTTCTTTAGTGTATTTGTATTAAGTGTATTTAGTGTTGGCCATTTATATGTTTAAAGCAGCATAGTTTTACTAGTGTGTCGCCAGTTGTGACGGTGGTTTTATCCGTCCGTTACACTTGGTGGTTACCCATCTCTCATCCGTAACAGCTTTATATAATTATAAAATGCAAACTCGTCAGTAGGTCGTTTACCAAACAAAAATATTAATTATTTGAAGCTCTAAAATGTTCACGATTTACATAGAAGAATAAGAAATGTGTTAAGTTTTTCTCTAGTAGCAGCAGACATTGTCCTTATAAAAGATCAATATACAACACTTGGGATTTAATAAAATTTATACAGAATATTTTACCATTAGTTTTATTTAGGCTCCGGGTATTTTACATTTAAATTAAATCATTGCTCAGTTTCTGTCTCAGTTCTATGTTAGAAAAAATATTATCTCTTGTCCTATTGAAAAAAAAACATGCTCATTTTGTAATACGATTTCCCGGAAAAAAAAATTAGGAAAATAAATAAGTCAAGGAGAAACAATACCATCATTGTTGACAAACTCCAAGTAATTTGAATTTCATTTTATTTCCCAACCGAAATACGCATCAAAAACCAACAAATGTAACAACAATAATGGATCTTTTAAAATGGCAAACACTTTAGCAAGGATTTGTGGTCCGTTCTTATTCATATCATTTTATTATATTTTGGTTATGATGTTTAGTTTTTTAACATCTGGGGGTACCGAGGTAAAAACCCCAAAGATGGCCAGTTTTCCGAAACCAGGGATTCTCATCGAGTTATCCGGCTTCCTTCCCTTATACAACATACAAACTGGACTCCGTGATATAGCTGAAAAATTGCTGAAAGTTGCGTAAACAAACAAACAATACTGAAGTGACAATCAACTAATAAATACTCCAGTTTTGCAGAAAACCTGAACAATCAAACATTCATAAGAATTAACTGTTTTTAAAATTCAACATTAATGCAGATTTCAATACAAGTGGTTTAGTTAAGAAAAATGAATAGTCATTCGAGTTAGAACGTTAACGACCGCAACTTCCTCATGAGTAGCGGCTATTTACCTATACCATTATATAACCATTTACATTTTGATTTCAAAGACTGAACACATTAGTTCGTTTGTGTGAATGTTCAGAAATCTTCCAAATATATCATAGGATCTAATTTATACTGTGAAAAAAAGCCCCTCCCCAAATCTTCGTCAAGAAAAGCAAATTCGTTGTATTTAACAAAAACATAAAAATTTGCGGAAAACGTGAAGTTAATACTGATAGTAATCATCAGTTAAATTAAAAACATAACATACATATATACAAATGGCTATAAAATATCGACATAAGCTTTATCTTTATATAAGCAAACTATATTGTGGTATATTACCAAGAAAGGCTCGTTGGACGAGTGGTTCGTCTATTGATCACGTGGTCTGTCAACACTGAGGTTGCGGGTTCGAGCCTCACTGAGGGCAGGGTGAACTCAATTGACAATGATTGCCAGTTTTATTACCGAAGGTGTGTTTTTTTCTCCTGGTACTCCGGCTGCCTCCCCCAATAAAAACTGGACGTCATGATATCGCCGAAAAATTGATGAAATTGGCGTTAAATAATATTCAAACAAATCATTTATAGAAGAAATGGGAATAACGATTCCCGAATACATGGGTTCTAGAAGTCGAAATAACAAATAAAAATTAAGTTCTGCTAGCCTAATCAACGGTTCGACTTGTTTTAGATCGGGATTAGACAACATGTTGATAAAGGTTCATTTTATTCTCTTAACAAAAATGTGTTTATGTAGTTCTCGCATCCCTATAGGATTATTGACGTCAATATACAAATGTTTACCACGAATACACATTTATTTTGTACATCTACCTAAACGAAAAATATCCTTCTGAAATATTAATAACACAAAAGCGTTGAGTGTTAAAGGAAGTTCAAATTTATTATTAAAAAAACAAGTAATAAGAATCGTCAATATTATTACAATATTATATATATTTATTAGTTTAATTTCCAGAGACGTTGGTACTTTTCCATTAAATTTATTATGTTTTAGGTATTACTCTTGGTTTTAAGTTCTATTTTAAAGATTAATAGGTTATTTCATACGTTTTTGGGAAAGACCGGTTGATCTTTCACGAGTGATAGAAATTTTATGTCTAAAGACATACAAATTTCTATCACGAGTGAAAGTTCACACGGACTTTCCCAAAAACGTATGAAAGTACCTATTTCTTCCGTAAACCAACCACTTTCACATCGCTATAACATATAGACTCTCCATTGTTGTAGACGTCATTGCGGAAACAAGAACGTCATAGAAGAACGTTGTTATGCTTCCATAACAACGTTCTTGTTTCTGGCGTTTTGATTGGATGACGCAGCAAGTACAGATGTGTGCGCGTGAGCTCATCTGTACTGGGTCATCTGTACCAGAAATCGGCAATTTACGGAAGAATTGTTTTTTGTCTACAAACGAAGCATAAGCGAGACCATATACGGAAAGCAGTTTTCATTTGTCACGCAAAAAACCTAAACAAAACACTTTGACGTGTAGTATAGGCTAACATCTTAGACCAATACGCTAAGAATGCCCGTAATACTTCTGACAAAATGAACATATAAAAAAATTGGGAAATGCCAATGGGAACTACATGTATAGTAAGGCAAGATATAATTCTCTTAATGTGCAGCATATAGGTTCCTTTTTTATGATTCTGTTAGCAATAAATGTTTATTTGACTACTTAGCTTAATAGGACAACGGTTACAGTCTATTTTATGATTAAAATTGTTCAATTAAAAAAATCAAACGTGTAGCAAACCGTTCGTCTTTTCGTGTTAAAAGGATTGATTGATTGATTAGATGTCTGCTTTACGTCCAGCGAGCAGTATTTCAGCTATATTAAGGACGGGAACAAGTTAACAAACAATAAATCAACGGAAAATGGGGGCGGGATGGGTCACAGGGAATACAATTTTGACTGCCACTGGAAAAGTATGGAGTTTTGGGTAGGGGCGGAAAATTTAGCCTTTTGTAGCGGCTACAATGAGCCTACTCTTTTTCGAAATCTACAAAAGGGGTCTTTATCGTGCAAGGAGCGTGGCATTCTCCAAACACGTTACCCACTGCGGTCCGCGGTCAGGCTTTCCGTATTATGACCTGACAACCCCCCAACGAGAGGGTCTCCCCTATCCGCCACCCGGGGACGCGCTGGGCTGCTCTGTGGATCGAGCACTGGGAAACCTCCCAATATGGTCCCAGCGTGTTAAAAGGACATTTCTCTGAGTAAGGCCAATGAATGTTTCCAAGTTATTCTTGAAATCGGACGTCTGGACAATTTATTTGATTTCTTTGAAGAACACATCTTCTGATATAATACGATGAAATGCAAGGAACAAGTCTCATGAAATATCTTAAAATGACACCTATTCCACTTTTCTGTCATTAAAATAATATTTCCTGTACAAGGTTTGTTTATGAGATAGAAATTGGTTGTACAAATTTATCTGAAAACCAAAAAAGTACTATAGTTTGCAAGTACATGTAATAACAAAAATGTTTTAAATAGTTTGTTTTGCAATCGAATACATCGTGCGTTATGATTTGATAATAATACGTATTCAAGAAATTTGAATTAAATTTAATATTTATAATGAAATTTCTCGAAGTTGAATAATTGTTTAAGCAAATTAAATGAAGGTTATAACAAAATACCGAACACCACGGAACGGTCAAAAAAGACAATCCACTAATCAAAGCCAAAGAAACAGTCAAAATCGAGAACTAATAACCAAACATAAAGCAACTTCGGCAATAGTCCTGACTTGGGTTAGACATTTACATGTAAAAAGAAATGGTGGGTTTTACTAGGTTTTAGGGCGAAGTGTGCGAGTTGGTGTGTTTAGGAAAATGGTCGGGTATCATACACTACTAGTCAGTAATAGGTGTATGCAATGATCGTCGCAACACAATCTCTGTTTACTGAATTCAGAATAGGACAACTATCTGCAACCATATTTTCACGCGAAATATTTATAAATAAAGAAATTGTATATGTAGATAAACCACGAAAAGAGTTTGTGCCATGTGTCCATATACAATCGAGACTGTTTTGACGTGGCCCACATTCTGTAATGTTTTTATAGTGTGGATTCTTATTTTTATTTGTTTGCAAATGTTGCTGGCAACAAAATTTTACAGTTCTTAAAGAAAATTAATTTGTATTGTAAAATATAAATCTATTCAAATAACTATGCTGTTATTTCGTATTTTATCATGTAATCCCTGTATGTTTTTTATGTGCATATACCTCATACTTTTGTGCGAGATTACAGTTTTACTATATTTCAACAGGGTTGTTTGTTATTTTTGAAATTATCAATTTATAAAATAATTTTCACGTCCTGAATATAGCTGAACTATTGTTTGCTGGACGTTACACATCAATCAATCAATCAATCGTATAAATCGTAAAACGTATACAAAAGTTTCAAATCAAAGATCTAATTACAAGTATGAAATTAAAAAGCCATGGCTAACAGTAAAATCAAGAGCACAATAACCAACTTTTCGTAAAAATCCTACGAGATTATCAGGAAAGATAAGAAAACTATATCCATCGTCATCTGTGTGACAGAAACCCCATAAGGGGCAACCAATTCATGTTGGCGACCATAAAATTTATCTCAATTTGAATATGTTAAATTTAAGTCGTCTCGCTTGTTGTATTATGTAGAGGTTGAATGCACCTTCCTTGTCAACTTCGTGATATAGATAAAAATACGCAGACTGTAAACTGTTTGATGTGTCCTTCATCTCGTTGGAACTAATGCGATCTAAAGTCGCCAATACTTGAATTGTTTGATAGTAGAAAATCGTTTACCATAAACGATTGGACCAGTTTTTGTCTTTCTTCAGTCTTAAAAGACATTGAATAAAACCCGTCTTACAACATCTAATTATAATAATACAGATAATTATTTCTGTGGATGTTGTTCATTTCAGTATTTCTAATTAACTGCAATTTCCAATACACAGGAAGATAATAGTTTCCTTAGTTGTTACATTTGTTAATATGGAAATATGATATTGAGTATTAAAGTCATTTCTTAGATAGATGTTAATTTTCCATAGCAAAGTTTAGTTTGGGTGTTAGAAAATCAATTGTACCTGATTTAGGCGAGGAACCTGTTATTTCTGTCAAGTAAAAAATTATATGTCATTTTTCAAATTGTTTTAAGCAGTATTTGGGCCAAAATATTTATTGCTATTGTTTTAACTTTGTTGGGTTTTAAAATGCCGTTTCCTTTTGAAACTCTTCAGTTCTTTGATTTTGATAAACTTCTGCCCTGATGTTGACAATAGTATAAGAAATAATGTAAAAGTTTATTACACATGAATTATTCATTTTATTGTAACTTTAACCTATACAAGAAACATTTCTTCGAATCAGTGGTGCTTGAAATAATTTCTCCAACTTATGATAAAACGAATTATAACAGTTTTCTTCGACTGTCAAATACTTCAAAGGATGTATTGGTAGGAATTCGACGGGACATTTCTTCAGTTTCTCCATTATGACTGGTATAATCCGGTTTTTTTTCTAGGATCCTCAAGTGAGAGAGAAATAAGTGTTTGAATTAAGTATCTGAATAATTCTGATTTTTCATAATCTTTTGTAATTAGTACCATAATGTATCTGAAATGAAAGTAACCCTCGACATTATTGAAGACACGTGTTCCTGGTACTAAAACTGCGTCTTGTAAATCTCCTTTTATAGCTAAATTACTCTCCAGATCATGCAGAAGATTCTTAGCCAAATGAAAATCTATAGGTTCGAATGGATGTAATATTATAACATCGCCATCGTAATCATATGTTCCTGAAAAAAAAAACTAATTGTACAGAATTTGCGTAGCACACGAATCCAACTATTATATCATACCAGAACAGAAAAGCCGTAAGTGAATGTTTCGGCAACATAAACTGATGTACAACGTTTTTAAATAAACAGCAGTACAACGACACAGTCTGAAAGTTTGATACAACAAATTTTGCAATTTTTATTTAATCCCAACAATATCTTAGCCATTTTCTAATGCTCGTGTAAGATATGGCATATTGGGCTCAAAATTAAGTCACTGGAATTGATGAAATGTGCAAGTTTTATGTTCGATAATAAAACTGCCACGTCACTTAATACAGAGTATGACAATTAGCAAACCTTATTAGCCAATGGTTTTTATTGGGTTCGTGTTAATCTCTTACTGTTTTTGTTTGTGGTTTTAGTGCTGCTTTGTGTATATCGGGACTTGTAATTGTCCCTTGACTTTTGGCTCTTGTTGTTCTGTCGGTTTTCTTTGCTATTTTACTTATATTTGCTTGATGAATGATGACCATGGAAAATATAGATTTATGCATTTAAATGTTTTGAGATGCATATTTACCAGGGATATTTACTGACCTTATAACAGACTTACAACTAAATGCAGTGAAAGTACTATTTAAGCACACTTTCAGCTGGGTTTAATGAACATGGGTTTTCAAATGTCTCAAAACTAAACATTGCCTCATAAATGAAAAATATATCTACCTTCCAAACAGACAGACATGTTGTTTGTTGCAACTGGAACATCGTCATAATCTCTCAGGTCAATATTTAGAGCTTCGTAACAATTGCGGGCATTTTTGACACTCCTCATTCTACAGAAAACGTGTTATTATTTAGAAAGTGATTCACTAATAGTATGATGGTTTTTTTCAGAAATGTAACGTTTTTGTTTTATCTTGACAATGATCCTTGTTTTCTTAATTAGCTGACTGAATGCTTGCTTAACGTATAGCGAACAATAATTCAACTATATTCAGGCAAATCAACGGTCAAAATGATCGACAAATAGGATCAAAATTTGAACTGCCACTTTAAAAAGAGTATTGGGTAGGAAAGGTATTGAGCATTGCACTCTCTTAACACTTTATATACTATGATCAACGTTTAGGCTTTCCATATTATATCCTAACTATTCCCCAACAAGATGGCCTTCTTTATCCACTACCTGAAAAAGCGTTGGGTAGCTTTACAGGTTGAGCGTTGGGAGTATATTGTAGTACTTAATTACACATGGGATGGACCACTATATTTGATAATATATATCAGTTTATAACAAAACAATGTGTTGTGACAACAAAATATTTTATATATTTTGATTTAAAAAATCTATTAAAATATGGTACTCTGCCAACGGATTAGATTTTTAGATAACACAACCCGTAAGGTTCAAACACAATTATACATACCCAACAAGTTTCTGTTCTTGTTTATGTTCTTGTAAAGAGAACATTTTTTTCTTTAATAGCAATAAGACTTTATTTAATCCATTCCAAATGCTGACGTTGTGCAGATGTCCAAGCATAAACTGTCCTGTAGAAAGGTAGAAGTGTTTGGTGCCATCTGACAGACTTCTCTTTATAGATTTATGTATGTAATTATCTCCTTTAGAATTGAAAGCAAAGCTTTCCCTCTTTGGTTGTTTGTTTGCAAGTTTTCGTCTCCTCATTTCATATGAGTCCTGGTATGTGTGAATGCCTTGTTCTGGTGAAGGTGTGTCTTTTGTTTGTTTTATTGTTTCAGTTTGTGACTTAAATTTGCAATTTGTGTGAATTTTGGTAATAAGGGAATGTTCTTGCAAAGATAACATTGTATTTTCCGATAACTGTTTCGTTTCCCCAGAAAACATTGTATTTCGTCTAGCGAGTGCTGAAATGTTGCGTAAAGGTATTACTGGATTCAAGGACATACAGGAAGTTGTTCTGTTCGATTTGATGGACTTATCCCAATGGTTCTGTGAGTGTATTAAATCCGTTACGTGCTTTTGTGTACAATTGAAAGAAATTTTTGTTGATTTCATAAATATCTTTGGGCGAGCAGAAACGATTTGAGTTGCTTCATCATAATTACACTGTGGCGTTATTGACGTGTTACATGTGCGGCTTGACACTGCTGAGATAACATTCTGCTGGCTATTTCCTACTTCTTTGCATTGTGCGTTTTTCTGGATAGGCTGTTCATAGACTACTCTTAGTTGCCCTCTATAACAAAAAAGCAAAGAGAAACATAGGCATTATGTGTAGGTACAACTACCTGTACCACGTCACGAGATAGTTGTGTACATTCGTATCAGTAAGAGACGCATTGCGGCGAGTTGTGATGTTGAATGTATGCAACTGTCGAGACGTGATACACGTAGTTGTACCTACACTTTAATGTAGTCTGGGATCCTGACTAAATATTCTCAATACCGTAAGCGGACTTCCGGTTCGAATATACAGTCAGGTCACCAGCAATGAATCCGGTCAAAATTTTGACCGGTTTGCAACATTCGGAATGCCTCAAAATTTACGTCATTATTAACAGTAACTGACGTAACTCCGATACAAAGCATTATGACGTAACGTCCGGCGTCCGGGTAAACAAATCAAATAAAAATACAATTTATCAAAAGAATGCTTTTATAGATTTATGTATCGAATGTGGAAATAACTTACAGAGATTTGTCAGTTTAACTCGAAAGCTGGAAAACAAGAAGCAGGTAGCTACTTTATTTAAATTGTACTCTGACATAAATTTCCAACGGAACGAAACGCGCGAAAAGTTAGCTAAAACATGGCGTTTTAAACAACCAATCAAACCGGGTAGTAAACTGGTGGTGACCTGGGGTTATATTTGAAAGTGAAGCTGGCGTAAATGAAAAATATTGCACCAGGGGACCAGGTTACACTTTAATGTATGTATTAAATTTATCTTAAATTAAGAAGTTGAAAAAAGGCAGAACAAAAGTAAATTTTGGCATTAAGACGAAAATAGATTTATTCAAGCGTATTCATTCTTATCTTACGAATGGGTACTGTTACGGATCTCGTAACAATGTTTTTAGACGTTTTCGAGTGTTCAATTTGTGACGTTATTATTACGTATAGAGTTTAGACGCAGCTTAGAAATTGACAATTGAACAAGTAAAAGTTTTTGCTCTCAGTTAAAAAAGGTAAGGTCAAATTATTATTTAAACATTGCTTCTAACATATCATTATGACAATTAAAAGGAACCATGTACAGAGGGAATTGAAAGTACAGAAAATTTACTAATTTTTTGGAGTATTTTAAGTTTTGTCATAAAATATTATTTGCGATGTGTTATCAAGTTATGGTTTAAAAAAAAAAAAATCAAAATAAAGTCAACGGCCATGCATTTAATATTTTAAAATTCAATATATTAGGTCAATACAGTAGTTTTTAATTGAATAATTTTATTTATTTCCTATTACACTATTACATATACTAAATGTTACACCCCCCCATGCGCTCAGGGTTTTGCTTGCATTTTTTTATTATTCCATACTGTACCTTTATAGTGCTAAAATCCAATTTGAAAAAAATCTACACGATAACACGTCCATATTTTATATTATGCCTTTGTTGTTGAAAAGTCCGAAATCGTCCTTGACATTTGCTACGGGAATTTTACATAGGAAGTCAACCATTTGAGTTTCTAAAGGGACCTAGCGTTGTTTTCAAAAAGATCGTCTGCTTTCGTAACGTTCAATGGTATTCGGACAAACCGCGAGACTTTTCCCGCCTTAACTGCAGACGACATGACCCGAAGGATTTCGAATAGATAACAATTGACTCTTCCAAACATACACTTCCGTGGTAATTTAGGTCAAACTACTATAGAAAAGTGCTCTATCAAAGTGAAAAAATCTGCCGCATTTCAAACCGCCGACTATCACTTGGATATAATTGTTGTTGTCAGTTTACACATTCTGTAATCCACAAAAGGAGCATAAGCTGGACCAAACGCGGTAAGCATTTTTTATTTGTCAGCCAAAAAACCGCTATATGACCGCTTCGAAACTTACTATAGTTGTGAAATTTTGGATTACCCGGGCTTGTATGTTTTGATCAAGTACAGTAAGTAAATTAATACCATTTAATTTTAATCATAGTTAAAGAATAATAAGCATAGATTGTATGATCAACATAAGGCAAAAGAAATGCAACTATAATAGTAAATAGTTGGACTTATAAAATAATAAATATATGTATACAGCGGTTACAGTGCCCCACACACACACACGCACACACACACAAGCACAGATCTGTCCACAAGTGGATTTGTCATGATTTAGGATCTATTGTTGACGTAACGAATAATATTAAAGTAAGTGTTGACGTAGGTTGTATAGTGTTTTTTGCGTTACAAATGAAAACTGCTTACCGCGTATGGTTCAGCTTATGCTCCTTTTGTAGATCAAGAAGGGAACTTTTTGAAATCAATAATTATTTCCCCGAGATATTCAGCGTTTTGAAATAAAGCGGTTTTTTAGTTTTGAACGGGCGATTTTCCATACTAAAATTTGACCTTAATTAGAACGGAACTGTACTTTAGGAACAATCGATTGTTGTCTACTCGAAATCCTTCGGGTGATGTCGTCTGCAGTTTAGGCGGGAAAAGTCTCGCGGTTTGTCCGAATACCATTGAACGTCACGAAAGCAGACGAACATTTGTAAACATCGTAAGGTCCCTTAAGAAAGAAAAATGGCTGACTTATTATGTGAAATTTCCGTAGCAAAAGTCAAGGACGATTTGTAACAACTTAAAAACACAGGCATACTATAAAACATGGACAGGTTATTGTATCTACATTTTTTCTACTGAATTTTCGTAATAACAAGGTAAAATATAAAATAATGAAAAAATGCTAGCAAACAATTTTTTCCAAGGGGGGTTGGCATTTAGTTTAGTCTGCACATATATTACAAACAATGAAATTTTAGATATGATGTATTTATTATTAAGTATTTTATGATTTTGATAAATGAATCAAATAACATAAATTCAGAAAAGAGGCAAGTTATTTATAGTATTTGGTCAGTTTCAGGGTATCCAAACAACAGAATGCTCAGAGTTCAAAAGGGAACTAGAAAAAGAATTGCTACAGCAAAAGCAACAGCGGGGAAAGCAGCCAATATTCCAGTTAAAATGCCACGTCAAGCGACATCTTCATCAGTTGGGTCATCCGCTGCCACAGCGACTTCAGACACAGTGACTATACCTATTGTGTCTGGTATCAACACATTGCGTCATGCACCAGTGTACAGTCAAGCCACTGCTTCTTTAGATGGTCCTTCTCCTGTAACGTCCGTAGAAGGTAATATCGTTATAGGAACACCCCCAATATTGCTAAAACACATGCCAAACCCACAATTACAAGCTGAACAGAATTCAAGCTACTGTGCAACTGCACATGTGTATACTTCACCTCAAACTGGCTGTTCATCTTCAACACTAAATAATGGCCAGATTAACACACCAATTCAATTGCAATAGAAGTGCAAATGATGATATTGCCCTAAATGTTTCAAACGCAGTCAGAGACAAAATTATAAGAGGGGAATATATAGACCTTTCAATGTTACTTACCAATTCGTCCAATTTAAATCTTCAGAAGCAAAATCTAATTATCGAGCAAGGACAAATTCTGCTCAGCCAATTAAAGTTAATAAAATTTCAAACATTGAAATGTGGTCGGATGCTTTTATAATATTCATCAACAATATAGGCTAAAAAAGGCACAAGACCCATCATGTTCGTGAGGGTCAATGGACCCTGAACTATGGTTAATGTACATACAACCAAATCCAGTAAATTATAGTAGAAAGCAGGGTCTAAAGTGTTATTCTTTCAATTACGAAGGGTTTTGTGCAAAGGTCACCTGTTATTATCAACATTCATGCATGAAATGTAATAATGGTCATCCAGTTCTTAGGTGTCCATTAGATCAGTCTCAAAATCAAAATGTGCAAAGAAAGTATATTGCTCCTGCTACCCAATAAGCTAGGAGACATACTGATATAGCAAATATGCGTAGTGACCACGTAGGAAATCCCCATACTTTTCGAGGACCAGCTTATCGTCCCAGAAGTGCCAATAGAGAAACCAATTTGCCAAGATATATGGGCCCTAGGCATATCTCCTATTAAGATGTCTGTTTTGGGCAAAATGTTAAAAAATTATCCAAACAATGCTAATAAACAACTGTTAATTAATGGTTTTAAAAAAGGATTTCGAGTATAATGGTCCTAGGTTGTCTATGATTTCAAAACATTTAAGGTCTGCTGATGAAAATATCCAGGAAACTTTGAGTAAATTGAATAAAGAAATACTTTTAGGACGTATTGCAGGCCCGTTTGATGTCAAACCTATAAGTACATTGCGGACGTCTCCAATTGGTGTCATTCGAAAAAATGATGGGGGTTGGAGGTTAATTACCCATCTATCATTTCCACCTGGTCATAGTGTAAATGCGTTTATAGATGAGGAAAAATGCTCGGTACAGTACTCATCATTTGACGAGATAGTTCAGATGGTTGCATCATTGGGGCAAGGTGCCCTGTTAGGAGTACACGACATAGAATCTGCCTTTAGATTGCTTCCGGTTCATAGAGCTGATTTTGACTTGCTGGGAATTTATTTTAATGGCAAGTTTTATATTGATAAATGTCTTCCCATGGGTTGCTCTATTTCCTGCTCCCTATTTGAAAAGTTTTCATCCTTTATTCATTGGGCTGTTGTAGAATATGTTGGAAAAAATTCTTTGTCGCATTATTTAGATGATTTTTTATTTGCTGGGCGAAGAGATACTACTGATTGTTTGTCTCTAATGAATGCATTTTCTGAAATTTGTCTCGCACTAGGTGTCCCAATAGCTAAAGAAAAGTCTAAGGGTCCAGTAACAAAACTAGTTTTTGTTGGCCTTGAAATAGATACAATTCTAATGGTTGTACGAATTCCAGATGATAAATTGACGAGACTTAGGGCTTCACTAGAACCTTTAATGATAAAAAAACGTGTTAGAATAAAAGACTTAGAATCCATTGTTGGTTTAATGGCCTTTTGTTCGAGAGCAATTGTTTCCTCAAGGGCGTTTATGCGGCGGTTCTATGATGTGATTGCAGCGGTAAAGAATAAAAAGCCACAATATTCTATAAGATTGAACCACGAATTACGTGAGGACATTTCTGTATGGTTGGAGTTTTTGCGAAATTTCAATGGTACTTGTTACATTTCAGACAATGATTGGGTTTCTAATAGTAATGATTCAATTCAGCTTTTTACTGATAGTAGCGGAAATGCAGAGTTGGGTTGTGCCGCTTATTTTAATGGTAGTTGGATACAATTTAAGTTGCCTTTGGAATGGGGGAGACAAATACAGGTATTATGAAGTATATCACGTTTCTAGAGTTAGTTCCAATTGTATTGGCTTTATTTGTTTGGGGTCCTCACCTGAGATGAGAAATTTAAAAATTGTCTTCAGAATAGACACTAAAGCATAAGTAGATATTGTTAACTCAAGGACATCAAAATCCAAACGAGTTATGTCATTAATTCGTCCGCTAGTGTTGTATAAAATGAGCAATAATATCACGTTTAAAGGTAAACACATAGAAGGGGTAAAGAATAGTGTAGCAGATTCTTTATCACGATTTCAGGTCAGGAGATTCAGGCAGTTAGCCCCCCAGGCGGCAGAACAACCAGAGCCCCTCCCGATGCAGTTTTTAGGACTGATATCCAAAGTTAAGTTAATAGACTAATGTGTCATGCAGTTTCCGATGGTACACAGAAAGTTTACGATAGAGCAATTAATTCTTTTCAAAATTTTCGTGCCGAGATGGAACTATTTAATATTTGGCCAATACCACTTGATCGCGTTGTTCAGTATATTGCATATTTATCAATGAAAGGCTATACCCACTCTTCAGCTACCACTCATATATCCGTTAAATTTTTATCACAAACTTTGTGGTTTTCAAGATTTATATCAGTCATTTTTGGTTCAAAAAATGTTAAAAGGTTTTAAGCGCGTTAGTACTAAAGGAGGCGACCATCGGCTGCCTATTTGATTGAGTTGCTTAAGAAAATCATTTCCGTTTTGCCTTTTATCTGTAGCTCAAAATACGAAGCAGTGTTGTTCCGTAGTGCATTTACATTGGCTTTCTTTGGTTTATTTAGGGTCAGTGAAATAGCAACGAGTTGCCAAGGTAGATACATACAACAGCGACATACAGTTCAAAGGGAAAATGTTAATTTCACAAATGACTCTGTACAAATTTTGTTATTATCGTCAAAAACTGATCAGTTTGGTTTAGGGTCTACTACTACGATATCAAAATGGGCAGAAAGTGATGTTTGTCCTGTCAGAAATTTACAAAATCTGCTATGTATGAGACCAAAAGTTGGAGGGCCTTTGTTTTGTCATTTCGGTGGGGAACCGCTGACAAGATACCAGTTTGCATCCATGTTAAGAAAGTCCTTGGTTGTGCTAGGCATACCTAATGCTAATTATTTTTCTACGCATTCGTTTCGTATTGGGGGCGCAACTCATTGCGCAATGTTGGGTTATTCAAACGAACAGATACAAATAATGGGTCGATGGAAATCAAATGCCTTTAAATCCTACATACGTAATAATTCAGTTAACTAGAATTTTAAGTGGTATACATTTACATTTCCATTTCATATCAATTTTAATAGGAAGAAGTTTGAAAACGCGGATCATTGGCTCATCAATTATCCGTAATGCATTTGTTCGTGCCAGACAAAGCCCAGAGGGCGTAAATTTGGGTCTTTCAAGGATTGGTATGGAACTGTTATGGCAAGGTTTTGGTGGTCTTGGGACACTAGACTTGATGCCTAAAATTAGAAATTTGTCCAAGGTCGAAGATTCTCCAGATTTTATTGTTATACATGTAGGTGGTAACGATTTGGGCACTGTTAAAGTTTGGTTTTTGAGAAATCGTATAAAAAAACATAATACAAAAAATATTAGATATGCATCCAAATGTAAGAATTGTTTGGTCCGGAATTCTTCCGAGATTTAAATGGCGCTGCGCTCACGATTGTGATGCAATGGAAAAGGCTAGATTGCGTATCAATAGTTCCATTGGTGCCTTTGTTATTGAAATTGGCGGTCATTATATTAAGTATACTGACATTGAACTGAACAAACTATTATTTAAAGATGATGGTGTACATTTGCCAGAGACGGGTACTGATATTTTTCTAAATACACTTTAAGGATCATTAGAACTATTCGTTTTATACAATATCCCAGTATTTCCTATGTAGACTTGTTTAGTTTGTTTGAAAATTTAATCTATAATTAGAAGCAGGAATTGGTCACGGCTGCTCAGACCGCAGTTTTTGGCGGTAGACCTGGCATCGACTCGAATTTTTCCCAATTTCGTCTTTGCCAGGCCATTGGCCTACTTCGCGCCGTGTGAATCACTGTATCCCAGGTTTCAAAACATTATTCCATAAATACTCAGTTATTCTCAAATAAAGACATAAGTTCAGTTATGAGAACCACTGTATCCCAGGGTTCTCTTGTTCAAATCATCTATCTATATATTGTATATTTTATATCTATCTATTTGCTTATGTGGTCTGCCAAATATATCGGCGACACAAAACTATAATGATTATGATTGATAAATAGTTAACAGCTTAACAAGATATTGCTTGATAAACAGTTAAATACATCTTTTTTAATGAACAGTTAAATATATCTTTATTCATGAACAGTTAAATTGTCTGTATATGAATTGATCTATCTACTTGTTGTCATTGTATATGATCTATCTACTTATTGTAAATGTATATATATTTGATTATTAAATGCCATGGCCATTCCTGCCAAAACTGCAGTTTCGATTATTAATGCATCTTGAATAAGTAAATTTTGGCATTAAGACGAAAATTGATTTATTCAAGCGTATTCATTCTTATCTTACGAATGGGTACTGTTACGGATCTCGTAACAATGTTTTTAGACGTTTTCGAGTGTTCAAATTTGTGACGTCATTATTACGTATAGAGTTTAGACGCAGCTTAGAAATTGACAATTGAACAAGTAAAAGTTTTTGCTCTGGTATTTAAAACCCTCCCACCCACACTGTTGTTTATTATGTTTTAATGTATACGTGTATGTATCAGGTACTGCTGGGTTTTGTTTTTCTTTTATCTTTTCAGGTTCCGAAGTCACAATTTAATGACTGCTGGATATCACAAGAAAAACAAAATGATATTGCAAGGAGATCGGAAGATTTCATCTGTAAAGTGATTTGCTGACTTGGAATAAATCGGAATGGATATAGTGGTTATACCTTTCGCTTTCAAATCTAATTTGCTTCTTGATGACTAGTTATTAAGACTTCTATTTCGACCTACTTCGCGCCGTGTGAATCACTGTATCCCAGGTTTCAAAACATTATTCCATAAATACTCAGTTATTCTCAAATAAAGACATAAGTTCAGTTATGAGAACCACTGTATCCCAGCGTTCTCTTGTTCAAATCATCTATCTATATATTGTATATTTTATATCTATCTATTTGCTTATGTGGTCTGCCAAATATATCGGCGACACAAAACTATAATGATTATGATTGATAAATAGTTAACAGCTTAACAAGATATTGCTTGATAAACAGTTAAATACATCTTTTTTAATGAACAGTTAAATATATCTTTATTCATGAACAGTTAAATTGTCTGTATATGAATTGATCTATCTACTTGTTGTCATTGTATATGATCTATCTACTTATTGTAAATGTATATATATTTGATTATTAAATGCCATGGCCATTCCTGCCAAAACTGCAGTTTCGATTATTAATGCATCTTGAATAACTGAATGTTAAAAATTGTATAAAATTCGACGAAGCATATAAAATATAGTCACACGTATTATGACGTCACATTTCATTAAATGAACGATTCATTTATCATGGCCGACATAGAATCATTAGTAATACCATTCATTATGACGTCAACAAGTAGTTCCAACAAAAGTACATCTTGTATCACCTATCACTCAGGTTGTTTCAATCGCTTATTTTGCAGATTTTGAAACAATACATACTTAATTTTAGTATATAGACACAAATACAAATATTTATGTAAATGAAAGGCAACAAGATAGTTTAAATGTCTCACCTTTGCTTCAGGTCTTATAGAATGGCATCCGGTTTTTATTGGGAAAGGAAGCCTGAGAACCCGGAGAAAACCTTCGACCTTTGGTAGGAAAACTGGCAATTCTTATCAATTGAGATTGGAGTCGAATACACCATGCCAGCAGTGAGATTCAAACCCGCAACCTCAGTGGTTCACAGACCATGTGATCAACAGTAGACGAAATACCTTAACCACTCGGCAACCGAGGCCCCCGAAGTGTCTAATTATCCAGTAGGCTTAAAATATAAACGGTTAAATGTTTTTTTTTTATTTATTATTTTTCAAATGATTTCTCTTAAAATTTGTTAACTAAGCCAAGTAAATTTAATATCTTGCATCGTTATAACGCACAACGAATGTGTTCAAAGACACGCATTGAAATCAAACTGCTTCAAATTACAAACTATACCTGGACAACATGTTGTCAACTGGTTTCGCATCTTGATTTCTACTATCGGAACTTTCTATTACCCTCTGCAATTGAAATTAAAGACATATTGTGTACCCTAGTCATATTTTTTTGAATATCTTGATACAATTTATTAATATGTAAAGCAAGACACCCGTAATATTTACTGCCATTTATGCATATAAACAGTGTAAATGATTGGATATTCTATTTTTTTATTCAGAATCCAATTAATTATGCATCGTAGATTTTTCTGAAGCTGATTTTCGTGTTTTCCGAAAGCACGCGCATGGAACATCCAGCTTCAATGTGATGTAAAACGTTTGTTTCCAAAAAGATGTCAAAATCTATCTTTTCCGGCTCAATTAGAATCCAAATTATATTATTTTTATCTTCTATCTATTTATATTATAATTATATATTAATCAGCAGAGTGTTATCCCATAGTAAAATAATTAATTATACTAAACAAAGAAAAACCAAACTGATTCCAATTTGTGGAATTTCAATAAACGATAGACATATCGATCTGTTCTGACATGTTCACTATCTTGTGGCCCTATATTAAAGAAGTGAAGCATGATGGGAGACTGAAGTTGTCGTCCTAAACGAAAGTTTTAAAAATTACATTCTAAATTCTGCATTTTGAATGTAATTTGAGCTACACATGGCTTTACAGTTTAATTACTTTCTGTTTCTTTATTAGTTTGTTGTGTCTCATTTCTTACAGTCACTTTAGTCGTCATCAAGTAAATCTGTGCATAATCATCTACTTTTTGTGAAAATTTGGTAGGTGGGTGGATTTAAACTTGCAAATTTCTCGTTTTTCTCTTGTACCATTATACTGCTCGAATTGTCATTCATATAGTTTTCAACAGGAGGAATCTTGTATGAACCATATTTTATGTATTTTATTAGCATTTTAAAATTTTCTATATTGTTAGATAAGAAAAATTTTCCATAATAAAAAAAGTCTTAATTATTTTGCATTTTTTTTAAAGTTTGTGTCATAACAGATTTATTATCAGATTTACTTGATGACGACTAAAGTGACTGTAAGAAATGAGACACAACAATTATAATTGATGGTCTTAAAAATTAAAAACTAAAAATATGGTCAAATTTATCACGGAATAGACACAGATCAATGAAATTTTAGATAAATTATGTTAAAATATGAAGATATTCTTATTTCTCTTCTTTTTTTTTGGTGAGAATTGTACAGTGGGAGAAAATTGCGAAAAACTTTATAAAATTGCCTATAAAAGCCATAACAATGCTTCTGGAGTTTTTTTTTATTCGTACAAACGCTTTGAGCCTTTAAATGCTGTCTAGTACATTTTGGTACATCATTTCTTGACAGATACTTCTGGAACTTTCCACATCGCATTTATTATGATGTGACAGATCGAAAACGAGGTTGGTAGGGCCCACCATTTTTATTCTTTAGTTTAAGCTAGCATCAAACATAAGTACTAATATACATGCAAATAATGAAAAGGATATTATTTCAAGTTTGAAAACGGTGAGGTTCGTTTTTTAAGGCTATGTTGCTATAATGATACTTGAGCATATTACATTTAGTCACTACTCTGTCAATGAATATTTGTTCAATTTCAAAACAATCAAAAAATTGTCGACATTTAATTCATACATTAGGTTAAAACTATGAGATTTTATCAAATTAAGCTGTTAGATGCAACACCTAATCTGAAGTACTAATGAAGAATACATCTGTGCCTCGATAAGTGAAATAGTTTATGATGTTAAATATATTTATATTGTATGCGAGGTAACCTTATGAAAGAACTTTGGATCTCGATACTGTTTTGCTATCTTTCTTGAGGTGATTCGTGAAAATCATAAATCGGTGTTGGCATCCTTTTGGCTCAAATAAACAATAAAAACGGGCCTTCAAATATACAGTGAAATTTTCTACTCCAGGAGTGGCATAAATGAAATGTGGATATTAAAAAATTCAAAAGACCTGGTAGACATCTTGAGGTCTAGATCTTTTTCCCAATGAAACAGCACTAAAACATTTGAATTTTTGACACTATACACGGCCATCCCTCATATGCAGCTTAAAACTAGCCTTAAAGATCTTAATATTAAATGCTGCTTTTTCAAGAAAAACGGAAAAAGACGATATAAATACCGGGTAATTAGCCAATACAGAAATTGACTCTACATAAAATAAAAAATTCACTGAAGACCAGATCTGTCAAATGTTAGATTTTTTTATCGATAACGTATTCGTCATGTTTAATTTGAGTGACACGTTTTTCAACAGACTGTTGGTATTCCAATGGGTACTACTTGTGCTCCTCGCCGACCTTTTTTGTACTCTTATGAGGCCGAGTTCCTGTAAGGCCTGCTACAGAAGAAAAAAGACACTGGTCCAGACCTTTAATTTCACATTCCGCTATATTGACGATGTTTTGTTCCTCAACAATGCTAAATTTGGTGACCATTTGCATTCAATTTACCATAGTGAACTTGAAATTAAAGACGCCACCAATACACCAAGGTCATCCTCTTACTTAAACTACAAACTAGACTCTACGACAAACGTGATTAATTTCCAACTTCCTGTTCATCGACAGAAACATTCCAGCAGCACCAACGTAGGGTGTGTATATTGTGCGTCATTCCAGATCCTGCGATCGTTATTCCGATTTCTAGACCGATCACTGCTGTTAAATACTACACTACTAAAACAAGGAATTGTTGTACGTAGGTTGATGCTATTTCTCCAGAAGTTCTATGGTCGTCACCATGACTTAGTTGATCGTTATGGAAAATCAATCTCTCAAATACAATCGGGCATTTTCGCTGAGTCAAAGGTAGTTTTCTATTCCTGACTTTTTCCTAGACATGACAATAAGTAACTCGACGGGTGTCTAATTGAAGGAAGACAATGCTTATTTGTCCGGAGCACCCGAGTGCACCCATGGTTTTAATTGGGTTCGAGTTACTCTCTGTCTGTTTTTTGTGTTTTTTGGTTTTTGTGTTGATCTGTGTATGTTTGTCTATATCCGGATTTGTAACTATCCCTTAACTTTTGGCTCTTGTTGTTCAGTCGGTTTTCGTTCCTATTTTTCCTTCAAATCTTGAACATATAGTGAACATTTAATTCTTCAACAAGACAGATCATCCAGTTCTTGTATTGATCTTGGGCATATTGGTCGTTTTTTAAAAAGAAAGGCAATACAGGTAATAGGTTCTTAAATAAGCTTTGAGAAAAATCGGGTGATATACTATTTGAGAAAGTCACACAAAAGTTATCCCGAGTGAAAGATCCTCTGGGCGTTTTCATAGCAACGTTCTTATTTCATGCGTAATGATTGGTTATCACAATGAGTAGCGACGATTGTGTGTCAACTTGAATTCTCTTTTTAATGAAATACTTATCGTCCGTAACAATTGACAAATTCGGTTACGCCCACCTCATTATCAAAGCAGGCATTTAATGGAGCCAGTCTTGTCGATAATCAGGATTTGGCTAAAAATATATGTCTTACTAAAATATATTGCAAAATAAATAAGAACATTAAGTATTACCAAGTCTTTTTTCACAACGACTATCTTCATTACGTGGCTGCAGGGTCTTGCCAACCTACCAATGAGATTTGTTAAACCATAAAACAATTTTAGTTTAAACGAAATGTAAAACTTCACTATACTGAGCACATAATTACACTGGGTATACTATTAGGGGGACATTTCATAATGAAACACAATAGCTCAGAGCGTCCACAGGTATATGGAAGGCCCTCTCGGTGGGCGGTGGGGGAGGGTTTGTCATGTCATAATACGGAAAACCTGACCTCATATTGTGTTGTGAAACGTGTTTGGCAAATGCCACGCTCCTTGCTCAAATAGACCTTTTTGTAGATTTCGTAAAGCGAAAGGCTCATTGTAGCCGCTACAAATGGCAAAATTCTTACTGCCAAACGTTCTATACTTTCCAATCCAATATTTCTATTAGTTCATCCCTTTGTCGGTGATGTAGTGTTTACTAACTTGATCTGATTCTAAATGTAGCTGAAATATTGTCATTTTAAATTACCCTTTTCATAATAAATTAGTTCAGTTATTATTAGTATCTTCTACTTATTTGATATTTCAACTTCGGCATTACATTTAGTTGAGTGTCATTTGAGCTACAAATGGTTTCATAGTTTGATCTTGTTCTGTCCTGTACAATTGTTTTTATCATTGCGTCTGTGATTTTGCCGTGATGATTTCTTATGGCTACTTTAGTTATCATGTAAATACTCTTTCATTTTGTTTACTAATTCGGTAGGTTGATGGATTTAAAGTTGCAAATTTTTCGTTTTTCTCCCATATCGTATAATCAATATATTGGTCATCCATTATATTTTTAATAGGCGGAATCTTGCATGAAACTTTTTTGTATATTTTGTTAGCATGTTTACAAATTTTGGATATCGGGCATTTTCCAGAATAAAAAAGTCAATATAAATTATTTTAAAATGCTTCTTTTACTGGATCGTTCTTCTTTTTCTTGGGGGGGGGGGGGGCATTTAAAATTTGTTTTAATATCAATTACTATTATACTTTTAAACTTTTCTCGTAGTCTACCATGACTTATTTGGTCTTTATGGGAAATACATCTCTCAAAAAGGATAGGACATTGTCGTTCGGTCTTTCCTATTTCTCGAAATTTTAGATCGCTACTAAGCTACTTAAACAGGGATGAGTTGTACCTAGTTTCATGTTATCTTTTTTCAAGTTTTTCAAGTTTTTTGAGCCGTCATGATGACTTAATTTATATTATCGTTATTGGAATCCATCTCTCAAATACGATCGAACATGTTCGCTGAGTCATATTTAGTTTTTCCTATTTCTAAATTTATTATGCCTTGTTCTTTGTTTTAGAAATACACAATAAAAAAATCTTTATAGATTAGTTGTGTGAATAATTTCAAGTCTTAAATATGTGTTTAATTTTATACATAGTATCCTTACTTTGTATTTGTACGGACGTTCAGTGTAGAATGTCTAAAAAATCAAAATCAGCAACAAAATTAGATGTGTCAGAGTAAAAGCATATATAAGGACATCATAAACACTTTATCAACAACTTCTGAAATATCAAAGCTAGCAGTATGCAATGTCTTCTATTACTTTATTTTCCTAACGTAACTGTACCTGTTCTTTTTTATTGTAATTCTTTACAAAAAAAACTGAGGACGTAGCTTTCTCTTCCAGCAACTGTAAAGGCTGGTCATGACCCTGATCTGTAGAGAAACAGCAATGATTTGAGTTATCCCCCTTCGAATGACAAAAAATTAATTCGAAAAACATAAATATTCACATTACGAATTCTTTATTCAATTTAGAAGTAAGTAGTTAATTAAACGTCTGATCTGAAATATTATTAATACAAGTTTTTTCACAAATGTATTTCCATGCCACAGTTTATAAATATATTCGAAGTTCAATTCTTTATCTTTTACTTATATCTTTTAAATCATTTAATACTTTAATTCTTTAACAAAACATGTCATCTTATACTTGTATATATCTCGGGAATGTCGGTCGTGTTCTTTTATTTAACTGAAATGAACAATACATATTTAGGAAAGACCGGTTGATCTTCTACCCTGATAGATAATCACAAAAAATTCAATAAAGATTGAAGATCGCCTCGGTTTTCATTAAAACCGCATAAAAGTACCTTTCTCTTCCGAAAACGACAATTTTAACATCTTTCTCCTATAGACCCTCCATTTATATATATCGTTGCGAGATGCAGTCATATCACGTAAAACAAACGCATCACCATCGCATGTTCTTGTTTTAGGCATTCTAATATGACACCAACACGAGTATAGACATGCGTGCGTCAACACGAACACGGAAGAAGAATTAATAGTCTGTTACCAAATGCGGATTTGGTTACGTTCTTCGCTGAAGCAATGCAGGGTCTTAATGGAGTCAGACGAGGTTACTAACGATGATCAAAATTTTGATTAAAAATATGTCTTACTGAAATGTATCGCAAAATATTAAAGAAAATAAACATTACCAAGTCTTTCTTCACAACTACTATCTTCCTGACGTGGCTGCAGGGTCTTACCAACCTAACAATGAGATTTCTTACACCATTACACGTTTTAATAGTACACATGCAAAATACTAAACACATTAGAAATCTGGAGAATTTAAGTATTAGTGGGGCCCCGTGCGGGATCCGGGTGGCTAAAAGAATAGACCGCAGTCGCGCTAGCTTGTCGTAAAAGGCGACTAAATAGCGCCCAGTACCCTGACCGGCGTGTCAGGTCGGTTTGCCTAAAGACCGACTGGGATGTGTGCCCCAGGTGGTTGAATGGGGTACCCCTGGCAAGCTGGGGTTGTCAGGCCATAATACGGAAAACCTGACCGCAAACCATATTAGTGCACCGTGTTGGGAAAAATGCCACGTTCCTCGCACGTTAAAGAACGCTGCTGTAGTATTCGCTATGAGTAGGGATTTCGATCCCGCTACAGGAGGCTGAATTGCCCGACCCTATCCATCCACCCATTTGCCAGTGGCAATCTAAAATCCGATACCCCTATTTTTCCTTGTGTCCCATCCCATTTTCATTCATCATCATTTCATGTTCATTTTATCATCCATTTCATGTTCATCGCCTGAATATAGCTGAAATATTGCTGCTCGGGCGTTAAACACCATTAATCAATCAATCAGTATTAGTGGGACATTTCATAATGATAATGTTAACCCTATCATAACTAAAAAATGGACATACAATACAAATTTAAACTAAAATGAATAATGAAAAAAATTTCCAATAAATTGTGCAATGAACAAAATCGCTAAGAAAAATTTAAGTAATTTTTTCAATAATAATCTACGCTAACTCTGTATAATAGTTTATTCAATTCGTCTAATTTTCTCTGGTGGTCTTCAGTCTGTACAGCTAGACCGTGTAGAACTGGTTTTAGTTCACCAAGCTTCTTTTCAAGTTCGGCATTGGATAACGTTTCTGCCTGCAAAAAAAGTGAAATTCGAATAAATACCTAAAGCGGAATTATTTTAATGCATTTACGAATCATTCTGTTATAATGTTGATACAATAAAGATATACTAACATATTTCATGGTGTAATTTGGGATTTTTGCGATTTTTTCTAGAGCAATGTCAAATAATATAATACAGACAAACAGGTCACCGGGAAAATATTGCTTCATCTGTGTACTTTTCTGGTTTTCCGAGAATTTCAATTACTGTATTCATATGAAATTTTTTTTATCGCGCCTTTTACTTTTTTGAAATACAGTTCCGAAAAATGAAATCCGATAACATTTCTGCTGAAAACTGAAATTCCATGTAAATTTCACACGTACATGCAATTAAGGTCGAAAGTTCATTGTTAAGATTAAGGTTTATGATAGGTACTCACATGCAGCTCTCTAACAGTTTCTTTTCTATTGCCTGAAGGCGTTCGTTTATTGGTTCTACAAAATTAACACGTTTCAGTACAATAGATGCTGAATTTTTCAAATTAAAATCAATTCTTGCAATGCTTCAATATATGTGCGAAACTTTAAAAAATGCACAATTTGATTATAATATGATTTGAATATTTCTGTCATTGAATTATGGTGGATATAGAAGCGGATGTTTTTCTGAGAGTAACACACCCTCCCATAAAAAAAACATAAAAACATTTTTTCAACAGTAAATCGTATATCTATAAATAGAAACGGAAATAGTTTGAGAAATAATTCACTGAGGCTGTGTTTTATCGTTGTTTTACAATGGGATAGCGATTTGATGTCCCATTATTTTATCCTTAGCAAAAAGGAGGGATAAAGTAACGACATAAAGTTTATCCCGTTGTTAAAAAACGATAAAACACAGCTTCCTTGAATTATTTCTATTCATTTAGAATATTTACGTACCCCGTGATAGCAAACACTATTTCCGATTTAAACTAGCTGTTCCGTAAATTAAACACAAAATATAGAGCAACAAATAGTTATAGCGATTGTTAATATTTATAAGATTGATACCTCGTACGCAATAGTTTTCCAGTGGGAAATACAGTTTTGTAATTTGAACAGCCCTTCATAACATGCCGCGTCGTAATCTACAAGCGTTCAAAGCTCGTTATATTAAAATACAGAATAGTCACGGCTTATTAAAACATTAGAAATGAAAGTAGAGGCTATGAAGAGCAAGTATCGCTCACCTTACTTACAAAAAAAAATTTACGAGACATTATTTTCTTGCACATTTGTATATGTAATGCTAAAAAGTTTATGTGAAGATGCTGTTTCTGTGAATGTTGCCATGTGGAATTTCCAATCAGCAGGAATGTGAAGCACAGTTTCCGAGAAAAAGCCGTTTTATATTTTTCTCATAGGTTAATATATTAAGTGATGTTCCATGGTGGCAGCAATTTTGTATTTGGGATCGAAACATAAAACTCAAATTAGTTGAGGACCATCTGAGGTACATTTCTACAATGTCACAATTCCTTCTGCAAAGGGGTTTGTGAATGGTGCCATGTTGAATTTCCAATCAGCAGGAATTTGAAGCACAGTTTCCGAGAAAAAGCCGTTTTATGTTTTTCTCATAGGTTAATATGTTAAGTGATGTTCCATGGTGGCAGGTTAATATATTAAGTGATGTTCCATGGTGGCAATTTTGTATTTGGGATCGAAACATAAAACTCAAATTAATTGAGGACCATCTGAGGTACATTTCTACAATATCACAATTCCTTCTGCCAAGCGGTTTGTGAGGAAAAGAATTTGAAATTCAGCTAATCAGAACGCATTTGCAGCTCTGGCAGCTACGTTGAATTTCCTATCGTCTCAAAAAAACTTAAAATAATATTACCATCCAAGATTCACTTGTGCATTATTTGGTTTAATTATATGAAACAGTTCCATAGAAGATCCTGTTTGTACGGTTTTCCCATATGGTCTATGTTAAGCTGTGTTCCACGGTGGCAGCCATCATGGATTTGGATCGGCACAAACAACCCAAACTTTGTAAAGGACTGTCTAAGGTACATTGCTGCAATATTTCAAATCAATCTGCCAATCGGTTTGTGAGAATAGGATTTTTTTTTAATTCAGCCAATCAGAACGCACTAGTAGCCCTGGCAGCCATGTTGAATTTCCAATTTGCTTAAAAAACTCAAAATAATAATATAACTATCCAACCTTCATTTCTTCATAATTTGGCTTCATTGTGTGAAAAGGTTTTCGAGAAGTTGTTTCTATGTTTTTTCCCATAGGGTCCTATGTTAAATTAAGTCCTACGATAGGGACCATCTTGGATTTTGGATCGGCACACAAAAAACTCAAACTTTGAAGAGGACCATCTAAGGTACATTTCTGCAATGTTTTAAATCAATCTGCAATGTTTCAAAACAATTAGCCATTCGTTGTGTAAGAACAAGATTTCTGAAATTTCAGCCAATCGGAACGCATAACTTGGCCCTGGAAGCCATGTTGAATTTGCAATTGGCTCTAAAAACTCAAATAATAAGATAACTATCTAACCTTCATTTCTTCATAATTTGGCTTCATTGTGTGGAACAGTTTCCGAGAAGAAGTTGTTTGTATGTTTTTTCCCTTACAGTCCTATGTTAAACTAAGTCATGTCCTGCAATGGCGGCCATCTTTGTAAAGGACCCTCTAAGGTACATTTCGGCAATATTTCGTATCAATCTGCCAAGCGATTTATGAGAAAAACTTTTAAATTCAGCCAATCAGAACGCATATTTGATCAACACCAAAAACTCATACTTTGTTAAGAATCACACAATAAACAATCCTGTCAAGTTTGGTTCCAATTTGCCAAATGATTTTGGAGACGAAGATTGAAATGTGAGAAGTTTACACTGTTATAATAATCTGGTACTTGAGGTGCATAGAACGTAGGTTACTAACGATAATCAGGGTTTTGATAAAAATATGTCTTACTAAAGTATATCGTAAAATGCGAGAAGAAAATAAACATTAAGCATTACCAAGACTTTCTTCACAACGGCTATCTTCCTGACGTGGCTGCAGGGTCTTACCAACCTAACAATGAGATTTGTTACACCATTAAACGTTTTAATAGTACACCTGCAAAATAATAAACACATTAGAAATCTAGAGTATTTTAGTATTAGGGGGACATTTTATAATTATAATGTTAACCATACCATAACTAAATAAATGGACATATTATACAAATTTAAACTAAAATAAATAATTAGAATATTGCCAATAAAAACACGCATTTAATTCTTTTACAATCAACAATATCGCTATAAAAACATAAGTATTTTTTTCAATAAAATATACACTAACTCTGAATAATAGTTTGTTCAATTCGTGTAATTTTCTTTGGTGGTCTTCAGTCTGTACAGCTAAATCGTGTAGAACTGGTTTTAGTTCTCCAAGTTCCTTTTTTTTAAGGTCGGCAATCCGCGCTATACTATTTTCAAGAATGCATCCTGTTATCGTAATTTCAAAAGGAAGAAGAGGTCAAATTAATGCTAAAAATATTTTCAAATGACTAATGAAACTTTTTGAGTATTACGATAATAATAGCGTGAGTGGTTTTTTGTGTTATTTTGTTTTTTTTTTACATCCAGATGTAAACTAATGTAGTAAGATTTGTTTTCAAGCAAGTAAATGAAACACAAAGCTACAGATACAGATTAGTAGATTATAAAAGTTACAAGGGAAATATAAAATGGCACAACATGATGTCAACAAGCAACAAATAGCAATCACTTACTCAGATACATAGCACCCATCTATGCAATTGTAGTCGAGTCAAGTAGACAGGCATGCACGAAACACAAAAACCATAAATAGATAGCATTAACAGCTGTACAACAAAGGTCAACATAAATAGACAGCATTAACACACATTTAACCAGATCAAAATAAGAAGCCAGCACCAACTTACAAATAACCACGATCAAAGTAGACAGCATTAACAGCCAAACATGTTGTCAATAAAAGTAGATGCATTTTACAAGGTCCAAATAACTGGACAGCATCAATTCAAGTATAACCATTTCAAACTATAAAGTATGCACCATCAACTAATATACAACCAAGTCCAACTAAAAAGTAGCCAGCACCGACTCACATATAATTAGGTCCATCTATAAAGTAGACAGCACCAACTCACATATAACCATGATCAAAGTATAGAACATTAACAGACAAACAACAGTGTCAATAAAAGTAGATAGCATTAAAACACATTCAACCAGGTCCAAATACGTAGACATCACTAACTCACATACAACCGGGTCCAAATATAAGTAGACAGCACCGACTCGCATATATCCATTATCAAAGTAGATAGCATTAACAGCAATACGAACTTGTCAATAAAAGTAGATAGAATTACGACACATTCAACCAGGTCCAAATATGTAGACAGCGCCAACTCAAAAAACAACCGTGGTCAATTATAGGAGGTACCACTTAAACACATACCACCATGGTCTATTATAGGAGGTACCATTTTAACACATACAACCGTTGTCAATTATAGGAGATACCATTCAAACACATACAACAGTGGTCAATTATACGAGATACCACTTAAACACATACAACAGTGGTCAATTATAGGAGATACCACTTAAACACATACAACCGTGGTCAATTATAGGAGATACCACTTAAACACATGCAACCGTGGTCAATTATAGGAGATGCCACTTAAACACATACAACCGTGGTCAATTAATAGGAGATACCACTTAAACACATGCAACCGTGGTCAATTATAGGAGGTACCACTTAAACACATACAACCGTGATAATATATAGGAGATACCACTTAAACACATACAACAGTGGTCAATTATAGTAGATACCACTTAAAACACATACAACCGTGGTCAATTACAGGAGATACTACTTAAACACATACAACCGTGGTCAATTATATGTTTGTTTGGTGGTGTTTAACGCCAATTTCAGCAATTTTTCAGCTATATCATGGCGTCCAGTTTTTATCGGGAGAGGAAGCCGTAGTACCCGGAGAAAACCCCCGACCTGCGATAGGAAAACTGGCAATCCTTGTTAATTAAGATTGGAGTCGAGTACACACTGCCTGCAGTGAGAATCGAACCCGCATTCTCAGTGTTGACAGACCACGTGATCAATAGTAGACGAACTACCTTGACCACTAGGCCACCGAGGCCCCATGGTAAATTATAGGAGGTACCACTTAAACACATACAACAGTGGTCAATTATAGGAGATACCACTTAAACACATACAACTGTGGTCAATTACAGTAGATTCTACTTAAACACATATCACAGTGGTCAATTATAGTAGATACCACTTAAAACACATACAACCGTGGTCAATTATAGGAGATACCACTTAAACACATACAAAAGTGGTCAATTACAGGAGATACCACTTACACACATACAACCGTGGTCAATTATAGGAGATACCATTTAACCACATACAACCGTGGTCAATTATAGGAGATACCACTTACACACATACAACCGTGGTCAATTACAGTAGATTCTACTTAAACACATACAACCGAGGTCCATTATAGGAGATACCACTTAAACACATACAACCGAGGTCAATTATAGGAGGTACCACTTAAACACATACAACCGTGATAATATATAGGAGATACCACTTAAACACATACAACAGTGGTCAATTATAGTAGATACCACTTAAACACATACAACCGAGGTCAATTATAGGAGATACCACTTAAACACATACAACAGTGGTCAATTATAGTAGATACCACTTAAACACATACAACCGAGGTCAATTATAGGAGATACCATTTAACCACATACAACCGTGGTCAATTATAGGAGATACCACTTACACACATACAACCGTGGTCAATTACAGTAGATTCTACTTAAACACATACAACCGAGGTCCATTATAGGAGATACCACTTAAACACATACAACCGAGGTCAATTATAGGAGGTACCACTTAAACACATACAACCGTGATAATATATAGGAGATACCACTTAAACACATACAACAGTGGTCAATTATAGTAGATACCACTTAAACACATACAACCGTGATAATATATAGGAGATACCACTTAAACACATACAACAGTGGTCAATTATAGTAGATACCACTTAAACACATACAACCGAGGTCAATTATAGGAGATACCACTTAAACACATACAACCGTGGTCAATTATAGGAGATACCATTTAACCACATACAACCGTGGTCAACTATAGTAGATACCACTTAAACACATACAACCGTGGTCAACTATTGTAGATACCACTAAGACACATACAGCCGTGGTCAACTATAGTAGATACCACTTAAACACATACAACCGTGGTCAACTATAGTAGATACCACTTACACACATACAACCGTGGTCAATTACAGTAGATTCTACTTAAACACACACAACCGTGGACAACTGATGCAGTCACCTTAGGTAGACAGCACTAGTAAGCATCCATCAACCGTGGTCTCCTCAAGTAGAAAGTATTAACACCCATACATACAACAATTGTCAACTTAAGTAGATTGTCCCAACAAACATACACAATCATGATACGTAGACAACAGTTAAATCAGTGGTCAACCAAAGGATCATTTTTCATACTACAAATTATGATAAAATACGTCCTGCAAGACTTTCAGAATGACTAATACTTAAAAAAACTTACAATTGCCGAATGTGAGAGTTACTGTGTCTAGTTTTTGTGGGGCTTTTTTACATGATAACTCCTCTTTTCCTTTTGTAAGATTAATCCCACAAAACGCTCTATAATCGTGTGTTTTCCATTTGTATTAATATAAAAATAATATGTGAACCTATTACTCCATGTTAAATAAAAAAGGAAATAAATCTATATAGTTGATTTCCTTCCGGGTAAGATGCAATACAGATGTGTAATGCAGCGATGCAATCTAACAGAATCATTTAATTTAAAAAAGCTTATTCACTTACTTGACGTTCATTCCTTTTACTTTAAATATTTACAAATTATGTAAATGTGTTGATTATCCCCTCCCGTGTCGTACGAATAAAACATAAAAAAATGTGTGTGTAGGTGTACGGGGTATATGGCATTTCTATTTTTAATCTTTAAGTAAACAGTAATAATTGTGTACCAGTAACAAGTAACCAGGCTACAGTAATACATGCGATGTGTTTGATCAATTATTAGAGTGTTTACATGTGTACAATTTTTGTCTGTAAGCTACTGCATAAATTTTAAAAAGACAAAATTTTGGAATTTTTTTTTAAATAATGTAGTAATTTTAACATTTAATGCATTATTTCATCTTTACACATCACATGAGCTTGTTTTTTGAAAAAGTTTTTAAACATATCTTTACACATATCTAATCCATCAGCTTCCACTGGAAATGTACCAGGGTATTGCCATAGACCCGCTAAGGGCCTTTAGGGGTTTTATTATAACGTCCGCTTCCTAATTGCAAATCCTAGATTCACCCATTGTAAAGACTTTAAAAAATATGAAGTCTTCTATAGGTGTATGTATGGCATGCAAGGGCGGATCCAAGAATTTGTGTTAGGGGAGGCGTAAAAGTTCGGCGAGGGGTCGGGGGCCGCTGAAGGCCCCAAGCTGGTCCAGCGCAGCGCCCTGGTAGGGGGTCCAGGGGGGCTAAGCCCCTCCGTAAGCTCCGGGACTCTAACCATCTGGTAGCCGTCAAGACAAAGTTTTCTAGACTTGTTATTTTACTTTTGCCCCTTCTTTTAGCTGGCTTTATTTTTCAACTAAGACCATAAATAATGAAAACCGAAAAGGAATAAAGGAATGAAAGTGTCCGCGGGAAGGAACTCCGGTTAATTCGACGCGTTTACTCGTTTTCTCATTCCTCCTTTTACTTTCTCTCGTTTTACCCTCTCGTTCTCTCGCTCTCTCTCTCTTTTTTTAGGGGGGAGGGGGGAGTACGCCCGGTACGCATTTCTTTGGATCCGCGCATGGTATATCACAAACTAGATATCGTATGTGATTTAGGGGAGATAACTTCTTTCACACAGTTAATCAGCAATGGCTATCACTATCTTCCTTATTGTATCTTTGTATCTCCCAGCAGATGGCGTTGACTTCCTTTTCACAGCTACACAAACCTTGTCATAGTTACTGAGATAGTTACCCCCACCACATCCTAATCAAATTTTAGTTCTGTAAAGAAAATTGTGGAGTTCATTTTTCTCGTTTTGTTTGTATGTTGTTTATTATTGATTAAAGCTTGGGTTCTCATGCACGCTTTGTCCCCATCCTTGATGAATTACGTATTTATTTTAGTAGTTTAATATTTCTTAATAGTTCTGTACAAAATGATGTGGAGCTAATGGGCTAACTGAAAATATGTTTCCTACGCCTTACAGCATGTTCTCTTGGGATAGTTTCTTATTATTTCTGTTTGTAAGAAAATAGGTTTTATGATTGTAAGCTTTTCTTATCATCCTTAAAGTATTTAATAACGCTGAGTTTCTTCTCCCCCGACCGCACCCCCAATCAAACGAAGCACCAGTGTTAACATTTTGACAATAAAAATATTTCGTAAGACTGACAAGAATTCACATTTTGAAATCGTTTTTTTATCAACGTTATCAACGGAAACGTGTCATCTTGCACCCTGAAAACGATTTATTTCTAAATTAATTTTAATTATACACAATATCGCTTTGAAAAACTTACTGAATGTATCAATGATAATGGTATTGAAACGATGGACAAATATGATAATAATATCAATACTTTCATAAATATAGTTAATTTAAAAATATTTTATTTGTGTAATCAAGGGGATCAGACACAAGTTGTGCATACTCAATAAGTCTTCTCTGTTTTACCTTTGATAACATTAAGTGACCATCGTGACAATATCATTTATCGCTATTTTGCAGTATTTTCCTTTGATCTTTGGGTGCGATATTATTCCATCTCACTCTACTAGCGTGAGATCGGCCCATCTTAGCTCGCTGTAAAGACACTGTGACGTCGCAATGTTACAAAACAGCGATAAACAGATTATTTACATTTTATGAAACTCGATGCATTTTCTCGCCATCTCATCTCAGGGCTGTCGCCTGAGATGAGATATGGACGAGAAAATGCATCTCGTTTCAAAAAACGTAAATAATCTATAAATATTGAATTAAATTACAGAAAATATGAGATATCAGAACATTAAATAAAAGAAATGAAAAAAAGTGCTATCGTAAAAAAAGATATTCGACGCATTTAACTCCTAGAGATGTATGTAAGGTAGAACGAAAACTGAACAAACAACAATAAGAAAAAAAAATTTTTTTAAATTATCAAATGAAAGAAAGGGACAAGAAACATTAACGTTTTCTTTCATTGATATGTATGGGGAAGTTAAATAATTAACGTATTGCGAACAGTATCCAATCAAAATAAGGCTATAATATAAGAAGGTTGCTATACATTCATGGATTTTGAAAAAATGTTATTAAACAATAGGGTATTATCAAAAAGAGACTTTGCAATTAGAGCTCCATCTATGTCTGCATGTGAATGACGACGGACGCAAAGAAAGAAGATAGACATTCATGAATGGCTTTAAAAATCATAGAGCTAACAATAAACATATTTAAATATCCCTAATGAAAAGCTATTTCAGAAGTTGAAGACCACAATGGTAAATAAAAAAAAACATTTAAACCTTTCTATGTGTATGTCGGAGTTGTAAGTTTTTTTCTTGTGATGTATCCTATATATTAACTTAAAAATAAGTTAGTTCACATTTTAAAATTTCAAAAAGCACATATTTTTTTTTATAAATTTCATAAGCAAATATGTATATTCATTCACGTGTAATCATTACAGTTTTCTATTTTATTTATTTGACTATCTTTTAAAATGGAAACTTCTAAGTAAAATATTTTAATTAGAATTGTATTAACATGAACACAAATCTCAATCCAATGCTTATTAAATGAGAATTGAAATCGGTAATGTGTATGCTATCCCAAAAATGGGGGAGATAAACCGTATGGGTAATTGAGGCCCAAATAAATAATTGCAACGAAACAATAAGTGAATTTATTCTTAATTCTATGTGCTGTGTGTGTAAACAAAATGTGTGTTTTGCCAATTTTTGCCAACAAAATCAAATTCTGTAAATACCACTTATATTAATATAAATGTTGAAGTAATTTCTCAAAACAATGAAATAACTGATGTTTTAAATGAATTTTTCTGTAATATTGGTCATAATCTTGGTAAAAGTTTTGATGATTCTGTGCCAGATGTAGATCAAATTATGCCTCCAAATTCATTCTCAATTCCAAAGATGTCTGAATCTTTTGTTAAAAAGAAAATTTTGCTATGTCTTCAGCTAAAGCTACTGGTTTAGATCAAGTTTCAGTAAAAATACTTAAGATGACATCCGATGTTATTGTTATTATTTTTACATATATTTTTAACTTTTCTTTAGAAACATGGTGTGTTGAAAATGAATGGAAACAAGCAAGAATAACTCCTATTTTTAAATCAGGAGATGATCATTTGGTTAACAACTATAGACCTGTTTCAGTATTACCAATTGTTAGTAAAATACTTGAAAGGCATGTGTTTAACACTTTTTATGAGTATTTATCCACAAATAAGTTAATAACAAATTGTCAGTCAGGGTTTCGACCCAAAGTTTCATGTGAAACTGTGTTAAAAAGTTTTATTGATCGTTGGTGAAAACAAATTGATGAGTGGAAGTTAACAGGAGTTTTTTATTGATTAAAGTAAAGCATTTGATACAGTTAATCATGTTGTTTTATTATATAAGCTAAAACTGTTTGGTATTTGTGAAAATGGTTATAATTGGTTTGAGTCATATTTGTCAAACAGAACAATGTGTTTTATGGAAAGGTCAATTGTCTGAACCAAAAGATATTACAATAGGCGTACCCCAAGGATCAATATTAGGTCCTTTATTCTTTATTTTATTTGTAAACGACTATCCTAAATGTTTAATGCACTCTACTGCAACCATATATGCAGATGATACTTCACAAGATGTTGCGGACAAAAGCATGGACATTATTAAAAATAAATTGACAGAAGATCTGAAAAACTCTCAAAAATGGATGAATAATAATAAAGTTACAATGAATCTTAAGAAAACACAATGCATGTTTTTTTGGAACCAAACAGAAACTGAGTAAATGTAGAAAAATATGTATTAATATAAATGATATTTTATTAGAAACTGTTGATTGCTCTCAATGTTAATAACATCTTCATACCATAAAATGATTTTTTTATTGATTATTTTGTATATAGAAAAGCTATTTTAGTTTTTAAGTCGATTAATCAACTGACACCTGAATACTTATATGTTTTTAAATTTGTAAATGAAGTCAGCTCTAGGACAACCAGACGTAGTGCTAACAATATGCTTTTTGTGCCTAGAGCTCGTACAGAATATTTCAAAAGATCAATTTTAATATCAGGTAGTGTTCCGTGGAATACGCTACCGCATGCTAGAAGCTCAACCACAAATGAAAATTTTAAAGGTCTTTATCTAAAAGAATATTTTAATAGCATTGTATAAAAAATTATTGTATTCTTCGAAGAAACGCACTTCTTTTTATGTCATGTATGTAATATATATTTTTTTTTTACTTCTAGAACACTTGTTTGCTTTTTTCCCTATGTAATTTACTGTTGTAAATATTGTATACACATACAGAACCATATTGTGAACTAGTCATTGTACTAAATATGTCATTCTGTCTAAATAAAGAACATTATTATTATTATTGTGCTATCGAACCACTGTGTCTCATTCTAGTCATTTGGCGTTACCTTTGTGTAGGATCATTTGTATGACAATAATTATTGTTTATCAGTTCTGAATGGCATTCTTTTGGCATAAAAATAATTCTCTAAAGTTTAAATACGTCGTTTTCAAGATATAATCGCTCTTGTTAAAGGAGGTGTAAATCGTAATGCTGATCACGTGACGTCTAAAAAAATTTAGGGCACTTTTAGTTTAAAATGTCAACATTTGTTAAGAAATGGAACGGTGTAAGAAAGACGATGCAAAACGAAACTTGTGCTGTGTTGTGCCAGGGTGCAAAGCCAACAGTAAAAATAAATTTATAGAAAGGTAGTCAAGTTTTTTTTTCGTTTTATGCCGTTTTCACGGTGTTAAAATACTGTGCGTAGAGGAAAGTGCCCTAAATAAAATCACGTGATACCATAAATCACGTGATAAGATACATCTAACTACCTATCTTGAAAACGGCGTATTACGACTACCAATTGTTTTAAAACACCAGTCTGCTGGAATAAGAGTCAAGAAATGCAAATAGGGATGCTTTCAAAGTATACTATAGTAGATTGTTCGAACGCAGAATTTTTTACTAATATTGTCCAATCGGAATGCAAGATTATCTTGTCTTCAATAACAGTACGTTACCATGGGTAAGCGTCTTTTAGTTCAAAGGTCACAATACGAAAATATACCGACTGCGTCGGAAAAATACGAGGTATTAGCTTAAACCTTATATACAAAGGAAACTACAGACAATATCTTAAATTAATTCTTTAGTAGTATTTGGAATATTCTTCGCGTAACATTAGACGCTCTATCTGCCTCCAGCCCCGTTATATCTACTAATGGACTTCTATACATTTTAATACAAATATTTTCGCTTACTGAAATAATTAAGGAGAACAGACCACTAAAAAGACAGTAACTGAGGCGAACATCTCTTAAAAAAGAACATAAGTATTCTCATTGTAAAGGTATATGTATCTGTAAATAAATTTTATCAGCAATAATAGTAAATATTTATCGTTGCATTACTTATGTTCGGTTAAATTTCTTTATGTTTCAATTTGCATTAGTGATTTATATTAGAACACGCAGTAATGTAAAACTAATGTAAAAGCTTACATTAGGAAATCGTCATTTTGCCCTAAAAACATTTCAAAATTTAAAAATATATATATATATATTACATATGGTTTATGATTCTTACATTTTCATTGGATTATTTAGTCACGTGGTCCCCCAAAATATTCTGTGTATATATTCTATTTCTAAAGCATATTTAAGGCTTGTTACTATTTTTAAAGCATATTTAAGGCATGTTACTATTTATAAAGCATATTTAAGGCTTGTTTCTAAAAATAGATCCGGATATGTTACTATTTATAAAGCATATTTAAGGCTTGTTTCTAAAAATAGATCCGGATATACTCTTCCGACTCATTATTCTAAATTTAAATAAATAGAGAAAAATTCATATATGTAATATGACAATTAAGGACTTTTTACGAGGTCAATACGTAGTTATATGGACCTGTAGAAAAATATTGACCTCGGACTTCGTCCTCGGTCAATATTTTCCTCCACGGTCCATATAACTACGTATTGACCATATTTGATAATTATCCTTCGAGGTCATACTCGTAAGTCATAGGCTGGGAGGATGCCAACATATACACTTCATTCATCGGACGTCAAAAATATATAACTAATTACACTTATACATCAATGATTTTTAATATTGCACAATAATTCAAAGTTCGAAATAATAAAACACCTGACTACTGTGTCTCGAAATGTACATAAACCAATGAACATTATGATTATTCTAATTTTATTATAAGTTATAGCCTTGTTTATCTGCGACTAATAATTTTTAATATATATCTTTCAAAAATAAATTTAATTAATTGCATGATGTATAGAAATGATTTTTAATTTATAATTTATCTTACATGGACATTAAGATCCTCAACGATTCAATAGTTTATGTTTTTACACGTTTTTAACAGTGTCGGACGGACCATAAAAGTAGCATTAAAAATGATATTATTTACTATCTTTAATGATGCGGATAAAAATAAAACATACAACATACATACATTTAATATTTGTTAACTTCGAATATCAAAATTATAAAGATGTAGATGTGATATGAGGTATGGGTAGGGGCGGAAAGTTTAGCCTTTTTTAGCAGCTGACGAATCTGCTGTTATTGACGTCTAAAGAGAGGTCTTTATCGTGCAAGTAGCGTGGGAAAACACTTTGCTTTCCAGACACGTTACCCACTGTGGTCCGCGGTCAGGCTTTCCGTATTATGATTGATTGGATGTTTGCTTTACATCCGTATTATGTCCTGACAACCCACCTAACGAGAGGGCATCCCCTATCCGCCACCCGGGGACGCGCTCGGTAACTGTGGATCGAGCACTGTGAACCCTCACCGTATAGTCGCAGGGCGTAGATTGGAGGGCAGAGACAAATACTCGTACTTAACATTATGATAGTGGATTTTTTACTATGCCTATGCAATATTAAAAATGAAAACGTACTGGTTGGCGATTTTTGGTCACAGCTGTCATAGTTAAATATAATGAAATAATAAATCACAATAAAAATAATAGTACACATAATACCTCAATCAGCGATTGATGATTCCTAGAGATTTTAACGTAATAGTTCAGTAAAAATAAAATAATGGTAAACGAAGTTGGTGGAATTCGAAAAATTCTTCTCTGCACTGGTGCAATTCGGATCCAGACAGAACGTTCTATCGGAAGCACCTCGTGAGCTACGTTGTATTTCAACCACCAGTAACCCCGAAAAAACACAAAAAACAAGAACAGTATCTAAAACAGATGGGAGAATGGTTGATAAATATTTGGGAATGAATAACAAGAAATTTTTTATACAAGTGTAATGAATAAAGAAAATATTACCCATTAAGTGGAAGGGAGAATCTAAGAAAGGTGGCCGATAAGAAATTCAATTTTATGTCCAGACGACTTAAATTGATTTGTTCGATAATCTGAGTCCCCAATAGCTAAAAATGAATCAATGCAACGCTAAATTAAAAAGTGCGAAGGTTTGCGAGTCCAAAATATTTTCCGAAAGATTTTCTAGTAGGAACAAAAATGTTCATCAATAGACATTTCGTTTAGTTTTAATTATCTTTAATATAAAAGCATGTTCATACCAAATACACAGATTTGTTGTTTTATCAACAATGTTACATTTCAAATACTATACAGCATTTATAATGATGTCTTACTTATGAAAATTATTTATCTCATAAAATAAATATCACTAAATATTATATTTTTAAAAACTTCTTAAATGATCTCCAACCCTTTTTAATGCAGTATTATAATGAGCCATTGAATATCATTAAAAGGTTACATCACTTTGTACGTCGTGTGTAACTCTATACACATGTTTGCGGCATCCTCTTTAAAGATTCCTCTTTTATTTTATATCCGACAAAAATGCCCAATATCGGCAATTCTTGTTTCTGGTTGGCTGAAACTTATCTTATTATCTGTTCAGACTTCTAAAGTCTTATTATTATCTTATTATCTCTTCAGACTTCTAAAGTACAAGTCCACATGTTTAGAGACTTGGTACTCATAATGTATGTAAAGTCTTCTAAACAGATCCCTTATACAAGTCTATATTGATCCAGCTAAAACAAGGCCGCCATTAAGTAATTATTGTTATATTAATGCTTTGTAACTTAGAACTAATTATGAATTTGAGATCCCCCACAGAGATTCTTTATTTTTTATTGATCCTACTAATGCCATGATTAACGTATGCAGTTATTGTTTTGAAACTAAAAATCATACGTGTGTATCTTGGGACAATTCATGTATGAGGTCTAAATAGATTTACTGTTTTGTCTTGATTAACCGGAAAGCATTGCCACAAAAGTAAATGATTATTTTCTAATTTGCCGCAGAAACCTTCGAGTTTAAAAGTAACAATCGAAATGTTTTTGTGGTTTGGTTTGTACCGACATTTTCACCCGGGCATTAGTTTTTACTTTGTCTTATATTTTGAAACATTTTCCTGTATTTTCCAGTCTTGAATAAACGTCTTAACAATTTTTAAAACGAGTTACCAGTTTCAACAGAAAACTAAGCCGACTTAAAAAAAAATATTCAGTTCTTGACAACTATCTTCACACTGTTTCAATTAATGAAAAATAAGAAAAAGAAACTTTATTCATCGACTATAAGAAAGCATTTGGTAAAGAATTGTGACATGGTCTTTTGATAAGCTTAAAAAATTGGAATAAATAGTAAAATGTATAAAGTTATGTATAAAATATTAATGTGTGTATCAATATAACAATTTTAAATCAGATTACTTAAATGTGAAGTGTGAGTGTGACAAGGACAAAACCTTTCGTCTTTTTTATTTTCTATATAGTTTAATGACTTCGAAAATATTTATAACCAGTGAAATTTATTGTTTAAGCTGTTTTTTCAGAGAATAGAGAGGTAACTTAAATCATTCCTAAAAATTTATATGCTATTTTACGATGACGCTACAGCATTATTAGCTGAATCTGCAATAGCACTAGTCCCAATCTGATTCCTTCGTAGAATATTTTGATATTGAGAAACTTGACAAAGGTAATGATACATGGATATGGTAAAATACAACGAATATTTCTCTTATAAGGGATCCAGAATTGACATTGTTGATTGTCTTGGAATTTCTTTTACTAAGACTTGCAACTATGATAATAACTTATTACTTTTTATTCAAAGTATACCATCGATGACTCTGGCTTTTCCTACCGGCGGGATACTAAAATTCTTATGAAAGCTATAAAAAAAATGCTTTAAAGCGGCACATGACCGATCAATTTAAGCAAATTCAGCATTCTTATGTCATGAATCAGCGACATTAATTAAATATAGAATTTTGAAAACCAATCTAGACTTTAAATATTATTTTATTATTATGAATAAAAGAGGTGCAATCGTTTTATGTCTATAAGAACTATCAACAATTCTTTACCAACTGAAACTGGCAGATAGTGATATATCTCAAGAATAAACCGCATTTGCAATTTTGTGCAACTGCAATAACCTTGGAAATGAATATAATTAGAAATGTGAACACTATAAAATGTACACAGCTGATGTACAGGAGAAAAAACTATATTTTTTCATAGCTATGTAAATTGACGGAATTGCTATTGGTTTGCTTCTGTCTGTCGGTCAGTAATCCTCCATATTAGATACTTGTATGTTGTTTTTATATCCATGTATATATATGGAACGCCGTAACTGCCTTATGTGTACCTGCTTTTATATATGCACATACTTTTTCTCTATATGCACATACTTCTTCTCTATAGGCATATACTTATCTATATATGCACATACTTTTTCTCTATATGCACATACTTTTTCTCTATAGGCATATACTTATCTATATATGCACATACTTTTTCTCTATATGCACATACTTTTTCTCTATAGGCATATACTTATCTATATATGCACATACTTTTTCTCTATAGGCATATACTTATCTATATATGCACAGTGTTTTTCTCTATAGGCATATACTTATCTATATATGCACATAGTTTTTCTCTATAGGCATATACTTATCTATATATGCACATAGTTTTTCTATATATGCGCATACTTTTTCTTTATATGCACATACTTTGTCTATATACTTTTTCTATATATGCACATACTTTTTCTCTATATGCACATACTTTTTCTCTATATGCACATACTTTTTCTCTATATGCACATACTTTTTCTATATATGCACATACTTTTTCTCTATATGCACATACTTTGTCTTTATACTTTTTCTCTTTATGCACATACTTTGTCTATATACTTTTTCTATATATGCACATACTTTGTCTTTATACTTTTTCTCTATATGCACATACTTTGTCTTTATACTTTTTCTCTATATGCACATAGTTGTTCTATATATGCACATACTTTGTCTTTATATTTTTTCTATATATGCACATACTTTTTCATATAATTACATCCGCAGTTTAAAGACAACTCCGACCGTATAAGAAGACAACTATGGCCGTATCAGAAAACAACTCGGACCGTCTGTGATTTGTTCATTTTCACTTTGAAAATATTAAAATCAATCATACTTATGTTAACCCCTCGATTGGGGACATATATAGTATATAATGGCCCTGCCTCTACTGGTGAATGAATGAAAACTTTGTATATTTTAAAGGAAGAAGACGAGAGATTATTATCTGACTATAAAAGGTCTTCATTTGATCAATTGATTGGCTTAACATTCCTTCAAAAGTAATGCTTTAGCATGAAAACAACCTGGACATGCTTAAAAAGAACAATATCTCGGGCTAAGTTATGTCACCTTGGAGTATACTAAAAATAGATTGCAAAATCCTGACAGTGTCCTGATTTTATCCCATAGACGAGTAAAATTTCCTGTTGATTTTAGTCTCGATCACCCTGACGCATATATAATAGCGTCTGGGTCACCTTGTTGTAATTTCGCTACCAATAGGTGGAGACAAAACAATGATTCTATTTTAGGGCCCTATTTTTAGACCAGGAAAACCATGTAAACATGTCTAAAATGACGTCACAGTAAGACTCTCTCTTGATTGTGCATAGAAATAATATTTGTGTAATTAATTGATAAAGTAATATTTTATAAAAATATTCAAATGTAAACTTTGGTACAATTTTTTATACACTTCTTGATATGAACGGAAGTAATTTTTTAGACAATAAAAATATCATCCAATCAAAAATTACGCCCAGTTTTGGGTGTAATGGTAACGAGTTCAATATAGAGATGAATCCAGACGCACAACTGCAATTAAGCGTCTGGATGATCGAGACTAATAAATCAAAGCAAAGAGGTTATGAATAAAAGAAAGATTACAGTTTTAAGGGTATAGGGTAGAATCAGGAACATATATAAGACAATTGTTTAAGGTTACGGTGTACAATTGGGAAAATATACAAGACAGTATTTAGGTTACGGCATATAACCAGGAACATATATAAAACGTCTTATTTAGGAAACGGTTACAGTGTAGAATCAGGAACATATATAAGACATTTTTAAGGTTACATGTTAGAATCAGGAACATATATAAGATGCTTTTTTAAGGTTTACGGCGCAGAATCAGTAAAATATATATAGACAATATGTCCTTATATATGTTCCTTATTCTACCCTGGAATCTTAAAAAAAACTGTCATATATGTATTCCTGATTCTACCCCGTAAACTTAAAAAAACTGTCTTTCATATGTTCCAGATTGGGATTAAATATGGCGGACTGAGCAGACACGAAATTTACGGTATGGAGTTATGAGCTGAGATATGAGTCTCTATGTTAGAAAGGGGGTTGAACGATACTAGAAAAAGTGGAAAGACGGCTCAAGGAGACTAAATGTTAAAAGGTAAATTGGAAAGAATTCCAAACAAAACAAAAGGAGAAGGAATACAAATTCGAACATGGACTTGACGCCCCCAACTAAACAACCAGTGATAATGGCCACATCCACGCACAATTCCACGACATGTCACAGTTTCTAAATCAACCCAATGACTTATGGTATGAACAGTTTCAAATTAACGAACCCCTTTGACACGCATGAGGCAAGTGCACCGGCACATCCCCCTTCTTTCAACAGACCTCTGGTGAATCACCGAATCAAAGCTCACCGGCTTTACCAGTTGGACAAGCTGGACCTCAGTAATATCAGTTCATGGGACCACCATCCTCGAATCTTGTAAATCAACATAACCCACAAATATCAACCAACCAGTCATTGCGTTCGATATGCTGATGTCGAAACTTGCTGTACTAAATCAAAGATTTGAACATTTTCAACACCAAATTAGCCAACAGTTGTCAAAATTTCACATTTTAGATACTTTTAACTAGAGATTGATTTCATTCGAGGGTGGGCTTAACGATATTAAACACGACATCGAAAGTGTGTAAAAAACTTTCGTAAACACGGCAACACATTACAAAATGAGAAAAGACACCATGATGACATAGACAGACGATTGCCCTAAGTGGATGAAGACCGAGTTTACTTACTCTGAGAGAACGAAAAATTACACGAGGAACTGTTAAAACTGCAAACACATTCGATGAAATACAATCTGATTTTCGAGGGACTTATCGAAACTGAAAATGAGAATACTGAAACGGTTGTAAAGGAGTTAATAAAATCTTAACTAAAAATAGATGACAATATTGCATTTCAAAATATACACAGATTACGAAAAACGAGAGATAGAACACAAATGGCAATAGTTGCCAGATTTTTCCGTTACGTCGATCTAGTGATCAAAGCAGTACATGTACCAGAAAATCTTAAAAGCAAACCATATAAAGTATATCAACAATACCCCCATGAAATCGCAGATCCTTATATCCGAAACTGAGGGAGTATAAACGTCAAGAAAGGCATGTTAAAATGGTACTTGATCAGCTATACGTTGATGGCATTTGGTACCCAAATGGGGAACCTCCCCAAAGCATTCAAATACCCAGGGAAGAGGATCCGCTAAAAATGAATTTATGATTAGGACAACGCATCGGATAAACAAAAAAAGAGTTAGAAATAAAATAAACCGTACTTTTCTAAATGTGTGTGGTCTTAAATCCAAATTGTTATTTCCTGATTTTATTGATGTAGTTGAAAGATAAGATATAATTTTTCTATGTGAAACTAAACTAATATATGATGATATTATTGAAGTACCAATTGGCTATAGTTGTTTTTTTTTTAAAACAGAACCTGTATAAGAAAATCAGGAGGTATTGGTATAATTTATAGGAAAGATTTAGAAAAACACATTTATTTTATTTCAACTGATAATAATTTTGTTCAATGGGTATAGCTATCAAAAGACATTTCATGTATAAAAGGTGAAAATCTATTTATTGTGTAACTATGTATACATCCCACCAAAACAGTCAAAATATTCATCTGAGAATGCTTTCTCAGAATTAGAAGACGAAATCATATATTTTTCTAAGAAAACACTATTTTTAGCTCTTGTGGGAGACATTAATTCCAAAACGTCTACCCTAGAAAATTTTGTAATACCAGACGATTATTTAGTCGAACTTTAGATTTTTTTAAATGATAATGAACTTATAACGAAATTATAGGATTTTGAAAATTTATGTAAAAAATATCCCTCTCAAAAGATTCTAGAATTGGACACGATCTTTGCATTAGTAAAAAACATGTAAAGACATTAGTGTTGTGAAATACCTTATTTTGTCATCCCATCTTTTTCCAGCGATCTCAGATTTTGATATTTTAAAATTGTATATGTTCCTGATTCTACCCCATAGCCCTAAATACTGTCTTGTATATTTTCCCGATTGTACCCCGTAGCCTTAAACATTTGTATATATGTTCCTGATTCTACCCAGTAACCCTAACTACTATCTTATATATGTTCATAAATTTATTCAGGAATTTTAAAAAACTGTCTTATATATGTTTCCGATTCTACCCCGTAACCATAAAACTGTAATTTTGCCTTTATTCATAACCTCTTTGGATATTTTTTAGTCTACTCCAAAGTAGGTTGGTTCCCGACGTAATATTCAGTATGCCTTCGGAATATACAAATATAACGAAAGATGATATACCGGGAACCAGACTAACTCCAAAGTGACATAACTTACCACCGCGCTTAGCCCCACACCGATCAACCGACATGCATCATTTTGGTGAAAAGTACTATGACACGATGAAAAAAGATCTAAACAAGTTAAGACAAATAAGTATACAGGTGACTTTTTCGAATTTCTTTTTTAAAAACTCACTATAGTAAATACAGTTTAGTAAAAAAGGATTTAGCATATATTTGTTAATTAACATAATCAATTGTTTTTAAACTAATATTTTAATTTTAAATCTGAAAATCTTTTACAAATGTACTTAGATAACAAATTTTAACAAATAAATGCAAAATTTACGCATTTGCAAAATATATTTCTATATCATCAAGTGAATTTGTTTAAAAGAACATTTATCTAACTTTCTTTCATGCCAAAAATATTCCTCTCATTCCAGTTTATTAGGAGTTTGAGTCGATTTTGTTTACGTATTTACGGAAAAAATGATACGGAAAACAACCAGCTCATGTTTTTATAATGATACGATGAATAAAAGGTCCTTGACACGATTTAATTTCTCCAGTAATTAGTTGTATACTTCCAAATGAAACATTTCAATAACTTTGTACAACTAGTAATGTGTGTATATCTTTGAATATTCAACAAAAAGTTCACAATTGTTACTACAATAGGACCTAGGTGTATAAATTCTTGACACAAAATCAGCATATGGAACAAAGTAATAAGCAATGAAGCAGCGCTTTAATTCATCTTAAAACCATAGTGAGGCATTAAACATAGAATAAATGCTCTAATTAAGACAATCATAGTAGGGGGCTTAAGCGGAAATCTTTGTTGAATATCGATAATGCTTTACCCGCTACCAGTGAGTTCGAAGCCATCAACAAATAACAACATAACTAGCAATTAAATTTTACAAATAGTTCATACTATGCCGACATTAAATACTATAAGAACGAAACAATACGAACATAAAAATCTACTGGGCAGACCAATATATTTATGTAAACTTCCAAGTACAAGGTATGAATTTGGCCAAACTTGGACTGCCAACAATTTATAATAAAGACACAGAGCGAAAATGTACATAGTGAATTAGCATGAATACGTCATGTTAAAGTGTAAAGCTTGGACTTTCTATGTCTAATTATTTAAAACATATGTTCAGGTATTTTGAGAATTCTACAGTTATCTTTTACATAAAAACTGAAAAGGAAAGCGTGTAAGATGTAGTCACTAAATGACAATATTATATCATTCGAACAGACCGCAAGATTGGTCTTAATTTAGCGAAGTACAACATAATTTTCATCGCGTATTACACATGTAGGCACATGAAGTTACACAACAAACTCACGAATCTGGAAAGAGACTATTAACACAAATCTACATCGTTTTATTAAAAATCATTTAAAATTTATGGTTTAACCACCCGTTTGCCGGCTTCCGTAATCTCTCTCCATGATTGATCTGAAAAATAATGTATAATACCCGCTTATTGCTAAATCATGATATTAAATATCAGGAAGATCATCTTTTTGGGACCCGCTGTAAATAGATTGAGATTTGACCTCAAAAATGAAAAACAACTTATGGCCCCGACAGGAATATGCAATAAAAAAGCAAATATGTCAAGGTTGAAGTATGAGGTCAAATGTCACCAACACAATAATCAAACATGTTAAATTCCAATATTCTATCCACATGCCCAAATATATATCAAACGCCCACCTCAAAAGACAAAAAGCTTAAATCCAGGACACTCATTTGTCATTCAGTATGCGAAAATGTGATCGGACTTAAGGTCAAAGGTCCAAAACCAAAGCCGAAAGTCAAGGGGCAATTACAAATCCTGATATAGACAAACATATAATATGGAGTAGGCATTGCCAAAATGCGAACACAGACAATATAGTCCTTTATTATCAATATTTAATGTGCATTTCATAATTGACGTAACTTCCGAACACCCTAAAAGTGCCTCTAAATTCCAGTGGTCACGTGACGTCTTTCTTTGTAACGGTGACGTCACATGAAATGTAATTTGATTGTCAGTTTTTAAAGATCGATTTAGGGGTCGTTCGTAATTGTCAACTATTTTCATAAGTGTGCAAACCGCACACTTGAGGGAGGGGGTTAAAAATTTCTACATTTTTGCGTACACTTTTTTTTATCGTCAGACATTTTTCGTTTCCGTGGAGTTTGGTTTTTATATTAGTTTAATGGTTGATGTACACTTTTTGATGGGGGGTGGGGGTTCTCAAAAAGTGTGCTTTTTGCACACTTGTGAAAATGGTTGACAATTATGGACGACCCCTTAGAGATTGCAAAAAAATAGTATGAATTTTTTGTTGTTAATTTTAAATATAACATTTATTTTTTTATGTCAACTTTATTTTCAAGTCTTTCTTAAAATTATTTTTAGTACTTTTCTTCATTCACTTTTTTACAGTTTTTTGGACGATATCAACTTCCGGACGAAAAAAAATCAATATCAGCATTAAGCAGATTTTGATCACGTGATTTCATTTTGATCACATGACACATAATTGCCGTAGAGCTGCCCGCTGCGAGCTGTGCTCGCTATTACCAGAATAAAAACCAAAAACGGAAAGTGAGTAACCCGAACTCAATAAAAACCATGGGTGCACTGAGGTGCTCCGGACGAGTAAGCAGTGCCTGCCTATAATTAGACATCCGCCGACTTTCTCGTTGTCATGTCAAGGAAAAAATAAAATCCAGGAATATAAAAGACTATCTATGACTCAGCGAAAATGTCCGATCGTTTTTGAGATTGATTTCCAATAGGGATAAATTAAGTCTTGTTAACGACCGTAGAACTTATGGAAGTATAACGTCAACCTAGGTACAACGAACCCTTGTTTTAGTAGGTTAACAGCAGTGACCGGTCTAGAAAACGGAGACGGAGTTTCTCCGGGTACTCTGGCTTCCTCAACCAATAAAAACTGGACGCCTTGCATCCAGCTGCAAAACTGCTGAAATTGGCATTAAACAACATGCATTCAAACACGCAAAAAACAATCAAAGACCTATCTCAAAAGACAACACAGTTATATTGCAGACACGAAGTAGTCACTCAAAAAGCAATGATGTGACCTTTGGGGTTCAAAGTTAAAGGTCATCATCCATGGCATGCGATGCGATGCATCAATTAGTTATAATCTACCCACATGTCAAAACATCAAAAAGCCGATAAAATGTTATAGCCCGGACACGATTTGTTGTAGACGGACTGTCAGTCAGACAGACAGACAGACAGACTCACAACAATATGGCGACCTCCTTTAACCAAGAACCCACTATGAACCTCCTGAAAAGTGGAATGCACAAATAGATATGCCTATTTAATATAACCTATAAGTGTATTAGGATGCGACTTACAGTGAAATTTAGCTCACAATATCAGCTGAAGAGAAGAAAAGAAGGGGAAGTTAAATGTCAGACAAAAGCAATATGTCTTCCAACTTCGTTTGAGATACATAATTGAATAAGAGGTGCATACATTCAAATGTATACAAACAAAAAGCATAGTTTCAAAGCTTTTATTCGACAGTTATTGTGTATCGCAATTTGTACGTTGCATATTTTAGGCACAACAATCAAAATTAATTTGCATATATCTTACTCTTCATGCTTTATATAAACCCAGAAAATCAATTTTTAAAATATATTGTTTAAACGCAGTAGGTTATTACGATACAAATAAATAAGGGGCCTCGGTGGCCGAATTGTCAAGGTAGTTCGTCTACTATTGATCACGTGGTCTGTCAACACTGAGATTGCGGGTTCGATTCTCACTGCAGGCAGGGTGTACTCAACTCCAATCTTAATTGACAAGGATTGCCAGTTTTCCTACCGCAGGTCAGGGGTTTTCTTCGGGTACCCCGGCTTCCTCCCCCAATAAAAATAGGACGCCATGATATAGCTGAAAATTGCTGAAAGTGGCGTTAAACAAAATCAAACAAACAAACAAACAAACAAATAAATAAAGGGCACCCTTATGCAATCGATTAGCAGTATTTAATAGTATTAAAAAAAACTCATATTTCTGGTTTTAATCGTATCATGGAGCTGGTTTATTCCGTATCCTACTTTCTCTGGCTATGCAATTAAAATCAAATTAATATTGTTAATGCAGTAGGTTAAAGATACAATTTTGGCACAAAACGTCATCTAAATGAATATTATATATACTGAAAAGGTAGATTTGGGAAAAAAATTATCATAAAAGGTGATTTTATCATTTTAATATTCGACATCTGCTTTTTTCACTTATCTCATTAAATTAGATGGACAAAAATAAAAAATAAGAGATTAAAGAACTTAATATATCTATTCTCATAGCTATGCTTAATCGTCTTTTAAAATATTTTATTCCCTGTATTAAAGTCAAAACATAAAAAAAATGGAAAAACGTACCTGCGATTTCATCGTTTCAAACATGTTTCGATCTTTTTTCACCGCGTCATACTACTTTTAACCAAAATAATATAAGTCGCTTGATCAGTGTGAGCCCGAGATCTTGTTCTTTTTAAGCCTATCCTGTTTGTTTTCATGCTAAATCATGAATTTTGAAGGAATGTTTAGCCACTCAATTGATCAAATGAAAGAACTTTTATATCCAGATAATAATCTCTCGTCTTCTTCCTTTAGAATCTACAATAGCGGGGGGGGCAAGATCTATAAATAAAATATTGTTAACCTAGCCCCCCCCCCCCTTCTACAAAGTTTTTCTTCATTCACCAGTAGAGGCAAGGGCATTATATACTATGTCATATGTCCCCGATCCATGGATTAACATAAGTAATAAAATGTACGTATGATTGATTTTATATTTGACAAGATGAAAATGAACAAATCACAGACGGTCCGAGTTGTTTTCTGATACGGCCATAGTTGTCTTCTTATACGGTCGGAGTTGTCTTTAAACTGCGGATGTAATTATATGAAAAAAGTATGTGCATATATAGAAAAAGTATAAAGACAAAGTATGTGCATATAGAGAAAACGTATAAAGACAAAGTATGTGCATATAGAGAAAAAGTATGTGCATATATAGAAAAACTATGTGCATATAGAGAAAAAGTATAAAGACAAAGTATGTGCATATAGAGAAAAAGTATAAAGACAAAGTATGTGCATATATAGATAAGTATATGCCTATAGAGAAAAACTATGTGCATATAGAGAAAAAGTATAAAGACAAAGTATGTGCATATAGAGAAAAACTATGTGCATATAGAGAAAAAGTATAAAGACAAAGTATGTGCATATATAGATAAGTATATGCCTATAGAGAAAAACTATGTGCATACATAGATAAGTATATGCCTATAGAGAAAAACTATGTGCATATATAGATAAGTATATGCCTATAGAGAAAAACTATGTGCATATATAGATAAGTATATGCCTATAGAGAAAAACTATGTGCATATATAGATAAGTATATGCCTATAGAGAAAAAGTATGTGCATATAGAGAAAAAGTATGTGCATATAGCGAAAAAGTATGTGCATATATAAAAGCAGGTACACATAAGGCAGTTACGGCGTTCCATATATATAGCTTAAATAATTGTAGCTGTCTTGTGTGTTTGTACTGTATTGTTCTTCTCTGTACCAATGTTAATGGCTGTTTGAGAATGAAGATATATATACCAAGTTCATTGTAATTTTGTACTTCTGATATGGCTGCCATGGGAATCCATGTTGTTGTAGCTACCTGGTATTCTGATTGATGCCGCTAGTTTTTTGCATTGGATAGTAATTGAATTCTATTAAATGATTGATGATGAACGTCAACTGTAAATTTTACACCGCTACGTCTGTTATTCATAGGGGAGTACATAAAATTTGACATAAATGTTCAAAAGTCATTATTTTATCGATATACGGGAGAATGATTTTAAAAAATTTGCATTGCCAGTATTCAAGTCTATTGCTGTAAATTACTTTTTATTACTTTATATAACATTTCTTTTGATTCTTCAGATCCAAATGTTGATTGGAAGATGGGTGAAACATGTTTGGGTGTGGCAAGCCATCGGATTCATATAAATAAGCCTTTATTAAGAACAAACAACGAAAACGCTGAACAGATACAAGGTAAGTAACAATATTGGGTGATGGTTTAAACTTTGGCGATGGGAATTGAGGCAAATTTCTATTTTACAAACGATGTCTTTTTTATATCTACTAAGTTAGACAATGTTCCCCATATGAATTACGTGAATTATCAACACAGTCCGCAGTTAAACATGCCACGAGATATTGCTGGTATTAAACATTCTAACTAATCTAATTCCTAACGAAGGTTAAGATCTGATTTGGTCAAATGTGGCAACGAGTATGAATATTTTTTCTCAAATTTCATCACGATAAACTAAGTAGTTAAATTTTGATACTAACTAAAAACCACATGTCAATTTAATTTTTCCAATAGAATTCGCGATTGTCAGTAACTCATTTAAGTGAACCTCATGAAAAGTTGTTTTGATTAAATATGTATACGATTTATTATAAGATCACATGTGCGCAAAAGCGCGGGAGATGCTTTAGAAGTTGATAAATAATCGAGACTGTTTAACTATATGTATTTCCTTTAATATATAAAACTAACAATTTAAATGAAGAGCTCATCCTTGTATTTAAAATTTCTTGACATTATTTAGAAGTCAGTAGTTCAATCTGCACAAACTTATTGTTTTATCCAATTCAGTATTTAGTAGCCTTGAAGAGAAGGACATAGTTAACCTAGCTGCAACAGCAGGACATTTTAGCATAAAATACAAATAAATCTATTCAGAAAGGATTCTTCTTTAACAACGTCCAATATCAAAAGAGATTTATTATCAATATTAATTTTATGACATCTCTACTATGTTTTTGTTTATGCCAATAGGCAATTCAAAATGAACCGACATCGTACCAACATTACACGGATTATCCTTATGTATTATTTAAGAAATAATTCACGGATGCTGTGGTTTATCATTGTTTTACCACGGGGTGACCATTTATGTCGTATTATTTTATCCCGAGCGATAGCGAGCCATAAAATAACGACATAAATGGTCACCCTGTGGTAAAACAATGATAAATCACAGCCTCCGTGAATTATTTCTATTCTAATAAGACAATTAGAGTACATTTATAATATTTTCGTACCTATAGAAAACATCATTTCCGCCATAAACTGGCTGATCCGTCAATGTAACACACAATATATTGCAACGGATAATTGTAGCGCGTGTCGCTATTTATAAGATTTATACGTCATATGCAATAGCTTTCCGGTGGGAGTTACAGTTTTGTAATTGGAACAGCCATTTAAAACACGCCCTTTTCAGCGCGTGTTGCTCATAAATAAATCATTTTTTACCACAGTTGTGGTCTCAAATCCTTTAAAGCACGTCATATTAAAATAGTATATATAGTATTTAATAAATAAATTTCAAAACTGTCTTAGAAGCTTTTGAATGTATTCCTATAGTAAATACATACGTCGATTGCGGCCAGGATTTACTTAAGAGTACATCACTTAATATAATATATTTGGAAGAAGTGCATTTCTGCATAGTAAACGGAAGGTCAGGTAGCCCTTTGGGTTTTGACATGAAGATGATAAAAATTTCATCCATAAATTACAAGAAACATGGCTGGTATGAAAGTCATGCATAATGTCAAATCATTTTGAAACATTTTTTTTAAAAATAAAGTGCACTCCCTGCAGTTTTCTTTAACGGCAGACTACGACGTGTTATAGACGCGCGCATCCTAAAAGTACACATGAGACATATAAAGCCTGACATGGGTGATTTTACTGTTGATATTATAATCTGATTTTAAAATGTAATCGTTTTCTTTTTTCATAATTCACGCCTTAACGATAACATTTAACACATAATTAAGAACATTATCAACACTTAATGGGTGAATAATAAATTTAAAAAACAAATTTTATGCCTTAGTAATTTCATAGTTTATGAGAATGTAAATGATATAGCGCAACATTAAAATACGCAAACGCATTTACCTTTGGTTTGTGTCAAATCATATAATAGTCAAATTAAAAAAAAATACTTAATATTCAAATACGACTGCAGGCGTTTTAGTAGCCTTGCCGATAATTTATGTTCATATTTGTTCATATATAACGCACTTTATAGGACACTTAGTACCCATCATTAATTCCCTTAGCATAACATAAATTTTGAATGTATATAGAACGAAAAATTTGTTAGCAGAAAATAACAATAAAAATGTATGACTAATTTATGTAAATTATTGTCAAATGTTTCACATAAATTTACAAGTTGAAAAGCAACTGAAATTAGACACTGTCAAAGACCAGGGGCACGTTTTCGAAACAATCCTAAAATAGGACTTACATGTCTTAGGACGTGTCGAAGGTATATCCTAGCAAAAATGTCCTAATGTCTTAAGTAAGAATGTCTTAGGTAATCTCAAAGAAACAGAATCTATACTTGTGTAATTAATTAAGAAAATTATAAAGTTTCCCGAAATGTCTATGTGGACTGTGCATGTAAATAAATTGTCATAATATTAAAATTTCAAATGATTCTATAATTTGGCACGAGTTTATAATTAAACAAAACCGGTTTGACTGCAGCAGGGAATCTTCTTAGTTTTAGTTCAAAGGTTTATTTTGTGGTGTAATATTACTATTTGTGTTTAAATTTGGCTGACATTTAACTTATTACACAATTAATTATGATGAGTAAGAAAAGGAGTCCAAATTATACAAAACCAGAGCTGAAAGTTTTGTTAGAAAAGATTAAAATGCATAAGTGGTTACTATTTAGCAAACTTTTTTTAGATAAATAATTAGAACTTAACAATCAAAAATGTAGGACCATCCTAAAACCATTTTATGACACCTACTTTGTTGTTATAAAGTTAGGATAAAGATTAGGACATGTCCTAACTTCATCTTCGGTGACACGACTTAGGACAAGGATTTGTTTTACGATGGTCTTATCGCATGTCTTAGTCTTAAGACATTTTCTATAACATGGCCCCAGGTTTGAACAAAAAGCATGTAGAAAGTTCCAGTTTTCTTTTAGTATAATACTTTTCTTGTTTTTCTTTTGTAACATATATCGATTAGACAAAGGGTTAGAAAGCAATCGTTTGTAATGTCTTAGTGTATGTTGTATTTGCGTTATTCATAATATTACATATAGCTGACAATAATTAAAGACCGCAATCTTATAATAAGCCAGACCCTGTTTAAATCACGAATGAAGTGCTTGACGCCTACGAGACGATTCCTAAATACTTGTTTAAATTAAAAAACAAACTATTAATATCCAAGATACAATCTGGGTGCTACTTCCAGTATTTTAGCACTTAGATGATAACCTGTTATATAAGAAGCAAGAGATTTGTGAAGCAGTTATTCGGCTTCTCCAAGACGGCACGGTAAGACAGGTAAATAATGGTTACTTTGTGCAAAGGTTTAGCTTATTAAAATTACTAATATGCATGGTTCAATTGCCACTATTCTGCGTGCGCCTCATTTCATTGTTTGGTGTTGTAATTTTTCGAAAAAAACTAATCATAATATTTGATAAAGATGATCATTTAGAAGATAATTACAAATTTCTTTTGTTTGAAATCGGTGGTAATTTTAATTTGTTTTAAATTATATATATATGACTTGATGAGTAATTTTAAGTACACTTTTCCTCATTATTTTAGCATAAACAATGGAATTGTCGTGGCTAATAATTCCATGGTTGGTAGGAATAGTCCAATGCCAGTATGATTCTTTTATGTTAAGTGAACACAACAGGTACAGAAGGATGGAAGGAGCTGCTAACATGCAGAAATTGGTAAGTTTGTAAACCAAAGTATCTGCGTATGTTTGTTTGTTGTTGTTTGCAAATAGCGTCTGTAGACTCTCGAGTTTCTATGTATTACATTTTGATTTTTTTGAAAAATTGTTTTAAGAGTTTTCAAATATGGTCGATGGGACAAAATTAATATTTGAATGATAATTGTTATGATTGTCCAAACCGTTTTAAATAGTGGATTTTTATAATTTTTGCTGCTTCCAAAATAAAAAGGATCAATTTTTGTTTACTCTTGTAGTCAATATTTTAGTGTTTTCCCCAAATTTGATTTGACTTTATTTTATTGGAGTATTCTTTTTTAGCTTTTGGAAAATGTTGATGGTTAATTCTGTATTTGTACTTTTTGTCAAAGGAGTAAAGGTCAATTTTTGTTTTTTCTCTTTTGCGTGATTTCATTTATTTTTATTTATTATTATATAATATACGGTTTTGAAGGGATTTTGTTCACTAGATTAGATACTTTATAAATCCGGAGTTAGCAATCAGTATTTCAGCTATATTCAACAGTACTAGTATATCAGTGGGACTAAAATACCGCGACTATGTTTACAAATAGTAGTTGCTTTTTGCTTTACTGTTTTAAAAAGATGACAATTGACTCAAAACTGAACAGTTATAATTCGATGGAAGGTATACACTTAGTCTATTATGAAATCGGGCTTCTGCTGTCACAATAAGTCCCCGTTAAACATGCCAATTCACATAGCATTTTAGTTCTGCCTTCAAAGCGAGCTTTCCTAAACGTTGCTTTAAACATCAAGCACGCAGTCAGTCCGATGATAAAAGAATAAGATCAGATTGATAAGTCACGATCTGTATGGGGAATGAATAATTTATAATTCCTGATCTATGAATATTTTCAGGAATGGAGTACAACATTACAAAACGCAGCCCTCAGATGGGCCCAAACCTGCACACAAGGACATCAAAACGGACCAGAAGGGTATGGCGAAAATCTGTACATGTACACAAAAAGTAATTACGCAGAAAAGGATCTGATCGCTAAAGGAATAAAGGCTTGGTATGATGAAAAGCCACTTTGGAGTTGGGGAATGGGTTTTTCTTCGGCGACTGGACATTATACACAGGTAAGTGTTAACTCTGACGACGACTTTGTTATTAATAACCGAAAATATTTTGGGCTTCCAGTACTCGACCTGCGGGAAACACAGAGCTCACCAACGCGTCTCTAGGTGGCGGATATGGATGACCTCTCGTATTTTATTGACAAGTTGTAAACAGAACGACTGGTAGCGGGTTACGTTTTCGGAGTGTTTCACGTACTTTGACCGTTAAAAGTCCTATTTGTAGATGTCCAAAGAGTGAATGCGCATGAAAAGGCGGTATTTTTCGCGCTAACCTAACTCTTTATTCTTTTCTTGTGTTCGTCAAAATGTGATTATAATTTGTGTCCCTGTCCTAAAATATGTCTTGTTTTGTTAATTCCTTCTTAGTTTCAGATGTAGCTGAAATACTGCCAGCAGAACGTTAGGATATCAATCATTCAAAACAGAGTCGATTCAAAATCATAAGTACCAAGATTATGCTTTCATGTGACAATTTGACTCGTTTTTGGTTTTCCCCTTTTTTCTATTTTAATATTTGGGTTTATTTTGCTTTGATTTGTGACAATACAAGCTAGAAAACAATTAATGTTAAGAATTTGAACTTTTAAGCGGAAGATAAGTTCTATTTCTGATATTTTTGGAAAAGTTAAAAAATCAAGCATAATCCTAGAAATGTATTATTTCTATGTTTCCAAATCTTTTTTAGTTGGTATGGGCCAAGACAAACAAAGTAGGTTGTGGAACACATATCTGTCCAGCACAGGGCATGTTCCGACAATCATACCTGTATCTGGCTTGTTTTTATTCACCTGCGTAAGTATAGTACGAGTAGAGAGATAACAGGGTATTCAGACTGTTCGCGTTTCAGAATTAGCACAGAAAACCTAGTCTTCTACATGTATATTCGGGTACATTACATGACAAGCAATCGACTGATATGACGCTGTATTCCTAAAAAACTGATACAAAGTAAAATCACACAAACATCTAAACCAACACAAAATTTCCGGAAATAATTTGTAGGGTTCCCCGTTTGTTTCACAGTTGTATGTGTTCTACCAAATGTCAATCTGATAACACTACAAATTGAAGAGGTGTATTTTTATTGTACTAATCAAACAAGTTTTGCCATAATGTAAAGATTTTTATTATTTTCTACAGAGGTAACTTCAACAATGAAAATCCTTATATAAGAGGTACAGCATGCTCCAAATGTAATTCTGGACAACAGTGTGATAACGGCTTGTGTTCAGGTAAACAGCTTCTGTAATGAACTCATTTACATATATTATTTTTTATATTTATTTGAGTAGTCTGTTAGAAATTAGTAGTAATTTACGTTTTATATTGGCCCTGTTATAGTCTCAATGTCTGCAATATTGGTTTATGAATAAGACACTTAATTTTGGGTCCCCTAGAATGCGTGTATTGTAAGATATTATTAACACTAATTTCAGGTCCCTTAGAATAAATGACAATTTTTTTACAAATCAACCATTTTATTTCACTATTAATTTATTGTTAAAAGAAGAATTTATAAACGCCCTAGGAAAATGTGTCCTGTTAAAAATGCAGAGCTGTAATGGTTTGTTGTTCAAAAGGGCAATTTTGTCATTCTATACATGGTCAATAAAAAGTCAAATCCCCTGTTTACATTATCAGCAAAAGATCCAAACTTCCCAATTTGTATAAATCTATATACATTTATAATAAAATAATAAGTAGATCATATATTTAATGAGAGAACTGTTGCTTGCTTTATTTATATTTATATTCATACATTTATTGCAAAGTAAATATAGACTGCGACATCTACACAGACGCATGCCATGTAATGCATTCAAAACAATATATATATATATATATATATATATATATATATATATATATATATATATATATATATATATATATATATATATATATATATATATATATATATATATATATATATATATATATATATATATATATATATATATGTCTTTTTTCCGTTGTATTTGGAATTATTGTCCCGAACTAAGATAGATTATTCAAAACAATCAACAAATCAATTATTCTGTTTTAACCCAAACCATTTTTTCTTTCAATACTGATCAAACAGTTAAAGGGTTGCGGGATATAAGAGTTTCTGACATTGTGTATTCAATTAATTGAGTTTAGAAAATCAAAAACAAAATCTGGTTTGTGACAATCTTGTTGTTGTTTATTGTAATTTATAAAATGTTATCCTACAATTGATGTGAAAATCTGTGTGATTTGGTAAAAATAAATTTAAAAAAAAACAAAACAAAACGAAAAAGAAAGTTCTGCAAACAAAAATAAGTTATCTTGAAACATAAAAAAGAAAAATGCAACAAAATAATGAAATGTACACGTAGTTAATGTGATTTATTGGTTAATATGTCGCTTTAAGCAATACATTTTAATCATTTCTCACTTAGTTGTATCGTGTTGTAGAGTTGCCTGTTCCTTGGAGTAGTTTGTATCCATAAATGTTCCGGTTGGGATTACAGTAAACATAACAAAAATTTAAACAGTACTTGAATTTTAACAGGTTCTTCGTCTGGTGGGAGCGGAAGCACTAATTCAAACACCGGTGGAAATACCGGAAGTACGGGAAATACTGGAAGTACCGGAAATACCGGAGGTACCGGAAATACAGGAAGTACCGGAAATACAAACACGAACAACGGTTGGAACAATGGTGGTTGGAATTATCCTGGAGCTGGTTGGAATTATTGGTATTGGAAACGTGGAAAAAATATTGAGTATGTTATTCATTTTTTAAAAACCGGTTACTGAAAATAACTAGCCAAGTGTTTATTGATGGTGATCTGAAAACAGTTTGCATTAATTTACATTTAGATTTATTCATTGTTCGCTTTTGGTCAGTTTGTATAGCTATTTCGACAATTAATAGCAAATCTGCATGATACATCTTTAAATACTTGATGTTATTTAATACATTAGGTATTTTTAAATCCGCTTCTGTATTAAGTGTCCTATTGCATCAATTTACAACATACAATTTAATTCGCATTCAATTGGTATTGGTGTTACCATCTATCATGTCTACTACAAACTAACCAAATATCAGCAGTTAGTTGTAACATATTTAGTTCTTTATGTGTACATTGAATGTTTTAATAAGAAAACTATGTTCTTTTAAAGCAATGCAAAAGCAGACCTACCAAGTGACCAGCAAAAGGACAAACTCACTGCAAAACGACTTCTTGAGATGCTTGAGTCGTTGAAAGAAGAACCAATACAATCCGAGGACACGGAACAAATATTATGAGCTTTTTGCGAAAACACAACGTATAAATGACCTTATCTTACAGCCGGACGCCTTTACATTTTCTAAGAAAAAGATATATTATCTGTGTACACTATATAGCAATTTTCTAGCAACAGCATTGTTTGCATTTCGTGTTTTCTGTAGTAAAGCGCAATGAACTTTCTTAACTATGCTTAATTTTCTATAAACGATCGTTTGTCTCACTTATTGCTAGTACATGTTTTTCCTAAAATGCCTAGCTTTGTAAATTATAGGGTTATTTACAATAAATTTATGCATTTGCAGCGATCCTTCTCTGTTTGTTTTAAAAGCATTACTTGAATACCTATTAACATTTAATAATGAGATTCAACGATCTAGTGGTTCTAGAGACCTTTTCGTACATTTGCTAACATGTAATATTGAACATTTTATTTCTGATTTGGTTGTTTGTTCAATGGTGTCTACATCAAATCTTTAGCTATATCGTGGCTTTCCAGTTTTTGTTAGGGAAGGAAACTAGAGTACCTGGTGAAAACCATCGACATTCGGTAGGAAAACTAGCAATCCTTGTCCATTAAGATTGGGGTCGAGCATACCCTGCAGTGAGACTCGAATCCGCAGCAACGGTGACAGTGCGTTGAGGGCCACTTTATCAATATTAGATGACTTACTACCTTATTCACACAGTCACTCAGACCACTTATTCTGTATTGGTCTTTATGTGCAAAATGCACGTGTGCTTGATAAACAAGCATATCTTTTAACTTTCAACTGACCAGTATGACTACTAGCTGGTGATATCGTCTCTAACAGTAGTTAAATATGTTTTCTATTATAGACCTTTTTACAATATATTGAATGTGGTCACACCGCAAGACATTATTAGCTAGGGCTTATGATTAGTAATTTTCAACAGAACCTACTATACTTTATAAATACTAGTAATCTGCGAAAAGCATCAATGTCAAATATAATGTCGTTCACAAATAAGAAAAAAGGGGACTCGAATGTAGCTTAACGAAACTCCCGCTTAAATGTATTTCATGAAAAAACTAAAGACGACTCGCATTCTTTTTCATTATATAAAGCCCTTCAAAACCAATAGAAATAATTACTAACCAATTTACAGCTTAATCGGATTGGTAAAACCAGACTGTAATATGAATGCAAGGATTTGGGTTTACGTTGTCGTATCCAACCTAAATTTCTTGTAAAAATCCCGATTTAATATCCGCTATCACCTTCAGATTACGTATAATGAAGGGTGAAGCAAGGAAAAAACTTTCAGAAGGACGAAGCAAGCAAAAGCTTTTAAACACGATTAAAGCAAACAAAAACATATGGATCAAAACATTCAAAACGTCTGTGAGTAAGGCTTAGTTAGGATAATCTTACGAAACTAAAACAGTGGGGAATTGATAAAAAAACATGTAAATGCAAGAACCAAGCAAAACTGAATAAACAATTGGTGAAGCGAGCAACCTTTTTAAAGAAGCGGCTTTTTCCTTCCTGATACACGTCTTTAAATTCAATTGTTTTCACATATATACAGAACTTAAGTTTTTATCAGGTTAAACCGAACGACCAAAAAGAATTGGAAACCACAGTACATTAAATACGGATCGAGAAAAAAGATAATCGATATGAAGAAAAAACCCAAAACAAACACAAAAGTGCTTTACTTGAACCCGATTAAAAACCACGGGTACATTGGGGTGCTGATGTTCTCTGGACGAGTGTTGCGTGCTTGCCACTAGTTAAAACACCCGTTTATAGCGGTTGAATCCATGAAAAGAAACGACCACCTTTAACTAAGGGGCAATGTATAATCGATTTTGATAGCGGCTTTTCACATAGCGATAACCAATAAGTCATGGTTACTGAGGGGATGACGACCAAGGTACAACACATTTCTGTTTGAGTGGCTGAATAATCAACAGCAAAGTGAGGTTTAATACATCACGATACCGATCGCAAGATATTTTTATTATTAATATTTTCTTCTTTCTGACCACTGAGATTGTCCGACATTGATTTTTGTTTAAAAAATCAAGGGATCCTAGCGAAACATTTTTAGTATAAACATATTTATTAGTAAATTCACATATAAATACAACATATACAAACAATATATTATGAGAGGATTCGGAAATAAGCTTTGTAAGGTTTTATTAATACGTCTACTACTAGTATTAGATTTCAGACATTTGATAAGTTTACATCAGGAGAAGGAAAATTCACACAAAACATATTAGGGAAGAAAATTGAAATTCAATAGAACATAATTAAGATTGTGAAAATCATGACAATTATGAAGTGCAGTTATTCAGAAGCGTTTGCTTCAAAAAATGAAACTTTGAACAATTTTAAATACATTTATATTTTGGTCTAATGATAATTAATCTGATAAATACAATAACAATTTTACATTTACAGGTAAGTTATAATTAATAGTATATAACGTTTCTGCTCTGATCTGATTGTACTTGTTACAATGCAAGAGAAAGTGTTGAGTTGATTCGACCTGACCACATGTACAGTTTGAAGAATCAATTAGGTTTTGCAGGAACAGATGTTAATTAAGAGAGCTACTGTTCATGCGAAACCTTGTGTGTAATATTGCCCCTGTCTAGATCCGGAATAATAATATTGAGGACTGGCAATACTGCGAAACATTTTTTGTGGGATTGTTTGAAAATGAGTTATATAGGTAAAATGTGTATTCTTAACTTGATTGCGCAAACGGAATAAGTCTATAACATGCCAGTTTTAGCCATGGGCTGCCAAACTTGCCAAAATTGCAAAATTGTTATATTGCCTTAAAATATGCTATCGTGACAAAATGGATATCCTGAACATCATGCCTTTAAACGGCCAATTCGCCTAAATTTCAACATCGTTTAATTGAACTGCAAATGCGTTATATTTGAGTAAATTGGTATTCTGAACACAATTACGCTAACGGAATTTTTGCTAATAACCGCCAAATTCGCCAAAAATCAACATTGTTGGATTCTGAACATGATGACGATAACGGAATTGTTTTACGAATTTCTGATTGTTTTGCAATTTGCCACGAGATTTGACAAAAATAAGTATTTTTATCATCATTTTTCTACAACTTGATAATTGCCATCTTTTCAAAACTGTCCGACTTCAACAAACAGTTGATTTCAACATAAACAGTTTAGTAGTCTGAACAAGAGGAGCACATCAGTTTTAAGATGTTTACCAATTAAACATGATTGCTTCCAGCATCTTTCATAATATATTGTTTGTTTGTTTGTTTGTTTGAATGGTGTTAGATACCATTTTCAGCAATTTTTCGGCTATATCATAGCGTCCAGTTTTTATTGGGAGAGGAAGCCGGAGTATCCAGAAAAAACCTCCTTGTCAATTAAGATTGGAGTTGAGGTCACCTGTCCGCATTGAGAATCGAACCCGCAATCTCAGTGTTGACAGACCACGTGATCAATAGTAGATAAACTACCTTAACCACTCGGCCACCGAGGCCCCTTCTTTCATAATATATACTAATTACTTATTTGTATATATTGTATCTTTTATTTTCATTATCACTATATATTGAAATCTACAAATTCTTTGTTCAAACACATTCAAATCATATATGTCCAATGAGTCTTCAATTGCGTTCTATCCGTAGCACCGGACATTGTGAACTCAATTGTGTGTAGTGGCTTTCTTTTTTACTAACAATGGTTTCTGTCTGCTTTGGCTGCTTTTAATTCTGCCAATACAAACTAGCTTCTTTATGTTTTTCAGAGACAAAGAAAATATTCTCAATATAAAGGTTACATCACGCACTTAAAATAAATATTTTTTTTTTATTTCCCACTAATTTAGAACAAAAATGTTTGTCTACCTTCTTGATAGCTATTACTAACCTCTTTACATATTTCAATGCATTTTCTATATGTCGTTTTGATTATTGTTTAGTTTGTCTGTCCGTTCGACACACTTAGGCTTATCTTTACGTTAATGTAATTGGCTTCATTCTGATATCCATGAAACGTGGTACACTTTTACATCAGAACATAAGCAAAACAACTGTTTAGAAATAAGAAAAACCTGTCAAATTTTTCTGTTTGTTCATCACACACAATTAGGTTTTTACTTCACGTTTCTTGTAACGAACTGTATGAAAAAAGAAAGTTTAGTCAAATAAAATTGACATCAGTATCTTAGTTACATATTATCTAGCTATTTATAAAGTAATCTGTTGGAAATTTAGTTTTGTATCCCTGAAAAAGTAAGAACATGTTTACATATTGCAGCTACACAAATTTTATGCCACATTCGTCTGTGTCAAGTTATGTCAGTAAAATTATTTACTCTTATTTGAAAGATTTTTTTCGGGATAACAGTTAGATTGCAAAATGGGAAGGAAACATTAAACCGGCGGCAAAAAAACGAAGATGAGCACTGTAAACAAAGAAGTAGTCTTCAGGCTAGTACACAATTTCAGCAGAATATAAATACCTTATAGTCAATTTTACCATGTCGGTCCGACGGGTTTTGCCTGACAAAATAGAATACTGCTTACCGCGTATGGTCGAGTTTATGGTTCTTTTGTAGATCTCATATTACACTTTTTGAAATCAACAATTATTTTCCACAGTTAATCGGCGTTCTGAAATGCGGCTGAATTTTCATTTTGATAAATCGAATTTCCATACTAAATTTTGACCTTGTTTTGAACGGAAGTGTACGTTAGGAAAATTCCATTGTTGTCTATTCGTAATCCTTCGGGTAATGTCGTCTGCAGTTAAGGCGGGAAAAGTCTCGCGGTTTGTCCGAATACCATTGAACGTCACGAAAGCAGACGAACGTTTGTAAACAACATTAGACCCCTTTAGAAACAAAAATGGCTGACTTCCTATGGAAATTCGATTTATCAAAATGAAAATTCAGCCCGATTCAAAACGCCGATTAACTGTGGAAAATAATTGTTGATTTCAAAAAGTGTAATATGAGATCTACAAAAGGACCATAAACTCGACCATACGCGGTAAGCAGTATTCTATTTTGTCAGGCAAAACCTGTCGGACAGACACGGTAAAATTGACTATAGTTGCTTGTTCATAGTATTGAAGTATAAACAATAATAAAAAAACGATTGTGTTTGTACGTACACCACTTGTGGAATGCCATACAAGGACACCGACCCAGAACTGTTTGAAATAATATCAACCGTCCAGGCTCAAAACAAGGCTCAGACAAAATCATGTAAGAAATACAACTCTAACTGTCGTTTTAATTTTCTTTATATACGGAAGAATTGTTGCCAGAACTGAAGCAGTAGATGACAAACTCAAGAATAAACATATTCTCCTAGATTAAAACCAGTTTCTTTTTCTAATGGAATGAGCTACTCATTTGAATAAATAGTTCAGCTAATACATTGTATGTATCTTCTATTAGAATTTCAGAGAGGAGTGTTTAATAGATGGAGCCAAGCGCAATACTATCCATCACAAACTAACATTGTTGATATCTGGGTTAATAATTACAACGAAATTCTTTCTAGGTCCTGGAGCGCTAATACTGATATATACTTTGTGACAGATGTTTACGCATGTATTGCGTTCATTCTGTCCTACATCAGCGAAGCCGACAGAGATTGCCGATAACACAACCAAGAAAGGGATGGTTCTTCTGCTTTGAAAAAAAAATTAAAAAGGGAATTGAGTTTCTGCAGAAGCGGGAAGTGTCCGCACAGGAAGCCAAAAACCGTGTGGTTTGCATTTGAAACATTGCACAAGAGAGGTCTCCTTTATACCAGATGGGAGCAACATATTTAGGATGAACCTTCCTATTAGTGGCATTAAATCAAGATATAAACAAGATTAAGATGACCAGAATATGTAGATACATCCCTTTACAAAAAATATTATGCACGACCACTTCAATTTGAATTGTATATGTTAACACAGGTTGAATTTGTTTCGAAATTCACCGTATTGCTAAATTGGCAACATCTAAGATTTTTAACTTCTGTATTTGAACTCAAAAATGATTTCGGTTAAATTCGAAGAAGAAAACCCAACAAAGAAGCTACGTAAATTCAATTAAAATAAAAGTCCTGTAAATTATTACTTTTGTTTGTCACTAATACTTTTTCTCCTGTGACAATTTTAGAAATCTTTGTGTCATATGAGGACTTAAGTGATGAATAGAAAAATAATGATTCGTTCAGATCATAGAAAAATGAAACAGTTTTGCGAAAAACATCAAAAGTTTAGAACACGCTATGCACAATGGAAAAGAAGGAAAGTGTCGGGAAGATTGCTTGGGATTCATTGTTCCTGATACTGAAGCTTAAAGACTTAAAGAACCGATGAAAAAAGATAGACATAGAAGAAATCGAAGAGATTCCCTAGTTGAGATTTAAAAGAGAATAGAGAAAAATGTTCCATTGTTTCATGAGGCTCCAACAGTGTCACTTGCTAAAATTCAAACTGCTTTCATTGGTATAAATGACACAAAAATATTTTTGATACTTTTAAGAAATGGACATCTCATGTTCTTAGGAATCATAAACAGTTTATATCCTCTCAAGATGACATTTCTGTTCTACTGGCTGCATCAACTGGAAAGGAAGCATTCAATATCGATGGAATGACTGTCCATTCTGCATTTACTATTAATAAAAATTATATCTTCCATATCAACCTTTAGATAAAAAAATCTTTTAATCACTGTCAGAAGTAAATTTGCAAAACCTGCAGATTTTAATCACTGTACATATATTATGTCAAATTAAGCATTTGATTCATCCATTTGGAAATTCGTCGATATTAGATGTTGGGGATTTTACCTGCTACCCCTTGTTAGAGGATTACCTCGGAGAGATGAAGATTTTGTGGATCTTTGATCTTTGACATGCCTCCGTTGTTACACTTGCAGAATTAATGCGACTCGATATGACCAAAATTTTGCCAATATGCTCAATAGAATAAGCAGTTCAATGATTGAAATTGCAGCCTTAATGACAGGTTCAATGAAACACACGTCTAAGGCAATAAATACACTACATATCATTCCTACTAACAGGGAAGTTAACACCCTTAGCAATATTATGATTGAAAAATTAGTAGTAAAAGACTTTTACAAAGATGTTCTAAGAACGTCTCTATGAAAGAAGTATCAGATGCAACATGTGCATTTGAAGACCTTCAAATTGAAGTTTAGATTGGCATATAGGCTCCAAGGTAATGTTAACATTGACTTTTGTGTTAGCATTCCAACATTGTTTTACTAGTTTTTCCGCTTTTTTCTTTTACTGTTTTCATTCCGTTTAATGTTGTTTGCTCGTTTTCTCAGAGATGTGATTTTTTATCGAAACGAAACGTTTGGAGTGTGTTGGGGCTGACCTGATGTTGTGCAATCAATTTTAAACTCAATCGGGGCTTCGTTTAGAAGACATTTTTACAACACAGTATTACTTGTTTGTATTCCCATAGATAAAGTAAGTGACTTAATTCTAATATTGAGAATTTCTATTTAGGGGAACCTATCTGTTTCTGAGCAAAATGCAGATTGTGTATAATATTGTAAACATTGTTAAATTACCACTGAACCATTTAAACATATTGTTTTCGTCTAATATATTCTCCAGATAAACAAAAAATAAAAACGCATGTGTAAAAAATGTCACCATCATTTTAAGAAAATGCGCGTTACATCACACTGGAATTTAGCACACAAAATTAGGATATCTAATCTGCATTTGCAAATAATCAAGAGGATTGACTCAGTTTGCATTGAAAATACGCAGGGTATTTTGTCAGCCGTGAACAAAAAATATGAAGGGTTTTTGTCCAGCAATTCTAAATTTTAAACACAAAGGATAATGTTTGGAGGAGATTTTATCCATCTCTATGGAGGTCATGGAATTACTCTAAATAATTGGCTGTTCAGAAAGTCAATAGTAGCACCAGGTGTGTCGTCCGTCAATGCTTTCCTGTAGAGTACTCGGGGACAGTATTTTGGGATGCTGATGTTGTCCTAGGTCAACCAGCTGTTGTGCAGGGTTGCTTTAAATTTGAAAGAGTCTGAATAGCCATTGTAAAATATAGCGACTGTACTGAAAACCAAATTTGATGTTCTTGTTAGCTGTGTCTAGTCCAAGTATATTGTACCAAGATAAAAAAACCAATTTCGGGACTAAATCATATAAAACGGTAAAGTGTCATTTATACACACGGAAACCACTATAGCATATTATGCCTTATTCACTGTACGGCTACTCGTGCATCGCTACACATGATAACCCGATTAGGTCAACTGTGCAGGTCGCCTGCAAAAACGACTAAATTTACACAGTTACACAAAAATTCGTATAGTTTTTTATTCCTACATCAAATTGTCCGAAGTATTATAACTCTTCTCCAGTATGACGGATCCTTATTGCAATTTTTCTGCATTTTTGCCAAAGGTAATTAAAGCATGACTCCAATATACTTATTTTTTATTGATATATAGAATAAAAATACTACACAGGCTTAAAATTAGATTTGCATTGAGGCAGTTTCTGTAAAAAAAACTTATCGCAAATCGCAAATCAAATATGATATATATATTTATCATGATTTCAGAATGACTGATATTTACAAACTTCATAAAATATTTACCGCATTTTCTAACTTGCTGATAATTTGGTTTATTTGTAACCATATTGACACACGGATTATTATTTTTTTTAATTAAACTAATTTATTTAATTATATAAAAACATTAGTATCAATAATTTTATTCTTTCTTCTTTTGTTCTTTATCCAAACTTTTATTTCTTTCCATCCAATGTTTAGTTTAAGTTTAAACATATTTATTGTCAAACATATACAAAAGGATTGGGCACAAGTTATAACAAGTTACAGGGCCTTTTCCATACAATAATATTACCCATAATGATAATCCAATGTTTAAAAACAATCCTTCCTTATTTTCCTGCAACTGCAACGACAATAAAGAGAACAATGAACAAACCAATTGTGTATCTTTAAGTCACATGCATTTGATACAGACAATCAGTAAAAAAATTGAAAAATTCTGGCTAGGAACCTGATTATTGGGGCCTGTAAAATTAGATAATTAATTATATTTAAGTATAATTCCGATAATCATTATTATGGCATTTTTAATTGGTCAACGTTATCGTTATAGATCTGGAGTATAAATACAAGTTGCAATGAATAATGCATTAGAGGTAAACGACACTGATGAGTCTTGAATAGACGAAGCGCACGTCTGGCGTAATGAATTTGTCACCTTGGTAATTTTGATTACATCTTGTTGGAATATTTGAGCAAAGCCAAGTAACAGCGCGTCCGCGGGTGGCGGACGGTGAAGCAATATATAGTTTTGGGTTCAGTTGGCGTGAGAGAATTCAAGATAAATATGTTTTGACTTGTTTACGTTATTTATTTATATTGACACTCAATGACTAAGGCCATTGGTTGGACAGTCTGTGTCTATAGTTTTGACAAGAAACACCGTCATTTGTATCGTTGCAATATCTTCTAGACTTGTATATTATTTTTTGTTTATTCTGTACATATCGTCATGATATATATTTTTTTTCAAATAAAAGTCCAATATAACTAGAATTTTCATGCCTTCCGGCTATCTTCAGGTGAATGATTATGAATATCCAGAAATTCAATAGTAGCACCAGGTGTTTCGTCCGTCAATGCTTTCCTGTAGAGTACTCGGGGACAGTATTTTGGGATGCTGATGTTGTCCTAAGTCAACCAGCTGTTGTGCGGGATTGCTTAAAACGTTGAAAGAGTCTGAATAGGAATATTTGAATATTTGAGCAAAGCCAAGTAACAGCGCGTTCGCGGGTGGCGGACAGTGAAGCAATAGATAGAAGTTTAATAGGTTCTTCCATACGTTTTGGGGAAAAACCGGTTGATCTTTAACGAGTGATAGAAATTTTATGTCTTTTCGCGAGTGAAGCGCAGCCGAACGAGCTAAAAGACATTAAAAATTTCTATCACGAGTGAAAGTTCACACGGGCTTTCCCAAAAGCGCATGAAAGTACCTATTTCTTCCGTAAACCAACAACTTTCACATTGCTATATCCTATAGACTCTCCGTTGTTTTATACTCCATTGTTTTCGACATCCAATCAGAACGCCGGAAACAAGAACGTCATAGAAGAACGTTGTTATGCTTCCATAACAACGTTGTTGTTTCTGGCGTTTTGATTGGATGACGCAGCAAGTACAGATGTGTGCGCGTGAGCTCATCTGTACTGGGTCATCTGTACCAGAAATCGGCTATTTACGGAAGAATATATATTAACATCAATGAAAAGTCCATTGGTTGGTCAGTCTGTGTCTATAGTTTTGACAAGAAACACAGTCATTTGTATCTATAGTTTTGTATCAATTTGTGTCTATAGTTTTGACAAGAAACACCGTCATTTGTATCGTTTATTTATATTGACACTCTATGACTAAGGCCATTGCTTGTTCAGTCTGTGTCTATAGTTTTGACAAGAAACACGGATATTCATTCTCCTGAAGATTGCCTGAAGGCATGAAAATACTAGTGAATTAAAGAATGCAGAAATTCTAGTTATATTGGACTTTTATTTGAAAAATATATCGACTATATACACCACAACATATATATATATATACATATATACAAACGTCTAAGTATTGTGACAACCATATAATATATCTATCCAGCGGATTTCTGAAACATCAGAAATACAGGGTTAATATCAAATATTTATATATACGTCTACAAATTAAGCCCAACACTGTTTGAATTAGATTTTTAACAAGCAAAAATTTGACAGTGTTAAAAATCTAATTCAAACAGTGTTGGGCTTAATTTGTAGACGTATATATAAACACTGTTTGAATTAGATTTTTAACACTGTCAAATTTTTGCATACCCTCAGCGGGATTCGAACTCAAACCGTTGTGACACTGTGGCACCAATTCGCCTGCACTATGTCCAGCGGTCTAGACCCCTCGGCCAAATCCGCTATATAAAAATATAGCTTCATTAACCGGGGTGTTTACATTCAGGGATAAAAGTGCTTGAGATATTGTTATTTTTTGATACTTTACACTTAACTTGTACATTTATTTACAACTGTTATCCAATTTTGTTTGTTAATTAAAAGTAAAACTCGCTGTTTTATATTTTGTCTACTACCAACATTCTCTAAACTCAGATCCCAGAGGACGAACTGATATGGTCTTAAAAAGCCTCCCCTTGTGTTTATGAGACATTGCTTGGCGTTTATGTCATGATGACATGTTAGTGTTGGGCTAAAAGACCATTTTTGTATTCAGCAGGGCTGTGCAGCATATAGGCACTCAACCCTCCTGTTACACTTGTCATACAGTCACAGTAAGTAATTTATATACAAACGTCTAAGTATTGTGACAACCATATAATATATCTATCCAGTGGATTTCTGAAACATCAGAAATACAGGGTTAATATCAAATATTTATATATACGTCTACAAATTAAGCCCAACACTGTTTGAATTAGATTTTTAACACTGTCAAATTTTTGCATACCCTCAGCGGGATTCGAACTCACACCGTTGTGACACTGTGGCACCAATTTGCCTGCACTATGTCCAGCGGTCTAGACCCCTCGGCCAAATCCGCTATATAAAAATATAGCTTCATTAACCGGGGTGAATCGTAGACATAGACATATTACATGTGTACTAGCGTGTGACGATGGAATTTTCGTAACCAATACGTATTAATTTGACAGTAATCTAATTCAGCATTCATACGTCTACAAATTAAGCCCAAGACTGACAGTGTTAAAAATCTAATTCAAACAGTACAGATGAGCTCATTAATTAACAAACAAAATTGGATAACAGTTGTAAATAAATGTACAAGTTAAGTGTAAAGTATCAAAAAATAACAATATCTCAAGCACTTTTATCCCTGAATGTAAACAAGTTGTAATCGAAAAAATGACTAGACAAAATCTAAATAACTCACAATTTTCGGCATCTGATTCAATGGAAAATGTAACGAAATGTTAGAACTAAATAGTAGCTCTATGGTCGTACCTTCAAAATAGTTGAGCAGCAACGACCCTTAGACTTTCTTTCAAAACACCTATAGAAATTAATTTAACTGTGTTTATCAAGATAAACGTTAAACTCTGAATTTGCAAACATTACTCAGAAAAATATCACAGTCGCATCTACATGTAAATATTCCAACAAAATCACAATACAATTATCAATTTAGTTAAAAGTAATAATTTACTTTGACAATATAACAAAAATAAGCACTTTAAATGAGAAATATTAAAACAAGGGAGGTCACTATTAAAGTAATACATATGTATTAAATAACACTGTTACACAAGTAACTTTGTCATCCTATATAATATATACAAAAATGCTGAATTAGATATTACTGTCAAATTAATACGTATTGGTTACGAAAATTCCATCGTCACACGCTAGTACACATGTAAATATGTCTATGTCTACGATTCACCCCGGTTAATGAAGCTATATTTTTATATAGCGGATTTGGCCGAGGGGTCTAGACCGCTGGACATAGTGCAGGCAAATTGGTGCCACAGTGTCACAACGGTGTGAGTTCGAATCCCGCTGAGGGTATGCAAAAATTTGACAGTGTTAAAAATCTAATTCAAACAGTGTTGGGCTTAATTTGTAGACGTATATATAAATATTTGATATTAACCCTGTATTTCTGATGTTTCAGAAATCCACTGGATAGATATATTATATGGTTGTCACAATACTTAGACGTTTGTATATAAATTACTTACTGTGACTGTATGACAAGTGTAACAGGAGGGTTGAGTGCCTATATGCTGCACAGCCCTGCTGAATACAAAAATGGTCTTTTAGCCCAACACTAACATGTCATCATGACATAAACGCCAAGCAATGTCTCATAAACACAAGGGGAGGCTTTTTAAGACCATATCAGTTCGTCCTCTGGGATCTGAGTTTAGAGAATGTTGGTAGTAGACAAAATATAAAACAGCGAGTTTTACTTTTAATTAACAAACAAAATTGGATAACAGTTGTAAATAAATGTACAAGTTAAGTGTAAAGTATCAAAAAATAACAATATCTCAAGCACTTTTATCCCTGAATGTAAACAAGTTGTAATCGAAAAAATGACTAGACAAAATCTAAATAACTCACAATTTTCGGCATCTGATTCAATGGAAAATGTAACGAAATGTTAGAACTAAATAGTAGCTCTATGGTCGTACCTTCAAAATAGTTGAGCAGCAACGACCCTTAGACTTTCTTTCAAAACACCTATAGAAATTAATTTAACTGTGTTTATCAAGATAAACGTTAAACTCTGAATTTGCAAACATTACTCAGAAAAATATCACAGTCACATCTACATGTAAATATTCCAACAAAATCACAATACAATTATCAATTTAGTTTAAAGTAATAATTTACTTTGACAATATAACAAAAATAAGCACTTTAAATGAGAAATATTAAAACAAGGGAGATCACTATTAAAGTAATTCATATGTATCAAATAACACTGTTACATTCCTTCCCCCTCAGAACAATTTATATTTATAAATTTGTTCTTAAAATAAACAAATTAAACGATATATATACATGTACAACTTAACAAATGCGCACGCCCCCCAAAATTAGTCTTTTTGGAATCCAAAGTCATTTCACCATCTTTTGACCACAGTAGCTACATTAGTGTCAAAGTCAATGTCCACATAGTGGCCTCTACACACCAAAAGTTGTGTTGATTCGGGTATTCTTATGTTAGCTAAATTATCTTGAGCATACTGCTGTCTTTGCTTCTGCGCTTCCTCTCGAGCACTTACATTTATCTTGCAAAATTTGCGAAAGAGTACTGGTCCTGGATTGAGGTAATGCATATTATGAACTTCCTCTTTAATAACAACAAGTGCAGAAAATTCTTCTTGAGGTAGTTTGTGTATCTTAATGTGCTTCTTTACAATCCATTTATCTTTAGCTTTATATGAGCATCCTTGTACCAGGCACAGATGTATATTTACTTTTTTAACATGATACATTCTCCAATGTTTTCTATATTTATCGTGGTTCTTAAGGAAAGAGCTTGTACAGCCCTCCACCTCACAGAACATACCATGTGATGGAAAATATTCCCTCTTGTCCTCCTCCTCACCGAGGTCAGGAACAACAAAGGGAGCAACACTTATGTCACCACAAGCCATATCTGTAATGATATAAACAAAGTAAATATAACAAAAAAATTTTTTTTATAGATTTTTATGTTTTTCTATGTGGTAAAACAGGACCAGGATAAATAAACTTAGAGTTATCTGCTGTTTGTGTGTTACAATGTTTCAGTTCTTCTTTGGCGACCGAATTTACAAGTTTATAGAATTTAAGTAAATGCTTTAAACATTTGAATTTATAAATGAATTTCTGTCCACATTTGGAGCATCGAGTAATCTTGATTTTAGCTACATGGATTTCTTTCCAGTGTTTTATGTATTTTCGATAACTGCTGAATATGTTTGTTTGACATCCCTGAACGTCGCATGACATTCCACTTTCAGGCCATGGTAATCTCAAATCATCATCTAACTTATTTAGCTCCGTATCATCAACGTCTATCTGAATATCAAAGTCTGCCATTTTGAACTGAAATGGATAAATTTGACATACAAGTATGCTACATGGGTATAACCGGGTTCACACTAGATCATACTAAATTTACGTAAACATACTTTAGCTCATGTGTGTCATTTAACACAAACTCCTACTTTTGTTTCGGAAGTTCATATGACGTTATTAGCACACAAGAAACAAAACAGAAAAATGAATAAATTCCCTACTTATTTTATCTTCGGAAAATTTAACAATGTCTGCTGTAACTTCATCTAGATACTGCGCACATATACACAAATGAAATTATATCTCTCTCAAAGTATGAGAAAACGCAAATCAAGAATGAGAAACTAAAGTTAACTAAATTCATCCCTCACTAACTTCGTTTATTTCGGAAATAAATATATTTATCCCTACTTCAAGAAGTCTAAAAATGGCAAAACATTTATTGAACAAAACACCCTGATGAGAGTGTTACCATTTGCCTTAAAAAATCTGGCCTATTGTATAATCAACTACCAAACATACGGACGTTTATTTCTACTTCTATACTTTCAAACCAATGACTAAGGATTATATAGGGCGACACATTGTATCAAAACTAATTCTGTCAACATTTTCTTTAAATACTGAGTCAATCATTATGAATATAAAATATTTACAAATTATTTACAGACAAAATGCAATCCTGAACTCATTTATTTTTCTACAATGAAGGGGAGTATTTAAGAGGTTTCTTAACCTGACGACCACATCGAGTTCTCTTAGGTGTTACAGGTTCAAAATTTGGTGTTTTAGGTGAACTGACAGATGAGGGTAACTGAAAACTATCTTGATTATCTACTGATAGGTTTTGGAAATCATCGAACATGACGTTTGTTTCACTGTCATTGTCGGGTGCAAGTTCCTCTGGATCATTGTTAGAAATAGTATTAAAATTCGTAACTTCGTTTTGCCAACCATCTGGTATATTTTGTCCAGTGTATGGTTTTAAATGATCCACATGAACTATCAAAAATTGACTGTTTGGCAAACGTTTGATTTTGTACAAAACATCACTGACTTTTGCTTCAACAAAAAATGGACCTGTCCATCCTAATGCTAATTTTAAACCTGCTTTAGGAGGATACCATTGCCAGACCCTCGATAAAACATCGAGGTTTTGCACCTCGATCATAGTTTTTCTTCTGACGAGTGGCAGCTTTTGAAAGATTTTCATAGGCAAAATCATATGTGAGTGTTAATGAGAACTTAACCCATTCCACATATTCAACGGGGCAAAAGTTGACAATATTCCTTGTTGTGAACCCACAAATAATATCCATTGGACAAATCATGTCCCTTCCAAATAACATTTTATAAGGACTGAAACCTGTACTATCCTGTATAGTTGCACGATAGGCCATCAAAATGAAAGGAAGATGATCATCCCAATTATTCCTGTTTTGATTAACAAAAATTGACAACAACAACATCTGAATTAGAGTTCTATTCATTCTCTCAACAAGACCATCCGACTGGGGCCTATAAGGACAAGTACGAGTTTTTTCTACCCCTAACAAAGAACAAATATTGCCAAACAATTCCGATTCAAACTCACGCCCTTGGTCAGAATGAAGTTGATTTGGTACACCAAAGCGACAAAACACTTCAGTAACAAGCTTATCAGCAACCGTCATAGCTGTATGATTTTGCACAGCAAAAGCCTCAGTCCATTTAGAGAAATAATCTGTTATGACTATCAGGTATTCGTTACCATTCTCGCTGATAGGACATGGACCAACAATGTCAACAGCAACTCTGTCAAAAGGACAACCAGTAGCAGACTGCTGAAGAGGAAATCTTCCACGACCAGGACCAGCTTTAGCTTGGGCACATTCATTGCAAGATTTACATCAATTACGAACATCTGCAGACATTCCAGGCCAGAAGAAACGACGTTTTACGGACTCCAAAGTTTTATCCCGACCTAAATGACCTGCAATTCGTGAATTGTGTAATTGTTTAAAGATTTCACCTCGAACTTCGTGAGGAGCTACCAATAGTTCTTTGACATCTGAATTGGGACATAAATACATATAGTACAAAATTCCATTCTTAACCAACAAACGTTCCCAATTATTCCATAAAACTCTAACAGTATAAGAACAGCCCTGTATACATTGTTTTGAAGGTTTTCCTGCATTCAAAGATTTCAGTTCCAAAATTTTCTTAATATCCGGATCTTCATCTTGCCATGAAGCTATCTGCTTATTCGACCAAACTAACAACCAATTTGGAATAAATGTATTCTCTTTTGTGGGATGCTGATTGTCACCCAGCTCAGGTGGTTGAACCTGAATAGGTGCTAAAACATGATGTGCTGTCTTAGATTTACAGCTTTCATCACTGTTAGCCGAAACTAATTTGACATTAGTACAATCAGGACAATCCTCTCTTATACATTTCTTATGCGGACGCCTAGACAAACTATCAGCATTGACATGAAGACTACCCTTTCTATGTTCAAGAACCAAATCAAAAGTGTCCAAAACACTGATCCATCTAGCTACAATTCCTTCTGGATTCTTAAAATTCTTTAACCAAATAAGAGACGCGTGGTCAGTTCGTACTCTAAAGTGTTGACCCCAAAGATAATGCCTGAATTGTTTCACAAAAGTAACAACAGCTAACAATTCCTTGTAAGTTGTGCAATATCTTCTTGGAGAATCATTGAGGGTCTTACTACTATAAGCAATTACTTTTTCGTGACCATCTTGTACTTGGGATAATACAGCCCCTATACCATTTCCGGAAGCATCAGTATCCAAAATGTATTCACCTTTTTCCATAGGATATGACAAAACTGGAGAAGAAACTAACAATTCTTTTAGCATATCAAAACCTTTTTGACAATCATCAGACCATTCAAACTTGCGTGCTTTTTTAGTCAAACCAGTCAAAGGTGAAGCAATTTCTGAAAAATTTGGAATGAATTTTCTGTAATACCCTGCAAGTCCTAGAAAACTTTTTAATTCTGCGACAGAGGAAGGCACGGGCCAATTTCTCACAGTTTCAAATTTACTAGGATCACAACTTATACCTTTGTTTGAAACAATATGACCTAAAAATAGAATTTCTGTTTGAAACATGCTACATTTACTGGGTTTTAACTTCAAGTTATGTAACCTAAACCTATCAAAAACCAATTTTAGATTTTCTAAAGTCTTTTCAAACGTATCGCCAAAAATAATGATATCATCAAGGTAATAGAGACAGTATTCCCATTGATATCCTTTCAAAACTAATTCCATCAAACGTTCAAAGGTTGCGGGAGCATTGCAGAGTCCGAATGGTAACACTTTGAACTGATAAAGGCCTTTGTGAGACGAAAACGAGGTTTTCTCTTTACTCTCAGGAGACATTTCGCATTGCCAGTACCCGGAAGTAAGGTCTATGGTGCAAAACCACTTATTTCCACCCAAAGCATCTAGAGAGGAATCTATCCGGGGTAAAGGATATGCATCTTTCTTCGTAACTGAATTTAACTGACGATAATCAATGCAAAAACGAACAGAGTTGTCTTTCTTTTTAACCAATAAGATTGGACTTGACCATGCACTTGTACTAGGTTCTATTACATCATTTTGTAACATTTTCTCTATTTCAGATTCTATAATTTGTCTTTGGGATAAAGGAACCCTTCTTGGTGGAACACGAATGGGCTTAGCATTCCCTGTATCAATGCTATGCTTTACAATGTCGGTACGACCTAATTTGCCATCAGGAGATGTAAAAATGTCCTGATAATCAAATATTAACTTCTGTAATTGCAACTTTTGTTCACAACTTAATTCTGGTGAAGCGTTGTCTACAAGACATTTCAAATGATCTGGTAAAATTATTTCAGTTTCAGTTTCTTCAAATTTACTTTCCAATTCTAAGGGTTTAACTTCAGATACTGGGTCTAATTTGCCTAACAAAGATTCTTCTGTCAAATAAATGCTTTGATTTGTAAGATTGATAGCGTTGATCAAAATTTGATTGTCGGACTTATGACACAAAGTCCTAGCTAACATTAAACCTTTCCTATTTAAATCTGTTCTAGGTTCAAACACAGATTCTGAATTGAGATTTGGTCCAAAAATTTGTCCTTTCACTGTAACTTCAGCCTGAGGTGCGATTTTTATTTTTTCAACTAGCTTGACATGAGCACATGCTAGGAATCCTAATTTATAAAGTCTAACTTTTTGTCCTTTTAAAAACATTTGATGTTTAGAAACTTGAATGTTGGTTTCATATTTATCTAGGAAGTCCATTCCTAATATTCCATCTGTTTCATAAGTATCAGCCACAATGAAATCATGAATAAAAACTTTATTTGATATAGAAAATTTAAGTTTAACTTGTCCATAATCTTCCACATCTGTACCATTTACAGACTTCAAAGTCGTCGAGACTTCGCTAAAAGAATTAGTGGACAATCCTAGCTTATCAAATGAACATTTAGAAATCAAGGAAACAGGTGACCCCATATCAACTAAAAAATTAAAAGTTGAATTTTGAATTTTAGTTTTTGCAAACAAGCAACCTGCTTGTTTAACAGAGTTAATCACGACAACTGGCCTTTCATTTTCTATTAAATTTGAGACTGAGTCTTTGGCCTCAGAATCAGTCCTTTTTAGTTTTTTGTATTACTAGATTCTTTCTTATCATTTTGAGGTTCTACTTTCTTTTCAGATCTACAAAATTTAGCAATGTGACCTTTCTTCTTGCAATTCCAACATTCCACAGGTTTTCGTTTTTGGTCATCTTTTTTATTCTTATTTACTGTGACTATTTCATCTAACTTTTCATTCATTTTATCTACACATTCACAGAAAGATTTGAACATTTCCTTTAACGCTTCATTTGAATTTTCTTCATTAACTTTATTTTGTTTTTCAGCTTTCCCTACTTTACTTTCATTGTTTATTGCTCTGATAGTAAAAGTTTCATCTTTTGGTTTTCTCGGAATATTTTGAGCACTTGTAAACGCTTCGTACTCAACGGCAGAAGCTATGGCTTCTTCTAAAGTCTCGGGATGCGAAAATTGAACATGTTTTTTCCATATCAGTATGACATAGACCTGTGATAAACTGATTAATTACAAGTTGTTCTAGCACGGAATTATACTCGCTATCGGGATAAGCAAGTCGTACAAGACGTCTTAGTGCGTAGCCAAAATCAGAAATATTTTCTCCCGATTTTCTTTTCCGAGCTGAAAATTCACATCGTGAAGCAGTAACTCTTTCTTTTGGATTGAACCTTTGGGCAAGAACTGATTTTAACAATGCATAATTGTGAACGACCGACAATTTCAAATCACCTAAAATCTTTTGTGCAGTTCCACGTAAGCTCGTGCTTAATTGTTGTGCTTTTTCGAAATCGGTCCAGTTATTCCAAGTTGCGACTTGTTCGAATTGAACAATGTAATCTTTCCAGTCAACCGATTTGCCATCGAATTTTTCTGGTTCTTTTTCTCGTCGATTGATAATGTGAGCACGAGAAAAACGTGGCGTTATCGTTGGTGGCAAGTCAGAATACATATCTCTCATGTCGACTTCTCGCTCACAATTGTACTCATTATTTGAGCGATCATACTCGCTATACGACTGTCGCGTTACGTTTCGCTGATATCCGCTATACGGTGTACTGTAATATGGTGCTTCTGGTATATGACGTCGCGAATCAGTACGGTAGCCACCATGTTCGCGTGAATATAGGTTGTCTGACCTTTCGCGACTAAACGAAGGTGTTTCTGGTACTACGTAACTAGAATCGTATCTTTCTCTCGGCGGAGGCGGCCTCAATGGTGGAGTTTCAGTTTCACTAAAATTAACTCGACGATGTACTCGTCGACTTTCAGTGTTTTCCAAAGACTGGTCATTTTCATATTGTTCCCAATCATCAGAGCGACTAGCCATTGCTAAATATTTGATTTTGTTTATTTTAATTTGTTCAAGTTCCTATTTACTAAGAGCCTAATTAAACAAGTTATTAAATGAAGGTTAATTGATTTTATCTGTTATTTAGTTCTATTTTATATTGGACAATAAAATTTTGATTATGTGTGTATCACTGTCAAATTAATCTAAATACTACCAACACTCCACTAATTTTATCTCAGATCCCCACACTGGCCACCATAAAATGTAACAGGAGGGTTGAGTGCCTATATGCTGCACAGCCCTGCTGAATACAAAAATGGTCTTTTAGCCCAACACTAACATGTCATCATGACATAAACGCCAAGCAATGTCTCATAAACACAAGGGGAGGCTTTTTAAGACCATATCAGTTCGTCCTCTGGGATCTGAGTTTAGAGAATGTTGGTAGTAGACAAAATATAAAACAGCGAGTTTTACTTTTAATTAACAAACAAAATTGGATAACAGTTGTAAATAAATGTACAAGTTAAGTGTAAAGTATCAAAAAATAACAATATCTCAAGCACTTTTATCCCTGAATGTAAACAAGTTGTAATCGAAAAAATGACTAGACAAAATCTAAATAACTCACAATTTTCGGCATCTGATTCAATGGAAAATGTAACGAAATGTTAGAACTAAATAGTAGCTCTATGGTCGTACCTTCAAAATAGTTGAGCAGCAACGACCCTTAGACTTTCTTTCAAAACACCTATAGAAATTAATTTAACTGTGTTTATCAAGATAAACGTTAAACTCTGAATTTGCAAACATTACTCAGAAAAATATCACAGTCACATCTACATGTAAATATTCCAACAAAATCACAATACAATTATCAATTTAGTTAAAAGTAATAATTTACTTTGACAATATAACAAAAATAAGCACTTTAAATGAGAAATATTAAAACAAGGGAGGTCACTATTAAAGTAATACATATGTATTAAATAACACTGTTACACAAGTAACTTTGTCATCCTATATAATATATACAAAAATGCTGAATTAGATATTACTGTCAAATTAATACGTATTGGTTACGAAAATTCCATCGTCACACGCTAGTACACATGTAATATGTCTATGTCTACGATTCACCCCGGTTAATGAAGCTATATTTTTATATAGCGGATTTGGCCGAGGGGTCTAGACCGCTGGACATAGTGCAGGCAAATTGGTGCCACAGTGTCACAACGGTGTGAGTTCGAATCCCGCTGAGGGTATGCAAAAATTTGACAGTGTTAAAAATCTAATTCAAACAGTGTTGGGCTTAATTTGTAGACGTATATATAAATATTTGATATTAACCCTGTATTTCTGATGTTTCAGAAATCCACTGGATAGATATATTATATGGTTGTCACAATACTTAGACGTTTGTATATAAATTACTTACTGTGACTGTATGACAAGTAACTTTGTCATCCTATATAATATATACAAAAATGCTGAATTAGATTACTGTCAAATTAATACGTATTGGTTACGAAAATTCCATCGTCACACGCTAGTACACATGTAATATGTCTATGTCTACGATTCACCCCGGTTAATGAAGCTATATTTTTATATAGCGGATTTGGCCGAGGGGTCTAGACCGCTGGACATAGTGCAGGCGAATTGGTGCCACAGTGTCACAACGGTGTGAGTTCGAATCCCGCTGAGGGTATGCAAAAATTTGACAGTGTTAAAAATCTAATTCAAACAGTGTTGGGCTTAATTTGTAGACGTATATATAAATATTTGATATTAACCCTGTATTTCTGATGTTTCAGAAATCCACTGGATAGATATATTATATGGATGTCACAATACTTAGACGTTTGTATATAAATTACTTACTGTGACTGTATGACAAGTAACTTTGTCATCCTATATAATATATACAAAAATGCTGAATTAGATTACTGTCAAATTAATACGTATTGGTTACGAAAATTCCATCGTCACACGCTAGTACACATGTAATATGTCTATGTCTACGATTCACCCCGGTTAATGAAGCTATATTTTTATATAGCGGGTTTGGCCGAGGGGTCTAGACCGCTGGACATAGTGCAGGCGAATTGGTGCCACAGTGTCACAACGGTGTGAGTTCGAATCCCGCTGAGGGTATGCAAAAATTTGACAGTGTTAAAAATCTAATTCAAACAGTGTTGGGCTTAATTTGTAGACGTATATATAAATATTTGATATTAACCCTGTATTTCTGATGTTTCAGAAATCCACTGGCTAGATATATTATATGGTTGTCACAATACTTAGACGTTTGTATATAAATTACTTACTGTGACTGTATGACAAGTAACTTTGTCATCCTATATAATATATACAAAAATGCTGAATTAGATTACTGTCAAATTAATACGTATTGGTTACGAAAATTCCATCGTCACACGCTAGTACACATGTAATATGTCTATGTCTACGATTCACCCCGGTTAATGAAGCTATATTTTTATATAGCGGATTTGGCCGAGGGGTCTAGACCGCTGGACATAGTGCAGGCGAATTGGTGCCACAGTGTCACAACGGTGTGAGTTCGAATCCCGCTGAGGGTATGCAAAAATTTGACAGTGTTAAAAATCTAATTCAAACAGTGTTGGGCTTAATTAGTAGACGTATATATAAATATTTGATATTAACCCTGTATTTCTGATGTTTCAGAAATCCACTGGATAGATATATTATATGGTTGTCACAATACTTAGACGTTTGTATATATATATATATATATACGTCTACAAATTAAGCCCAACACTGTTAGAATTAGATTTTTAACACTGTCAAACAAATTATTGCTTTACCTAAGCGGGATTCGAACTCACACCGTTGTGAGACTGTGGTGGTGGTGGTGTTCTTGTTCGGACAAAATTTGTTTTTGCTCCGAAGTAGATACAAACATGAAATGAAATGCTGAAAAAAATTTCAGTAGAAATGGTTTTTCATCAAACTAAAAATAATATATTTGTTGTAATCTTATGAAAAAAGGTTTTTTCTAAATAAATGCGTTTACACGATTTAATTTAAATACTTTCTTAAATTTTAACGAGATTTCTAAATGTCAAAGGGTTAAAAAGAAAAGTTACCTCCTTACATAGCGTACGTGTTTCGTGTAATTCCTACCCCCCAAACCCGGGCCTGGTCGCGTAAAACAAATTCAAAAGGCGTTATTTCTCCTCACGCAGTTTTTATAATATAAATCATTTTCCGGGGCATGTACAAGTATACACTGACTTCCCGCTCAAATAGTGCTGTACAGAATCATTATAGGGCTATTTCGTCATGTAATTATAATAGGGTATACAAGCAACAACAGGCTTTCACATTTTGGTACAAGTGTGTGTGGTTCTGTTTTCTGTTTTAAATAGTGGGTAATTAAGTGATTCGGTTCTTGTTGGTCGGGCTTGTGACTTTTCTCTTGTTCAATTCCTTAGGTTTTCGCCTTGAAATGCAATTATGTTCTACCGTTACAAAGGTTTTAGCACCATTCGTAAAAATCATGATGCCATATTTTTCAGAAAACACAATTTAAACAATTTAAATAATTGTTGCTCTAAATTCACAAATGTTCATGAATGCGCAATAACTTAACTCATTTATTACGAATTCCAGATAAGATGGGTCGAGTATGTATACTGGAGCTGTCCAGAAATAAAAGATACATGAACATGCAACAAACGTATTTTACAAGACTGGACAAATGGGCAATAGATTCGGATCTTGACTTTTGGCTCGTGTTGGTCGGTGGGGCTACTCACGCGAAAATGCAAAATATTTCTTGACTTTTCGTATAAATATCTTGCTTTTTCGTGCAAATATTTCGATTATTTCTTTTTTTTTTTTATACTTCTCTGGTTTGCGACAATTTCACTTTTTTCTACTTTATAGTTCGTCTTTCCGCTTTAAAAATATTACCTTGTAAAAATGCTAGAAGAAAGATAGGGCTTATTGTTCAAGAAAAATACGAAGGTCTTCCCTAAATTCCTTTCAGGAAAAAAATTAACTGAAAGTGAATGTCTTTTTACAGGGACTGTAGTCCTGAATCAGCAATAAAGTCGCATCATCGGTTGCTTTACATTTAGCAACCATTAGTTTTGTTTTCTCCATCTGTTATAGTTCCAGAGATTTAAGGCGATAACTCTGCAATAAAATGTGTTTCGGTTTCGCAGTGCGGACTTCGACAAGTTCAGAAGTACCCAATTAATACTTATGGATCTGGATCTGGATAAGTACGTTGCCGGACCAATTCTGGTATCAATGGCAACGGGAAGAGAGAGCAGTCGGGTTTAGTAACACGAGGGGAGAGCTGCCTAAAAGCTCTCAACTGATGATGCACAGACTATAGAATTTGGTAACTTATTCCAGTCAGAAGTTGTACGGACGAAAAAAGAGTTTTTGTACTGTTCTGTCTTGCCTATTATAACTTTATAGCACTTAGTATTGTTAAGTTCAAATTTGTTGACGATATTGTCTGATTTATAGTCACTATATTGTTTAGCTTTGATGTTACGTTTCTGTCTTTCTAGAGTTAGCACAGATTCAGGTGGAATAGCTGGTACCAACCCCTCAGTCACCTTGTGGAAGAATGTTAGTCTACTCAGGCGTCTGCGGTCCTGGAGGCTCGGTTACTCGAGATCTTTCATCAGTCTTGTGATGCTGCCTTCCTCTCTGCTGCTGTAGTCACCATTGATGAAGCGCACCGCTTGAAGTTGGACACGTTCTATGCAGTTGATATCCTTGACATAGTAGGGGTCCCATACTATTGATGTGTACTCTAAGAGTGATCGAACTAACGAGATGTAAGCTTGTTTCCGGCAGTCCTTTGGACAGTGTCTTAAGTTACGGCGGAGGAAACCAAGAGCGGGGTTGGCTTTTTTCATGTTTTAGTGATATGGGCATCCCACTTGAGATCTGAAGATATGATTGTACCAAGGTATGGGTTTTGCTGAACTTGTTGAAGTATGTGGTTATCCAGTTCGTAGAAGTGTGATGATTTGTTGTTGATACTAAGCAGGTAACACTTTTTGGTGTTAAACCTCATGCCCCACTTTAGTGCCCATTGTTCAAGTGATTGCAAGTCTTTTTGAAGACTGAGATGGTCTTGTTTGGTTTGGATTTTTCTATAGAGCAAGCAATTATCTGCAAAGAGCCTAACATGTGACTTGACTGTATTAATGTGGCAAAGAAACATAAGGGGACCTAGGACAGTCCCTTGCGGAACTTCTGAGGCGACTTTGACAGAGTCTGAATGTTCACCATCAACTAGGACTCTCATTTTTCGTTGACATAAAAACATCACTAGCCACTTGAGTGTTGGGCCGTCTATTCCAAAGGATTCCAGTTTTGAAAGAAGTTTCTTGTTAGAGACTGTACCAAAAGTAGGGATTTCAGGAGAAAAATATCATCATATTTCATCTTAGCAAAAATCATAGCATTTAAAAGACCAAAGAGAAGATGACAAAAACACACTGCAAATCGGTCTACAAATAAAAAGTTATGCAAGTTTAAAGATGACAATTTTGCGATTTGTTTGTATTATATACATGTATCCAGTATCAAAATGAGCTGAAAACCAACTTGAAGGGTATATAGGCCTGATATGTTTGTAAATAATCAAGTTTTTTGTAAATATTTTTTGACTTTGTATTGGGTACTGCAAAAACATACGCCTTTAATGACTTGAATCTTCTCGTCTAAAACTGTTCTTGTCCAAAATCCTCACAAGAACGTTTTATGACAGTGACACCACATATTTTGTTTAAAAAATGTTATATAAGAAATATTTTAAAATACATTTTTGAGGAAATTATTTATTTGATCTACAAAATATTTTAATCCATAAAAATATAAACGGCTTCAAGTATTTAACAAGAATTTAATAGACTTGTACTACAATGCCACATTCAATATGGATGCTGCAATAAGACTAACAACTGCTATTTACTGAGCCAAAAACAGCTTTGTTTAAGTTTGAGTTAAATTTTTAAGGAAATGCTTTGCTTTACACCAATAATATATTTATTTTCAATACATATGTCCAAGTCTCAGTAAAGTAGTTATACCTAAAAAAATTTACAACAATGCCACATTCAAAATGGCTGCCACAATATGGCCGACAACAGCAATTTACTACCAATAAAACAGCAGTTTTCTCCAAGTTTGAATCAAATTTCTGAGCAAATGCTTTCCTTCACAACAATGAAATTTTTTTTTTGTAATAAATATGGTCTAGTCTAAATAAGGTAGGCATACTAAAAGTTAATTTACCAGAACACAGTAGTAAATAGCTGCCACAATATGGCCGACAACTGCAATTTATGTATGTCTAGATAGCAACAATATTGCAAATTGCAGCACTGAGGTGCATTTATGAGAAATTTAAAATTGTAACCTTTTACATGGACAAATAGTGAACTTTCCAATCATGTGCGTTTCATCAGTAAATACTAACTTCAAATTTTTTCTGTACAATTTATAGCATTTTTTGTTTACTTTAGGTTTTTTTGGTAAAACGAACGGCATAGTTTCCTTTTATAAACTTAAGCTGAAACATATATCTTTTTTAAACTAGAAAAAATGTTGGTTTTCTTCATTTAAAATTAAATCTGGAGAACTGTTGGTCTCACTGTTGCACACATAGGTAAAACGTGTAATGTTGTCAAAAACGAGTGCCATGATTTGCAACATTGTACGTAAAATGAACTGGATGCTCAGATCAACATGCCGGTTTTCAGTTGAATAATAACATATTTAAAAATTAAAAATATTATTATAAATGCCTGCAAAAAACTTGATCAGAAGACATATGTGTTGCTTTAATGAATAACATTTATTTAAATAAAAGTGAACAGAAAAATGAGGCCCCACTATCTTCATTTGACTGTTCGAAGGATATGACACAGTCACATGGAATCCCTATCAAAAGCTTTCGAAAAGTCTAGGATTATTACATCAGTTTGTTTTCCTTGGTCAAAGTATTGAAATGGGTCATTCGTCGTGATAAGTAGCTGAGTTTCACATGGAAAAACCAGATCGGAAGCCGTGTTGAAGTGATGTCAGAATACAGTTTTTCTCAAGATGTTTCAGTAGTTGTTTACAGATAATATGTTCTAATAGTTGAATGGGATTTTATACCACATTCAACCATTTTTCAGCTATATCGGAGAGTCCACTTTTTAATGGGGAAGGAAGCCTTAGTACTCGAGAAAATCCCCGATCCTTAAAATTTAATGTTGTTTTGTTTATTACATTTTACAAAAAAAATATCTTTCTTACAAATATAAAAAAAGTCAGTGCCTTTCATTACCATCCACACATAATTGATCTCAGGGCTTTGACTGTATTACACTTTTTTTACTTGCCTGTGAAAAAAAACATTTCTAAGATAAAAATATGTTATTTGTATGGTAAGTTGGTTAATAAAAGTAAAAAATTAGTGTTTTCATAATGGCCCCGTTATCTATCTTTGGTCTCTAATAATGGCCTCTGAAAGCTGTAATTGCCATCGGCGTTGCCACCGGTCATTGGAATCATCCTCTGCTTTGATATATAACGGGCCATTATAAAAACATCCATTAACTAATACAGTTAAAGAGTCATATAATAAAATATATTTGGCACCTGCTTCGTTTATATACGATGATTGGAAAACTGAAACATCCAGTAAAGTTTGTATCTTGAATTGAATTGAAATTACATTTTGTTTTTTTTTTCTTAAAAGATGATTTTTATAAATAGTCTTCTTTCCGTGATCATTTATCTTTTAATCCTTAATCTTATGACATGTATCAATATTATCAATTTAATGTCCACAACAGTTAACCTTATTATAGAAGTCGTTTCATTTTATCAATTTATCTTTTGTAACTATCGTTAAGAGATCGTTCGACCATTGACAAGCAGATTTTAAGATTCTCCCATCTACAACACATGATCCGATATGTAAGTCATGCTTAATATGCAATTAACTACAACACATGACCCGATATTTAAGTCATGCTTATGAAAAACTCATTTCCGGTATAACAGCTTACCCAAGTTACAGCTACACAGTGACACTGATTATATAGTATCTTTATTCTCATAACTTTTGAACTTGTGGACAAGTACTCTTTGAGGGTGCCCATCATTTGCCCTGTGCAATATCATGATAATTTACTTACTGATCGTTAAGTTTTGCTCATAAAAAAGTACATTTTACGCCTATCATTTTGATATTCATTGATATAATTTGATTAGAAAAATGTAATTTTGTCTCCCACAAGTTTTGGGAGACAAATTGTTTTTGTCCAGTTTCTTTTTTGTTGTTGTTGTTGTTGTTTCTTTTGTTTTTTCTTTCCGTTCAATCTTGTCCGCACAGTTTCTCTGATATGCAATGTCCAATCAATATAAAACTTTGGGAACATGTTAAGGGTGATAGCTGAAGTTTTGCAATCCACTTTTGGTTTTTAAAATGGCTGCCGTTTCCATGGAAACGGGGTCATTATATAGGACATTGCATTATCTTGCTAAAAATGTGTATTTTTGGGTGTTCAACATGCTAAAGATAATAGTGGCAATGGGGATTCGTTTGGGAGACATCTTGTGTTGACATCCTAACACAGTCATTACAAGTCTTATTTATGTTACTTCTACCCTGGTAACAGGTGCCCCCGATGTAAAGGTGTAGTTTCTAAATATATATATATATATTAAATACATCCTAACTAATTTACGACCATGTGTTGAATAATGTAAAGGTGAAAATAATGTAAAAACTTATAAAGATCATTTAAAAATATTCATATTTAAATGCGATTTCACAAAGTTTATAAGACTGCCCCATTTATGTCTGTTGTGAATATTTTAATAATTTAAAATCTAAATTAAGTATAAGACGCTTGTCCTCAAATACACTCTCATAATATAAAATGCAAATAAAAATAGGAAAAGTCTGAACAGGCCGAATTGTAAAGCAAGTGGTTTTAGAAGATGATTTCTAAAAATGGACTGTATTTTGTGCAATTCTCTGAATAAAATGTTAAAATGTTTTTAAAATAACTGAAACTATTCCATACAAAAATTGCACAGTTTCAATTTTGTTTAGTTTCATGAATCTGGATTATAAACTGAAGTAGGAATAAATCACACAAAATAGGCACAGTCTTCTGTACAGTTTAATCGAAAATAACTTAGTTTTCTATCGTGGGAAAAGGGGCAACAAAACTTAATAATAGCAAGTGCACAACTTTATGTTTGTAATCTTTTTGTGAGATTTTAGAGATATATGTGTGGAAAACTGTCAGGGAGTTAATGGCGCTGGCCGCCCGACTTTAAAGCTTAAAAAATTAAATCACAAAAGGATCACTTATCATAATCCTATTTTCAAAAAGGATAATTATAAGAGACTTGTGGCACGAGAGAGTCACGTTTGTTCGTAATATATGATTATGAGCATTATCCACACCGATATTAAAGTGATCGATCGAGTAAATTTTTAACGTAAAAATTGGTACTTGTTTGATCTTTTTAATCGTGTTTTAGTATTTTTCACCAAAATGATACAAGTTGGTTTATTGGTGTGATCATCGAAATTATAGTAAAGTCATTGTACTCGAATTCACACTAAATAACTAAGCTTATAGGCTATACCAGTTAGAACCATAACCTGTTAAACTATAATTTAATTCAGTATATTATTCAAATCCTGTTTCAACTGCTTTGAACATCATGCCCATGAAAAAATGATATCTTATTAAAAAAAGGGCCTTTCGATTTTCGTCCAATAATAAGTTAAATTTAAATTCTAATATGACGTCCTGCTTTAGCTATGTAAACAAAATCGTGTCAAAATTCCAATAAGTTTAGTTCGCACATGCGAAGCTGCGTGTTTTGTGTAAATGTAAAAACTGACTTACAAATGCCGTTTGTTATGTGTTATCCATAATTATCGTTATTGTTAATAATTTAGTTACTTTTAGTCTGAATTCTGAGATTTATATGATTTAAACTACTCCCGATATATTATTTTTTTAACAATTCTACATTAGAACTAATTTGTCGTCACAATTAGAATTCCGACGTCATATTACGCCGAACTGAAAAAATGCAATTTCGTTAAGATTTCTCAATATTTTTTGTTTAAAAGGTACGTATATTCAATAAAATGACGAGAATATATGTTTATGTCAATTTTCTTTGCTTTAACTTACTGTTTTGGGATATATCTTATTAGTTTAAAAAAAAACAATATTACCACTGAAAGCGTCCTCTTAGAGCCGCTTCGAAATTTTAAAACATTTGTTAGACATATAAGAATCGAAATAGATTATTGCGAGCAGGCTTTATGCGAATTAGAACACGGTGAGACCTTGTTCTAATTCGCATAAAGCCCGCTCGCAATAATCTATTTCTTTACCAACGAAATAATTAAACTGTTTAATTTTTATTTTGCAAATTTTTTTAAGTAATAGTTGCTTTAAGGGATTAAATTTTGTTTCATTTGGACAATGTCCTCTATAAGCAACTATTGTATGAATATCATATTTCATCTGTTTTGAATATGTATTATCAGTGTTTGTCGTTGGCCTATATCACATAATACTAAATATATAATAAATAGTGATATTAATTTTTGTTATAGGTGTTATACTATTGCGTTTAAACGCAATAATTTTGTGATTAAACGCAATAGTATTGCGTAGCATTTAATCGAATCATATTGCTTTTAATCGCTAAATTATTACGTTTAAACTATTAAACTATTTCGATTAATCGCAATGAGTTTTTGCGATTAATCGCAATATGCATAGCGTTTAATCGCAAACTTTTGCGTTTAAACGAAAAAGATTGCGATTAAATGCAATGATTGCGTTTATTCGCAAAGGTTGCGTTCAAACGAAATACGTTTTGCGTAATACGTATATGATGTATACGATTTCTTCTTATTAACGAAAAAAGTTTTTTGTGCTAATATTACACATATGTGCAGGTGTATAAGTAAGTAGCAATATTGATAAGGTTACAATCAATATATATACAAAAATCAATTTTAAAATAAATAAAACGACACGTAATTCTACATGAATATTCAGAGATCAAGGATGTTTCTGGTCTACGCTCCTATAATTTTTCATTTATTCTCATCGGAAATGATGTTCCCAATTTTTGTATCCAAAAACTTTCTTTTTCTTTTCTCTGTTTGTCTGTCCACCTTGGGTTATGGTCTATTAGGGTCACTCTAAGTTTACTAAAATTTCAAATATGAATTTTTAAAGGAATTTGATTGGTAAATTTTTGAGTTGAGGATATGTTGAGGAAATCCTCAAATATGAGATGTTTTATGAAACCGGGCCCTGACCTGAAGGTCAAGTGCTTCGGTTCAAGTGAGCTATTGTCATCACTTGGCGTCCATCGTCCGTCCGTTAACTTTTCTTTAAATATCTTTTTCATCAAACCACCGGAGGGATTGCTTTGAATCTTTGCACACATCATCATTAAAATATCGCCGACCAAACAGCATGGCCGCAATGGCTATAGAACAAGGGTGTAAACATGAAGTTTTTGGCTTATAGTTCAAATAGTATAAAAGAAAGAGGAGTATAACAGACAGAGTAGTATAACAGATAGATGAAAACCGACCACCTTACTTCTGTAGCATCAAAGCTCTACAAAACTCTTCATTAAGTCAAAGTTGTACGACAACCATTTGTAGGAGTTATTGTCCTTTAATAGTGAAAATTGATGAATTTGCAGTTTTTTCCTCTAAATATTGAAAATTTTTACAACTAGAGAAAACGTGAGCATTGCAAAACAGTTCAGCATATGTGTTGAAACGCAACAAGATTATTGCTATTTAAGGAATATTTCGAATTTCGAAACATGTTTTATGATATAATCTGGTTTGGGCATGTTTACGCCTAATAAACTGTGAAGCTGTTATAAAGAGTATAATAGGTTAAGAAATTTGAAATATTCTTTATAATTAAATTTTAACAATACTACTTTTCAATTCTATTTGAATTTTAACGCGTAAGAATAAGTCATGTAACCAACGCAAGTTATATTGTGTAATATGGGTTGCTCTGTTTGAATTAGAAAATCAGATTTCGTCATACAAACTAAACATAACAACGTTCTTGTTTGGGCATTCGGATTGGATGTCGTAGACAATGGAGTCTTGAACAATGGGGAGTCTATAGGACATCGCGATGTAAAAGTTGTAGGTTTACGGAAGAAATATGTTCTTTCGTGCACTTTTAAAAGACTGTGTTATCTTCCTTTCATGATAGACATTTTTATGTCTTTTTGCTCGTTCCTCTGCGCTCCAATCGAGAAAAGACAAAATTTTAATCACTAGTGGAAGATCAACCAGTCTTTCTCAAATTCGTATGTAAGAACCTATTAATCCCCACGCAAAGGATTATGGGTATCCTACTTCATCCACAATCACCTCTGCCACACCATTGGATGACGCTATCATGAGCGATATCTCTCGTGTCGGATAAGCCACGTGTACAAACACAGTAGTTTTTAGAGAAAACCGTATCAAAAGTGTATTGAGTAAAGCAGACTGTCATGTACAATTCATCGGCACCCTATTCAAATATCAAATATTGTCTTCCTACAATGCACGGCTACTTAGGAACTAACCTTAATTTGTCTTAAAACTGTGACGCATCCACTTTACCGTGAAACCTGATGAGCAATCTATATATAAAATATTATCATCCTAATATTCATGGTTACTGTTTTTTCTTTTGTTTAAATTGTGTTTAACGTCACAATTTTTCAGCCATATCATGGCGTCCGGTTTTTATTGGGGGTGTGGAAGCCGAAGTACCCGGAGAAAACCACCGACCTTCGGTAGGAAATCTAGCAATCTTTGTACTGATTACTGGGGAGATGACTTGATCTAGTAACTGTAACTTAACGTAGCCACTGAGGTCAGAAACTGAGCTCCTGATGAGCAACTTTTACACCAAATATTGTCATCTTACCATGCATCCTAGTACCGAGGAACTGAAAGAAAATATTTTACTGATTGAAAAATCAAATGAGGATAAGGTTTTATTTGGGTAGTTCGACGGAGCCGCAGTACCAATGAAACCCTACGATAAAAAAGAAAATACATGCCAGTCGAGCACATATGTCTTAATTCAAAATCTTAGTCACACCCCAGTGGTGACAACAGTATAATGGCTATCCATACCACTATCGCTAGTGTAACAAGTTATATATGGTATACGACGTGCAAATGAACATAATAGTAATTTAAATTTCTGAATTCTATAGTGGTAGTTTGTTTTTATTCATAGAGGCAGCCATTCTTTTATAACAGGAATTGAGTCGAACTCGATAAATTTACTCTTCGCACTGCAATATTTGTCTGTTTGTTAAACATCGAAAAGGGTGACCAGAATACCAGGACCACCTTCCTCCTCTGTATCCGCAACCAGAATACCAGGACCACCACCCTACCCTGTGTCCGCAACAGGATAACTATTTCCTGTATTTAATGTAAGGTTGGCCTATACTATATACGTTATCAAGGACACAAAACCACAAGTACATTCAGTTGTTTGTTCGCTGTTGTGAAATAAACAAGGTCGAGCATTCGCCTGTGAATATTACTCATTTGTTTTCATGACACTCTAAAAATGAAAGGATTCGTTGTTTTAAGTCGTATCAACATGCAGTTTGTGCTGTGTATAAAATTAAAGACACAGTTCGACCAACTAATGGCCTTCTTCCTCATATATATTGGTTGGTCGAACTGTGTCTTTAATTTTGATATTGTATGGTTGCATAATTCCCTTTGACAGACTTGTATGACAGTTAGGTCATCAGTTCGTCTTACTACAACCAATGAAGACGTCTTTCTTTGTACTTGAGTTTTCTATCTCAGGTGAACCCATCTTCAATACATATCATACATTAAAATAACTCTAAGGTTGCAAACATTCACAAAACCCGAACCTATTTTCTGTAAGCCTTATGTGCCAACCGGGGAGGGGGGGGGGGGGGTGAGCGGGGACGGGATGACTGGTACATAAGACCTTCATAACTACATGTATTTGACGGCAATTGTTGATAAAATGTATTTTGACGTCCCTTTATCTATAGTGTTGATTGAATTAATGTTTATCGACAAGGCCAAACGGATTATATCTAAAAAGTCAATGTACTACATGTGGTAAAAGTTCATGTCGTTTGCTGTTAATGTGTTCTTATTTACAACTAACGTTGCTAAACATTTATACAGCGGAATAAGGGGCTTAGCTAGCCCAACATGAAGTGAACTCAAATATTAAAACAACATAAAAATGGTCGCAAAGCGGCACTTCCCACTTCACAAAAGCTGGTTTTACGGTAGCGTGTGTATGTGCCGTTGGGGCCTCAAGGCCCCAGAAGCTTTGACATAATTCACGCAAAAAATTCTGCAGTGTCTGGACGTTTCCTGGCACTTAAAAATCCCGTTTGAAAAAAAATCCAGGAACATTAATGTTAGTTTTTACAATGTACGCAGCTGGATTTTGCGTAAAGGTTTCTACGGCCCTGCGTAAACGTTCCCGATAATGCGTTACCTTTTTGTTTACTGGTAAAAGATGCTCCTCTTTCCCCATAACACAATACTCTGTCCCTTGACACAATACCTCGAATTATAACATGATCGATACCCTTTCCGGTTTTCTGAAATCATCTTATTATTGAACATCCAACTTTTCAGGGCACCAGCCATATCCTAGGAATTCTTGTTTGTTTCCTTCCTAAATAGACGTGTGCATTTTTTCCAAAACTTATTAAAAGATTAAATTTTTCGGGAAGCAGAAAAGTTTTTTGCTATATACCAGAAGCAAAATGTCTTTAGGATCGAATTTCCTCCCAAAAACAGAAAAAATAAACAATAATTATATTCAAAGACAAGCACTGTCCCTAAAGTAGCAGCCACGTAGTCGTCTATTATAGAAGGTTGACCTGACTCAATTTCATCTTCTAAGGTACTGATCTTTGCCTTTCGTCTTACTGGATGAGGTTGTACTCCTGATGGGGCGCTTCATTAATTGAGGTCTGTAAACGATTTGTTCACGTAGAATGAGGTAATGAACTCGTAACTTGTTGGGCCTTTGTTCTGTTTAGTGAGTTGTGCCTTTAGGATCCAATTTCCTCCCAAAACAGAAAAAAACAACAATAATCAAAGACAAGCACTGTCCCTAAAGTAGCAGCCACGTAGTCGTCTATAGAAGGTTGACCTGACTCGATTTCATCTTCTAAGGCACTGATCTGTGCCTTTCGTCTTACTGGATGAGGTTGAACTCCTGAGCGGGCGCTTCATTAAATGCGGTCTGTACACGATTTTTCCATGTAGAGTGAGGTAATGAACTCGTAAATGTTAAGACCTTTGTTCTGTTTAGTGAGTTGTGCCATCCTTAGTGTTTATTGTTGGTGCGTGTGTTATCTCTATACATGTTCCACACATAACGATGTGGTAATGACCAGATTTCTTTGAAACAGTTTAATAATTCGGTAATAGCTGTAAGCTGTCCGTTGTTCATCATGGTAATTGTAGTGAAATTGAGAGAGGAAGATATAAAAAAATTAAAAGAGAAAACAGAATCTGTCAACACTGTAATTTAAATGAATTAGAAGACGAAAAACACTTTTTATTTAGATGTACAAAATACAACTCCATAAGAGAAGAATTTAAGAAACAAAATAATTATACTTTTCAAATAGATAATGAATCAAATGAAAATAATAAACTTTTTGAAATATTGTCACTATCGGATCATTTACAATACGTTGCTCCATTTATTAAAAAGTCACTTATACTAAGAAAAATGGAAACTTCAATTGCATGATTCACCACTGACAGTAATTTTGATGGTATTGTTATATTCTTTATATAATTTACATGCTGTCTATATGTTTTGTGACCTTTTTGTATTTATATTTGTTTGTATGCTTTCAACCCTTCGGGGTATAAACTTGCATTAATAAACTTAGATAATGTTGAGAGGAGACTAAGTGGCCGAGTGGATATGGTAGTTCGTCTAGATCACGTGGTCTGTCAACACTGAGGTTGTGGGCTCAAGTCTCGCTACAGGAACGTTGCGCTAGACTCCAATCTTAATTGACAAGGATCAGTGCCAGTTTTCCTACCGAAGGTCAATGGTTTTCTCTGGGTGCTACGGCTACCTCCCCCATCAAAAATTGGAAGCCATGTTATGGCTGAAAAATTGCTGAAAGTGGTGTTAAATACCATTCAAACAAACAAACAAGAATTTCTTCTTGTCATGCCGTCTTATAGAGACAAATCACACCCAGCTTTGTGCCAGACTTTTTGTGTGTAGTGGAAGTTGTGAATTAATTACCAATAAATATGAATGTATACACCTTGTAGATTGTTTCCTAATTAGTTGGATAACAATGAATCGGCAAACTGGGAAACATATTAGCATATTTAGAAATGTTTAAACCTTATCGATAAGTGTCACTTACACTACTATTATTGGTTCATTCGTTAATAATCATTGTTTAAACATGTTCGATTCACAAAAATGTTTTACACTGATATGGTTTTTGCAAACGTTTAGATAATCTTAGTCAAAAATTTGGTACAACTTTTTGGAATCTTAACAAAGGCACTTAAACATCTTAATTATTTAGCCGGCCAATACCTATAGTTTAGTACCAGTTTGCCGATTCCCAATTTGCCCATTTCCAGATTGCCGCGTCAAATTTGCCGATTCCCAGTTTGCCGACTACCTGATATTTGATCATTTAAGAGTGTAAATGTCCGTCTAAACACTGCTTAGCCCGGGCCATGTGCACTTAGCCCCGAATATACACATAGCCCACGAAGGAATCAATTATTTGTGAATTTTTAATGCTGATATATTAATTCAAAGATGACAAGGCACCTGTCCAATTTTGGCGGCTTTTCATAAAATGGTTATTGTAAAAATTGCATAGAAATATTTTCATTGGGCACGTGCCATTAATCGTAAAACCAGTCAACCGTTAAAGATTATCCCACTTCTGTAATTAAGGCCGGTAATGTACAAAATACAAAATAAACGTGTTAATCTGTTAAACTAAATAACATTCATAATATTTCAAGCCATTAAGAAAACAATGTTTCAAGAAATGTACAGTCTAAAATACAAATATATACAGACAATGTTCCAAAAATGTACAGACTAAAATACAAATATATACAGACAATGTTTCAAGAAATGTACAGTATAAAACACAAATTATTTAAAATCGTGGTTTTGTCCTACAATTGTTTGGTCTACATCTCTGATAGGGTTTTGTTGCTATTCTTTTTTTGTTTTGGGTACTTCAAAATTTTTGTGTCATGATCTTCCTTTGTATTGGCGTCTTTTTCAAGTTTGGTGAACATATTTTCTTGCTGTGAAGATGATTTGGACTGCGAGAGAAAGAGAGAGAGAGAGAGTAGATGCCTACAAATAGGATTCCGGTGGATTCTGGTAAAAAAGTAGATTCCGGTAAGTCGTGTCACCGGATGCCTACGGTATCATCAAAAGTTCTATATAGAAACCGTTTCAAATCGGCAAACAGTACCCTCACAATATCGTGAAGACCTTGTATCAGCTCGGGTATAGATTTGGGATTTCAGTCAGTTGCCTTTTTGAAGACATGATTCATGGATTAATAGTAAATTTTGGGTTTATTTAAGATTAATTTGTTTCCTTTAAAATCGTGTTTTTCATCTACATCTACAGGATACTCCTTGAACATCAATATGGTGATGATTACTAAGGAGGCGCATGCCGGAAATTTACAATTTTAAAACAATAAAATGAAACAATTTAGAGAGGGAACACTGAACATATGTACAAATGAGTGATACTTTTTTAAAAAATTTTTGTAACATAAGATAAAAACAACTTTTTATTTAGAATGTGTATAGGAATGAGGATGCATCAGTCTTGAACGAGTCCAAGTCTGGGCTATAAGCAACTGCAGAGGGGAGTGAATTCCATGGCGCGTGCCAATAAAAATTTCGATATCTCGCTTATTTTGAAAGATTTCTTTTTAAAAATAAGATTTCTGCCCTAATATATCAATATCTTTCACATAAAATGTGAAAAAACGTAAAAACTGAGTGCACTTAGCCCGGGCTAAGCAGTATTTAGACGGTCCGACAAAGGTTTATATGTGTATATGTGAATGATTGTAGGTTTATGTTTCTATCCTCTGTAATTTTGATGAGAAAGATGTTATTAAGAATAAAGATTATAAAGATTTAATTTTTTTAAACATTAAATTAATTAAATTATTAGGGAATCGGCAAATTGGACGCGGCAATCTGGGAATCGGCAAACTGGAATGCACCCGTCTACCTTATAGACACTGATGAGTCTTGATTAGACGAACCTCGGCGTACTTCATTTGTAACCACGGTAATCTTGTACAGTATATTGTAAACAAAGCAGATTTATTGGAGTCAAATTTTATTTTCAAAGAAAAATCTGTACTTATTATTTCTTGAAAAATAGCAGATATTTGTCCTTGGTCTTGAACTTAAATTACTCCGACTTCCCAAGTAGATAATTAAGGATATGGACATATCAAACTGTGATTTATTTCACACAGTCATGTATGATTAAATTACATGTTTGACCAATTTACAACCTTCGCGGATATATCGGAACATGTACAAAGGTCAATGTCATATGAATTCAAACTTAATTGTCCTGTTGTATACTATATTTGCCAATTATTATCAGCAATAAATGGACAAATTGATCTTGAACTTGATAGATGTCCTTGATCTTGAATAGATTACGATATAGACATTTGAACGTGATTGTTTCACACATGTATAGGATTAAACATTTCTTATTTGTGTGTTATAATGCTTTAAGATGCTTTTTAATGTTTCTTGCTCCGAATTAGTTCCATTAATAAAACCTCTCATTTCATGTTTATTTTCAACATTTTTTTAAATCGCATATTGATTTTATGTTTTTATTCAAAACATAATAAAAATGTCACAAGACAGATGAAAATGATAAATATAACCGTGAAATGGGAGGTTTTAGGTTATAGAACTAGCTCCGAATCTGACGAAACATTGTCTTTTATTTCGCACCAGAAAACTGCTTTCACATTTCATTTAAAATTCGCGCAGACCACGACTGTAGCAAAAAATATATTAAGGTTCTGCACGTGAGGTACATCGTTATTGTCGTGTTTATGGTTTTCTGTGCCATTTTTTCCGTGTATCGGTTTGTGTGTTTAGACACATTTGTTTTCCTAGATACACCATTATTTCTCCTGCATCAGATATTTTGATGACAAAAAAATTACAGTTTACCGTCCACATTTCAGTATCTTTACACTGTGTTGTTCTGTTATTCGACCGTTTCGCGGCACTTGTATGCGGATTTCATATGCAGTTTGTACTATTTTAATTTCGAAAAAACTTATCTCTAAAATATAAATATTAACGGACGTTATTCGTGATGTGTTTAACTGCCTTTTTTCGTCAAGTAGCTAACCTGATTAAAATCAGATCATATTCATGTTCAACATATTTATAATTATGAGACTTAAATAAAGACTCAAATTTAATTAAAATTAAATCTTTCATTTGTGACTGTATTTTTCTATTGTCGCCGCATGGAAAGAGTAATTTGTAGCAACTCAAAGATACAATTTTATTTAGAGTGTTAAAGATTTCTTTTAAATCACATGGGTTTACATCTACGGTTTTCACTTCGTCAGCCGACAATTAAGTTAATATCCATGGTGGGACGGAATAAAAGCTGACCTTTACATGGTAGTGTATTTAGATTGTTTAGTTGGACGTACACAAATTATTGTTAATATTATTTTTTTTATGGGTGCTTATTACAAATCCAATTCATATTGTATCCTGGTTTTCATTAACTTGAAAGGTACAATGCAAGAAACCACTCAACCTTCAACAGGTTAAACTATTTTCAAACACGAGAAACGAAAAATGAAAAAAAATGCGTATAATGCATTTCAAGAATCGTAACCAAAATTAACTTTGATTCTTTAAAATTTAAAATACAGCTTTATTTCATCTCTACGTTAAAGCAATATCGGGTACCATCGACCAGTGGAATAGTCCATTTCGATATAGGGATTTATCTTTACCATAGTCCTTAAAATATTTTTACATTTTATACACAAATCACATAATCATGCAAACTTTAATTTTGATACAGTTTATAATCCTATTCTAAATCTAAATCTAAGGAATATAACTGGGGAGGCGAACAAGTGTAAAAAAGTATCCCCTATATGAACATTTTGAGATGTTCCGAAAAGCATAATTGAACTTCCGTTGTATAGGTGGTGACGTTAAGAGCCTGAAACTGATATTTTATGTTGCCGTTAAAATAAAGTCGACATGTCAGGATTTTATGGGATAACAGAACACAGAGAGGTCATCAGAGTAAAAATTAAGGTATGTTGTATTGGGTCCGTGCTTTACATGGTATTGTGCCGCCAATTTAATAAACTTAAAGGGGGGCTGCTGACTGCTGTGTATATATTGTAAATAAAAACACAGCCTATTATATATATTTAAGTACACAATATTCTAAAATTGAATGTAAAAATTCTGAGACATATGCAGGTGTTGTGTTAAGTTATAATAATGTGGATAGAATTGCCCCGGGCTTGGAAAAATTAAGTCGACCAAAGGCATATAGTTTTATTATATTTCATAAAACTTGTATAAATATCAATAATAACAATGATGCATGAAGTATTACTATGTCCAGTAATTTTACACACATGTAACTGTCATTGTTTGGTTTGTCAGCAAAGCTTCCTCATATGTTTTAGTCCCTCCATAGTATATCTATATATAATAACCAATTGTATTTCATAGGGTTACTAAAACTTGTAGTATTTGCATTTATAACTACTTTTTTTTTTATTAAAACCTAATAATAGCAGTTATTATTGTAGGCTACCATTCACCCTCCACCCACCCTGTATTAAGATAAATATATAAAAGTCAACCAACATGAAATAGAGTTTTGGAAATATAAAAAACTGTGCTGTTCCTTTTTTTAAAATATCAATTTGCAGTGCAGATATAGTTGACAGACCTATTGTGGGTTCGTATTGATGTATTGGTATGATAAACTTGAAATTCTAAAATATTTCACGAATACATATGTACCCTAGGGGTACTAGTATGTATAGAACATAATGGAAATGTATATAGTATAATTAAATGCACACTGTTTATTTAAGAGTCAACAGCATGCAGAGTCATAATCCTTTCAAAAAAGAGGACCTAAATGATTCATATTTTGGGGGTCTTATAAGTACTCAAGGGTAGGGAGGTCAAGACAACCTGTACCTTTGAGAAAAATTTCAAAGTCAGCTATTCTTTACTTTTAGTACAAAGTGCATCAGTTTCCTGCTGTACAAAGGACACCTATGACCAATGCTAAGAACATCATATCACACATGTATGGTTCCCATTGTGACCAATGTGCATGCAGAAAAGCAAAACATTTTAATCAAATTATAGAAAATTCCTGTATTTCTCTATTAAACATTTTCAGCTAGAAGATGTACTTGTTTTAAAAGAGATTTTTATTAAAGATATCAAAAATAAAATTGGTCCTTTCATTATAAGATGCACTGAAGCATTAACCAAGAATAAAGATAAAAATAAAATTATGCAATGAACTATTTATTACATTTTATATATTTTTATTTAACTTTTGGTCATTGGAAAATTGTTATTACAGTCTTTGTTTATTATATTGTAATTCATTTACTAATAACTCATTTTCTTTTGTAAATATTATAAACCTTTTTTTTCTTTAAAAAAAAATTTAATGTATGTTTGAATAAAAAGTGCATCTGATTATTATTAATTCCCTTCAAGGTCATCGTAAAAATGAATGCATAAAATATTGCTAAGTTATCAAATTTTTCTTATCCTACTTATATTAGTACTTGGGTTATTCAACTTTTAAGAAGTTCAAAGGACCAAAATGTTATTGACCATCTGACTAATATAATGTGTTTACCAATTTGTGTTTATTGGTGGTGATTATGTAAGGGTAAAGGCCAGTGTAAATAAGCAGAAATCTTTCAAGTCACAAGTGAAGGTTACCTCACAAAGAGGGAATCATGTCTGGTACATGTTATTTAAATACATAGGTAAAGGAAATGATTTCTGACCACATGTGGGCAACGTTTCAAGGAAAAATTATACAGGTCATTGTAAGTACCTATGCAATTTGTTAGTCTTAAGGCTTCAGAAATTTTTTTGTGGCCGCAAGGTCTTCAAAAACTGGTTTTTTTAGAATTGTAATTTTTTCAAAAAACATTTTGAACAACTGGCCACTTAAAATTAAATCACTAATTTTTTAAAATAGATTATTATAGTACTCAAAAAGAAAGTTATGTGTGTTAGTGTGTTACATAATTTTGCTGAATAAAAAAAGAGAAATGAATAATTAAAGCATCTTTTATCACTGATACCATAATTTATTCTATCAACAAATATAATTTTAAAGCTTTCTAGTATATATATATATATACTATATATAATGGTAAAATTAAAGTGTACTGGTTTAGCAGCATTCTTTTAGACTCTTTATATACTATATATATACATGTATATACTATACATGTACATGCTGGTAGTTCCACTTCACTGCATTCCAAAATGCATCTTTATTATTTGTGGTTTTATTTTTGATTTTTGTGTTTTTTTTGTTTTTGTTTGTTTTTCTTTTTTTTGGGTGTGGGAGGGGGTGAAAAAGTTGTCACAGGGTTATTTATTTAAAAACTGTTGCTTTCTTACGCTGTATGTTTTCTTATATTTTTCATTAACCCTTTAATTTTACCATTATTAAATGTATCTTCACTGACAGGAGCATCTGTACATCACAATATATTTAAGTATACATGTTGCAACATTTTAAAAATGCCTGTTCAGGGGTTATAGGTTTATTTTAGTAATGACACTTGACCTTGCAGTAAACCTGCATAATATGTATACATGTAATTAAATCTGCAAAGGACTGGATTGATTACAACATACAAATGCGTGTTTGCATGTACATGTACATGTAGGTCATAGTTCACATGTCTTATGCTAAATGATTATAGATACATGTACATGCATCAAACTTAATTAGATATAAGAAAGTATAAATTTAAGTTATATCCAACATGTTATGTTACACATTTAAAGTAAATTTACAGTGTAATTATTAATAAAGATTATGTTAAATGTACATGAAATATACATGTACAGTCAAGGAATCGGTTATCGCGCGTCCAGTGATTCCGCGTATGTATTATGTTATGATCTTCCAATTTCTGTATTTTTAAAAATATATTTTTTTTATTTAACCTTCCTGGTCAAAAAGTGGTCAGTATATTACATATTCGGACGTTTAATTCTGCAGCGTAATTTTTATAAACATTCGTTTCTTAAAAATCATAAAAACGCTAACCTGAAAGAAACTTCAATGAATCTTTAGTACATCAATGAATATTTGATTTCTTTTATTGTAAAAATTTAACTGCTTCATCAATGTTTAACTTTAGAATTGTTACATATAAAAATCTTTTCTTAATTTAATCCTGTATTGATTTTTTATGCACATGCGCGATATCACCGGACACACCATTGTTTACCTAAAACCAGGTCATGCTGAACAAAATGACAAAATTAAATACTTTGCCAACGAACTTTAACAAATTGGGTTGTATGTTTCAAAAATAAAGTATTCAAAGATAAAATCATTTAATTTTCAAAATAAATATTTTTTTCTGAAACTGAAAAAAATTGCACAAATTTCTTAGGTGCGCGATAACACCGGACTACTCTGTAGATTTAGAAGAGTTATTTTTTATTAAACAGAACTGTAATAAGGCTGAATGTAGATTTATGTGTAAGGGTGGACATAGTTTCACTTCTGGTTTCTGGACATATCTTGTTGACTGAATTTTTAACTACCTTAGACAGAGAAATATATCGCTGAGTTTACTTAGTTACTTACTTTAAATTAACTTTAAACATATTTATTGCTATAAAGTTATAACACTGGAATCGCATACAAGTTATCACAACTTATATTATCCTCTCTATATAACGCAATGAATGCTACATATACATGCATACGTCAGCACATAATTAAAACATACATATATTACATTTTAACATGTAAAATAAATATCATGCAATACTCAGAACAAATATAATAGCAAAAGTACAATTAAAATAAAAGAGAAAGGGGGGGGGGGGGGTCATGTTTAACACTTACATTGAACTTGGTATTTAAGGAGAGACTATACAAATAATGCAGAAAGAGAGAAGAGCAGAAAGGAATCTAAAATAAAGTTTAAGTTAAAATTATGATCAATTAAGTAAATCGTTTTGCTTGTTTGATAAATTGCTGCACTGCTAGAAAAAGCTTTAAATTGTTATCATAGTTCAAAGTCTTGCTACCATGAAGTTTAATTTCAATGTCTATAATATAAACAAAATTTAGTTTTCTAAATAACTCAGTGCGGGGACCAATGTACAAAGGACATTCAATAAAAAAATGAATGGAATCCTCAAATACATGACCGCAGCTACAACTTGAATAATCAGTTAAGTTTACCCAAAAGAGGTCTGCATTTAGGTTGCTTGATCTATGTCTAAGTTTAGTATGTAATATATTTAGTAATCTGTTACCAGCCAGATAAAAATTTGGAGGTTTCACAAGATCTTTTTCTTTTAATAAAAGTCTTTTGAATATTTGGTATGATTCTGTGTTTCTTAAAGATTGGTTTTAGTGATTCCACCTTTGAATAGTTGAAGGAAAAAAAGAGTTAGTATATAGCTGTATTCTCTGTCTAGGTACTTGAAATTGATTCTGCGTTCTTAAAATACTGACATTTTCCCTATAAAAGGGGGATAAACAATCACTCAGATATGAAGGACAGTTATTATATTTAATTTGGTGAAACAAATTCTATTTCCCTCTTTCTCTCCTAGATTGAAGCGTTTCCCATCCAGTTTCAAAATATAACGATTCAATACTGGCAAATTTTGGAAGACCAGTTATTATTCTTGCAGCTTCGTTATGAACTTGTTCAAGTTTTTTTTATCTTGAACAGAACAGCCATCGAAAGGTTAACAAGAATATTCTAAGATGGGGAGAATATAAGTAAAATAATTTTTTCAAGGTTTGATCTACATTGTACTTAGACTAAATTTAAATTTTCTTAACACACATAATCTAGCTAATGCTGTATTATAAATTATCTTCTGTATATGAATAGTCCATTTACAGTTTGAAGAAAACGTGACACCAAGATGTTTGTAATTTTCAACAATTTTTAGGTTTTCATTATTGAAAGTAATATTTAGATTGGTGGTTATTACTTGAGTTGTAAATACTACGCACTCTGTTTTACTGTGATTAAAGCTAACAAGCCATTTTTCAGACCAAAGTTGTATTTTAGAAAGGTCAGAGTTAAGAATAGTTTCAGTATCAGAAATGTTATTACAGGAACATAATAAAGATGTGTCATCGGCAAATAATCTTGCCAAACTTTCAGTTGTATCAGCAATATCATTTATATTTATTAAAAACAATAGAGGACCTAATACTGATCCCTGAGGTACTCCCCCTTTGATAATACCAGCATCTGAGTAAGAATTACCAATACATACTTTCTGTTCTCTATTACTAAGGTAATTTTCAAGCCATATTAGCAGTTTTCCCGAAATTCCATATGCTTCAATTTTTTTAATTAGTCCCGAATGCCAAACACGATCAAACGCTTTAGAAATATCACAAAAAATTGAACAGACAACTTTTCTATTTTCCAATGGCAATGCTATACAAATATTATGGTATATTTCTATGAACTACTTAGTTACTAGTATGTGCAAAACAATTTTTTTCTTAATATCTGTGTATGAGCTAATATATTTATACCAGACATTTACACCTTTTAAAAAACAATGCCTATATTGGGTTCACCATTGAAATATTTAACATTTTGTACATACTTGTAATAATTCAACAGTTCAAATTTTGTAAATTATAGTTGTTGCATGTTTGTTAAAAAAAACCCCAATATTTTGTTACTTACTTTCTGCATTAAACAACATACTGATTTTTTTTTATTCTATCTGTCAGCTGTAGTGGTGCATATACATGTAATCTATACATTTGTCATCTTTTGAGGTGTATTTAATTATCTTGTAATCATGTAATCGTCATTGTTTTCTTTGTTTTATTAATACAAGAATATAATTCAAGACTTGTTCAAAATTAATTTAATTACATACAAGTTAGTACATGTATCATACACATGCAAATTACAAAAATAGTATCATCTACATCTTCTAATCTAATTAGCAATAATTAATCAATATTTTATCAATATTTGAAAATATTACGATTACCATTAGAGCATTATTTTTGGTTTTTGTGTTGAAATATTGATTTTTAAATTAGGCTAGATTTTAACAGAATCTTGAAAGTTATAAAATGAATAACATATTTTAAAAGTTTTTTTTTGGTAACAAAATTATTATTTAATTTGTTTGAACAACATGAACCATATTTTAAAGCTTTCTGAGGTGAATGTCCTTGAACACGACAGGTATCTACATTGTATTTCAAAGTACATGTATAGTACAAGTATATAAGTACATATACATCAGTTTCATTATTTCAGGGTCAGTCAATTCACTTTTATCTGCCCATTTTGATCATTTGTCTGGTGGTTAAGTTCACTAATGTCAGATCATCCTAAAGTTAGATCACTGAGATTAACTATCAGCTTGATATAAATTACTGTAAAATCGGAGTTATCCATACACAAAAGATTTTGATATTTTGATAATACAAAAGATAATGTAATAATGTTTGGTTTTATTTATCACAGATTAAGTTATTACTTAGTTTTATTTATCATGGAATTAGTGATTATAGTTTTGCTGACTATGAACTTTGATTGCTGTAATCATACTTTGTTTAAATGTCTCAACACACTAATGGGGACAGGATCTTTCTTTATTCTATATTTATTATATGTCCCCAATTGCGCTTTGTACAAACATTTTGAAATTTGGTTTCATTCAGTTGCACTTTTAAGTCACAACAATTTCATAAAAATTTTTTTGCATTTTTGCTTTTCCCCCCATTAAACTTAAACATGCTTGGAAAACAACTTACATGTACATGTAGTTGTATTTTGTGAAAATGCATGATAGAATTTTCTAAAGTTAATCTGCTCAGTATGCAGGATTAAAAGGAAATATTTTGTAAAATATTATCTTAAGATAAGAAACAACAAGCATTTGTACATCAAGGTAACTTTCTATATTCTCATGTCACATTTTGAAACCTCTTTTTTATGGTGTTTTTTCTTTATTTGACCATTTACATGTACCATAGATGAAAGACAAACATGCCTTTTGTACATGTATAATACAAATGATTGTACTTGTATAATACAAGTGGTTGTACACGTACACGTAGCATGCAGAAGCCTGATATTTTGCATATTTCTTTATCCTATAGTACCATATGGTATAGAGCGATTTTATTAGCTCACCTGACCCATAGGGTCAGTGTGAGTTATTCTCATCACTTTGCGTCCGTCATCGTCGTTGTTGTCATCGTCGTCGTCTGTAAACTTTTCACATTTCAATCTTCTTCTCCAAAACCACTTGGCCAATTGGAACCAAACTTGACAAGAATGTTTATTGGGTGGTTGTTTACATATTAAACATGGCTGGCAGAGGCTTTAATGCGTTCTGATTGGCTGCATTTCAAAGATCTTCTCCTCATAAACCGCTTGTCAGTTTGATTTGCAATAATGCAGAAATATACCTTAGATATTCCTATACAAAGTTCGAGTTTTTAGTTCCGATCCGAAATCCTAGATGGACACCAATGAAGCCAAATTATGAAGAAATGAAGGTTGGATAGTTATCTTAATATTTTGAGTTTTTGGAGCCATTGCAAATTCAACATGGCTTCCAGGGCCACTTATGCGTTCTGATTGGCTGAATTTCAAAATTCTTCTTCTCATAAACCGTTTGGCAGATTGATTTGAAATATGGCAGATGTGTACCTTAGAGGGTTATCTACAAATTAAATTGAGATTTTATTGCCGATCCAAAATCCAAGATGGCCTCCACTGCAGGACTTAATTTAACATAGGACCCTATGGGACAAACATACAAACAACTTCTTCTTAGAAATTGTTCCACGCAATGAAGCCAAATAATGAAGAAATGATGGTTGGGTATTTATCTTATTATTTTGAGTTTTTCGAGCCAATTGCAAATTGAACATGGCTTCCAGGGGTCGTTTTCACAAAAAGTCGTAAGTGTAAAATCGATCGTTAGTGTTGACGTCACAATGAATTTTCCTTTGATCTTCCAACACTTACAATAGATTTTACACTTGCGACTTTTTGTGAAATTGACTCCAGGGCCACTAATGGGTTCTGATTGGCTGATATTTCAAAAATTTTCTTTTTACAAACTGCATGCAGATTGATTCGAAATATGGCAACATTCATAGAAACAGCATCATCATGTAAACTCTTAAGCATTTAATATCAAAATTTGTAAGAAAAGTAATGTCACTTAAAATTTTTTTGTAAGTCAGGTGAGCGATACAGGCTCTTAAGAGCACCTAGTTCTCCTTGGTCATCTAATTCCTGTTTACTGGGTACTTAGATTTTTACGGATAGTTGACATACATGCAAAATTTTTGTGATTGATTTATTGGATTTTAGCTTTTAATCCAGCAAGCAGTATTTAAGCTATATTCAGGACTAGAACAAGTTAACAAACAATAAATCAATGGAAAAAGATGTGGGATGGGACACAGGGAACACAATTTTGACTGCCACTGGAAAAGTATGGAGTATTGGGTAGGGTTGGAAAATTTAGCCTTTTGTAGCGGCAACAATGAGCCTACTCTTTTTTGAAATCTACAAATAGGGTCTTTATCATGCAAGGAGCATTGCACTCTCCAAACACTTTACCCACTTTGGTCCGCAGGCCTTCCGTATTATGACAACCCCCTAACGAGAGGGTCTCCCCTATCTGCCACCCAGGGACATGCTGGGCTGCTCTGTGGGTCAAGCACCAGGAACCCTCCCAGTATGGTCCCAGACCTTTTTTGTGAAGTCAGGGTATCACTAGTAAGCATTAGCTCAAAGTCCAGATTGTTGATGTCAATATCATAAGATAAACATGATTTTTATTAGAGTATAAATTTTTTGATAATGTTCAGGGCTCGCGTTGGAGGGCGACTCGGGCGAAGAAGTCGCCTTATCGTGGGTCCCACTTCATTGTTTAAGTCAGTCCGGTGCTTATTTTTGGTATGGGAATCAATAAACATTTTGTAAATTTGCTAAAAAGGGAACTAGCTATAGTACAATAAATAAGCAACATTTTACATTGTAAATATTCCTTATTATTCACGAGTTTCCTGAGTGCTGGTGTTTTTTCTTCCTTATTTTTATTAGGTTCTTCAGTAATGTACTTTTGTTCAGCTTAGAGGAAATTTATATTAAAAGACTTAGCTTACTTATTGTTATGAGCTTCCTTAACAATTTACCTAAATTCTAGGGGTTTTTCTATCTTAGAGGAAGTGAAAATAGAGCTTCCTTATTTACCCCGGTAGTTCTAATTAATATATCTAATGTGATGGATGCTTTTAATCCTACATGTTTTTGTTAATAGTAAAATACCCTGCTTATTAGCTCACCTGACCCCAAGGGTCAGTGTGAGCTATTCTCATCACTTTGCATCCGTCGTCGTCGGCCGTAAACTTTTCACATTTTAATCTTCTTCTCCTAAACCCCTTGGCCAATTGGAACCAAATTTGGCAGGAATGTTTATTGGGTGGTCCTTTACAAAGTTTAAGTCTTTGGTGTTGATCAAATATTAAACATGGCTGCCAGAGCCATTAATGCGTTCTGATTGGCTGAATTTCAAAAATCTTCTTCTCATAAACCGCTAGTCAGATTGATTTGAAATTTTGCAGAAATGTACCTTAGATGGTCCTCTACAAAGTTTGAGTTTTTTGTGCCAATCCAAAATCCAAGATGGCCACCATCGCAGGTCATAGTTTAACATAGGACCCTATGGGAAAAACATACAAACAACTTCTTCTCAGATACTGTTCCACACAATAAAGCCAAATTATGAAGAAATGAAGGTTGGATAGTTATCTTAATATTTTGAGTTTTTGGAGCCAATTGCAAATTCAACATGGCTTCCAGGGCCACTAATGCGTTCTGATTGGCTGAATTTCAGAATTCTTTTTCTCATAAACCGTTTGGCATATTTATTTGAAATATTGCATTAATGTACCTTAGATGGTCCTCTACAAAGTTTTAGTTTTTTGTGAAGATCCAAAATCTAAGATGGCCATTGCAGGACATAGTTTAACATAGGACCCTATGGGAAAAACATACAAACAACTTCTTCTTGGAAACTGTTCCACACAATGAGCCAAATTAATAAGAAAATGAAGGTTGGATAATTATCTTATTATTTTGAGTTTTCAAGCCAATTGCTAATTCAACATAACTTCCAGAGCCATAAATGTGTTCCGATTGGCTGAATTTTTAAATTCTTCTTCTCATAAACAGCATGTCAGATTGATTTGAAATATTGCATAAATGTACCTTAGATGGTCCTCTGCAAAGTTTGAGTTTTTTGTGCTGATCCGAAATCCAAGATGGCCGCCATCGCAGGACTTAGTTTAACATAGGACCCTATGGGAAAAACATACAAACAACTTCTTTTCAGAAACTGTTCCATACAATGAAGCCAAATTATGAAGAAATGATGAATGGATATTTATCTTATTATTTTGAGTTTTTTCGAGCCAATTGCAAATTGAGCATGGCTTCCAGGGCCACTAATGGGTTCTGATTGGCTGAAATTTCAAAAATCTTCTTTTTACAAACAGCATGTCAGATTGATTTGAAATATTGCAATAATGTCCCTTAGATGGTCCTCTACAAAGTTTGAGTTCTTTCTGGTGATCCAAAATCCAAGATGGCCGCCATCGTGGAACACAGCTTAACATAGGACCCTATGAGAAAACTATACAAACAACTTCTTCTCTGAAACTGTTCCTCACAATTAAACCAAATAATGCAGAAGTGAATCTTAGATAGTAATCTTATTATTTAAAGTTTTTCGAGCCGATAGGCAATTCAACATGGCTGCCAGAACTGCAAATGCCTTCTGATTGGCTGAAATTTTAAAATTCGTTTTCTCACAAACCGCTTTGCAGAAGGATATGTGATATTGTATTGTCCTCTACTAATTTTGAGTTTTTTGTTTTGATCCAAAATACAAGATTGCTGCCACCATGGAACATCACTTAACATACTAACCTATGAAAAAACATAAAAACTGCTTCTTCTCAAAAAATGTCCTACAAATTTGCTGCTGATTGGAAATTCAAAAAGTTTTTTTGTAAGTCAGGTGAGCGATACAGGCTCTTAAGAGCCTCTAGTATTTTCCATCATGGTATGGCCGTTCTTAAAACCTGATTGAATCTACTTTAGTCTTAATTTGGCATTTCATACGCTTACAGCGGGCCACATGAAACCTTTTTTTTTTGGGAAAAAAGTTTAAAGGGGCTTCTTCTCTGAAACCGTTTAACCAATCAAAACAAAACTTACTAGCAATATTGTTTAGGTGGTACTTTATAAAGTTTATGTTTTCTATGCTAACTGGAAATTCAAAATGGCCGCCACCGCAGGACTTAGTTTAACATAGGACCCCATGGGAAAAAGTTTTTAAAGGCTTCTTCTCTGAAACCGGTTAACAAATGGAAACAAAAACTTAATAGCAATATTGTTTGGATGGTCCTCTATAAAGTTTGTGTTTTTTATGACAATTTGAAATTCAAAATGGCCGCCAACACAGGACTTAGTTTAACATAGGACCCTATGGGAAAAAGTTTAAAAGGCTTATTCTCTGAAACCAGTTAACCAATGGAAACAAAATTTACTGGCAATATTGTTTGGATGGTCCTCTATAAAGTTTGTGTTTTTTATCCCAATGGGAAATTCAAAATGGCCACCACTGCAGGACTTTGTTTAACATTAGACCCTATATGAAAATAGTTAAAAATAGCTTCTTCTTTGAAACCGGTTAACCAATTGAATCAAAACTTACTACCAATACTGTTTGGATGGTCCTGTATAAAGTCTATATTTTTTATGCCAATTGGAAAACAAAATGGACGCCACCACAGGACTTAGTTTAACATAGGACCCTATGAGGAAAAGTTAAAAAAAGGCCTCTTCTCTGAAACCGGTTACCCAATGTAAACAAAACTTACTAGCAATATTGTTTGGATGATCCTCTATAAAGTTTACGTTTTTTATGACAATTGGAAAATTTTTTTAAAGGCTTCTTCTCTAAAACCAATTAACCAATCGAAACAAAACTTCCTAGCAATATTGTTTGGATGGTCCTTTATAAAGTATATGTTTTTTATCCCAATTGGAAATTCAAAATGGCCACCACCGCAGGACTTAGTTTAATATTGGACCCTATGGGAAAAAAGTTATAAAAGGCTTCTTCTCTGAAACCGATTCACCAATGGAAACAAAACTTACTACCAATATTATTTTGGATGGTCCTTTAAAAATTTTGTGTTTTTTATGCCAATTGGAAAATCAAAATGGCCACCACCGCAGGACTTAGTTTAACATAGGAACCTTTGGGAAAAATGTTATAAAGGCTTCTTCTCTAAATTCGGCTAACCAATGGAAACAAAACTTACTAGCAATATTGTTTGGATGGTCCTCTTTGAAGTTTATGTTTTTTATCATGTTTATGCCAATAGGAAAATCAAAATGGCCACCACAGCATTACATAGATTAACAGTAGACCCTATGGGTAAAAGTTTTAAAAGTTTCTTCTCTGAAACTGATTAACCAATGGAAACAAAACTTACTGATAATATTGTTTGGATGGTCTTCGCTAAAGTTTATGTTTTTTATTGCCAATTGGAAATTCAAAAAATAGCCACCACCACAGGACTTAGTTTAACATAGGACCCTATGGGCAAATTAAAATCTATAAAACCGGTTAACCAATGGAAACAAAGCTTTCTAGCAATATTGTTTGGATGTTTCTCTTTAATGTTTATTGAAAATTACAGGACTTAGTTTAACATCAGGGAAATGCCATTTTCATTGCCTATAAAATCAGGTGAGCGATACAGGCTCTTAAGAGCCTCTGGTTTTTCAAAAATCTTCTCTGAAACCACGGGGCCAATTTTTTTCAAACTTGACCACAATCATCCTTGGGGTTCCTAGTTTCAAATTTTTACCCAGGGTGTTGATCAACTAACAAGGATGGCCACTGTTACTTAAAATAGAAGATGGGTATCAACACAAGTTTTTGTTCAATATCTGAAAAATGATAAAATCTATAGAGAAAACTGTAACTTTAAATTGATCAGCACATTAAGGTCTACAATAGTTGCTATTAGTGTAAAGTTGTGTAATGGCTTCCTGTAGGAGTTACTGCCCTTTAATGATGATTTTTTGTAAAATTTTCAGTATTTACAATATAACTTGAAAACTATAAGAGCTAGATTAAAACTGTAAATGGCAAAAATGATCAGCAATATTAAGTCCTACAATTCTTTTTGATGGGTCTAAAATTGTTGGATGACTCATTATTGTTTTGCACTTTTATGATGATTTCTTATGAAATTTTTTATGTTTGTCCTGTACTGTAAAACCTATAACAGCTAGAGTGAAACTGTAAATTGCAAAAATTTCTAAAATTCACTGTATTGGTCTGAAATTGTCAGATAACTTCTTATAGGAGTTATTGCCCTTTAATAAAAATTTTTGTTGAAATTTGTAGTTTTTTCCCGTAACTTAAATGCCATAACAGCTAGATTGAAATTGTAAGTTGCACAAAAGATCAGCAAAGCAAAGCAAGGCCTACAAATCATTGCTTAGTGCCGTCCTGAATATAGCTGAAATACTGCTCGCTGGACGTAAAGCAGACATCCAATCAATCAATCATTGCTTAGTGTGAAATTGTAAGATGACTCTTTACAGGAGTTAATTCTCTTTAAGTACAAATTTGGACAAAATCAGTTTTTGTGTTATAAATTATAATCTATGACACCTAGAGAAAAACTGTAAACATCATATTAAAATTTAATTTCAGAAGCATGATGGATACATGCAGCCTGAATGTAAGAAATTCTCCTTGGATCCACAGATTACATCTTTTGAAATGTTACAACACATTGTGGCAAGTGCCTTCAGTATTAAAGGGTATGTATTTCAAAACTTATTGATCGATTTAATTATTACCGAGTTAAATAATTATACATGTATATGTAAAGCACATTAATACTTCACATAAGTTAGAGATATTTAATTCTGTTGTAGTTAAAAAATAATTAGCAAGAAAACCAACCAAATAACAAGCGCTTATTATACTAGTAAGTAAAGTCAATGGACAATTACAAACTTTGATTGAGACAAACATTTACAACATGTCATGAAAGCAAAAAACACAAAAAAACCAGAAATTGAGTAACAAGTTTTTGTCAGAAGTTGGCTATTATTGTGTTATTGTATGTATGTATATACATGTAGGTATACAGAATTCACATAAGTGAACTAAAGAATCATATGTGTTTTACAAGTTCTTTAAATGTTTGTAGAGATTTTTCATTAAGTTACCTTGCGAGGGATGATGAAGGACAAGAGATTTATTTGAGTATGCTCTCAGACTGGGATATGGATGCTGCTTTTCAAAGTGCGTCAGATCCATGTCTGCAGATCAAAGTTGATCTGAAACCATTTGACGAGGGTGAGTAAAGTGACATCTTTAGATTTTACCTTGTTTCCTGATTTGTTTCTGGTGGATTATTCCATTTCCGTTGCTTTAAAAAATATACCTACTAGTATTTCTAAAAAAATAGCAGGCACTAGTTACTGAAGGACTAACATAAGCCAAAACTCTTTAATGGGTAATTACTAATCTCGGTTCAGACAAACTCAAAGAAAAAACCAGAAACAAAGTGAGTTCATGTACCACACCCAATCACAATGGAAGTGCACTCGGTAGCTACAGAAGAGTAATCATTGCAATGCTAAAAGGTTATAAACCAGGTCATTGTGTGTTGGTTTTTAGATGTAATTGTACAGAATTAAATATATTTGATGTTTTGCAGTTCACCATTTGAGTAATCATTTAACAAAAACTTGGTTATTTACATAAAAAAATGTAGGATTGCACTAGTTTATGAACTGCATTAAAGTAAAGAACATTCTTGAATTTCTTGTCTATAAAAGTGCTCTTAAAAATATAGTACATGTAGTTTTTTAATTGCAAATTCTCCATTTATTATGAATGATTCTGTCAAATAACAGTTTTATAGATTAACAAAAATTTTGGAATCAATATTTATTTTATATCTGATATAGCTTATCAGAAATCAAGGTGAAAATGTGACAAATGTTACAACAGGTGTACAGGTTTGTTTATACATGTGATATCTCACATGCGAGACATGTAGAAGATTCTAGTACTTTATATACAGATTATTGAGAATGTATTATTGCTACATTGTTTACACTATGAAATAAAAGAGTTAATGCCAAAAAAATAAAATAATTTATTTATTAGCATATTTGGTTTTGTTAGCTCACCTGGACCGAAGGTCCATGTGAGCTTTTGCTATCACTTGGCATCCGTCGTCTGTCGTCCGTCGTAAACTTTTTCAAAAATCTTCTCTTCTAAACCAATGGGCCAATTTTTTTCAAACTTGGCCACAATCATCCTTAGGGTTCCTAGTTTCAAGTTTGTACCCAGGGTGTTGATCAACAGACAAATATGGCCGCTGTTACTAAAAATAGAACATGGGGGTCAACACAGGTTTTTGATCATTATCTAAAAAACTATAACAGCTATAGAGAAAACCGTTACTTCAAATTGATCAGCACATTAAGGTCTACAATAGTTGCTATTAGTGTGAAGTTGTGTATTGGCGTCTTGTAGGAGTTATTGCCCTTTTTGACGCTTTTTTGACAAAATTTTTGGTATTTACAATATAACCTGAAAACTATACGAGGTAGAGTGAAACTGAAATGGCAAAAATGATCAGCAATAAAAGCCCTACAATTCACTTGATTGGTCTGAAATTGTCAGATGACTCCTTATATGATTTATTGCCCTTAAATGGTAATTTTTTATGAAATTTTCCGTTTTTGTCGTGTAACTTTAAAACTATAACAGCTAGAGTAAAACTGTAAATAGCAAAAATGATCAACAATACAAGCCCTACAATTCACTGTATTAGTCTGAAATTGTCAGATGACTCCTTATAGGAGTTATTGCCCTTAAATGGCAATTTTTTATGAAATTTTCCGTTTTTGTCCTGTAACTTGAAAACTACAGCAGCTAGATTGAAACTGTAAATTGCACAAATGATCAGCAATAAAGACCCTACAATTCACTTGATTGGTCTGAAATTGTCAGATAACTCCTTAAATAAGTTATTGCCCATAAATGACAATTTTTTATTAAATTTTCCGTTTTTGTCCTGTAACTTAAAAACTGTAACAGCTAGAGTGAAACTGTTGATAGCAAAAATGATCAGCAATACAAGCCATACAAATTACTATTTAAGTCTGAAATTGTCAGATGACTCCTTATAGGAGTTATTGCCCTTAAATTGCAATTTTTTATGAAATTTTCCGTTTTTTTTCTGTAACTTAAAAACCATAACAGCTAGAGTGAAATAATAAATTGCAAAAATGATCAGCAAAAAAAGCCCTACAATTCATTTAATTGGTCTGAAATTGTCAGATGACTCCTTATAGGGGTTATTGCCCTTAAATGACAATTTTGTTATGAAATTTTCCATTTTTGTCCTGTAACTTGAAAACTATAGTAGCTAGATTAAAACTGTAAATTGCACAAATGATCAGCAATAGAAGCCCTACAAATGATTGCTTAGTCCAAAATTGCAAGATGACTCTTTATAGGAGTTATTGCCCTTTCATTATGAATTTGGACAAATGAACAGTTTTTAATTATAAATTAGTCTATAACACACCTATTAGTAGAGTAAAACTGTAAATTTCTAAAGTACCCTAAAGGACAATGCCTAAAAACCATTTAATTTTCAGAAATTGTCGATGGCACCTTATAGGAGTTATTGTATTTAACAAATTTTTTGAAGAAATGTTTAGTTTTTGCACAGTAACTTAAAAGCTATAACAACTAGACTGAAACTGTTAATTTCAAAAATTTTAATATAGTTTAAGTCATTTGGATTCGAGGTGAGGGATTACAGGCTCCTGGGAGCCTCTAGTTATACCCCCTGCTAGTAAGTGTATGGTGATGGGGTCTGCATCTCTGATTCCATCCATTACACTCTCTCTTATGCCCAACTCCTCCTACACTACTGAATAGAATTTGATAAAACTTTTTCATATAGTCCCATTGTGCACCGGGATATTTAACATTTTGATCGGAATGATATTTGGGGTTTCCTATCGCAAAAAACATGGACTTGTCATTCACATAAGGGGGTATCCATCTCTTATCTGCAACTCCACTTACACCACTGAATGAAAATCTGATGAAACATTCACAGTCTCATTGTGCACCTGATATTTTACATTTTGATAGGAATGATTTTCAGCATTTCCCATAGAAAAACATGGAGTTTGTCAGGAACATAAGGGGTACCCATCTCTTATCTGCAACTCCACCTGCACCACTGAATGGAATTTGATGAAATTTTCACATAATATTTGTCACATAGTCCTTTTGTGAACCTGATATTTAACATTTTGATCTGAAAGATTTTTGGGGTTTCCCATAAAAAAATGGACTTTGTCATTGACATAAAGGGGGTATCTCTTATCTGCAATTCCAACCACCACTAAATGGAATTATTTTGAATATATAAATTATTTTACATTTTGATCAGATTAATATTTGGGATGTTTTGAAAATTGGGAAGCAGGGGGTATCAATTAGTGAGCATTGCACACAGTTTTTCTAGTTTATATTTTGTTAAAAGTGTAAGCAAAACAATACAAAAAAGCAAACAAACCAAACAAAGAAAAAACCCACTAACAATCTCCTCTTAAAGTATCAAATCTCAGCCCAAATTGAGTCCAGTTTTTCTCTCTGACTTTAGAGAAAAAAATCACATGCATTTGTTTACTGTCACATAACATGAAAATCATTTTTTTTCTTGGCTGTCATGATTCAACACTCATTGGGAAATTATCTATATTGCAGTTCTAAAGGTTGCACAATTCATCCTATGTTTTACATTGAACGAATCTTATAAATGTTTTTTAATTTCAAAACGGCTATTATATTCTATTGTACTACCAATATGCATCTGTATAAGAGAAGACTACTGTTACTCGTACTTAGACAAGTCCATACTGATACTTGAACATGTAATTTTATTTTATTCCCAGGTTTAGATGACTGGGACATCATTGGACCTGTAGATTTTCCACAGCAAAAGACAACCAGTCTTTTAGATGGAAGTTCTTTGCTAGGTACTTTTACAAGTCAAGTTGGTAAAACTGTATCCCGTTCAATGCAGAAAGTCATGGGTAGGTAACTCCTCAGAGAGTTGTTTACATATATTGTACAATGAATTTTTCTATTTATTCTGAATAACTTTTCATTACCATGCCTAGGTAATGTATTTCCCACTAAAAGGTTGAGACTTTTAAACACCAAAAATATATCTATTTCTCTTATAATCATTTAATAAAAAACAATAATCCTAAAGTCCACAGAGAATGACATTCACTAAAAAGGTAGCAGTAATAAAATTTTAAATCCTTTTTTAGTTATAATTTGATTACCGTTTGAAGGCAAAGAAGTAATTATATTCCCCCCCCCCCCCTTTGTGTGGAGACATTGTTTTTGTCCTGTCCATCTATCTGTCCCAAAGTTATTTCGCTCAACTTCTCTTCAACCAAATTTTATGAAACTTGGTAGGTAACAAGTTCATCATATGTAGTTGTGCATATTACCAGGAAATTCTGATCCTAAAAATTTTGTGGGAGATATAGCCCTTTGAACTTGGAATTTTAAAAACATTCCTCATTAATCATGGTTTCCACTCAACTCTTCTGAAACTACTGAACCAAATTTTACGAAACTTGGTTCATAGCAAGTACACCATATATAGTTGTGCATATTGCCAGAAAATTCTGATCCTTAAAATTTTGTGGGAGTTATGGCTGTTTGTACCTTACAAATCATGGTTTCCGCTCAACTCCTCTGAAACTTCTGCACCAAATTTTACGAAATGTAACAAATCAAATCCTTGGTATGTAGCAAGTACACTATATGTAGTTGTGCATTTTACCAGGAAACTATTATTCTCAAAATTTTGTGGGAGTTATAGGACTTTGAACTTAGATTTTTGCTGAAAATCCGCATTTGGAATAGGGGGAGACATTGTTTTTCTCTTTAATTTATTTGCCTTACATATACATGTACATGAACATTTGTTTGTTTTTGTTTGTTAGGAAAGTGTTTAACGCCACTTTAAGCAATTTTTCAGCTATATCATGGCATCCAGTTTTTATTTGGGTAGGAAGAAAAATTGCAAAGGAAACCAACCCAACAACAAGAGCCGAAAGTCAAGGGATAACCACAAATCCCGATATTGACAAACATATACAGCCCAACACACAAAAAAAATAAAAAATAAAAGTGAGTAATCAGAACCTAATGAAAACCATTGGTGCGCTCAGGTGCTCCGGACGTGTAGCCGCAGTACCAGGAGAATTAGGTATTGTCAATTAGGATTGTTTTTGAGTGCACCCTGCCCCCAGTGAGACTTGGACCTGCAACTTGACAGACTGTGCTCAATAGTACACAAACTATCAACCACTCAGCCACCGAGGCCCCATGAACATTGAAATTAGAAGTAAAAATACTTCATAAGTTCATATATGGTAGACAATGGTTATCCAGTAGTCTTACTTTAAACAGTATAACCAAACATTTTATGATGGATATTGAAAATATATATATAAAAAACATGTTCCACGTTTCATGCTTAAACATTAAAAGTACATGGATTTTAGTATATAAAGCTAATTGTCAATCATATATGGTCATCAGCTTTCTGCATGTTTATTGTTTTCAGATGTAGCCAATTTATGTCACATGTGCAGTTAATCCAGATCATATGAGGGAGATACATTTTTAGGGTTCTTGTTCTTTTTTTTGTTTTATGTATTTCAGCTTGCATAAATAGAGAAAATTCTATTAAAGTTTTCATAAAAATACAGTATAAGACATTGTTTTTTTTTCAGGCATAAAATTAGAGGAAGAACCTAAATACAAACCAAGTAAACCACCCGTTAATGATCAAGAGTTTAGAAACTATCTAGACTCCTCAGGACACATGATAAAACCAGAAGAACTAAGGCTAAGCATTTATCAAGGTGGAATCGAAGGATCTTTACGACGAGTTGTTTGGCGACATTTATTGAATTTATTCCCAGCAGGTCTGTCTGGTAAAGAAAGATTTGATTACATGAAAACAAAGGAAAATGAATATTACAAATTAAGGGATCACTGGAAAGAACATTTTAAAAATGGCTCTTTGTCGGAGGAGATCAGACATGTGGCAACAATGGTGAAAAAAGATGTTTTAAGAACGGACAGAACTCACAAGTTTTATTCTGGGAATGATGACAACAAAAATCTCATTATGTTATTCCACATTTTAGTTACATATGCTGTCACCCATCCAGAAGTCTCATATTGTCAAGGAATGAGTGACATTGCTTCTCCATTGCTTGTGATACAAAAAGACGAGGCTCAGGCATATTTATGCTTTTGTGCCCTAATGACTAGGTTAAGGACAAATTTTTTGTTGTGTGGCAATGCTATTGAAACTAAATTTAAGCATTTATCAGAATTGATTAAACTTCATGATCCTGTGTTTTATGAATATTTAAAAGATGTTAATGCATCTGACATGTTTTTTTGTTACCGTTGGCTATTATTAGAATGTAAACGTGAATTTCCTTTTGACGATTCATTGTATATGTCAGAAGTCATGTGGAGCACGTTACCACCAAGTCCTCCAGATCTAGACTTGAAACTCGCAGATATTGATTACCGACCAGATTTTTTGTCAATGACTCCTACTTCGCCTTCGTTCACTGCAAAGCAAAACATTTATGCTCAACTTTTAGCTAGAAGGATTCAGTCTCATTCTCGAGTTAAAGAAATTCCAAGTAATCCCCAAAACATGGAATCTGCTAATGACTGTAGTATCAATAACAATTTATCATTGGAAGAACCTTCTCCATTGGATGAAAAAATTACGTCTCAGGATTACCCTTCAGTCAATGATGAGGCAATGTCAAAATCAATAATACTCAAATCTTCTTCAATTGACAATTCTCTGAAAGAAAGCTGTCCCATTCATGGACATAAAATTTTAAATAATATTGAAAGAACAAGTTCAAAGGTACAAACAGTTTCTGAGGACAATGAAAGCACTGCAGAAATGAATTTATGTGCTGTGACTGATTCGTTACCTTTGGAGAAAGACAATACAAATGTTGAATGTTGTCAAAATCAAATTACAGATGACTTTAATATAAACAGAAATTTGGAATTCGCTGATGAAAGTTTAAGAAATGAATCAAACAGCATTTTAGAAGATTCTGGTGAAGAAATGTGTGATAAAGACTATACAGAAGATCAAAATGACAGCGGACACAGTCAGTTTTATATTTCACTTGAAGCTAGTGAAGAGGTCGCTGCAACTGCAGCAGTTTCTAAAACAACAGTTCCAGTACTTAAAGGGTCCTTCTTTGACAATGTTAAAAAACGAATCTTGACCTCACCCCTGAGAAGGCCATCAAATAACACACTGAAAAATAATGCTGTTATCAACATGACTAAGTCAGAAAAGATTGACAATGAAAATATTTCATTGAAAAATGAATCCAACAACTCATTGGATGTTGATGATTCAGGAATGAATTCTGCACTTTCATCAATTGAAGTAATTATGAACGATGGTCTGCAAGAGTTGCCTCCTCCTGAGGAATTTGGTTGTGGCAATCCTTTCTTGATGTTCATATGTCTCACACTGCTACTTCAGCATCGTGATGTAATAATGCAAAATCACTTAGAGTATGACGAGATGGCGATGCTCTTTGACAAAATGGTACGGAAACATGATGTTCACAAAGTCCTACATCAAGCTAGAATTTTATATACAGACTATTTACAGTCACAACAAAAAAAATTACAAGACATTGAAAGTGTGTGACAGCTTTATATTTTGTGCAATCTGTAAACTTGTGCAATGACTATGCCTGCATACAGTATATGCATTAAAATTTTTGTTTTGTGGTGCTCATTTTTCCACCTAGAATTTGTATGTCTTGTTAATTTTGCAGACAAGATAACATTGCATTCTATTAAAGATACATGTGTAAGATATTTTTATGTACAATGTATGGTAAATGCTGGTGGTAAAAATCTATTTTGTTTAGAATTTTTCTGTTTGTGTTTTCGTCAGATTATAAATAAAACCATTCAAATTAGTACCATGTACATGTGTATAGTTCTATGAAGAAAAGATAAAAAGATTCCATTGCAACATTTCTAATCCATTTTCCATACTCATATCTCAATATGTTCTGCACTTTTGAGAATAAACTATTATATCAATAAAATTGAATTTTACATGACATTTTTGTAAATTTAATTACACATTTTTAATTTGTACTTCTTGTGTATTTTAATACAAAAACAATCATGGCAATAAGAAATTTGAACTTTATGAGAAAATTAATGCAGTAATCATCTGTATTTGATGCAGTAAATTGCTTAAAGATGATAAACTTTAGTTCCTACAAGCTGTTAAACATGTTTTAAACAGAATTAAGAGGCTATCCTTCTGTACATTTAATTTTAAAATGCTGCATAAACTGAAATAGATACTTGTGCAGTTATTATTCAATATTTTTTTGCTGTTTGTAGAAAAAAGTACAGTTTACTCTACGATATATTTCTCTATGTTTACCTTGTAAACAATTTTTGTATGCATGTCCTTATCCTTTATGAAAATCAATAAGAATACATAATACCATTGATGATACATGTTATGACAGTGGGTGTTGATCACAAAGGAACTTAATACAACATATCACAGTAATTGAGAATATATACATAAATTTGTTTTTCATAAGTTCCTACCCTATAAATTACCAGTATGCATATAAATGTACCATGTATTTGATACATGCACATTATTTGAATTGTTTCATCAAATAAGGTAGAAGTTGTTGCAATTTCTTTTAACACATTACTGGTATGTAGAATTTCATCCTGTCTTGTTAATATACAACTACCTATTTTTAGAATTGATTTATTGATATTTTAAAGAAGAGTCTTAACATCTGTTGTTCATTTATCTGCATAAAACTAGGCCATAGAAATACAATTCTGTTGTGATTTCAATCAATTAAGGGGTAAAATCTGAAAATTTGGTAAAACTGTACCAGTATAATCCAGTTTATAAAAGGATTTATCTGGAGAGTTGTAGAAATCCTGGAGTTTGTTTTCTTTGTCCTCCATATGTTTTCTGCTAAAAATTTACAAGCCAAATAACTTGCCATGGTATTTTTCACGTTATATTAACCTGTCTGAAATTAAACCTATTTATGTATGTGAATACAGCATTTTTTTTAATTTTAAAACAATTAGACCAATTGAAACTAAATTGAACCACAATGCCACAGGAGTTAAGACATAAGACTTTTTTACTTTGCTAACACCCTCACACAGTGTATATTTAGTCTCATTGAAATACTTTGATACTTATTACACAATTGTTGTATCAGTGGGGTACAAGTTTGCTTTACATGTAGTTACTTAAATTCACCAGGCTTATATTAGGAAATATTCACAAATAATTACCATTAAGCGTTTATATCAGTTAATAAGAAAGAAACTTCTAATTGTGGCCTAAAAAATATACTGACCTATATAGATGATAGAAAATTGACTTTGGAGAGTATTTTACTTTACTTCTATATATGCTTGTTAATATTTTGTGTCCTGTGCATGTATGTTTTATTTATTTTAGCTTTAATTTTCAGTTGTATACACGTACCAGTATGTATACATGTAACACTTGTCTACATGTTACAGAATGTATATATGGTACCTACATGTATTGGTATCTAGATAATGGTTGTGATTTTATTTTAACATACATATTTTCCTAATATTATTTTTTGTTCACGTTTTCTAGTCTGTCTTATGGGAATACCTTGTTAAAAGTTTCATTAATTGTACATGTGTATGCTTATATGAAATCAAAGTTGAGATTGAAAGTATGAGTATTGGTATATAGAGTTTTGTGTGATATTAATTATTTTTCTATCATCATATTTTCGTTTCAAAATATTTGTTAGAACATTAGCCAGTTATAAAATAATATTTACATGTTCATTATTTACAAAGTCTATTTTCAATTTCACTGTCGAGTACAATGATATTTAATTTATAAGTTGCATGTATCCATTCTATTCTGACATTATGTGTCCTGAGAACACTTTTATTGAAATAATTTTATGAATTTGTTGCAGTAATTAGGGATTTGCCTTAAAATTAGCATACATTTGACGTATGTCTGTATTAGAGGGTTATTATAATTTGGGATATTTGTTCATTCCCTTGTATATAAATGTTCAAAATTGATATTATGTATGGTAGTATTAAGTCAATTCAGTACCCTACTTCAGTTTCATGTGTAGATTGATAAAGAGGCTAGTACATGTATTCAATGGTCCTCATCTTCTTTATATTTCCATAATATAATATTGTGGTGTTGATATGCATTCAATTTTTTAAAATTTTAAATCTTTGATAAACAAAACAAAAAAGTCAAATGAACCTCTAAATTTGACAAGACAAACTTTAAATGGTCAATTTATATTTCTTTTTGATGTAATATCGCCCTTTCATATAAAAATTCTATTTATAGTAGGAACTTGTTTTCTATTATTTTTGACAACATTTCAGCTCTAAATAATGATGTGATAAAAAATTCAGTTATAAAAATTATTAATTTTTCTGTCTTAAATAACAATGGCTAATTATTTAAATGGAAGAAAATGTTAATATCTAATACATCAATACTTCTAGCAAAAAATCTATTGTTCAATACAAGAAGCTCTGTATATAGTTGTTAAAAGTAGAAATATACCAGAACACCATAATTGTATTTTACACCCTTTTTAAATAGAAAAACATTCTTAAAAATCTAATTTATCATTTTGAATGATTTTATTAAAGCTAAACATTCTTAACATTTGTCATTCAATTACAGATTTATTTTGAATGTATAAGTGATTTAACTGGTATTTCTGAGATATGGTTAAAATAATAATTTAACTGATTCGTTAAGGCTAAAATGCATGAAATTTGACTTTAAACATTTTTTTAGAAATATGAATTTTGTAAAATGTATTTTTACAACTTAGCTGACATATTATACAATTACTGCACTTGAACGGATCAATATGAGGTTTTATGGAGCAGGGTAGAATAATATTGAACGAGGCGAAGCCAAGTTCAATATTATTCTACCCTGCTCCATAAAACCTCATATTGATCAAGTTCAAGTGTAGTAATTGTTTTATTACATAATTTATTAAGTCAAGAAATAGCATATACACAATTTTTTTTATTCCGGAAAGTGACTGTCTTTCATAATGTTTATTTCTCGAAAATCGATAAAATATCGACATAATCCATGACGAAATGTTTGCATTGATTATTTCTTGTATAATGTCCCATCCTCAGTCCTTACTTCTGCATAAAATTTACAAAGATTTGAGTACAATTCCAGAGGGCTCGCCGTTTTCAAACTGACATCTTTTTGCGTAAATATTTCGTAAAAAAACTCATCGCTTGATCTTTCGATTTCCGAGTGTTTACAGCATCTCTTTTCTTAATGATTTCATTAATTTCCAAGTTAGTAATATCTGCAAATCTTCGCTTATTAGCACCAGAACTATCTGTATTACGTTCACTCGATGACGTTACCATGTTTACAAACAACAACATAATCCGAACATCAGTCAGAACGATAATTTTGATTGGTTTAGAGGATTTAAGAAGGAAGATTTTTTGGCTATCGTATTTCCGTTGGGGGAAAAAGCACGTGCTAGGTATTTTCATTCATAAATTTCTCACGAGAGTGCAATATGGTTTTTTATTGAGTAGAATGAGTGTTTTGCAAACCAATATGATAGGAAATGGAAAGTCACGTGTATTGGTTTAGGCCAATAGGAAAAAGGCAAACATATATTATGTAATAAATACATTTATTGTCATATTTGGCTTTAATACAGTATATTGAGAACTAATTGTCTTTCAACAATCTTTATTGTCTTTCAGACAAAATGCTAAAATAATTGTTTTACTCACAATCATTACGTTTTGCAGTAAATGTAGTTACATAAATTTTGCATATATCAGTAGTAAAACACACTTGGTCTATACTTCAATACCCTAAAAAAAAAGAGCCATGCTAACTGCTAGAATATTTATTAAGTTACCGTACAATTAAGCTAATAATAATTACTCATGTTTTGTGAAATATTTGTTTTTAACATAAATTTGATGTTTTAAATATGTATAAGAAAGACTTCAATAGACCAAATATTAATTGAACAATAATGATGTACATGGAATACTTGGTATAATGTGCTACACTGATTTTACAATGCACATGATGTGCAAAGCATAATTAGGAATTTGCTAAATAAGAAAACATTTATTGAGTTCCTGAAATATTCAGGACAGTATTTTTGCTATATTGAGACTGTACAAATTATGTTTTTTTCCATCTGATCATGTTATGATGGTCAAAACCTTAAACTTACCGGTAAATAGTTCTATTTGGTTAATTTTTGTGTTATTGGCAGAAGTTATTATTTTTGTGCTTCTTGTCAAAATAAAAAAATAAAAACTTGTTTCTTCATATATATAAGAAGTATTACTGGAAACTGTTGATGTTTTATCAACATTCTTTTTGGTTACAAGACAAGCTGAAGCAATCTGTTCCACATTGTTGATCCCATTCAGACATCGCCATTTGACAACAAAGATTTCTTTTTCCTGTTGAATTCAATCTGCCTAGTAGTATATGAAAACAATACTAATACCATTACCCCTTTCAAGTAAAAATATTTTAAATTGATGGATTTTTGCTTTGCGCCCAGCAAGCAGTATTTCAGCTATATTCAGGACGAGAACAAGTTAAGAAACATTAAATCAATGGAAAAAGGGTGGGATGGGATACAGGGAGCACAATTTTGACTGCCACTGGAAAATTATGGAGTATTGGTAGGGGCTGAGAATTTAGCCTTTTGTAGCAGCTACAATAAGCCTCCTCTATTTAGAAATCTTCAAAAGGGGTCTTATCGTGCTAGGAGTGTGGCACTCTCCACAAACGTCACCCACTACTGTCCACAGACATGCTTTCTGTATTATGATCTGACAACCCCAACCCCCAACAGAAGGACTCCCTACCAGCCACCCAGTGATGAACTGGGCTGCCAAAAGTATTTTATAGTAGAAGTAAATAGCTGGTACTCCAACTTTTTATATCAAAAAACAATAACGACTGAGAATGCAATTTCTTTTGAAAAAAAATTTAACATGCATCTCTCATGAAAAAGATTTAATTTCAATCAAACCAAAGTTCTGAAAATTGGTCCTTATTGCTATCTATCTTTGGACTAGTGCTGCAAAATGTAAGTATCCCAGTATGTTACAAAGAACACATTCAAGTTTGTTTACTTAAACAGCTGCCAACATAACATAAAAAAAAACCCTCGATTAAATCAGAATGGCTTTTTAGCTCACCTGGACCGAAGGTATTTGTGAGCTTTTGCCATCACTTGGCGTTTCTCGTCCGTCTTAAACATTAAAAAAAAAATATCTTCTGAAACCACTGGAAATTTTTTTTCAACCTTGGCCACAATCATCCTTAGGGTTCCTAGTTTCAAATTTGAACCCAGGGTGTTGATCAACGGACAGATGGCCGCTGTTACTAAAAATAGAACATCTCAAAAATTATAATAGCTATATAGAAAACCCTTACTTGACCCCAAATTGATCAGCACATTAAGGTCTACAATAGTAGCTATTAGTGTGAAGTTGTGTAATGGCTTCCTGTAGGAGTTATTGCCCTTTTAATGATGATTTTTGACACAGCTTTTGGTATTTACAATATGACTTGAATGATCAGCAATAAAAGTTCTACAATTCACATAATTGGTCTGAAATCGTCAGATTACTCCTTATAGGAGTTATTGCCCTTAACAATTTTTTAATGAAATTTTTGTCCTTCAACTTAAAAACTATTAACTAGATTGAAACTGTAAATGGCATAAATGATCAGCAATACAAGTCCTACAATTCCTTTAATTGGTCTGAAATTGTCAGATGACTTCTTATAGGTGTTATTGCCCCTTCAATGATAATTTTTTTGAAAATTTTTCGCTTTTGACCTGTAATTTAACAGTTTCTTAAGAGCCTGTATCGCTTACCTGACTCACAAAAAAACTTTTTAAGTGACATGACTTTTCCTGCACTTTTCGATATCAAATGCTAAAAGTTCATGTGAAGATGCTGTGTCTATGAATGTTGCCATGTTGAATTTCCAATCAGCAACAATTTGTAGGACAGTTTCTGAGAAGCCGTTTTATGTTTTTCTCATAGGTTACTATGTTAAGTGATGTTCCATGGTGGCAGCAATCTTGTAATTTGGGTTGAAACAAAAACCTTTAAATTAGTAGGGATCGTTTGAAGTACATTTCTATAATATTACAATTTTTTTTGCCAAGCAGTTTGTGATGAAACGAATTTTAAAATTTCAGCCAATTGGAACACATTTGCATCTCTGGCATCCTCACAAGTCAGGGTTTCTGTGTCCCGAAACCCTGATAAATTTAGCTAGGAAATTCCCGGACTAGAAGTAACTATTTTGATTGGCTACATTATACCTTGATGTAGCCAATCAAAAGCTTGCTTTCATTCACGGCTTGGTTAGGGGATATCCCGATGTCCATTGTAAATAAACCAAACAGATGTGTTGCACAGACCATGTGAAAGTCAGTGTATTTTGTACAGTAGTGTTGATAGTTTGTTATTACCATGTTATTTATTAGTTGGGTTACGTTTTCTTCACACTCAAGAATGAGTCAGAATATCTACTGCCAAACACTTGCTTCTTTCAAACAATTTCATTAGTTTATTTGAAGGTTTGACGTCATATGAAAATCTTCTAGCCTGGGAATATTCTGGCCAAGTTTGTAAGGGTTTCGTGGACACATGACACAGAAACCCTGACTTATGAGGATACATCTCTGGCAGCCATTACATTTCCAATTTACTGAAAAAAATCAAAATAATAAGATAATTATCCAAGCTTCATTTCCCATAATTGTGTGGAACAGTTTCATAGAAGCTATTTGTGTGTTTTTCCCATAGGATCCTATGTTAAGCTGTGTTCCATGGTGGTAGTAATCTTTAATTTTGGATAGTCACAAAAAACTCGAACTATCTAATCTATTCAAATCAATCTGCCACACAGCTTGTAAGAAGGGGATTTTAGAAAATTCACCCAATCAAAACGCATTAGTGGCCCTGAAAACCGTGTTGAATTTGAATTGGTTCAAAAAAATATAAATAACAAGATAACTATTCAACATTCATTTCTTCATAATTTGAGTTCATTGTGTGTAACAGTTTTCGAGAAGAAGTTGTTTGTATATTTTTACCATGGGGTCCTATGTTAACCAAGTCCTGTGATGGTGGCCATCTTGGAATTTGGATTGGTACAAAAAACTCAAACTTTGTAGAGGACCATCTATGGTACGTTTCTGCAAAATTTTAAATCAATCTGCCATGTGGTTTGTAAGAAGATTTTCGAAATTTCAGCCAATCGGAATGCATTAGTGGCCCTGGAAGCCATGTTGAATTTGCAATTAGCTCGAAAAACTCAAAATAATAATTTAACTATCATTTCTTCATAATTTGGCTTCATTGTGTGCAATAGTTTTCGAGAAGAAGTTGTTTGTATATTTCTCCCATACGGTCCTATTTTTGTTAACTATGTTAAGCTTTGTTCCACGATGGCCGCCATCTTGGATTTTGGATCAGCACAAAAAACTCAAACTTTGTAGAGGAACACCTAAGGTATATTTCTGCAATATTTCAAATCAATCTTCCAAGTGGTTTATGAGAATATTTTTGAAATTCAGCCAATTAGAATGCATTACTGGCCCTGGCAGCCATGTTTAATATTTGTTTGTTTGTTTGATGGTGTTTAACGCCACTTTCAGCAATTTTTCCGCTATATCATGGCGTCCAGTTTTTATTGGGGGATGAAGCCAGAGTACCGGAGAAAACCCCCGACCTGCGGTAGGAAAACTGGCAATCCTTGTCAATTAAGATTGGAGTAGAGTACACCCTGCCTGCAGTGAGAATCGAACCCGCAATCTCAGTGTTGACAGATCACGTGATCAATAGTAGACGAACTACCTTGACCACTCGGCCACCGAGGCCCCTGTTTAATATTTGATCAGTACCAAAAACTAAAACTTTGTTAAGAACCACCCAATAAACATTCCTGCCAAGTTTTGTTCCAATTGGCCAAGTGGTTTTGGAGAAAAGTTTACAGACCCTGATGAAAGATGCCAAGTGATGAGAATATAACCTAAATAAATAAATAGCAGTTATAACCCTTTAATAAAAAATTTTGGAGGAATTTGTAGTTTTTGCCTTGTAACTTAACTGCTCACCAAGTAAATTCTATACTGTGATACACAGGTAGCTGACGCATTGCTGAAAGGGGTATAAAACCTTAAACAAATGGACACGCATGAATGTTTCTTCTTGCTTATTAGTTCATAATAATAAATCAAATCATTTAAATAATTATATTTTGTCATATTAATTTACAAACAGTGTAACACAAAGTATCTATATTTAATGTCTTCTAGATTGGCCACTTCCATTGACTTTTGGGAGCTTCTTCAATAAGTGGTTCCCAAGCTCTGTATGCTAATAAATTCTTTGATAAATAATATTCCTTCTCTGCCTGTAAAGAAAAATCAATAATTAAACTTAATGGTATGTAATTAGTTTTGAATACCGATCATAGCCAGTCTCCTACAAGATAATGGTCTTCTACATTTGTTTCCAAAACAGGAAAATGATCTTTTAAATTAATGCTTGTTATATAAATTTTGAAATCAGACATTTTACTACAGCGAGTATGAATGGTAATGCACATATGGAAAATAAGAACATATTTTGTTTACAAATAACACAAATGACAAAAATTTTTGTACTTGGTACATTTAATCATTTGTAAAACAAATTATAAACACCCCTTAATCATTTGTAAAACAAATTATAAACACCCCTTAAGTACACTTACTGGGGCCTCGGTGGCAGAGTGGTCAAGGTAGTTCATCTACTATTGATCACATGGTCTGTCAACACTGAGATTGCAAGTTAGATTCTCACTGCAGGCAGGGTGTACTCGACTCCAATCTTAATTGACAAGGATTGCCAGTTTTCCTACCGCAGGTTGGGGGTTCTCTCTGGGTACTCCGGCTTCCTCCCCCAATAAAAACTGGACACCATATGATATAGCTGAAAAATTGCTGAAAGTGGCTTTAAAACACCATTCAAACAAACAAACAGTACATTTACTCCTTTTAGACCATAAATGTTTGGTAAAAATAGAGGGCATCATCTACAATTTTGTCCATTTTTAAAAAGCATGAACTTGTAAAGAAAAAAATGAAATCTAAGGTAACATTTGACATGAGGCCATTACAAAGAAAATGAGTAAGGCAGCTATGAAATACAATTTCAGGTAAATCAGTCAAAACCCAAAGGAATATGACCTAAAAATACCCCAATGTCAAAACTTCATTACATAAGCAATGGAAATGTACTTTATCGATGTTTATAAGAACTGCAGTAAGTGAATAACCAATTCTATTAGCTGCGGAGATATACATGTATTCTATAGCTCAGTTGGGAGAGTATTATTATGGCATGAGATTCAAGGGTTCAAGCTCCCAATTCAAGAATTTTTCAAGGCAAAAATACTCTAGTGAAACTGAAAAGTCATGGGTCAGGATACACGAGTTAAGTGGAATCATCATTTGTTAAACTGCTGTAGATTTATAACTACCTCAATTTGACATGTCAGCGAAGGTCTCTTAAGCTCAATTGGTAGAGCTTTAGTTTAAAGTGTGAGATGTATCTGGTTTTAAGCCAAGCATAACTTTTTTTAGGGACAAAAATGATCTATCATTACACATGTACAAATCTTGTACACTAAAACTGTAATTATAATACAGTTAAGTGACAAACTCAAGTTTAAAATAAAACATACAGTTGCTACTAGTTCTTCAATCTGTCCATCATTAATTGTTTGCTCTATCTTTAAGGGATCACTTCTCTGTGAAAATAAAGTAAAAATATAAATTAACAGTTAAAAATTACACTTGGCATGGATCTTACGGAGGGTGCCACTGAATCGAATGTTTCGTTTTATTGTAACTGGTGGCTTTCTCCCATAAAGAAAATCTGTAAAACATGTTATACTTTATTAGAAAAATACTATTAATATATGCTGGTAATAATACTTGACATGTATTTTTGATTTCTAAGATAATTTTTCTTCTAAAAAACCCACATTTCTTCAATTCTTGCATTAAAAAGGTGCAATGATTCACAGCCTTATGCAATAATAGTTACTCTTGACAAAGAAATACATGTAATGGGTTTTAATTTCTAGTAACAAACTAAATAGGCCCCAATGCCTCCCTCCCCTCCCACTTCCCATAAATTTTGCCAATGGCAATGAGCCTTTTAATTAGAAGCAGAACACTGTTGCAGTAGTGAATCTGTCATCGTCCGAAACCCATGTGCAGTCGCGTTCTTGCTTTGCTAACTTTACCCGACCGTGGGCAAACTTGTAGATATTTTCTGGTTTTCATTAATATTCATTAAATTTAATTAGCCAATGGAAATGACATTTATTGGATAAAAATATTTTGATTTGTTTAAAAGCCTCGCCGAAAGTACAAGCAATAAAATCAAAATGGGAAGTTGAATATTTATGAAAACGAGAAAATATCCTTAAGTGTGCCCACGGTCGGTAAGTGATAGCGAAGAGAAAATGCGACTAGACTTGGATTTCCCACGATGTGAACCTGTAAGCTGTTTCATCAATACATGTACTTGCTGATTAACTCATTTAAGATCATTTAAGTATTTGTTGCAAGGCTTACATGTATATCTGATGTGAATATAAATTCTCAGAATAAATACAAATGCCCACCTTGTTCAGCATGGTTTAAAATCCATATATTTATATTTAAACTTTAATAAACAATTATTTATTTTTACTTACATGTTGTTGTACTATGCCTAACCTCTCCTTAACAAGAGACTCAGTAAAACGACGATAGGGATAGTCTTGTGGCATAGCTACCAACTGTTTTAAAGTAAGATTGTATAATCTTACAAGTTTCTGTAATAAACAAAGATTATTGTTAAGGTATAAATAGTCTCATAGTAATTTTTTAATCTGATTTTAAATAGGTATATGATGCATCATTCAACTTTTTGTAGAAAATATATCTATATGAATATACATGTATACATGTGTACTGAAGATTAATCCAATAAAAGATACACAAAACAGATTTTTAAGCAACATTACATTGATAAAATGAAAAAAAAATCATATAAGTCAGTCCGACTCAATATAAAGCAATTCTCACATTCACAGCTGATTAAATTGTGCTACATAATGTATGTGGACAACAAGTCAAAACAAATTACTGTACATACTTCAGAAATATTTCTGAATATATATTTATTTTCACTGTAATGGAACTTAGTTTTATGCAAAAACTATGCACCTGATATCAGCACCATTGAAGTTATAGCTTTATATCAGAATATTGCAGGATATAATTCATGTACATTCATGTACATATCTAGCCAGTGTTATAAAGTAAATACATGTATCTAAAATTTTACTCTGGTCAATATTGATTATTTCAAACATTGGCTATAAATAATTAAGGATCCTAATGAAAGTCAAAATTAACAATATAATACAGTTACAGTCACTTAAATACATGTTATTAAGAAAAGTACAGTAATTGGCAATGTATAAAATTCATATATGCATTATACACACTAGGCAAAAAATTTTACTGCAATATCTTATTTTAGTTTTTTTTATGTTCTTACAACAAGGGATTTTATTAATTTAACTTCAATCCTTTTGTGGATTATTCACACAGGCTGATAAGATGATCTTGTAAGCAAAAGTTTGTTTTACACACGGTTGCTTACAGAATGCATTATATCCTGCAGATGAAATGACATGTACCTGTACATTAATTGTAAAAAAATAGCGATATCGTGGCATTTAGATTGTATTTAGTGAGGACAGAGTACCCAATCAGAACTAAAGATTTTTTAAGTCAAGATAAATTTGTACATAAATTAAACATACAACTCGCATTCACTATAAAATGACATTGTGAACATCAACTATTATAATGTAGATCCTATATTAAAATGCCAAGTTAAAACAGAAGCAACATATTATTGTAGCTATGTAAATATACCAGTTAAATCAAGTTACAACGTTACTGTTTTATAATTGTTTTTAAACATCATGAAACTGAAATTTAACGAAAATCACAGTGTGGGAAACGGCCACTAGCCAACTCGCCGAAATCTAATTGAGAAGAATTGTGGCATGTTAAGTTCATGTGCAACTCGCCAGTTTGGCGAGCTGAAATTCTGAGGCGAGTTCAAGAAAAATTTACAAGTGATAAATGTACCTTAAAAGAGTGTTTTCGGTGTATTTTCAATGTTAATTCAAGAATCTTTTAATTTTAAGATCTTTATTTACCCTGTGTAAATGTTAAATGGTGTTGGCTGTTGTTGACAACCTTGAATTTTTAACCTACTTCGCAACTATGGACAGTAGATTATTAATTCGACAAGTACTATTATTTTGGTACTGACCTGAATGGCTAGCTGAACAAAAATTTCGTTTCCCACACTGAAATCACAGTCATTAGTGCATACATGTATTGATATACTTGCAACATCAATAAATTGGAATAATAGACATTTACCTGTGGTGCTGCAGGATCCACAGGGAGTCCCGTGATTCCAGTTGTCTGCAAAATATTTAGATTTTTTTCTAATAAACTGTTAGTATGTTGTCTCCCTTTAAAATGATTTGCATAAGATAGGTAATAATACATTTCAGTTGAAGGAACTGTGTTAAACTTTATGACCTGCTTTGCAATATATATTAGTGGTTTTCCTGTCAAAAAGATTGCCATTTATCAACCAGAATACTTGTAAACAAATAGGTATGTGGTACATGAAAATAGTACTGTATTTTCTGTAACAATAATTGCAAGTTTTTTTTTAAAATGTACTAAGTGGACCATATTGGGTCCATTCCCCCTACTTTATTATATTATATTATAAAATCACTTACTCACTTGTTTCTTTAATTTGATTATTAATAAAATGCCTTTAATAAAATGTTTTTAAAATAATAATAGCTTGGTTGGATAAATTTATAGAAGCAGTTTTTGTGTAATAACTAATTTATGAACATTTTGAAAAAATTAAATTATTTATTTTGGACAGAGAACAAAACAAATAAACCATATAAAAATACTATGTGATGATAACAAAAAATATCATTACATTCATCAATCTTATATTAAATTTATCTCAAACATATGGCTAACTGCCTATTTAAAAAAAAAAAAAAAAAAAAAAAAAAACAGTGGTTAAAATATCTTTTGCATTTAATTTATCATTATTATATATATATTAACATCTTATATAAATATATATATATCAAACAGGATGTAAGGACTCTTTTTTTTAAATGTTGTTTAATGCCACTTTCAGAAATTTTTCAGCTATATCATGGCATCCAGTTTTTATTGGGGTAGAAAACCCCTGACCTTCGGTATGAAAACTGGCAATCCTTGTCAATTAAGATTGGAGTCAAACCCCTGCCCGCAGTGAGACTCGAACCCATAATCTCAGTGTTGACAGACCATGTGATCAATAGTAGACAAACTACTTTAACCACTTGGCCACGTAGGCCCCCTGTGAGGACTTAGGGCGAAAGAGTTATTAGTGCAAACGAACCCTGGGCAAACAGGTACAAGGACTAACGGACCTGGAAGTGGTTGAGGGAATTCAGTAAAGAAACTCTGAAAGTATGGATCATTGATGTCATAATCCTTAAGAATAAATGTCTGTGAGTAGGTAGAACACCCACAAACATGTCGACAGTTGAATGAAAGGAGGTGTACATGGTGTAGGAGTTGTTTTTGCGTTAGACTCCTTCGCTCACTTCGTTTGCAGCAATTTTTTTTTTGTTTTTTGTTTTCTGGACATATTTTAACTCAAATGACATAGGGTCCAATCCTGTGGTTTTTACATTACAACTTTAACACTGGACTCAGAAGGAGCTATGGTATATACTATATAAAAACCTCAAGGACAAAAATATGTTTCTACTGTATTTCGTCTAAACTTAACCTGCATTTCCTGCACTAAATTTCGCCTTTCAAAACAAAATAAATAATTTAAAATACAATATAAAGAACCAAAATTAGAATTGCAAAATATATATATCTTGGAAATAAAGCAAATAATACTTTTTTAATAAACCCTGCCATTCTGGAAAGCGGATGTTATATTTTCGGAACATTTCTGGATTTTTCATGGTTAGCCTGGTTACATAACATTACATATAAAGAGGGGAATTTGTTGAAAAGGTCATATACAATCATAGTGCTCTCAATCTCAGATCAAACTTTATTAGTGCTATTCATATTTTATTTTATATCTTAAATAATCAATGGCTTTCTTCAGATATCATGGGTTGTGTTCATTCAATTTTATCTAAACAGTTTCCAGCTATATCTGGTTTCCAAAATACATGCTATGCACCTGTTTATAACACAATGAACGTAAGTGGACTTCTAATAAAACATTTGCTATATTTGGTCCATCAGTGCAAATCCACCACACTGGTCATGATCACTGGGTAACATTAATACAAACACAAACAAATGAGGTACATGTGTTGGACAGCATGTTTGAAAAACTTACAACTTCATTAGAAATACAATTATCACAAGTCAAATGTATGCACATGGTAAAAAACGTCTGCTTATTAAACTTACCCAGGCTCAAAAACAGACGAATTCGTTTGATTGTGGTTTATATGCTATTGCAAATGCTGTTGAGTTTTGTCTTACAGGTTTTGTGGGTGATTTACATATTACATTTGAAGAAAAATACGAATTCAGGTTGTTTCCGAAATCAGTTTGTGACAAAAAAGGTCGAGTGAAATCAAAGAATTTGGTTGTAGAAATGAATTGTGAATGTGGTTTGGCTGATGCAGTTGAAATTATGGTGGGTTGTGATTGGAAAAAGGGAATCAAATCTTGTAATGTTTGGAAACATAAATCTTGTGCTGGTGTCATCAATAATTTAAACTGGTTCTGCTCAAAACATAATTAATTAACATTCATCAATATCAATTTTACTTAAAATGTCTTTACAAAACTGTTATATTTTATATAAACAGTGTAATTACTTTTCATGTCTTTACAAAATTGTTAAATATTATATAAACATTGTAATTAGTTCTTATAACTAATTAATTGTGCTTGTTGAGTTGTTGATTCTTGTTATATTATTAAATAAACTTGTCAAAAAATGGCGTCTTCCATCCATAATGAAATCCCGTCCTGTCAAGATTTTTTCACTTTAGGGAAACGTGATTTATTCAAACTTTATGTTTTTGTAAACTACATGATCTCAGCTTTAGCAGAAACTAAACATTTTTTGACAGACATGTATTTTTAAAAAGATACAAGGCCTCAATCTTTGAAATATAGGAAAAAATGTCAGTGTGTCATTCAGAACAAAATCCCGTCCTGTCAAGATTTTTCTACTTTACCTTTATCAAAATGCGTCAAGCTTTATATTTTTAGAATCTGTATGATCTAAGCTTGAATAATATATAAACATTTCTTGACAGACAATAGTTTTTATGTAACTTATTTATCGTCAAAGATGGTTACCCTATGAATTTTCGGTCGATTTTTCATGTCACCAAATCCCGTCCTGTCAAGAATTTGTGCCTTTAAACTCATTATTTTTTTTAAAACTATATATCAAGTTAAAGCTTATTATTTCTTCTTTAATAATCAGTTTTAGGTTTGTTAATATCTTTATTACTTCAAAAGTTATGACCATTTATATATAGAAAATTTCCCGTCCTGTTTTTCTCCGTCCTGTTTTTAGACCAACCCAGCCTGGTTTTCTAACTAATTGCAAATGCTATCGGGCACACCGCGATGGCAAAGAAACCAGTTTATATACTGAAGTTATTTAAAACAAGTTGTCTTTAGCTTTTCCACGTTAATAACATCTGTATGTGTAAAATCCGGTAATCTCTAAACATGACAGGAAGAGAGAGAGAGTGTACCACTTATCGCGGAGGTTCATCAAGTCAAGTCAAGTAATATTTATTTAAAGTCGGTGCAAGCCTGTAACAATATAACATAAGCTCTATAGAGCTTTTAAAACCGACATACAAAGATCACATACTAAAATGAAACAAAGCTAAAGCACATAAGACATATAAAAGCATAGCAAGACACATAAAATGCATAGCAAAACAGCACACATAAAAAGCAAAGCAAGACATAAACAGCATAGCAATACATATAAAAGAGCAAAGCAAGACATATAAAAGAGCAAAGCAAGACATATAAAAAAACATAGCAAGACATATTAAAAGCATAGCAAGACATTAAAAATCACATCAGACATAAATAATAGCAATCAAAGCACTAAAATTCTATATGAAACATACATTCAAACATACAAAACTGAAGCATAATAAGGTTAAGCTTTTCTAGCACTAATCAGATCTAAACATCAGTCCATTTAGCTCTTACAAAAACTGCATAAACATGCCTCTCACTCCCACTTATTCATCAAATTCTTAAAATGATCTAAAGACATGTCCTCCCTGAAATTTTGAGGTAAATTATTCCATAATTTAGATGCAGCATATAGCTAAAGGAGTGAAGCCCATATCTGGTAGTTCTTACCCAAGGGACGTTGACAGTCTTTTTGTATCTGAAAGAATATGTGTGTTGTTTAATATTAATAAGATCACTGAGATAGAGAGGAGTTTCCATTTAAAATTTTGAACGACTGTATAGCTAAAGATCTGAGTCTTCTAATTTTGAGTGAAGGTAGATTTGATCTGTCCAATAACTGTTCATATGTACTTGTGGAATCACTGTATATAAAACGTAAAGCTCGCTCTTGTATTTTTTCAATCTTTTTAGTGTTGTTTTCTCCACAAAAATGCCATACTAGTGGGCAATAATTAAAGTTTGACAATATGAAGGAATAATAAATGGTTAATCTGCTAAGCCTATTCAGATAGATTCCAATTCTTTTAAGAACATTCAGCTGCTGAGAGGCTTTCTGACAAATTATTGAAACATGTGAATTAAAATTTAATTTGAAATCAAACGTTACTCCCAGCAGTTTAACTTCATCATCACAATTAACAGTAACCCCCTTAAAGTGAAATTTTATATCCTCTTTTTTTGTTTTATTACCAATAGCAATAGCTTGGAATTTATCTGGATTTGCCTCACGTGATTTGCCTGCATTTGATTGTCCTTAAACCATTTAATAAGTATTTTACTTTCATGTTCTAAAGTGTCAACTAGATTGGTAACATTGACATCAGCGTAAGATAAAGTATTGTCATCAGCATAATTATATAGGTTACCTTTCTTAATAAATTCAAAAATATCATTTATGAAAATATTAAAAAATACAGGTCCCAAAATGGATCCCTGTGGTACCCCTTTGTACAACTCTTGAAGAGAACTACATACTGACCCTATTTTTACACATTGTTTCCTATCACTAAGATAACTTTTTATAAGTTGTAGTGCTTTATCAGATACTCCATAATGTTTAATTTTTAAAAGTAAAAGTTCATGGGGCAAGCAATCAAAAGCTTTAGATAAATCCATTAAAATAGCTGCTACATATTTGTTTTGATCTAATTGACTTCTCCAATCTTCAAGTATTTTAATTAAAATGTCTTGACAGGCATAACCATTTCTAAAAGCTGATAAATATATGTTAAAAAATTTTTCAAAAAATTCTGTTATTTGAGAATAAATAGCACGTTCAAATAATTTAGACACTGTAGGCAGCACACTGACAGGTCTATAGTTACCTTTGTCTAGGGTACTGTTTTTTTTTATGCACTGGTACAACCTGCGCTACATTCAGCATATCTGGAAAAACAGATGTTTCCAAACTTTTGTTTATTAATACCGTAATAGGCATAGATACTGCTGGCTGAGCTATTTTTAGAATTTTTGGGGATATTTGATCATAGCCAGTTGCCTTTTTAATACCAAGTCTATTAATGTGCTTTTGAACAAAACTTTTCTCTATTGGTTTGAAATCAAAATTATTTACATTTTTGTTTTCATATATTTCCTTGATTTTTGAGATGCTCGGATGATCTTTATTTACACTGATAGAGTTAAGACCAATATCTTTTGGAACATTTATGAAAAAATCAATAAAACATTTGAAATATCACACTGATTTGTTAGTAGACTATCATTTTCATTAAGTATTACATCATAGTCGTTTCGTACATACGTGTTCGTACCATACAAAAAACTTATTTCGTACCAATATCAGGTCCGTTGCGTACCCTACAAAAAACAATTTCGTACCAATATATTGTCTATGGTGAATGTTATGTTCAACTTATGTGCTTGCAACTGCCAATTCATTCGAAAAAAATTTTGACCCATGTACTATGTCTATGACTATGTAGTAGAGTTTCAATTTGTTATGTCAATTCATGTAGACCATCCAATAACAGAGTAACAGACTTTAACACAACCATTTACCATTAGGAATTTTTGCTATATAATGCTCCGTTGGGTTATTTTGAGATTTATTTTGGATTTTGTATGTATGTATTAATTTGGGTATTTTACATTATTTTCTATTTGTAGGTTTGGTTCCTATTCCATATTTATAAAATGATAGAGATTTACCTTTTCAAAATAAGTCACGTGGTTCTGGGAGGGGCGGTAAGATCGACAGTTATTGTGTCTTTCCATCAATCATCGTAGGAACTAACTCAAAAGGTCAAACATATTCATAAAGATTTAAATCCTATAACTGAAGACAAAATGTCTTTTCTATTAAACAACAACTCTTTTGTAATACTTAAGGCAGTTATTGAATATATAAAAAAATGTCAGGCAAAAATTTAATAATTATAATTCCAAATGAATGTACTTTTCTCTACATCACTGCCGCTCCAAGTATATAGTTCTTTGATATAATTCAAACATTATTTTCAAAACTGCATCTTGATGCAATTTTATATTTATTTACCAATTATGATGAATGGGTGTAGAATTGTATCAAGACCCAGTTTCTATTGTTGTATTAAAAGATTTACAATTACACATATTCCAAACAGAAAACTAACATTCATGTGCATAAACCTTGTTAAGAACTTAATATTTCAGGTCATGATCACTGGGTAACATTAATACAAACACAAACAAATGAGGTATATGTGTTGGACAGCATGTTTGAAAAACTTACAACTTCATTAGAAATACAATTATCACAAATGTATGCACATGGTAAAAAACGTCTGCTTATTAAACTTACCCAGGCTCAAAAACAGACGAATTCGTTTGATTGTGGTTTATATGCTATTGCAAATGCTGTTGAGTTTTGTCTTACAGGTTTTGTGGGTGGTTTACATATTACATTTGAAGAAAAATACGAATTCAGGTTGTTTCCGAAATCAGTTTGTGACAAAAAAGGTCGAGTGAAATCAAAGAATTTGGTTGTAGAAATGAATTGTGAATGTGGTTTGGCTGATGCAGTTGAAATTATGGTGGGTTGTGATTGGAAAAAGGGAATCAAATCTTGTAATGTTTGGAAACATAAATCTTGTGCTGGTGTCATCAATAATTTAAACTGGTTCTGCTCAAAACATAATTAATTAACATTCATCAATATCAATTTTACTTAAAATGTCTTTACAAAACTGTTATATTTTATATAAACAGTGTAATTACTTTTCATGTCTTTACAAAATTGTTAAATATTATATAAACATTGTAATTAGTTCTTATAACTAATTCATTGTGCTTGTTGAGTTGTTGATTCTTGTTATATTATTAAATAAACTTGTCAAAAAATGGCGTCTTCCATCCATAATGAAATCCCGTCCTGTCAAGATTTTTTCACTTTAGGGAAACGTGATTTATTCAAACTTTATGTTTTTGTAAACTACATGATCTCAGCTTTAGCAGAAACTAAACATTTTTTGACAGACATGTATTTTTAAAAAGATACAAGGCCTCAATCTTTGAAATATAGGAAAAAATGTCAGTGTGTCATTCAGAACAAAATCCCGTCCTGTCAAGATTTTTCTACTTTACCTTTATCAAAATGCGTCAAGCTTTATATTTTTAGAATCTGTATGATCTAAGCTTGAATAATATATAAACATTTCTTGACAGACAATAGTTTTTATGTAACTTATTTATCGTCAAAGATGGTTACCCTATGAATTTTCGGTCGATTTTTCATGTCACCAAATCCCGTCCTGTCAAGAATTTGTGCCTTTAAACTCATTATTTTTTTAAAACTATATATCAAGTTAAAGCTTATTATTTCTTCTTTAATAATCAGTTTTAGGTTTGTTAATATCTTTATTACTTCAAAAGTTATGACCATTTATATATAGAAAATTTCCCGTCCTGTTTTTCTCCGTCCTGTTTTTAGACCAACCCAGCCTGGTTTTCTAACTAATTGCAAATGCTATCGGGCACACCGCGATGGCAAAGAAACCAGTTTATATACTGAAGTTATTTAAAACAAGTTGTCTTTAGCTTTTCCATGTTAATAACATCTGTATGTGTAAAATCCGGTAATCTCTAAACATGACAGGAAGAGAGAGAGAGTGTACCACTTATCGCGGAGGTTCATCAAGTCAAGTCAAGTAATATTTATTTAAAGTCGGTGCAAGCCTGTAACTATATAACATAAGCTCTATAGAGCTTTTAAAACCGACATACAAAGATCACATACTAAAATGAAACAAAGCTAAAGCACATAAGACATATAAAAGCATAGCAAGACACATAAAATGCATAGCAAAACAGCACACATAAAAAGCAAAGCAAGACATAAACAGCATAGCAATACATATAAAAGAGCAAAGCAAGACATATAAAAGAGCAAAGCAAGACATATAAAAAAACATAGCAAGACATATTAAAAGCATAGCAAGACATTAAAAATCACATCAAACATAAATAATAGCAATCAAAGCACTAAAATTCTATATGAAACATACATTCAAACATACAAAACTGAAGCATAATAAGGTTAAGCTTTTCTAGCACTAATCAGATCTAAACATCAGTCCATTTAGCTCTTACAAAAACTGCATAAACATGCCTCTCACTCCCACTTATTCATCAAATTCTTAAAATGATCTAAAGACATGTCCTCCCTGAAATTTTGAGGTAAATTATTCCATAATTTAGATGCAGCATATAGCTAAAGGAGTGAAGCCCATATCTGGTAGTTCTTACCCAAGGGACGTTGACAGTCTTTTTGTATCTGAAAGAATATGTGTGTTGTTTAATATTAATAAGATCACTGAGATAGAGAGGAGTTTCCATTTAAAATTTTGAACGACTGTATAGCTAAAGATCTGAGTCTTCTAATTTTGAGTGAAGGTAGATTTGATCTGTCCAATAACTGTTCATATGTACTTGTGGAATCACTGTATATAAAACGTAAAGCTCGCTCTTGTATTTTTTCAATCTTTTTAGTGTTGTTTTCTCCACAAAAATGCCATACTAGTGGGCAATAATTAAAGTTTGACAATATGAAGGAATAATAAATGGTTAATCTGCTAAGCCTATTCAGATAGATTCCAATTCTTTTAAGAACATTCAGCTGCTGAGAGGCTTTCTGACAAATTATTGAAACATGTGAATTAAAATTTAATTTGAAATCAAACGTTACTCCCAGCAGTTTAACTTCATCATCACAATTAACAGTAACCCCCTTAAAGTGAAATTTTATATCCTCTTTTTTTGTTTTATTACCAATAGCAATAGCTTGGAATTTATCTGGATTTGCCTCACGTGATTTGCCTGCATTTGATTGTCCTTAAACCATTTAATAAGTATTTTACTTTCATGTTCTAAAGTGTCAACTAGATTGGTAACATTGACATCAGCGTAAGATAAAGTATTGTCATCAGCATAATTATATAGGTTACCTTTCTTAATAAATTCAAAAATATCATTTATGAAAATATTAAAAAATACAGGTCCCAAAATGGATCCCTGTGGTACCCCTTTGTACAACTCTTGAAGAGAACTACATACTGACCCTATTTTTACACATTGTTTCCTATCACTAAGATAACTTTTTATAAGTTGTAGTGCTTTATCTGATACTCCATAATGTTTAATTTTTAAAAGTAAAAGTTCATGGGGCAAGCAATCAAAAGCTTTAGATAAATCCATTAAAATAGCTGCTACATATTTGTTTTGATCTAATTGACTTCTCCAATCTTCAAGTATTTTAATTAAAATGTCTTGACAGGCATAACCATTTCTAAAAGCTGATAAATATATGTTAAAAAAATTTTCAAAAAATTCTGTTATTTGAGAATAAATAGCACGTTCAAATAATTTAGACACTGTAGGCAGCACACTGACAGGTCTATAGTTACCTTTGTCTAGGGTACTGGTTTTTTTTTATGCACTGGTACAACCTGCGCTACATTCAGCATATCTGGAAAAACAGATGTTTCCAAACTTTTGTTTATTAATACCGTAATAGGCATAGATACTGCTGGCTGAGCTATTTTTAGAATTTTTGGGGATATTTGATCATAGCCAGTTGCCTTTTTAATACCAAGTCTATTAATGTGCTTTTGAACAAAACTTTTCTCTATTGGTTTGAAATCAAAATTATTTACATTTTTGTTTTCATATATTTCCTTGATTTTTGAGATGCTCGGATGATCTTTATTTACACTGATAGAGTTAAGACCAATATCTTTTGGAACATTTATGAAAAAATCATTAAAACATTTGAAATATCACACTGATTTGTTAGTAGACTATCATTTTCATTAAGTATTACATCATAGTCGTTTCGTACATACGTGTTCGTACCATACAAAAAACTTATTTCGTACCAATATCAGGTCCGTTGCGTACCCTACAAAAAACAATTTCGTACCAATATATTGTCTATGGTGAATGTTATGTTCAACTTATGTGCTTGCAACTGCCAATTCATTCGAAAAAAATTTTGACCCATGTACTATGTCTATGACTATGTAGTAGAGTTTCAATTTGTTATGTCAATTCATGTAGACCATCCAATAACAGAGTAACAGACTTTAACACAACCATTTACCATTAGGAATTTTTGCTATATAATGCTCCGTTGGGTTATTTTGAGATTTATTTTGGATTTTGTATGTATGTATTAATTTGGGTATTTTACATTATTTTCTATTTGTAGGTTTGGTTCCTATTCCATATTTATAAAATGATAGAGATTTACCTTTTCAAAATAAGTCACGTGGTTCTGGGAGGGGCGGTAAGATCGACAGTTATTGTGTCTTTCCATCAATCATCGTAGGAACTAACTCAAAAGGTCAAACATATTCATAAAGATTTAAATCCTATAACTGAAGACAAAATGTCTTTTCTATTAAACAACAACTCTTTTGTAATACTTAAGGCAGTTATTGAATATATAAAAAAATGTCAGGCAAAAATTTAATAATTATAATTCCAAATGAATGTACTTTTCTCTACATCACTGCCGCTCCAAGTATATAGTTCTTTGATATAATTCAAACATTATTTTCAAAACTGCATCTTGATTCAATTTTATATTTATTTACCAATTATGATGAATGGGTGTAGAATTGTATCAAGACCCAGTTTCTATTGTTGTATTAAAAGATTTACAATTACACATATTCCAAACAGAAAACTAACATTGACATGTGCATAAACCTTGTTAAGAACTTAATATTTCAGAATTTAAAATAAACAACAAAAAATGTTAGAAGAGCTGTTTTTTTGCAAAACAATCGATATGAAATAATTAACTTTTGTGATTTTTTTAAAACAAATCTGTTGATGACATTTTTTAAATAAACTGAATTATTTTATTTTTTTGTGTTAATACATTTTTCAAAATTTCGTTTACCTTTTTTGCTCACCTGGACCGAAGGCGTCATTCATCGTAAACTTTTTCAAAAATCTTCTCCTCTGAAAACACTGGGACAATTTTTTTCAAACTTGGCCACAATCATCCTTAGGGTTCCTAGTTTCAAATTTTTACCCAGGGTGTTGATCAACAGACAATGGTGGCAGCTGTTACTAAAAATAGAACATGGGTGTCAACACATGTTTTTGATCATTATCTCAAAAATTATAATAGCTATAGAGAAAACCGTTACCGTAAAACGGTGTGTATAGTCCGCATTTACGCATTGTCCGCAACCCTTTCTTGGACCAGAAAATTGCGGAAAAATTCTTATATGCATGTACGATCCGCACGTACAAGTTTTCACAAAACGTCTCAAGATGAAGACATCCAAGTCCGACTTGGCCGCGCTTCTTAACAAGTTTTTACTTTAATATGTAATTTATTCTCTTTTTAAATATCATTTATGTTTGTAATTTTATTAATTTCTAGTGATTGTAGTAAATTAAATTAAAAATAGAGCATTCTCATATCGTCTATTTTGATCGTTGTACTTCAAATTGATCAGCACATTAAGGTCTACAATAGTTGCTAGTAGTGTGAAGTTGTGTATTGGCTTCTTGTAGGAGTTATTGCCCTTTTTTGACAATTTTTTGTATTTACAATATAACTTGAAAACTATAAGAGGTAGAGTGAAACTGTAAATAGCAAAAATGATCAGCAATAAAAGCCCTACAATTCACAGTATAAGTCTGAAAATGTCAGATGACTCCTTATAGGAGTTATTGCCCTTAAATGGCAATTTTTTATGAAATTTTCTGTTTTTGTCCTGTAACTTAAAGACGATAACAGCTAGATTAAAACTGTAAATAGCAAAAAATGATCAGCATTACAAGCCCTACAATTAACTGCATTGGTCTGAAATTGTCAGATGACTCCTTATAGAGTTGTTGCCCTTAAATTTTCAGATGACTGCTTATAGAGTTATTGCCATTAAATGGCAATTTTTTATGAAATTTTCCGTTTTTGTCCTGTAACTTGAAATCTAAAGCAGCAACATTGAAACTGTAAATTGCACAAATGATCAGCATTAAAGGCCCTACAATTCACTCAATTGGTCTGACATTGTCAGACGACTCCTTATATTAGTTATTGCCCATAATTGACAATTTTTTATGAAATTTTCTGTTTTTGTCCTGTAACTTAAAAACTGTAACAGCTAGAGTGAAACTTAATATCAAAAATGATTAGCAATACAAGCCCTACAATTCACAGCATAAGTCTGAAATTGTCAGATGACTCCTTATAGGAGTTATTGCCCTTAAATGGCAATTTTTTATGAAATTTTCTATTTTTGTCCTGTAACTTAAAAACCACAACAGCTAGAGTGAAATTATAAAATTTTTGATATTTGTCCCGTAACTTAAAACTATACCAGCAAGAGTAAAACTGTAAATAGCAAAAATGATCAGCAATACCAGCCCTACAATTCAGTGTATTGGTCTGAAATTGTCAGATGACTCCTTATAGGAGTTATTGCCCTTAAATGGCAATTTTTTATGAAATTTTCCGTTTTTGTCCTGTAACTTGAAAACTATAGCAGCTAGATTAAAACTGTGAATTGCACAAATGATTAGCAATAAAGGCTCTACAATTCACTTAATTGGTCTGAAATTGTCAGACAACTCCTTATATTAGTTATTGCCCATAAAAGACAATTTTTTTATGAAATTTTCTGTTTTTGTCCTGTAACTTAAAAACTGTAACAGCTTGAGTAAAACTGTACATATCAAAGATGATCAGCAATACAAGCCCTAAAATTCACCACATAAGTCTGAAATTGTCAGATGACTCCTTATAAGAGTTATTGCCCTTAAATGGCAATTTTTTATGAAATTTTCCGTTTTTGTCCTGTAACTTAAAAACCATTACAGCTAGGGTAAAATTATTCATAGCAAAAATGATCAGCAATAAAAGCCTTACTATTCAATTAATTTGTGTGAAATTGTCAGATAACTCCTTAAAGGAGTTATTGCCCTTAAATGACAATTTTTTTATGAAATTTTCCATTTTTGTCCTATTACTTGAAAACTATAGCAGCTAGATTGAAACTGTAAATTAATCGGTTTTTGTGTTATAAATTAGTCTATAACACACCTAGATTAAAACTGTAAATTACTCAATTACCCTATAGGACACGGCGTACAAATCATTTAATTTTCAGAAATAGTCTGATGGCACCTTATAGGAATTATTGTACATAACCATAATTTTTGAAGAAATGTTTTGTTTCTGCAAGCTATAACAACTAGACGGAAACTGTAAATTGCAAAAATTTAAATATAGTTGAAGTCATTTGGGTTCCAGGTGAGCAATTACAGGTTCCTGGGAGCCTCTAGTATTGATTTCATTATGTATGTAAATAAGGTATATTTTATGCAAGTTTTAAATAATGTTCCCATGGTGTTGAAACAATAGTGTTGTTGTTTGATGATCATAAATGGCTAATTATCAATGGTACATGAAACAGATTAAATGTTGATGTTACAAAATGTATGAAAGACATTTTCTACATAAAATGACATAAAAAAAAACCCTTAAAAACTGTACATTTTGTTCTTTGTTCTTCAAGCGTTAATAGTTCATGTACATGTAATCCTTTTATTTGATGATAAAACATTAATTTTTCCTTTTGCTGCCCATTTTTAACATCATAATTTACAAATTTGTATTTAGACAATACACATGAAACAGGAAAAAAACAGATAGTGATTAACCTGAACCCAATAAAAACTGAAGAATATTAAAAAGACTATCACAGCAAAAATGTTAGATAGTATTTGATTTTCCATAATGATCAATTAAGTCTTGGTAACAGCCATAGAACTTCTGAGTAGATCACCTTAACTTGGGTAAGTAAAACCCAGGTTTGAGTAGCTTACTAGTCGACAGTAGTGTCCTGTCTAAACATCTGATGACAGTTAATGACAACACTGATTTTGCAAGATCTAGCATAACATGATATAAGTTAGTAAAAAGTAAATGCCATTTGTCATTGCTACTGGAATGTTTGTAGAACGAATAATTGTACCCTAGCTTTTTTTTTTTGGGGACAAATCTGACAAATCACAAAACTAACTTGGGATTATAACGGCAGTAAAATTCGTCCTAGAATGTTTGCTATTGAGGAAAGTTCACTGTTGGAAAGTTGAAGTCATCAAAAACATTTGTAATTAAGTTTAGTTTGTATTTTTTCAAGAGTCTTGCTAAAGAAGGTCTAGAAAAGAGCCCAACTTGAAAGCATTGTTGAGTGAAAACAACATCATCGAGTCATCTTTATATTGGAATGTGAAATTTTAGGTCTGGCCATGTATACATATCATCACAATTTGTTTTGAATAGAATCAGAGTTTTAGCATTTATTTTATGCCACATTATAATAATGGATTTTTGACATCACATGTTTATTGCTGTTACATGTACATGTACAATTCTGGTCAAGATTTTCCATATAGAGGTTTGTTGGAAATAATAAGCTGATATTAAGTGATAGCAGATAATTTCTGTTTATGTACCTAAATATCAAATTTTTATATCATTTTTACTAATACACAATGGGATCTTTATTTTAACAGGAAAAATAGATGAATCAGAATGTATACTGGACTGAGGCCAACAATAAATGACATTTCTTTTAAACTTGATAAAACAAAATTTACAGATAACCAAGAGGTAAGCTTTATTTAGGAAATCCATGGTTAACTTTTCTCTTTATCTGCTTTTGTCATCTATGTTTTTGGGGAACACAGTGGCCGATAGTGTCAACACTGAGGTTGCAGGTTCGAGTCTCACTTCGGGCAAGGTGTACTCGACACCAATCTTAATTGACAAGGATTGCCCATTTTCCTACCAGAGGTCGGATTTTCTTAGAGTACTCTGGCTTCCTCCAGCAATAAAAACTGGACGCCATGATATATCTTAAAATTTCTGAAAATGGCTTTAAAAACATTCAAACAAACAAACAAACAATCTATGTTTCTGGATAAATAGGGCAAATAATTTATCATTAGTGCATGAAGCAGCGACCTAACTTATATTAAATCTGTCACATTCTCCCTCATATTTCTATTGTGCCTGTGGTGAAAATTAATTAAATTAATGTTGCAGTACTTACTACAAATTTCTTACGACAGGATAATCTTTATTGGAAACTACTGAACTAAAATATTTTAAATGTTAGGTCAGAAATTGAGGATGATTCTAATATGATGTCCTTTATACGCTTTGAGAACACATTAGGGTTCTATTACGCATAGAGCACAGGATGACGTCACAATTAGAATTCAGACGTCATTTACACTCAACTGAAAACTTCAAACTGGAACAATTCAATTTTGTTAAGATTTCTCAATATTTTTGTTTAAAAGGTACGTATATTAAATAAAAATATGTTTATGTCAATATTATTTGTTTTAACATACTTTTTTGGGAGATATCTTATTAGTTTCAAAAAAACAATATTACCATTGAAAGCGTCCTCTTTTACTTTTAGTATAGAGCCAATTCGAAATTTTAAAACATTAGTTAGACGTATTAGAATTGAAGTAGATTATTGCAATTGTTCTCTATGCATATTAGAACATGGCTATCACTTGGTCTATAATTTGACAAATATAAGGTCTGACCACGTTCTCAATAGCATAGATCCCACTCGCAATTATCGATATTTTAATTATATTCAGAACATCGATTAGCGTTGTTTACTAGTCAACACCTTTCATATGGATGTGATATTCTTGAAGTCCATATAGACACATAAAATTACATGTATCATATCAGGGATAAATTTTATGCATACACTGTAATTATGCCCCCGATTCAAAGAAGAGGGCATATACTGTTTAACCCTTGTCCAAGCCTCTGTCTGTCCATCCGTAACAAAAATTTCCATAGCAGTTTTTTAAGCAACTATATAGGATGCCGAAGCCTGATATTTTGCATATTGCTTTATCCTATACTACCATATAGTGATTTTATGCTCCTTGGTCATCTACTTCCTGTTTACCGAATACTTAGATTTTTACATATAGGTGACATACATGCAGTTTTTTGGGAAAGCAGAGGTATCACACTTGTTTCCATATTTTTTTTAATGTTACCGCTGTCTTTTAGTGATGGATACAGACTCTTTACTCAGTAACACAAAAATGTCCCACATGATTTTGTGTTTCGTAAACTTACAGTAGTGATTTAAAGACGTACACTGTTGTTAGATATTCATTTAACATAAACACAGTGTGTCATCTAGAAATTTTTTTAAAATTTCTATGGTTGAGAGGGGAGGATTTTAATTACTGAACTTGGATTTTACTTGAATTTACATAAAGTAAATTCTGTTAATACATGTACATGTACTATAGCAAATGGTGTTATAACTATTTGATATATGTACCAGTACTCTTAAATACTAACATAATGTGTCAGAATGCTGAATGAAAGACATTGAGGAACACATTGCAAATATCCATCCAGATCCAGAATTTTAGATTTTGGCTGGATTTCACACGGTGAAAATCTGAGTTATAATTTGGTGAATGGTGGGCGGGCTTGGAATAAGTTTTCTCAGCAACTACTAAATATATAATCACATTCTCTTGAAATTTGGTATGCAGCATCAGCATGGCCTCCCATAATGTGGGATTCAATTTCAGGTCTGTCGCTCACCTACTTCCTGTTTAACGAAATCCTGCCATTTCTGTCTTTGAAGGATTTTTTCATACCAAGTTCAAAAATATTAGGGTGCACATTAATAGTTAAATAATTACATTTAATACAAAGTATGTTGACTTTTCAGTATACATTTATATCCTTGGACTTGATATTCATATATTTAGCATTGTAACTTGTCTGTGTGTATCCTTTGATCATCTTATACACTCTTGATATTCTCTTATTGTAACTTGACTGTGTACACTGTGTATATATCCTTTGGTCTTAATTGCTGTTCTCTTGTATTTTTTACTGTAAAGTCTTTTCATTACATGGATATATGTATAGATTAAAAATTTTCAACATGCCCAAACTACATATATAGAACCAAAATATTGAAGCATTTATATGATCAATTTGTTTTACAAAAATTGAACAATAAATTTGGGTATCTTGATTTGAATAATTAATATAAAAAAAAAACTAGATAATTTTTGGAATGTCTGCATATATAATTCATATTGAGTTCCTTTATTTAGGTGTGTTCTTTTTTCATAATACGAAATACTATTTTTCACATGGAAGAAAACATGTACAAGATAATGTTTAAAAATTCAATTATTGTTCTATTTTTAATCTTGATGTTGAAATATTAAAAACCCCGACTTACGGTTTAGAGATTATAACAATTTGATAATTTAAAAATGAAATTACAAAAAAAATTGCATTTTGCAGGTTCATAAACTTGGTTGGAAGTCAGAGGAGTAAAGAGAATATCACAGAAAAATTCCTTTTTGTTGGCAAGATCTCTCACCTGAGGGTTAATAGGTTAAGAATGGCATCTTATTTGTTGATGACAGTTAAATTTTAAAGTGTAATGAAAACCTCACTCTATCTTGCTTGTGCAAATATATTGTTTTGTTTATGAAACTTGAAAAGGATTTATGGCAATACATCATAACATGATAACTTGTGCAAGAGATAACATAGTTTGTTAAGGAATTTGTGAAGACATTAGAAAAGAAATGTCGTAAAAAATTCAAATGTGGCACCTGATGCACTGAGAAGAAGTATAATGTTTAAGAAAACTATCTACCGGTATATGGTTTATAGTTAACTTGTTCATAAAAATCGTCATACCATTATTTTCAGAACAATAACACTTGATGAGAGGTCATATAGTACTGTCATGGTCTAACAGTTAAAAGACACATATCAGTGTCCAGTCCAATTAACAGGCTTTTATTAACAACATGATAAAAGTTAAATATATAGTTAAAAATGTGTACCGTTGTTCCTTGTGCAATAAAGGATTCGGCACATCCTCCAATCTGAGAAGGCATGAAAGAATACATACTGGAGACAAATTAGTTTCTTGTCCTTTATGTCAGAAAGTTTTTAACGATAAGAATCATTTAAGTATACATAAACAATCATGTACTGTTCAAGAAGCAGAATATGTTGGTAATACATGTTCTACTGAATCTAAAGTTGGCTCCTCCATGGGGGAGCATATACAGGTGGAGCAGTTTTCTTGTTCTATATGTCACAAAACATTCAGATCCAAGAATCATATGGAAAAACATGAAAAGATACATCTTGTTGATGATTCATTAGTTTGTAATGCGAGTAATGCTAAATCTAAAGGTGGCTCCTCTCAGAAAGAGCTTACAAACCAGAAGTCATTTTCTTGTTCTGAATGTCACAAATCATTCAGCTCTAAGTATAATTTAGTAAGACACCAAAGAATACATACAAATCAATTCTCTTGTTCTCTGTGTCAGAAAGGATTCAGGGATTTACATGATTTAAAGAGACACAAAAGAAGTCATATTACAACTGATGATGGAACTTCTGGTGTTTGTACTTGTGACAAAGTCACTAATGACAATTCTAAGTGTATAGTGTGTTGTTTTGTGTGTTCTATTTGTCAGAAAAGCTTTCGGGATAAACATGATTTAAATGTGCACAAAATAGTTCATACTAAAGATTCTAAAAAGCTTTTTTCTTGTTCTGTTTGTGATAAAAGATTTACAACCAAACGATATCTCATGATACACGAAAGAGTACATACGGGTGATTCTTCTTATTGTTGTACTGTATGCAGTAAAGAATTCCCTCAGTATTCTTTACTGAAGAAACATAACAAAATACATACAGGTGATGATTGAACTCAGTAATGACATATTTGTAAATGAATTAAAAGTGAAGATACCTTGTGCAAAAAAGAACTACCATTTTAAGATACTGTCTTGTAATATAATAATATATATGTGTACATATGTGTACATGTGTTTGAAAAACCTTTATGTGTTATTTGTTTTTTGTTGTTTAATTGAATTATAAAAGTTACAATCAAATGATGACTTAATTGTGTATTAATGAAGGATTGAATGATTGACTACTTTTCGTTTTACTTCATTGATCTTGTCATCCAGCGAGCAGCTTTGAAGATATTGGTGTTATTTTCATTCACCTACAAATATTATAAAATTGCAATAAACTTGATTTTTTTTTTTTAAACTCTGGGCTTTTTCTTATATGTATCTCATCTCAGTCTGGTGCCCTTTGATGGAATAGGTATGAAAAAATGATTCTTCCATAAATGACCAATTTCTGGTACAGATGACCCAGTACAGATGAGCTCACGTGCACACATTTGTTTTTGCTGCGTCATCCAACCGAAACGCCAGAAACAAGAACATTGTTATGAAAGCACAACAACGTTCTTGTTTGATGTTCTTGTTACCGGCATTCTGATTGGATGTCAGAGACAATGAAGTCTAAAACAATGGAGAGTTTATAGGATATAGCGCTGTGAAAGTTGTTGGTTTACGGAAGAAATAGGTAGTTTCATGCATTTTTGGGAAAGCCGTGTGATCTGTCACTCGTGATAGAAATTTTAATGTCTTTTGGCTCGTTCCGCTGCGCTCCACTCGTGAAAAGACATAAAATTTCTATCACTCCTGAAAGATCAACTGGTCTTTCCCAAAAACGAATGCAAGAACCTAGTCGGAGAATCCTCTGCCGTCCAACGCAAAAAAAAAGCCTTGGACGGCAGAAGATTCTCGGAATAGCAAGAACCTATTAATCTTGTTTTAAAAAACTAAAATAATCTATAATGAACAATTGTGTTTGTTTTTGTTTGCATTTCCAAACCACCTTAAGCACCTTTTTTAGCTATATGCATATAAGGAAGAAACTGAAATACAAATAGCGATGATTTGGCATTAACACTTGCAATCCTTCAAGTTGAGCACAATCTGCCAAAAGCTATACTCAAACTTTACAAACCCCATTGTTTAAATGCTGGTGATCAACAGAACTACCTAGAACACTATGCCACAGAGACCCATGTGATTATCTGTGTTGATTTGAATGACAAAACATTGGTATTAGAGTTACATGTACATTAATGTAATATTAATTATTAGAAATTATTTAGGTAATTATTTTTTGTTGACTTTTTCGATGGGCTCATTTGGGACTATGGGTACATTGTGTTGATAAAAGTCTTTTCTTTTTAGAATGCATAAATAAAAATTCCTTTATGTATATAAGCATTGGCTCACAATTGAATTAAGCTTTTGCATTGCTTGGCACACACAGTTATGGTCTGTTATATATAAATAAGACATTTGATGACAACATCATTATAGACAAAGCCTACCAACTCTAGATGAAATAGTTAAAGCCATAAAAATGTTGAAAAACAGAAAAGCTGCTGGAAGTGATGCTATCCCTGCTGAGTTATTAAAATCAGATCTAAATACATTAGCAGAAGTTTTACATTAAGTCTTTTAAAGCATTTGAAAAAGGAAACTATACCATCAGACTGGAGCAAGGACCTTATTGTCAAACTACTGAAGAAGGGGAACTTTTGTAACAATTGGAGAGGAATTACTTTACTTTCTGTACCAAGCAAAGTATTTTGCAAGATCATTCTTAGCGGAATCGATACTGCAGTTGGCAAAAAACTTAGAGAAGAACAGGCTGGATTTAGAAAAGGACGAGGTTGCATTAACCAGATATTTCCTGTCCGAAATATAACAGAACAATGCATTGAATGGAACACACCTTTATTTATCAACTTCACTGATTTCAAAAAAGATTTCAATAGTGTCCATTGAGATACACTCAGGAAAATATTAACATGTTATGGCATACCAAAGAAAATCATCACACTCATCAAATGTTTCTACCAAAATGTTGAATGCAACATTATACTGAAAAATAGCATCTTTCATCGATTTGAGGTAAACTCGATGTTTGACAAGGATGTATCCTATCTCCAATTCTTTTCTTGATAGTAATTGACTGAATACAAAGGAACACAACATCAACGCAAAATGCAATACAGTGGACAATAGAATCTTCAGGCCCAACAAGATAACCAACATCAATCTGTTGTGGAAAAGCAAATGTCATGGCATCTATACACAGATCAAACAGCAATGCTTCAGATGACCTCGACATATGCTTAGAATGCTCAGTGAGAAGATTCCCAAGACAGCATTAAACTGGACACCACCAGGAAAAAGGAAGCCAGAAAGACCCTGGAAGACCTGGAGGCAGACCTCTAAGTGGAACTTCAAGAGCTTGTATGTACCTGAGGGTAGGCTCAGCATGTGGTAAAGGACAGGGAAAAGTGGAAGAAGCTTGTTGGTGCCTTATGTCCCAGCGGGATGAAGAGTATGAGTAAGTAAGTAATATATAAATACTCACCTCGAAATCCACTGAACCTATTTGAAAAAAAAGTTAAATGTTGATATAGATATTAATTGCATGGTTTATTTTGATTCATCAACAAACTTAGTTGCATTCATTAACATGTTTTTGTCCTATATGTTAAAAGCTAAAAAAAACAAACCATTAAATAAAGCAGAGGGTATAAGGTTTCTGACTAGTCCATCCATCCATCAGTCTGTCTGTCCATTAGTCCTATTCTTTTAAGCACAACTCCTTGCTAACTACAGATCAGAATTTTATAAAAATTGGTAGGAATGAAGGAGACCATATTTAGTTGTGCATTTAGACAGGAAATTTTCATACATTTTTTTGAAGGAATAATTCCTCTTTTGAACTTAGAAATTTCTCAAAATATTCTTGTAAGCTCAGCTCCTTTGTAACTACTGATCAACATTTTATGAGACTTGGTAGGAATGAATGACACCATAAGTAGTTGTACATATCAACAACTACATATTGCTCATGTATCGCCAGTATGTTATCAATTAAAATAAGTAAATCCAAAAAGAATTAAGTTTTCACAAAGTTTAACTGATTTCTCATTTGATACATAGTGATGTCAGAATGAATACTTTTCAAATTTCAAGTTTGCACAATGTTGTGTTAAGTCTTTAAGGCTTAAATGACCAGAAGACAGTATTCTTATGGTTACTTTATATCACAAAAATATATACAGTCAAAACATGTAACTGCTTCACCAAAGAGATTGGAGGATGAATTTATCTTTTTACACATGGTATTTCTTTTGCAGTGTGCAGTAGGTAATTATAGGGCTTTTCAGCAGTCGATATAATCTTCAGGAGCTATTAGTGGCAAAGTACAGACGTTGATGGAGAACTTTGCTGAAGCTGAAATAATAAACTCATCTTACCCTCCCCTTAGGTTACCCATCATTTCATCATATGTGGTTTTCTCATGCCATCTTTTATGTCAACAAAATACCTTACAAGTGTAACTTTATCCCTTAAAATTAATTTCAGACGTATTGTCTTTTCACACACTTTCCTGTTTTATGGATTTTCTTAATTCTCAATTTCAAGTTGGCACAATGTTGTTTTAAGTTAGTAAGGCTTAAATGACCAAGAGACAGTGTTCTGATGGAGAAGCTTGCTGGAATAATAAACTTGTCTTACCCTCCGGTTACTCATCATTGCATCATATGTTGTTTTCTCCTGCCAGCTTTTATGTCAACAAATTCTTTCTAACTTTTTCACTTAAAATTTATTTCAGAAATAATGTCTTTCATGCACTTTCCTGTTTATTTTAATTTCTCTAAACTGTATTTCAAATTTCCAGTTAAAAATGTCTGTTAAATAAGAAAGTCTTAATTTTTCTTATGGAGTTATATCACATGCTCATACTCCTTAACTCAAATTGTAGACTTTACTAATTAAAGAGTAATCTGATTTGTTTTTAGCTAATTCATCATATGTATAGAGCAATAAGATTTAAAAAAAAGTTTTTTCTTGTATCTGAATTGAAATTAAAAAGTAAATGTAGTAAGATAAGAAACAACAAGGTTTCTGGCATGTGCATGTATTTTGAAAATAAAGATCTTCCGGTATTAAGGTCTTCAATATAAATATAACATTTTTCATCAAAAATCAAAATTATGAATATATAATAAATATGTAAAAATTGTTTTTACTTTCATAGAGGATGCACAACAATTGCAAAATGTTAACTACTGACAACATGCTTTCCAGACTGATGTATGTATAGAGCAATCAGATTTATAAAAAAGTTTTTTCTTTTATCTGAATTGAAATTCAAAAGTAAATGTAGTCAGATAAGACACAAACAAGCTTTTTGGCATGTGCATGTATTTTGAAAATAAAGATCTTCCTGTATTAAGGTCTGCAATATAAATATAACATTTTTCATCGATAATCAAAATTATGAATATACAATAAATATGTAAAAATTGATTTTACTTGTATAGACGATGCACAACAATTGCAAAATGTTAACTACTGGCAACATGCTTTCCAGACTGATTTAATTTTAATGTTATAGAAATTTTCACACAGAAGCTATATGACTGCTGAACTATTGTCTTTGTAGGATACTGTTCAAATATTTTTAATGTTCATTCAACCTAAGTCACACAAAAAAAACTGAAAAAAAAACCAAAACATGAAAGATACTTTTGGTACATTTATGCTTTTTAGCTCACCTGGACCAAAGGTCCAAGTGAGCTTTTGCTATCACTTGGCGTCCGTCGTCCGTTTTTTTTAAAATCTTCCCCTCTGAAACCACTGGGCCAATTTTCTTCAAACTTGGCCACAATCATCCTTAAGGTTGATAGTTTAAAATTTGTACCCAGGGTGTTGATCAACTGACAAAGATCAACAATAGCAAAAATGATAAGCAATTTAAGCCCAATTCACTTAATTTGTCTGAAATTGTCAGATGACTCCTTATGAGTTATTGCCCTTAAATGACAATTTTTTAATGAAATTTTCCGTTTTTTTCCTGTAACTTATAAACCATAACAGCTAGAGTGAAACTATAAATAGCAAAAATGATCAGCATTAAAAGCCCTACAATTCACTTGGTCTGAAATTGTCAGATGACTCCTTATAGGAGTTATTGACCTTAAATGAGAATTTTTTTAATGAAATTTTCTGTTTTTGTCCTGTAACTTGAAAACTATAACAGCTAGCGTGAAACTATAAATGGCAGAAATTATCAAAAATACAAGCCTTACAATTCTCTTAATTGGTCTGATATTGTCAGATGAGTCCTTACAGGTGTTATTTCCCTAAAATGACAATGTTTTATGAAATTTTCCATTTTTGACCTGTAATTCAACAACTCTTACAGTTAGAGTGAAACTGTAAATTGCTAAAATGATCAGCAATTCAAGTTCAAGAATTCACTTTATTGGTCTGAAATTATCAGATGACACATCATAGAAGTTATTGCCCTTTAATCAACATTTTTGGTGGAATTTGTAGTTTTTGCCCTGTTACTTAAATGCCATAACAGCTAGATTGAAACTGTTAGTTGCACAAATGATCCGCAAAGCAAAGCCTACAAATCATGACATAGCCTAAAATTGCAAGATGCATCTTTATAGGAGCTATTACCCTTTAGTTACGAATTTGAACAAATAATCAGTTTTTGTGTTATAAATTAAAGTCTATAACATCTACAGTAAAACTGTAAATTACCCTAAAGGACAAGGCCTACAAATCATTTAATTTTCAGAAATTGTCTGGTGGCAGCTTATAGGAGTTATTGTACTTAACCAAAATTTTTGAAGCAATGTTTATTTTTTCCCAGTAACTCAAAAGCTATAACAACTAGATTAAAGTTGTAAATTGCAAAAATTTTAATATAGTTGAAGTCATTTGTGTTCCAGGTGAACGGTTACAGGCTCCTGGGAGCCTCTAGATTTTTAATGTAATGTTTTAATCGATAAAAAAATATCTTGAGCCAGCTTTTTATTTATCTCTGTAGCAAGTTCTTAACTGCAGGACTAGTTAATAGTAACAACTAATAATAACCACAAAATTTTATAACAGAATTTTTGTGTTCATATTTAAGGTTTTGCAGAAAATTCACTACAATTTTCTTTGAGGACAGGTGACGAGAGATTCTGTACGCTCCTGGTATGTAAGGGGAGATGACTCATTAATCAATGTAATGTTAACAAAAAAATCTCACATAACCATGAAAATATACACGAACATTCTGCATTTTCAACAGCACTGGGTTTTTTTCAACCATGATTGAGTCACAATTACAATAAAACTGCATGGTTTTCCAAAATACTTTTACTAACACCAAAAAAAAAGAAAGTGAACTTGTTCCAGTAATTTTTGTTGAGGCAATCTTTAAACTAATATGCAAGATTTAAAAAAAAACTTTATTTGGTACATAATTTATATTCTCAGTCCATTCAATTTGTCACAGTGTACCTATAAAGTACATTTTCCTGATGGTAAGTAAAACATATATAAACTAGAAAATGTGTTTCAGCAACACTGATGTCCCCCTTAGCACATATTGGTAAACTATTTCTACTCAAGCATTATGTATTGGGTGTAGCCCTACAGAAATTTGCCAATCAAGAGATTAAGTTTCATATACAGGTGTGAAGTCATCTTCATAAAAAAGCTTCAATAGAAAGGTAAACTTGCAGTGGGAAAGTCGAACGAGGGAACTGACCAAAAATCTATATGTCCCCAACTTTCATTGGTAGGACATTTAAACTTAGTACAAATTTAAAAAGATACTTAACTTTTTTCACTAGAACTAGTTGTCAACCATGATACAGTTGAAGAGCGTTACTATAACGAACATAAACCAATGAAACAATAGAAAATCAAAGATTAATGGATGGTTGGAATCGCAAATAAAATAAATGGAACTAAAATGAAAAGATATGGACATAGTATATCAACACATAACAGGGGTCATTGAGAAAAATCTATGGTACTCCATGTTTATACGGTTTCAGCCATTAATGTGTTCTAACATTTTTAACTTTCTTGAACTCCAAGCAAAACAAACAAACTAAAACTTTCATACATAAACATGAGATAAACCGAATACAAACCTCACAAAAAAATATAAAATAACAAACAAAAAGTGCAACTGTGAGGAAATTAATTAATAGCTATATATAGTCACAACAATTGTTTGAGGGAGTGAAGTGTAATTTTTTTATATACATGTAATATTTAGAATCTAATGATAATCATCTTTGTTTCAATATTAATATCAAAATATCAAATATGTATAATTTATTTCAAAATGTCTTCTGTTGAACTTGAAAATAACTCAAAGAACTTTTTATAAATTATTGACAAAAAAAGTATGTATGTTATTGATTTAATAAAAAAAATTGGTCAAATTTACAGAAAATATTTAAAATTGAAGTAATTGGGGCAAAATCTACATACCACCACATGTTCAATTGTAATTAATTATTTATTCATAACTGATAATCAGTAGAATTATTTATTGATTTGCTATTGTCTGTCTTCCCTTTTTCCAGGAGATGGAATATTCCAGCTGGTTTCCTGCAGGTTCCCAGTGGAAAGTCCTGGATACCAATAACTGATGTCCCAATCATGTCCCCATAAAGGTAAGTAATTAGTGTGAAAATTAAAGTGAAATATTTGGTATTGGAATTTTCTGTGTTGTCAGAGTATACTTCTAAAAGTTTATAATTTAATATAGGTGATTTTATTATCTGTTTTTTAACATAAATACAATATTTACAAATTGTAAATAATTCTGTTATCATTTTCCTCTGTGAAAATGAATAATGTGAATTGATTTCTGATTTCTGAATTTCTAAATAAGAGTTAAACCCAATGTGTATTGGTGCATATATTTGGTTTTGCTTAAAATAGATTGATTTCCATTATTGATGAGGAATTATTGGTAAATGTATCCCTACTATCCTGCAACACAAAATTGATCTGTTTGAACTGTAAAAGATAATGTGTGTATTAACTAGGTAGATATTTTGTTTGTTTTAGTGTAAAGTAGATGTTTTGTTTATTTTTAAACAACATTATTTGTCTTAGTATCAGAAACTTCAACTTATTGTATTGGAAAATAATTATTTTCTAATATAATAAGCCATGTCGGTTTCACTGTGTGCAAAATGTTTGAAATTATAGTTCCACAAATTCAACAAGATTTACATTAAAAATAAAATGGCTGAAAAATAATGAAACGGATCAAGTACTTATAAATTAGTATAAATATGTGAATTTTTTATTTAAAAAAAGATGAATGAATGAAACTTGAAGATGAAAAAGCACAGTGTTACTAATGTTTAGTTATTTTATTGGTAGTTATGAAAAATAAAGACTATTTAATTTAAACGAAAATGTAATGTTAAATATGACTAACCTGCACATACAAGTTATATATATCTATTTATAATGCATTTAATTCTTTTATTATAGTTATAGTCTTGTTGAAAACTTAATAAAAAAAATTCATAATAAGAACTTGTGTGTATCTGCTTTCCAAGTCCTGTGCAATAACACAGTTTTTGTTTATTTATTAACCAATGGGTTTTTTTTCATTGTGTTAATGAATATATCTTTTATATGTAATTTGAATTAACACAGGATTTTTTAATCATCATAAACATTCAATCATTACTAGCATTTTAAAGATATTTAAAAAAATGATCAATACACATTACTACCTGTATCGATAGCATTCCAGTTTGCAGATTCCCAATTTGCTGAATGCCAGTATATGGCGTCCACTTTGCCGATTCCTTATTATTCAACCAATTAAGAACTATCAAGTTAATTTATGTATAATTAAGTCACTGAACTTTACCGACAATTATGGATGCTTAGAAAAATTTTGTAAATTAATTACCAATAAAATTATCAGCTTGGGCCATTATTTGTTTTAAATTAAATATGGTAAGGTCACAATTTGTGAGTGAGACAAATCTCAAGAAGTCTAGGTAATTATTTTATATAAAATGAAAGTTTAAAAAAGAATAAACACCAACCAGGTTGAGTTAACCCCCCTTTATCGCAGGTGTCGTGTGTGAATTAAATAATTTTACATCTTTCTCATCAATATTAGGTACAGTGAATACATAAGGCTACAATTTTTCATATGTACACCTTGTAGATTGTTCTTAAGGTATCCGACCCACAATTGAAGTTACCGTTTAATTTTATTTTTCGACCAAGAAATTCAGCTTCATTAAATCAATGTATTACTAATTAATGATACAAATAAAATATATTGTATTACTTTGAGTCAATGTTCACAATTTTGAGGAAAAAGTTAGTTACTCAAATAGTATTTCCGATGTTTGCCGAACATTACCGAGGTCTGCTCTATTGAAAAACAATGGACATCCGGGACACCAAATATGTTCACGTGGTCAATTATGGTCTGGATGCCTTAATTGGTCAGATATTAGATTGGTCAGGGAATTGGCAAACTGTTACTAGATTATATGTAATTTGAATTAACACAGGATTTTTTATATCTGTATAAGTATTCAATCACAACTACCTGTACCACGTCAAATTGTGATGTGCCATGTATACAACGGTCAAGAGACATGATACAGGTAGTTGTACCTACTAGTGCACTTAATTTGATTCTCACTGCAGGCAGGGTGTACTCAACTCCAATCTTACTTGACAAGGATTGCCAGTTTTCCTACCACAGGTCGAGAGTTTTCTTGGGGTACTCCGGCTTCCTCCCCCATTAAAACTGAATGCCATGATATAGCTGAAAAATTGCTGAAAGTGGTGTTAAAACACCATTCAAACAAACAAATAGTGCACTTAAATATTTATGCAATAAGTTTATATAATTGAAGTTATAGTTCAAGGCCGAACAAAACTGAATCTTTAAAATGTTAAATAATTTTAACATTTAATGATGTATTTTGGCATAAAACATAGTCCCTAACTTCACACATATTAGGACGTCACATTTCATTCATAGAATGAAAGTCATCTATCATTGCTGTCAATATTGAATTATATTCATTATGAAGTCAAAAAATACATCTTGCATCACCTATTCAGATGATACAAAATTTTGCATCAATTGCTAATATTTCAGATTTTGACAAAATACATACTTTTGAGATTAAAAAATTATCCTTATATTTTGTCTAAATTTGTTTATTGTTCATAATTACATAATTAATTTTTAATTTAAATTTCATTTTTCAAGCTTGTTTGTTTTAAATCATTGTCTGCCTTTTAATTCAATAAATCTAAAGCTTTAACACACATTTTTTTTAATTAACCACAAACTGTATTATATTATTATTATGATATATTATTATATATAATATTACATGTATACAGAATCAACCTTTGACAATAGACCAGTCTGAATTAGATGTAACGTAGATAGGTGGAAAAGTTAATGCTCCAAATATTAAAAAAAATAATTAATAACAATAGAGGCAAAATTCAAAGTCTATTACTTTCATCAGTTTTAATGTCTAATATTAATTCTGAAATCAATTGATTTTTTTTTCTGGTTTGAATGGTGATTAACGCCACTTTCAGCTATTTTTCACTTATACCGTGGCGTCCAGTTTTTTTTGGGTGAGGAAGCCGGATTACCCAGAGAAAACCCCTGACCTGCGGTAGGAAAACTGGCAATCCTTGTCAATTAAGATTGGAGTCGAGTACACCCTGCCTGCAGTGAGAATCGAACCTGCAATCTCAGTGTTGACAGACCACGTGATCAATAGTAAACGAACTACCTTAACCACTCGGCCACAGAGGCCCCTGAAATCAATTGATACCATTGTGTGGAGTTTCTGCACTTAAATGTTTTTCCTTTATTGTTCAAATTTTTTAACACAATATTCCTGATTATTCTAAATTTTTTGTTTGGAATCTCCTGGTTTGAAGTTGAAATGTCTTCCTTACAAGAACAGTCCTAAATGTAAAGTTCTGATACACCAAGTTGAGACCACTGATGAGTCTTGATTAGACAAAAAGTGTGTCTGACGTAAATTTTATAACTTTTTGCTGACATTTTATTTGTTGATTTGTCTCATTCCGTCTTGATGAGTGAGCTAATCACAGCATCTGGTTGATAGCTTCATTAAAATATTCATTAAATAAAAATTGGTGAAAAAGAAAACCTTGGAGGGGAAAATGTTCCTCAACCACGACAAAGGTTTATATTTTAATGGTCATGGCGCAAGAGTTTTGAGAAGGATATCTGAACTAATTTTTGTGATGTTGTGTAATTATGCATTTTGGAAAAAATTTTAAGTAAGAGTAATCCTCAGAGTGATTTCAAGGCTTTTGATTGATTAAAACTAACACATATGATTAAACTCGACTTATTGGCGACAGACTTACAAACAACAAATAGGATTAAATGATTCTCATTATATTGTTTACTAATTTACATTCTTTTAGCTTGAAATGAGAAAACTTGTTTTTATACATCATTATAACACTTAACAAAAGTCTAAATTAATAAATTTATTTATTTATTATAGCACCCTATACATAGATATATAAATTTTAGTGAATTTTCATGTATTTTGAGATTTGATCATTACAACAAGGAAGAACCATTCATATAAGTACCAATGTTAACCAGAATAATTACCATCATTTAATATGTAATTATTTCCCAGTAGTTAGTTCATGTATGTGCTCTATATAAATGCCACTTTCTGCCAAATTTTAGTCTTTCTTTAGGGAGAAATTTATCAATGTTTGTTAAAGAGATTATTAACAGTTGTCATATTTTTGCATATCTTAATGTATTTAGTAATTTAAAGTGCATTTCAACTTTATTCAATAAATTTTATTTAACAGACCTCTAGCTATAGCCATCTCTACCTGTGTACTATTTGTGGAAGAGAAGTAACTCCAGCTCAATAAAACAATAATTTGTGCTATTATTAGTGGTGAACAGTTATAAAAGCCATGTTTTATCATGAATATCATCACTTTGATTAAATATCCCTTTTTTTGGTTCTTCTGACTATTGCAGGTATTGATTTAGTCAGACATTTGAAAAAATTGATATATTGACAAGGAAAGGAATTCCTTGTACTGAGTCAGTTGTACTTGTCTGAGGAATATAATGACTCACTGTTGTCTGATCAAACTTGTTTTAGAAAATAAATATGGTGTGTTATAAACATTGTTTAAATTATAATTTCAAGGTCAAACCATCAGTTCCCGAGGGTATCATGAGGTTAGTCCTGTAGTAACACTTCTATACTGATACGAATATCATGGATTTTTTCAGTGAGGCAGTCATTGTTTACATTTACTGCCCTGAATTATTTTAATTGTAAGGTTTTTCTGTTTTCAATGTGTAGATAGCCTTAGCTGGATTCAGCATGTTCAGTTTAATATTTTGGTATTTTGGTGATAAAAGCTTTGCAACATCTTAATCATTTGGATTTTATATATTGTTTGGGTTTGAGCCCTACTGATGAGTCTTGATTAGACAAAACGCCTGTCTGGCATAGTAATGAATTCTATTAAACTTGGTATCTTTGATGACATTTTGTTTGTTTCTATCATTTCAAGGTAAAACCATTAGTTTTGAATCATTTTAAGTTAAAACTATCAGTCTTGACAATATTTTCAAGATTAAACTATTGCTGGTGATTATTATTTTAAGATTACCCCATTTGTTTCATTCCAAAGTGTGTCTCATTCTGTGGTTAAAGTATATGTGGTGACTGTAATTTTAAAGTAAAACTACATTTATATTTAGTTACTATCAATCCAGGGTAACACTGAGGGTGGTGACTATCCAAGATAAAACTGTCAGTGGTGACTATCTCTCCAAGGTTAAACTGTCAGTGGTGACTATCTTTCCAAGGTAAAATTGTCATTGGTGACTATCATTCCATTGAAGTATAAAATGTTAGTGTAGAATATCTCTTCAAAGTAAAACTGTCAGTGGTGACTATCTCTCCAAGGTAAAACTTTCAGTGGTGACTATCTCTCCAAGGTTAAACTGTCATTAGTGACTATCTCTTCAAGGTAAAACTGTCAGTGGTGACTTTCATTCCACTGAAGTTTAAAATGTTATTGGAATCTATCTCTCCAAGGTAAAACTGTCAGTGATGACTCTCTCCAAGGTAAAACTGTCAGTGATGACTCTCTTAAAGGTAAAACTGTCATTGGTGACTATCTCTCAAATGGTGACTATCTCTCTAAGGTAAAACTGTCAGTGGTGACTATCTCTAAAAGGTAAAGCTGTCAGTGATAGCTTAATCTCTTCAAGGTAAAACTGTCAGTAGTGACTATCTCTCTAAGGTAAAACTGTCAGTGGTGAATATCATTCTATTGAAGTTTAAAATGTTAGTGAAGAAAATCTCTCCAAAGTAAAACTGTCAGTGGTGACTATCTCTCCAAGGTAAAACTGTCAGTGGTGACTATCATTCCATTGAAGTTTAAAGTGTTAGTGAAGAATATCTCTCCAAAGTAAAACTGTCAGTGGTGACTATCTCTCCAATTTAGAACTGTCAATGGTGACTATCTCTCAAGGTAAAACTGTCAGTGGTGACTATCATTCCATTGAAGTTTAAAATGTTAGTGAAGAATATCTCTTTAAAGTAAAACTGTCAGTGGTGACTATCTCTCCAAGTTAAAACTGTCAATGGTGACTATCTCTCAAGGTAAAACTGTCAGTGGTGACTATCATTCCATTGAAGTTTAAAATGTTAGTGAAGAATATCTCTTTAAAGTAAAACTGTCAGTGGTGACTATCTCTCCAAGGTAAAACTGTCAGTGGTGACTATCATTCCATTTAAGTTTAAAATGTTAGTGGAGACTATCTCTTAAAGGTAAAACTGTCATTGGTGACTATCTCTCCAAGGAAAAAATGTCATTGGTGAATATCATTCCATTGAAGTTTAAATTATTCGTGGAGACTATCTCTTCAAGGTAAAACTGTCTGTGATGACTATCTCTTCAAGGTAAAACTGTAAGTGGTGACTATCTCTCCAGGGTAAGGCTATCAGCAATGACTATCGTCCCAGGGTAAGGCTATTAGCAATGACTATCATTCCAGGGTAAGGCTATTAGCAGTGACTATCATTCCAGGGTAATGCTATTAGCAGTGACTATCATTCAGGGTAAGGCTATTAGCAGTGAATATCATTTCAGTGTAAGTCTATTAGCAGTGACTATCATTCCAGGGTAAGGCTATTAGCAGTGACTATCATTGCAGGGTAAAGCTATTAGCAATGACTATCATTCCAGGGTAAGGCTATCAGCAGTTACCATCATTCCAGGGTAATGCTGTTAGCAGTGACTATCATTCCAAGGTAAGGCTATTAGCAGATTCTATCATTTAAGGGTAAAGCCATTTGGGTAAGTCTATTAGCAATGACTATCATTCCATGGTAATGCTATTAGCAGTGACTATCATTCCAGGGTAAGGCTATTAGCATTGACTGTCATTCCAGGGTAATGCTATTAGCAGTGACTATCATTCCAGGGTAAGGCTATTAGCATTGACTGTCATTCCAGGGTAATGCTATTAGCAGTGACTATCATTCCAGGGTAATGCTATCAGCAATTACTATCATTCCAAGGTAAGGCTATTAGAAGTTTCTATCATTTAAGGGTAAAGCCATTTGGCAGTTGCTATTATTCCAGGTTAAAGTCATTTTGCAGTGGCTATCATTCCAGAGTAAGACTATAAATGTTTCTTGACTGCATATAGTAGTCTTTTCAACTTTAGACCAAACACATTAAAAATTGTCAAGATTAATGTTAGGCTGATTAATAATAAGAATCTATTGTGTGAAGGAGTTGACATGTCTGGATTTATCACGGTTACACCATAAAAATTTACGTCTGTGCTGTTTACAGCGGAGAACATTTTTGTGCAGTAATATAGCTGAACAATTTTCCTGGTTGAAATAACATAACTTTTACTTGCATGTGTATTGAAATAGATGAGACAAATTTGACTGAAATATGAAGTACTGTCTAAAATGTCTACCATTTTATTTTAATGATGTCTCCTTGGAATTGCAGTACATGGTAAAAAACTGTTCTTGATAGCATGTTTTGGAAACAATGTATCAAATAACAACTCATGCAGTATCTATAATTCCTATTGAAAACCATGTGGACATAAATAATAAATCACAAATCGAGAAATGGATTTGTGTACTAGGATTGGAGTTAAATAATGGTTATTCAGTAAAATCTCAGTTGTAACGATTGATTTTTGTTGAATACATGCATAAAATGGGTTTGCCAGTATCAATATTTTGGTTTTAAATGAATTGTCTTTTTATTGTAAAATCTCATAAATTACTACAGAGGAAATTTATTTGTTTCTTCACTTTATAAACCTTAATTTGTTAATAAATGTAAGAATTATGTGATTTCTTCTAAGCTGACCATTGTCTATGGCATCTTTATTGAATAATTTAACTTTTAAAATTCTGAACCTTTTAAAATATTTAAGATAATATAGATTTTAATTTTTTATGCTAAAATATATGGCAATATTACATATATGGCTTTATGAAATTAATTTTCTTCTTTCTGGAATTAATTGTATATATATTGTTTCATATTTGTTTTATCAACTATGTAGCAACAATAACAACCCCTCCCACCCCCTTAAAAAAAAAAAGGAAGAAAAAACGGTAACTGTTTTTTGTTTGGCAGACAGTGCCAGTTTTGTTATACTGACTTAAAAATTATTAATTATTAATTTTATTGTTTGTTTGTTTAAATGAGGTTTCAGCTATTTATCAACTTTTTTCTTGGGAATACCTGGTGATAACCCCTGAACTTTGTCAGATAACTCGCATGCCTTGTCCAGTTAGGTTCAAGTCGAGCACAACCTGCCTGCAGTAAGGCTTGAACCCACAAACTCAGTGTTGACAGGCATGTGATTAATAGTAGATTAACAAGTATTAACTAACTTAACCACTCTGACGATCAGTGTCAATCCCATTAAAATCAGCTGTTATGTTGGCTCTGTATACTACACACTATGCCACTAATGTAGTACGTTGTATACGGAGCAAACATAACAGCTGTTTTAAATCAGATTGAATGAGGCCGTTTATAAATGATAAATAAAACTATAGATATTTATAACTCACCTGACTGAAAGTGAGTGGGCTTTGGTGATAGAGTGGTTAAGGTTTTTAGTAATCTACGTAGGTTTGTCAATATTGAGGTTGCAATTTCAAGCTTTACTGCAGACAGGTGTGCTCGACTTGAACCTTAATTGACAAATGCCATTTTTTCTCTCAAGGTCTGATTTAAATGTATGCTTCAAAATCCTCCCCCAATGAAAACTGGATGCTGAAAAAAAAAATTATGAAAGTTGTATATAACCCCATTCAAACTAACAAAGCAAACTATAAATTGGGGGTGCTGTTTCCATTAGTTTTATGGCATTAGTCCTATGTAAAGTTGTTAATGCTTTAAAACCACTGGCCAATATTAATCTGACTGGAAAATGGCTCTGCCATTCAACCTAGATGGCAGTTGTTATTACAAATATACATTTCTATAAATGGTTGAAACCCACAATGTTTTAATTCAAATCAACTCTAATTTAAGGTGTAGCCACATGGAAAGAAATAGTTTAATAGGCTTTCATGCTGTTTCTGAAAAAGTATTTCTGAAGATGCTGTATATTTAAAAACTAATGGGTGAAAAAAAATTTGATAATTGAACGGTATTATTTGGGAATATGTAGCCCCTTTGAACAATTACAGTATTCTCTTTATAGCAGATCAAACTTTTCAGTTATAGTAATCAATGCTTCAGTTTCATACAAATATTCATCACAATTTTCATAATTGTCTTCATTATCTTCTAAAATATGGCTTTAAAACATTGAAAACCACAACCTTAAAATGGTCTTCTCATGGTCTTGGTCTGCAATAGTCAGTATGTAATCTTTGCTAAAATCACATCTCTTATGTAAATTTCTTTTGACAATTTGTAAATAATATAATAAGATTTTAAATTCTTTGCCCTTCAGTAACTTGTAAAAGTAAACACAGAACCTGCCAATTTTATTTTTTCAAATGCAATGGAATAAAGATTCTGAGAAAATGAATATGGAATTGAATTACCTTAGAAGAAAATGAAATGAAGTCTAAAATTGTTCAACATGATGCATTTAAAGATTGTTGAGTTTCTTTAAAGCACAATGAAATTGGATTGTGTTCATAGATTGTGTATATAAAATGTCTTTGATTCCCACTATAGAAATGTTCACAAGTAGCTGATGCAATTTCCTCGTAATCAGAGATTTAATGAGTTTCCTTGTTCCAATCCATTTGATTTTTCACAAAAAGACATGACAGTTTTGGTTAGATATCCTCCTTCAGAACTTGATCAATATGAAAATCATTTAGGTATAAAGATTGTCTTTTTTTGCAGTGTTAGAATACAACTACTTAAAAGTTTTTCTGTATTGTTACTTAACTGAAAGAATGTATTAGACTGATATGTATTTCACTTGTAAAAGTGACAATAAGTAGGTCAAATCCACTACACTGTAGGTGATATTCTCTTTCTTTCTGTTGTATTCCAATCACGTTGTGTTTGTCGTCTGCCAGCCTGTCAACTTTTAAACATTTTAATTATTTCTTCTAAAACCGTTGGATTATTTTAAACAAAACTGTAAATAGCTGGAAGATATACTTTTCCAGAATACAGTTTCTATTGTACTGCTCTCCAACCAAAATGGTTGCCATTACTAAAATAAAAATAAATCCTTTAATTGGCTAATTTTGCTTCATATTTTAGATAAGCAATCTAATATTTCAACTGAAGACCGATGATATATGTAGTTTAACTTAGTTTTATATTTTTTTGTCTCCTGCAACGAAAGTCGCTGGAGGCGAGACATATGTATGGGAATCCGGCGGCGGCGGCGGTGTAAACACTTGGACATCTTGCTTCATATCTTTGTAAGCCCAAGCCCTAGGTCCATCAAATTTAATCCAGTGGTAGCTTGTGATGAGTACTTGCCAGTCAGTCACCTGACCTGGACCTCAATTTAATGGTCCATCGACTACGTTAAAGTTTTTGGGTCACGGCAGTTCCTCTGTAACCACGCATGGTAGGATGATAATATTTGTTATATAGGTTGCTGATGAGTAGTACATGGCTGTCTGGTAGGTGTCACCTGACCTTGACCTCAATTTTACGGTCCAGCGACTACGTTTAAGTTTTTGTATTAGGGCAGTTTCTCTGTAACTATACATGGTAGGTTAACAATATTTGGTATACAGGTTGCTGATGAATAGTACATGACTGTCTGGTAGGTGTCACATGACCTTGACCTCAATTTCACCGTCCAGAGACTTAGTTCAAGTTTTTGGATTAGGGCAGTTCCTCTGTAACTATGCATAGTAGGGTTACAATATTTGGTATACAGGTTGCTGATGAATAGTACATGACTGTCTGGTAGGTGTCACCTGACTACCTCAATTTCACAGTCCAGTGACTTAGTTTTTGGATTAGGTCCGTTTCTCTGTAACCATGCATTGTATATTTTAAATGATAACAATTTAATGCTATTTACGTAATGCTTATGATGTAATTTATTTTGTTACTGATGCGGAATTCAGGCAAGACATTTTTCTGTGTCCACACTTGTTAATAAAAAATGTATAGTTTTGCTGATTTTGCAAAATATGCAAATTAGGCTTGTTTTTTGTATACAAAAGCAATTTAATCAATTCTCCTGAAAAAAATGTGGGCTAATTTGAATTTTAATTTGGTAAAAATGATCCTTGGTTGATCCTTTACCAAAATCTATTCTATATACATGTAGCCCAACACTCAAACCAAGATGCGTGCCATTACTAAAGTAGTAATCTTTTAATTGGCTGATTTTGCTTATCATATTTTTTCTGCAAAACCAACTCAAATTTGAACTGAAGTCTTATGAGACATTTAACATATTCTGGGGAAAAAACTCAGATTTTGCAGAATATGCCATTTATAAATCCTTATAAGACAAAATGCATGTCTGGCATAGTATATTCTACATGTATTAACCTTGGTATCTGTATGCATACCACATTTGAAAAAAAGTATTGTAACATATATTAAAAAGCTTTTTGAAATAAAATGGATACCTTTAGTGATCTTCATGATACATAGTGAAAGATATGTTTTGTCATCTTGCTGTCCTTGCAATTAATAATATTTAATAAAAAAAAATAGTCATTTTAGTTTTGTCCTTTTTGTTGTAATTATTTATTTATTTATTATTTTTATTTTTTTTATTGAATCGATGCTTTTAGGCCATGTTAAGTTGTACAGAAAAAATGATAAAAACAGGGGGAAAGAGAATTTTATAACCCTCAGACTTTTTCATTGGCTTAAATGTTAAAAAATTATGTTCTAAATATTTGATAAAGGATTTTTCAGCTGATTTTACTGAGCAATAGTTATTGGAAAATTGATTTTTTTTTTTGTGCAAAACTCAAACTTCAACTTATACCCCTGCTCCACATAGGTTTGTGTGCATCAATCCATAATCATTTTTTGACACATTTTTCTCAGCCATGATGACTGATGCAATACTGAAATTTTGTTAATAGCTTTGTATGACCATGTCATACTGTGGGATTTATTTTCAGATCTCTATGAAGTTATAGAGTAGGGGTATCATCTGGGAGCATTTACTTACACATATACTTGTTTCAGGTGTAGATATAATTTAACATATATTCTGGGATTGTTTGTAAAACAAGAAGACACAATATACATATTGAAAATGTTTTTTGTAGCATGTATTTCTATGAAAAGTGTGGTTATAGATGATATAAGGTAGCAACTTGTTCTTGTATAAACTTTTATTCATAAAACTTGCTTTTTGTTGTCCATCTTTCAAATTAGGTCACATTATTATGAATGTATCAACATATACCTGTTATTTTAAACTGCATTATTTTGGTCATATATGTGTCATCAATTACTGGCTCTCAGGAGATTTTGGTTTTAATGCAATATAAGCTAGTCAGTATGTGAACTAGAGATAACCTTCAACTTCTATTATTGATGATTTTTAGCCCTACTACGCTTTCACTTTCTCCTCAATATTTGTTATAAATTGTAGGACAAAACTTGAGCATACTCAATCAGTATAACCTATTATATGTTAATTTCTTCCACCGAAGACTGGATGATGGGCATCAATCATCCGATCAGCTGTGAAGACCTTACAAGTCCACAAAATGTCTGTATCCATGGCAACAGACAATGGAGTAAAGTTTAATAAGAGACTAATAGCAATAATATGTTATTTATAAGGTTGATTTGTATTCTACACCATGTAGTATATGATATCTATTCACCAATTAAATGTAACCTAAATATTCTATTGTAATCTGTTAGTCAATAATATACTCATTGACATTATGTAGATGCATATTATGATAGAAACACTACATCATGCATGAATATAATGTTTGACTACTTCTCATTGTTAGCTGAGTATAAGGACAGTACAGTTTGCTTCAGTACATTGTATTTAAGTTGGAAACTTTGTGAAAAGACATTACCAGGAACCATGCATCACTACACTTCCTACATAATCATTCCCTCTAATGGCCTTACTAATACTATTGCAATATTGAACTGAATTCATCTGTATTTAGGCTACAAATCTGTTAAAAGGGTTTACAATGAATCCAGTTTATAAGTTTTATTGGTTCTTTACTGGTATAATTTATTATAGTCAAAATACAATGACCTGTAAGGTATTTTCTACCTATTGGTCAACCAATTCTTAATACAGATAAGGGCTGTTTAGAAAACTGGTTCAATCTGTTTTCTTTAAAGCCCTTCATAAGTGATAGCTTGGATGCAGCTACTCATGTGTGACTCAGGTACTTTTAAACTTCTAACTCATTATACCCTATGGCAATCTCTCCAGTAAAGTTACATGAATCGTGCATGAATAGCTGCAATTTAAATGTCCAGCTCTTTCTGATTAAGAGCGTTAAAGAAAACATATTGAAGCAGTTTTCTAAACATCTGTTATCTATTTTTGAAATTGATTGAGCAATAGGTAGAAAATACCTGACAGGTCATTGTATTTTGACTATAAATAGTTTTTGTTAAAAGTAGTAGAAATACATGTGTGATGACTTAGATGCATTTCAACAGTGCCAGTGAGCTTATTTCTGGAATCTTCCATGTTTCCTTGGGGGCCTCGGTGGCCGAGTGGTCAAGGTAGTTCGTCTACTATTGATCACGTGGTCTGTCAGCACTGAGATTGCGGGTTCGATTCTCACTGCAGGCAGGGTGTACTCGACTCCAATCTTAATTGACAAGGATTGCCAGTTTTCCTACCGCAGGTCAGGGGTTTTCTCCGGGTACTCCGGCTTCCTCCCCCAGTAAAAACTGGACGCCATAATATAGCTGAAAAATTGCTGAAAGTGGCGTTAAACACCATCAAACAAACAAACAAACATGTTTCCTTGTCTGTAATATTTGTTTACAAAATATATGTTAATATTAGTAATAAAAGGAATAAACATCAGTATAAAACCACTTGTGGTCTTAATGTTGTCCTCAGTCACCTGTGGCTGATAAATACATGTATTGTTTTAGGGTCATGTAATAGTTCACATTTGAACCTGACATATTTTTATTGACCTTTTTTACATTAAAGAAATGGATAGCTGTTGATTGGATTGTGTTGGAATCTTTTTCCATTCATTAACTGCATTAATAACTATGATAGATTTTTATTGAATGAAAAATCACTAAACTTGACAATAATGAGAAATGAATGCTTAATGTGTTTGCTTTAAAAAATGTTCAAGGCATGGAGCTAAGAAAACTTATTTGTTTTCTTACTGTCATGAAGCTATTGTTTTTGCTTTCACATTAATGAATGGATTTACCAATATGTCTACTATGACCAAAAACTAGTGTTTCCTGTTTCATCATTGGATGGGTTGACCAAAACTAAAGTTATGTATGTATTGCTCTAGCTTAAGCATTAATCAAAATTGGTAGCTTTTTCAAATTTTTCAATTTTCAATGTATATGTTTATTGCCTTATTGAAAATGATATATATCATCGATGGGATTGTATTTTGTCTTCATAGGTGATTACATTTCAAGTATAATTTTACCTTGTATTTGTTTACAGAAATCATGGTGTGTCAGTCAATTATATATAGAATTAATTACCCCCATGAAATTTGTCTACATCATGTGATGTGACAATTGTTTTTGTGATATGTTGATATTCTAACAACATTCAAAACAATTTCAGACTATCATTTCACTGCATTATGATAAAGACAGAAAATGCCAAGGCGTGGTAAGTAAGCCAGTGGCATAGCTAGGTTCTGAGTGCAGTGCACGCAAAACTTATGGCAGGGGCCCCCAGCCGGTCCCGGGTAGGGGTCACCCCCTTAAGCTCGGTGGATATAGCCTTTTAGAACTAAATTTAAAGTGTTTGGAAGCTTACTTTTCCAAAGAAATTGACCCAGTGAAAAAAATGCAGTTTCGTTTGTGCACGCAGTTGCATCGTTGCGTAAATGGTAGCTACGCCACTGTAAGCATTGTCAGCAGCTGCACTTGAACTTCATAGCAGGTTTTGACACAGAAGGAAATAATACAAGGTTACATTATACTATTGCACTTCCTGTTGTTGGACAGCTTTAACTTACATGTACTGTTGAATTTATGAGGTTTTTTTAATATTTTCTGGCATTAAAAAAAAGAAACTGTTGTGCTTCTGACCAATCAGATAGCTTGATTTTGTAGTTAGGAAGACTAGCTATGTTTTAATTGACGTTATTCATTAAAATTAACAAATCCCAACTATTCTGATCCTGAAGCATGTACTGATACATTAGTCAAATGATGTTAATTTGTAAATTTTTAATGAGTAAATAAAAGTAATTTGAAGTGTTTAATTCAATGGAAATTTTAAAATTTTTAAACAAGAGGTTTATTATTTTAAGAAATTTAAGTTAATATTTACTTTAAATTTGTTTCATAATAATCAGAAGCATAAAACTTAAAAGACTATCTCAATCACTTTACTATTTTCCAAGTTTGTAAGAAAATGTGTAATAACATTATACATGTAAAATACTCCTGGATTATGTCACATGCTTTTATTTAAATTAACAAACTAATCACCTTAATGTTTATCCAAAAGAAAGCACATCAACTCCAAACAGAATGAATGACATCATGAAACTAGGCAAACTAAGATTTATTTAAACCAAAATAGAATTTTCCCAGAATTGTATTGTTCAAATTGAAAAAAGAATTGTTCAAAAAGTGTGAAAATGTCAAAAGCCAATTTTGTCTTATAAAATGCATTAAATTTGTCTAAAGGATGTAATATATCAAGAAGATAAAAGAAAACCGATGGCTTAATGTTGCCACTTTATAACAAAATCAATTTGACAAAACATTTTATTGATGTTAGTTTCAGCCCAAATTGACAAGATATTTTTATTAAGAGGTTTCAGTTAGGAGTCTTAGATCTTAGTTTCTGTATTCAGCAGAAGATTGTAATAGATATTGACAATTGCATTACAGCTTTGTCAGAGGTAGATTTTATTTCCATGTTAGTGTTTTTCTACTTTTTATAGTCATATATTTAATATAGGATTGGTCTGATTGTATAACTAGGTAATCTCTACTGTAATGATTTTCTTTAAATTTTCAATAAAAAAAAAAACAGAAGAATTTTTTGTTACAAGAATTTTCTTGCTGGTGTGGAGTTAAGTAAATAAATATCAGTTACAAATTTGTACATGTATAAAGAGAGACTTGCGCAGTTGTCATCTGATTGATAAAAACCTTGACATTCCTAATATTAGCTTAGTATCAGCATACGTTCATATGGATCAATATCATTCCAATGTTTTTCATAGTATCAGCATAAGTTCATATTCTCATTCCAATGCTTTTCATGATACAGTTTGGTTGTATTCCCTCTGCAATTAGATAGATATTATTGTACATGTAGCTCTTTTTCACACAAGTAATTTACCATAAAAGTAAAACCTTATCTTTGACTAATTTTAAAAGATCAATTTCTCTACATATCTGATTAAAGTCCTTTGTATTGTTTAATGACTCAGTATGCTATGTACTGCACCATACAGAGTGAAAGTAAGAGTTGATTTTAATCAGATTGTCATTTTAGCTCACCTGGACCATGGGTCCATGTGTGCTTTTGCCATTATTTGGTGTCTGTCATCTGTCATCGTCACTGTCATCATCATCAACTTTTTCAGAAAGGTTCAACTTTGAAATCACATGGCCAAAATCATCTTTAGGATACCTATTTTTCAAATTTGTATCCAGGTTGTTGATTATTGACAAAGATGGCCACTGTTATTAAAAATAGAACATAGGTGTCACATGTTTTCGGTCAATATCTAAAAAATTGTAACAGCTATAGAGGTAACCTTTACCTCATATTGATCAGCTTATTAAGCTTTACAAAAGTTCCTACAAGTCCAAAACTGTGCAATGTCTTCTTGTAGAAATTATTGCCCTTAAATTATGATCTTTTTTCATAATTATCAGTTAAGCTTGATTGCAATTGTAAATATGATCAGCAATTCCTAATATTCACTTTATTGATCTGATATTGTCAGATGACTCCTGAAAGAAGTTATTGCCCTTTAATGACACATTTTTTAAAATGAAAATTTCCATTTTTGTCCAGTAACCTTAAAACCAAAATGGCAAGAGTGAAACTGTAAGTTGCTCAAATGATCTTTATGGTCTGAAATTTTCCTTTCAGGAAGTAATGCAGATTTAATAACAATTGTTTATAAAATTTTCTGTTTTTGTCCTGTATCCTAAAAACTAGAACAGCTGTAGTGAAACTGTAAATTGCTAAATGATCCTACAAATAATTTTATTAGTCCGAAATTGTCAGATGACACCTTATAGGAGTTATTGTCCTTTAATAAAAAATTTTTTGTGTACTTTTACATTTTTGTCCTGTAATCTAAAAACAGTACACCTAGAGTGAAACTGTAAATTGCAAAAATTGATCAGCAATACAAGTCCTACAATTCACTTTGTTGGACCGACATTGTCAGATAACTACTTATAGGATTTCGAGTTATAGCCCTTCAATGATGATTTTAAAATTACTAGTTTTTGCCTTAGAAATTAAAAACTCTAATTCCTAGAGTAAAACTAGCAAAAATAATCAGAAGGACAATGCCTACAAATCATTATACATGTATTGTCTAAATATTGTCTGAAGACTGCTCAAAGGAGTTATTACCTTTTAATAACAATTGTTGGTAAAATTTTGTTTTTTGCCCTGTAACTTAAATGCCATAACAGATAGGGTGAACCTATAAATTGCAAAAATGATCAGTAAAAAAAGGCCTGCCAGTCATTACTTAGTCCAAAATTGTCAGATGACTCATTATACATGTAGTATGTAATGCCCTTAAATGATGAATTCAGACTTTTGTGTTATAAATTAAAGTCTGTAAAGTCTACAGCAGCTAGAGTAAAACTGTAAATTACTAAATTAACATAAAGAACAAGGCCTATAAATTGTTTAATTTTTCAGAAATTGGCACCTTATAGGAGTTATTGCCCTTAATCAAAATGTTTAACAAAGTTTTGCCCAGTAACTTAAAAGCTGGAACAACTAGAATAAAACTCTTAATTACAAAAATTTAAAGATAGTTGAAGTCATTTGTGTTCCAGGTGAGCTATTACAGGCTTCTGGGAACCTCTTTTTACATGTGTATTTCAAATATTAAACAAAAAGACAGTTTACAGTAAAGGTTCGAGAAATAAGTAAGACAACAAACATTCCTGCTACTGTATACTTTTTGTGGTCTTTAATTCTCCTTGTCTCGTACAGCTTACTAGTTTTTGTGCTACTTTTTACTCATCAATTTTTTGAATGGCCAGACAAGTGTTTAATTTTACACCCCAAACCCTGATATAAATTTTACATAAAATCTGTAGATGAATAATATGTTAAGTTCTAAATGAAAATCTTTCGCAGACTGATGAATTGTTTAAATTTATATCAGTTTCAAATACATTATATTTTATAGTAGTAATATCCAGACAAAAATAAATGATGCTTTCTTATAAGATATATGATGTAAAAACACTTTCAATTCCTAAGTCATTATGTTTATGGTATAAGCTAAATAAAAGGATTGTACATACTTAATACAAATGGTAAAGACCATCAAGGGAATAATAAATTCAATGAAATCCAATGGCTTGAGAAAATCCTTTAATTGTTGGTTATATCAAAGAAGAGGATTTATCTGGTATATTATTAATAATTAATAAGATTATAGGTCCTTCCTGGGTGAATCAGATATCTTATCATGCTTATTCTTCATTATGTTTTATAGCAACAAACTGGTCACAATTCTCATGTAAAATGACATCTTGAGTATTTATCTCCATCTTTGTAGACTGAGGTTATTGCTAACTCGCACATTTCCTTGGATTCCTCGATGAACAAAGGGCCTCAGACTGAGGTTATACCCTGTACAAAATGTAAAGACTATTCACATCAATATGGTCTATATCATGTACAGATAACAATTCTAGGAATACCAAAAGATTATCTCTAGACTCTAAATGGTAGAGCTGAACAGGGAAAACAGTTCTGTCCGACCAAGGGCATTAAGTTGTTGACATAAAAACTCCCCCAATCAATCAACATGGGACAACAATGAAGATAGTTCATGATAAATGGAATGAAACCAGTTTCATAATAGACTTGTACACAAGTGTAGTGCTCTTGTCTTCCTGTCAAACAGCATTAAATGAAAAAAAAACATACACCTATTAGCTGTCATACACAGCTAATTTATCAACATATATGCACACACTTGCAGTATATGCACATACATGTACATACTTTTTCTGTCATATTATGTGAGTTTCTGTGGGAAATAATGATAACCACAAAAACATTTCTGCAATAACACAAATTATTTTCTCTCATTTCACATGACAAATATGGAAAGGATAACCATTAATGTCCCTGATTATATGCTATGGCTGACACACAGATTATGGAATATTAATCACAGAGAAACTCATCCATTCTAATTCACAATTGATCTTTTTATATAACCGTCTAATTATTTACCAAGTATCCATTATATTGACAGATTTGTGATTGTAAAATATTTAGTTGTGAACATCATGCTGGTCTTCTGCTGATATTAAATATAGCTGTGAACATCATGCTTGCAGATGTAGTGTTCACTAAGTGACCAACCATTTAACTTGCAGGGGGAGGGCTTGGTTTTTTCCTTAAAAAATATTTTGAAAATGATTTTTAATGAAAAAAATATTTTGGAAGCAGAGGGTAAGAAAAAAAATATTCTGAAGAAGGATTTCTGCTATATAAAATAATGCTACAGTAATAATGAAAAAAATATTCTGTCGTGACGCCTTCAAGAAATAAATATTTTTTCCGAGATTTGCACGGAAAAAAATTTTCTGACCAAAACAAAAAACCAAGGCCCCCCTTCCCCCTTCAAGTTAATGGTCCAGCCCTAAAACAGAGAATAATATGGAGGTTTTGCAGGTATATTGGTGAATACTGTTCTGAGCAGATTACTATAATGCATATCAAGTGCAATTTATATCCTTTTTTTAGTAACACTATTATTGCATAACCTTTGTATTTTATATGCAGAACTTTGAAATGAATAATGATTTAGAACACTACTATAACATGTCAAAGACATGATAATTTGAATTAAAATATTGAACTGTGTTAATACTAGTGGATAATGCATTCTTACGTTAAGTAAAGTTTACAGACAGCATCATGCAAAAGTGCTCTTGTTTCTTAAATACTTAAATCAATATGTACACTAGTCCTAATGGCAGGCTTGAGTAAAGGAAAGAAATGTATTAACTATCTTTTCAGAAATCTTTGGAGAAATAATGTCTTCGAAATGAATGATTACACAATTTTAACTGACGCTAAGTTTTTTAAAAGTTGTTGTTATATCCTTTGTTTTAAAATGATCTCTGTTTGTTTCTTTCAAAATGAAGCTGTGATATAAATTATTTTGGGAGGGGTGGTTGGAAACCACTTACTGTGTCCAAGGAAAAAGTTCACTGTTCCAAAGGTTTCATTATTTCGAAAAATCTATTAACCCAACAGCAGTTATTTAAATTTTATTCTACAGCAAACATTCAATCAATCAACCAATCAGGTTTATCGCTTTAGTCCGGCTTTAAAGTATATTTTTCCAAAGATTTGTTTCATTTGTTTCTACATGTATTATGGGTTGTTTCATAGTTGCAGTTTGCATCATGGTACAATTTTTATTACTCCCTGCATTGTGATTTTTGTTTTGTTATGTAACTCACGTGAGGTGCAGTTTTAAAGGCATGCTATGGTATAATTTTTAAGATTAGCTCAGTTCCATAGTAACCATGCAGAAGTAGGTTGAAAATAGTTGGTATACAGGTTGCTCTATTCCCTACTTGCGGTAAACAAGATTTATCTCCCATTTGCAGAGTTATCTGTTCTTTAGAGCAGGTACTTTATAGTACCTACTGGGGGTAAAAAGTTGTTTTTCTACAATATTTTTTTATTCACATATAGCAAAGCATTAGGTAAAATTTATTATGATATGCAATCTAATTCGTCAGTTTTTGTAGTTGTACTTGGAAGAGTCAGTCCACAGACATTATTTAAAAAAAATAAAAACCTGATTTTTCCCTATCTATTCAATACTAGATACCTGCTGTTATGAAAGACAACTCTTGAAAATGGGAAGTAACTCTTGTATTCTGAAAATAGGGAATTAGCCATGTTAATTTTTGGTAAGTTCCTCAGTAACTATGTATAATAGGATGAAAATAGTTAGTATACATGTCGCTAACCGGCAGTACATATCTCTATTTAGCCATGCTAGTTCTTTAAATTGAATGGTTGCTTAACATCCATTTTGCAAATATTTTAGCCACTGGTATACCAGAATGAAAACAAGAAAAAATTAACCATTTGGGAAATGGTATCGAGCAATATTACCTGCTGCTAAAAATGTTGGAGGGTTGCATTAGTAGGGATAAACAATTTCACCCTTTGTAGCAGCTAAAGTGTTATAACATCTACCAGGGGACACACCGGGCAGCTCAGGGGGAGCCCTGTGAACTATCTTAGTCACCTGGGTCAAGTACTGTAGTGTCAATATACATGTATATAACTTACCGGTATTTCTATTTAGCCCAAATGTTCCTAAGCAGGAATTTGTTTACATATTGAGATGTTGTAATAAATGTATTTAATTTTATACCAGAAATCTTCTGAACCACTGTTGTTTCAATCTGATTCTGCCTAAAAATCTTCTGGTAATTTAGTTGTTGAGAAATTCAGTAGTGAATAACTTCTTATACATGTCTTCAACACATCAATCACGATAAATTAGTACATGTATTTTTAATAGTAAATGAAGTTTTGTAAATCTGTTAAATTTAATCTGACTTACAAGTAAATGTCATTAATATTGATACTACAAATTTCTCTTCTGTAAATTTATCTTTTTATTTAGAACTCATTTATCTTCCAGAATATATTGTTTATAAGCAAAGAGCATTAGTCTATCTATCTGACTTTACTAAGAGTTAGATTTTGAGCAAGCCGCCATATTGAATTCTTGATATCCAACAGATCAATAGGAATAGAAATAAAAAAATAAATTCTGTTTAAACTAGTCATTATTTTGCAGAACTTCTTTTTATTTTGTATAATTTAGTTCTATTTATATTTTTAAATGGTTTTTGTTTTTCTTGCATTTAATTAAAATGGTGATATCTGTATTATATTGGAACAGTTTCTGAGTTTACTGTTGCAAATATTAGTTTACCTGGCTTGGATCTGCTTTGGTAAAACTCATTTTCAGACGTAAAACCGATGATTTATGTTCTCAACTCTTTAATCAAAACACTTTGTGTCCTATAATATAGATATACAAGTCTATGTTTCAGTAGTTATTATTACATATCTTGTAGTGTTACTATTGTAACATGAATACTGTGAAATACTTTTGTGGTTTTCGACGAGGCCTCTGAATACGAAATTAAAAATCCAACAAAGAATAACCCCTCATTAAAATGTCATAGATTGGTCATTTATTTGTGCATGTAATATATTATTTATGTGGTTCAATACCTCTTTTCAGCTCAATAGCAATTTAAAATAAATTTGTATGCAGATTTCGTGTTGGAATTGTGTTTTTTAGCTCACCTGACCTGAACTGTGTCGTCTGTCGTTGTTAACTTTTCTTAAAAAATCTTCTCCTCCAAAACTGCTGAAGGGATTGCTTTGAAACTTTGCACACATAATTAGTAAAATATCCTCTACCTTTGCACAAATCATGGCCTCAGGCCAACAAACATGGCTGCCTTGGCTAAAAAAAGAACATGGGGGTCAAAATAAAGTTGTTTTGCCATACACTTCAAAAAGTATAACAGATACAGATAACCAAAGAGACTGTCCTTCTTCAGCATCAAAAGCTCTACAAAACAATACTTTCAGTCGAAGTTATATGAGGACTCCTTGTAGGAGTTATTGCCTTTTAATCATCAAAATTGATGATTTTTTGCCGTTTTTGCCTTAAAATCTTAAAAATTATAAGAATTAGAGAAAAAGTTAGAATTGCTGAATTGTTCTGCTCTATGGGAACTACAAAAATGACTTAGGGTCAAGATTTTATATTAATTTGTTTACACATACTTACTCCGTAATTACCATTTATATAAAAAATAAAATATATATATATATATAGAATACGTTCGGCGTTTTAATGTTCCCATCGCAAAATTTTAAATATTTTAATATATTTTATATATGTTAATTACGGAGTAATTATGTGTAAACCTTAAATTAATATAAAATCTCTTCTTGAGATTCAAAAATAACTATTGTCTTATGAACCATTTAGGAGTTATTCCCCTTGAACTGTTTTAATTGATTGTAAAAAATCTTCTACTCTGAAACCACTTAAAGGACTGCTTATCAAATTTGTAAACATCATTGGTAAAATACCATTTTTGCACAAACCATGGCCACAGATTAACTAACATGGCCACTATGGCTAAAAATAGAAAGGGGGGTGGGGTAAGGGTACAAAATACAGTTTTTGGCTTGTAGTTCAAAAAGTATAACAGATACAGGAATTTTAATTGATTTTTAAAAAAATCTCTTCTTAAACCAATGAATGGACTGCTTTGAAACATTTGCACATATCTTTAGGATGTCCTCTACCAAAATTGTTCAAATCCTGACAGCTGACCTCCAACATGGCTACCTTGGCTTAAAATAGAACGGGGGGTGGGGGGGGAGGAGGGGGGTGGTAGGTAGGTAGGTCAAGATAGTTTTTAGCAGATAATTAAAAAAAAGAGTAAAACAGATACATGAAATTTGAAGTGAACCTGCTTCCTAAGCATTAAAACCTGTACAAGACTCTCTATTTTTCATTTTTCCTAGTAAAATGAAAACCATAAGAGGTAGAGAACATTTTTTCCATACAAAATTATTCAGCCCCAAGATCTGCAAAATGATTATTGTTGCATATTTTTTGGACAATTCCTTATAGGAAAGAAAAGCTGAATAAAAATGAATTGCATAGTTGTTCAATTGTTTCAGGTTCAGGTGAGGGATACAGTCTCCTGGGAGCCTCTAGTATTAAATAAAGGTATCATTTTTTTATTAAGGTTACAAAGAAACATTGACTTCTGGTTATGGGGGGAGTTCTAAAATGTTTTCAATATTAAAAAGAAACAAATTTGGATCGGAATTATTAGTTTGGTTGCTCCTGAACATAAATAAAATAACATAAATAAAATAATAAATACAGTAGTCCCCCTCTTATAAGACCACCCCATCTGAGTCATGAAAGTGGTCTTATAATGGGGGTAGTGCTTCTTGAGGGGATACAATTTATACATAATAGTAGGGTTTTTTTTTTAATTCTTCACGATAGGAATCTATATCCAGCCTCTTATCTTACTGTTTGCTTTTACTTAAAAAAAAATATAGATATATATATTTGTATTAAAAATTATAAATATATTGATTAAATGAAATGCATTGATAAAAAAAAGTGGAAATGGTAATAAATGCATGCTTTGCAAGATATTTTTATGCAAGAAATCAGTTAATTGGCCTTGGATTGTTTTCTGATTTCAAATTGTGACCCACAATCACCCTCTACAGAAGAAAATACTACTTTAAACTAGAAATACTGTGTTAACGTGAAAACGTGTGTGCAAAAAACTGAATAATTTGCTAAAATAAGGATACAGGATGTCAAATTGATACTGATTTATTAGATTTACCCTGTATTGATTTAGTAACAACATTATACATTTCAGATATTCTTCAAGCAGACTAGTTAGTATGCTCGATTGAATTTTCCTGCAATCTTGGGCGCAGGAACGATATCATCTTGGCTATCGGTAGGAGATATATGGGATTAATCAATTTGAGGAGAGTCTTTGTATGGTGACCATTAGACTTTTACAGACAGTTTATTACAGAGATAGAGTAGTCACAGAGATTTTTTATGAGACAAGGAATTAACAAACTTTAAAGGGATGTGATCAGTGAATCTTGTAAGTCATTTGTTAATTTTTTAAAGTATATTTGTTTATTTCATGGTTCATTTGTGACAGAAAATCTTGCTGTTGTCAATTTTTACTAATACTGTTGTTTTAGTCTACTATAATATCTTCCTCAACATTGGGAAAAGAAAAATTTAGATCAGTATTGTGGTCATATCACTAGTTCCAATACCATGGTTTCCAGATTACTAGTACATGTACTGATCTGTTAAACATTTAAATAGGTTACCTTTATTGTAGAAGTGTAGCAGTCATCTTTGTTGATCATTACTGCTAAATGCAGTGAATAGCTTACAAATGTTAGTTCTGTTTTCATCAGATCAGGTATAAAACCTCTGAAATGGTCTGAAATTTTAAGATTACCAGTGTCTTTAGTCAGACAGATGATGTTTAGTAAAAACAGAAGAAACACCTGCTGTCCAACTCGAAAGAACAGCAGATTGGAACATTACACTTGTAAGACAGTCTGCAGGTCTGAAAGAACACCAGTGTCTTTAGTTAGACAGATGATGGTTAATAAAAACAGAAGAAACACCTGCTGTCCAACTCGAAAGAACAGCAGATTGGAACATTACACTTGTAAGACAGTCTGCAGGTCTGAAAGAACACCAGTGTCTTTAGTTAGACAGATGATGTTTAATAAAAACAGAAGAAACACCTGCTGTCCAACTCGAAAGAACAGCAGATTGGAACATTACACTTGTAAGACAGTCTGCAGGTCTGAAAGAACACCAGTGTCTTTAGATAGTCAGATGATGTTTAATAAAAACAGAAGAAACACCTGCTGTCCAACTCAAAAGAACAGCAGATGAAACACTACACTTGTTAGACAGTCTGCAGGTCTGAAAGAACACCAGTGTCTTTAGTTAGACAAATGACGTTTAATAAAAACATTTTTATATAAGTTTTTAGAAAATGATGCATACAGATTTATGCTGATAAACATTTACCTTTGTTTTGCACAGTGAACTTTTCATGCCTGTATATCAGCTGATTGGTCACAGATTTCTAAAACATGTCTGAATGAAAATCTGAATATCTGAATGAATATGAACCCTAGTAAAGCATCTGTAAATATTTAAATGGGGTTATATCTTCCTACAAACAGCTACATGAAATTTAGTACAACAGGTCCGACACTTACAACAAAATGGAACCTAAATTTTAAATCCATTTTGTAGTGTCAAAAGCATTTCAAACTAAAATCATTTATGGTATAAATTATATGATTTTTGTTTACTGTTCACAAGTTTTGACTTAACTATTGACTTGCCTGAGAAGAACAATAAGTGCTAGAAACATTGAAGGCATAGGGTCAAACTCGGTTTAAGTTTACTGAATGTGTATATTGATTTAAACAAGTTCAAAAGATATATAATCCATGAAGAAAAAAAGTTTTTCATATCTTAAGAGAAAAATATATGTTTAATATATTGCTTTTTAAAGAAAATTATCCATATATATGATTGCCGTATTGACCTCAATGTCAACAAAAGTGAGCCAAAACAGTGCAGGCAAGAAAACTGGTTTAATGAAGTGAAGAACAGATAAATACTGCAACCTTATTTTAAATAAGCAAAAGTCAGCATCATAAAAGTTTTAATAAAGAAATCTTACTAACCAGCCACAAACTGTACTCAAGATTGTGATTTTGCTTCATACCTTTTTTGGACAATGCAACATTTTTATAAAGCACATCTTGGCCCTACTTATAAAATAATCCCATTCTTAAAAATAGATAATTTTGTCTTGTAGACAAGACAATTTAAAGACCTTTTCTTAACACCATGATGGCAACCAAAGACATTTAGACTTTCAGTATATTATACTTCTTCAGCCGGAAAAGTCTTAATTTACTTATTAAAGAAGCTTGATCAGTATGTAACCGGTACCTTCATCATCACTTCATTTCCAATCTTGTTATCAACCATGCAGCAATATAATGATGTCGTAATAAAGAACACAATAAACTCCTACATACTTCTCACAAAAATCTTTTTGTAGTCGTAATTGAATCATAAGACCTCTTTCCTGCAAGTGATAAATGATAACAAAAAATTCTGCCCTGAAAAGGCTATGTAATTAAATGTATTGATTTGTTGGACATAAGACTGAACGTAGTAGAATTTAAAGCACTAGAATACTTTTCTTTCATTTAATTAGTTTGTAACCACCATCAATCAGAAATTAGAGATCACTAACAATACTTATAATGTGGTTTGAAATCACAGTATACCATACTTTATGGACTATAAATCTGTGTTTATTGAAAGTCAAATCGGTTCTATTTCAGTGGATTTATAACAGGGAAATGCATCCATTTACCCTGACAAAAGTCTCTGCTTATAGTCCCATAGACTTAAAGAATTATCTTTTGCAATATACAACAATGAGTGAAATTTGTTAGAGAATATTTCCAGAACCACTGGGCCAATTTTAACCTAACTTTGCACAAAGTATCCTTGGGTTAAAGGAGTTGAAGTTTATTCAATTTTAGGGCCATGACTTTTTCAAAAGGAGAAGTAATTAGGAAATTGCTTCAGTATAATGTCAAAATTTGTAAAATGAATTAAATTTGTTCAGTTAAATGGCTGTTCCAGAGATAAAAGGAAAGTGATATTGATTTTATGAAGTAAACAACATGTTTAGTATAGAACCGATATTAAATACCTCTCAAACTCTAGCATTGAAGGCCCAAAAATGTTTACAAATGAGCAAACTTATGTATAGCTCTTCTCAACTTTTCTTTCTTGCATTTTTCTTTTTTCACAATTTTTCTCATCACATTCTTTTCTCTCTTTTATTAAAAAATTTTTTTCAGCATATCTAAATATTGGTACATACATTGTAGGTTTTGGTCTGACCTTAATATTGAATTATGTATAGTTGCCTAGTTACCTGACTATACTTAACAACATTGTAATTAGGTATAACAAGGCTAGGAGTTTTCTACCAAAATTGTCAATTCATATTTAATGTTATATTTATCATTTTTACCAGACTTTAATGAAAGCCAACAAAATTGAACATTAACACATTACAAATGCACTGCTGTTCAGCTTTATTGTGCACAACCTGTTTTGGATGTTTTTATTAGATTGTCTTATAATTATGATCCTAATAAATTTAATGCATGAACTAATACTTTTATTGCCAGCATATTAATACCGGGAAATTACATGAGATAAACATTTTTAAAATTACTTGGCTTTATTTATGGATTCTGATTGCAGAAGCTATTGCATACTTTCTAACTATTTCATCAGTAGTAAAATTTAATATGAATATATGATCAGATGAACAGATTGATTTTTTTTCTTTCTTCAATGAAAAGTAATTGCTTGAATCATGAATAGTTTATTGTAATACTAATGAACGATTCAACAGTTTTTATTTATAATGATGAAATTATGCTATTGATTCATCTTGTTTTCTGAGTCTGTGTATTTCCGACCATCTCTATACTTTATAATTGATTTTGCTTCTTCTTTAAGGTTATTTATATGAAACCTTTACAGAGAAGCCAGCAATATTATGATCGTTTGATTTTACTCTGGTCGTGGATTTTACAGTGCATTCTTCTCCAAAGACACCTGTTTGTGCATTTCCATTAAAATCATCCAAAATTTCGTTTTCAAGCTTCCGTGAGAATTTTTCGAGTGGAATGAATTTCCTCAGAAGACGATTCAGTTCTGGGGATCTTCAAGGAGAACTCAGGGATGAAAATTCTAGTATATTAACGTTTAAGAAAGGTCCGTCCCCAAGTGCACCAAGTTCTCCCTCAAAAACTCTGAATGCAGCACAAGGAATTCCAAGAGGACCTGTGCAAAACAACAAACCAGCTTATAATAAAGATCGTTGTAAAGTATTGTTAGTCATAGATGATCAACACACAGACTGGTAAGTACATACATACTAAATGTCTTTAACTAATTACGCAAAAATGAGCTTTATATCTTCCAGGATTTTGCATTTGTAATAAGGAAAGAAACTATCAAAGTACAGTGACATTTCTGATAATTTGACAAACACACAGACGACATTTTTATTTAGCTGTTTAAAAAACTTTGCACTGTATAAGTTTTTTTTTCTTACATGGAATCAAGCTGTGTAAAATGTGTACAAATTTTAAGAAATTTCAAGAAGGATTTTCTGCATATTCGATAATGATTTAACTAAGTTTTATATGGTTATTGAATGGTTAAAAAAGTATAACATTGATTAAAAACAACAAATGCTGGGAAATAACCAATACCAACTACTTCCAGTAGACTTTTGGCCCTTTTACAAGCTGGGACATCATAGAAAAATTGCACACATATCGATTATGTGCATCTTTAATTATATATGTTAGAAAAATTTTTTGTCTATTTTTTCCTGACCTAATAATTGTTCAGCAAAATTTACTAAGGGGTCGTCCATAATTGTCAACCATTTTCACAAGTGTGCAAAAAGCACACTTTTTGAGACCCCCATCCCCCATCAAAAAGTGTACATCAACCATTAAACTAATATAAAAACCAAACTCCACGGAAACGAAAAATTTCTGAAGATAAAAAAAGTGTACGCAAAAATGTTGACATTTTTAACCCCCTCCCTTAAGTGTGCGGTTTGCACACTTATGAAAATGGTTGACAATTATGGACGACCCCTAAATAGGGTACCTTTTTGTGTAATCAATTCCTACTACATTATCATCCCAGATCCCTGAAGCTTACAGAAAGATTGCAAATATATTTAAGTTGTGCACCTGCTATTAAGGAATAGTTTGAGAAATTTGTCCTCCTTTTCACAGATATGGGAACTCATTTTTCGGCAAAATTTTTTTCAAGAGATGATCCTTTTTTATCAACTTTTCTTACTGTTTTTTTACACAGACCCTGAGATTTCTTCTAACCATTTCTCATTTATTAAAAATGCCTTCCAACCCAGCCATTTCAGATTGTAATTTTCATGTTTTTGGTGAATGCTGGTCTTTTCAGAAACATTATACATGACTCTTTCCTTCTGTTTTCTTGGAAAAAGATTTGTAAACCTGTTTATTGCAGTGCTACAAGGACTTTGTTTTCAAGACACTAGCATTTTTATATGAATAAAGATGACCATAAAGATACAAGCCATTTTTTTCACACACTAATCAATGAGTTTTTAGTTGTGAATTAAAGGGTCTGAGAATATATACTAAAAATATAAAAGATATTGGGGCCTCGATGGCAGAGTGGTTAAGGTAGTTATTTCTACTATTGATCACGTTTGTCAACAATGATATTATGGGTTTGATTAGCACTGCTTGACTCTAATTTTAATTGATAAGTATTGCCAGTTTTCCTTCCGCAGGTCGGGTTTTTTCTGGTATTCCGTCTTCCTCCCCCAATAAAAACTGGATGCCATTAAAGAGCTGAAAAATTGCTGAAATCGGCATTAAACACTATTCAATCTGGTTTCCACTGTAAAAACTAAGTACTGTAGTACAGGTATCACAGAAAATGATGAGTTTATACAGGTAATAGGAATGCTTTGCAGTTCTTTTTTTTTTGCATGGCTGATCTAATCAATCTGATCAATAATTTGTGAACATGTTGATTAATTACAGATGTTAGCTAATGAATCTACAGGTTCTCTTGTATATTGTCAGGTTGTAGGAGTCTGTCATGGTGGATGTTGATTTCTGTCAGTCAACCTTAATAGAATTTTTAGTTGATTTTGTGTAGGTAATTTCATGTTTGTAGGGAAAAAATTCCTCTGGTATTAAGTTCTTACTAAGTTTTTTGGCCATGGGAGTAGTGGATTGTTTTTATGTTAATTTGGTTCCTGTTGTATTATTTTTAAAATTAAAATTTTATTATCAACTTTCAGATTAAGGGCAAGAAGAAGGCAATGTCATTTTTGTTTGCAATAAGTTCATATGTTCTTCTAAAACATTCAAATGAAAATAATATAAATATTTGTAGTTTTATTAAAGCTACTTTAGTAGATCAGAAAAAATAATCATCTTATTCAGACCAAAATAGGATTAGATGTAATATCATAGAAATGTTTCCTAACCATATGCAGACCGACAGAGGAGTACTATCTCAGCTGTCTGTACAATACAAAATATGTTTAGACAAGTTGGTAGTTACATGTCACAGACATCTTTGTAGGTCTTTATAAATTGTCTTATTAGGAAGTCTCTGTAATGTTTACAACACTTTTATGATTTTTTGAGCAAAGAAGAGTAATATTGATTGGCCAGTGTCAACACATGTATTGATTTTCTTTGCTGATTAAAGATAATATTGCCCCATAAGCATTACAACTGTTTATTACACTTTAAATGCAAGTCCTCTGTGGCCATGTGGTTAATATGTTCTATCCTTATTGAAGGCAAGGTTTGCTCAACTCTAATCTCAGTCAACAAAGGTTGCCATTTTTTTTCTGCCAAAGATCTTGGACTTCTACTCTATATCCTTGCATCCTCCTCTATTAAACTCTGGACTCCATGATATAGCTAACAAATTTTTCTGAAATTGACATTACACCCCATGCAAGCAAACAAACACTTTTAAGGCACTAGTTTAAACAGACAATGAGTATGATGCTTGATTCAGTTATTGTATAGTAGTGTATTTATCTAAAGCATGTATGCAGTATTCTCCTGTACTACTGGCAGATCATTTTGACATGGACATGTATTAATGGGTCTTTAAGCATTTTTGAAGTTCCTCAGTCTGATAAAAGATTTACTGCACAAATATTGTTCCTTGCAGAATATCAATTGCAATCACAAGCCCATGTAATGTTATATTCTGATCAGAATAAAGCTGTTAGAACGTTGTTGTGAGGACTTTCTGAGTTGGTTTTTTATGTAAAAAAAGATACTAACTGCTGTTCTCAACCATTCAACTTGAGGTGTACTTAACTCCAATCTTAATTGATAAGGATTTTTTTTCCTATTGAAGGTCAGGGGTTTTCTCTGGTATTCTGGCTTCATTTCCCAATAAAAACTTGATGCTTTGATAGAGCAGAAAAATTGATGAAAATGGTGAGAAACACCATTCAAAAAACTATTCAACATGTTTTTTTTTTTTGTCAAACATGTTAAAAAAAATATATAGTTTAATTATACTCATATAAAATGGCTTTAAGACATCAGGTTTTTACTGTCTTTTCAGGTGAACTATCTGGAGTACAATTTCTGTTCCATTGTTTATTTTCTTCCTGTTTCCTTTTGTCTTGGAACTGATTTACTCAGATTTCCCTTGTGGCAAAATGTCCGCTTAAAAGAATAGTTACTGATAAATAATAGTTAGTCTTCCATGAGGATAAATATCAATGTTGAAGGCAATAAAGCTCAATGTCAGTTTCATGATAAATCAATTGATGTTGTTCAATTTCTATGTCGTAACACTTACTCGTAATTTGAATGAGATTGAAATCAGCTGTTTCAGTTTATAACATTTACTAAAAAGTTAAGTGCAATATTCTTTTACAAGAAATCCAGTTGTATTAGTCAAAACATTTTAAGGATAATAAAAAAAATTTTTAAAAATTGATGTGCAGCTTTTCATTATTGCACTATTGACTGGACTTAGTTTTCAGTTTATTTAAGCTTACATGTTCTTATTACAGGTCAAAATATTTTCGAGGAAGAAAAATATTTGGTGATTGGGATATAAGAGTTGAACAGGTAATTATAAAACTAGCAATGCATACTTCTCCCAATAGTAGATATTTTTGTTTCCTTGTTTACCAGTAATATTTGTAGCTGAAAATGACATGGGAATAAACATCATTAAAAGAAATTAATCTACAAATTTTTAGAAAAATTTAGACAAATTTTGCTAATTTTCCATTTATGATGTAAATTGTTTTCTTATAAGGGTTCGAAAGGGTGTGTGTTATTTCTAGGTATGTTATGTAAAATACACAAATGTGCTTAGTGTGTAGCTTAATGAACATAGTTGTTATTAACCTGTAAGGATCATATGGATATCTTTGAACATGGAACTTATGGTATTTCGGTATTTTGAACCTCACTTTACCCAAACAAGAGTGTATATCCAATCCACCAGCTGTTTGCATGCAAGGCATCTTTGTGGGTTGAATCCTTGGAACCCTGCTAGTACCACGCTTAAACTTCACTCAAAAGCTGATTTACAGTATGGTTTTTTGCCAGATTTCACTCAGTTAAAATCCGGGTATTAAAATGGTGAAGGTTGGGCGGGAAGGTTGAAAAAAATTTTCGTAACAGTTTTCTTAGCAACTACTAATCACATTCTCTTGAAACTTGGTGTGCAGTATTAGCATGGCCTCCCATAATGTGGGATTTGATTTCAGGTCTGTCGCTCACCTACTTCCTGTTTAACGAAATCCTTCCATTTCTGTCTTTGATCGATTTTTTATATATTTTTTTATAAATTTTGCATAAATTTGGCTATTTTCTGTTTAACCACCCTGGGCCACTTTGTGGCATATTCCAGTACTAATTCTAAATCATGTAAAAGATGTAGGACTAGCATTTATCACAACATGAATCTGTTAATAATATGATCTTAAAAACATTGTTAATTGATACTTTCACCTTTAGTTTTTTTTTAATTAACTGTTGTATTACTGTAGAAACATTCAACTCCTTGGAGACATTCAGAGGGTGGCAGTATATACTGGTGATTGTCTATTTTTGTTTAAAGTTTATGGATGCTGTGATTAGCTTGTCATTTTATTCATGATATAAAGTCATTATTGAGATGGTTATTTCTTGGCTGTCTGTGTTCAAGTGTTATAATTGAAACGAATAGGAAGGTCTAATACAATTACTTGTGATATTAAGTGTCAAACAAGTCAGGCAATTCGATGGCAAAACCACAGAAAGTTTCTATATGGAAAACACAATTTATTTTTAAAAATATAATCACTATTGATGTTTAATAAATAATTTTATGTTTTATGTTACTTCTTGGCATTTCAGCTTTTTTTAAGCTTTGTTAAATCATGTTTTTTTTCTGTTCTTGACTTAACATTTCAGTGTAATCTTCGATTATTTTTATTGAAAATAAAGCAATCAAACATACTGACAGTGTAATCTTCGATTATTTTTATTGAAAATAAAGCAATCAAACATACTGACAATGTTCCTCAAAAAATGTTCTTTGATTTACGTAGATATCAAAGAAGTTCACAACAATAAAAATATGCAAATAAAAAATAAGGTTTTTTTTAAGGTCTATTTACAATATATTTTGGATATAACAAATGATGGTTTTAATTTCTTAGTGAAAATGATCCATTCTTTAACTTTAAGTTTTACGGTATCTGTATCTGTCTGTTGGTAGTAGTAAGATTCTATTTTTCTATTTCTATTACGGACAGACGGTAACTTAATTTCCCTTGGACATTGTCTGATTGTAAAATTTATACATAACAAATGTCTAGAACATTTCCCATTAGTCAATCAACAGTTCTTTCTGATTTGCTAAATTGTTATGATGTAAGCTGTGTCCTTTAGATGCAGTCTTAAAATTTTGTTATATCTCTAAGTACACAATGGTTGTCCTTCAGACATTGGTTGACAATTTATGGCAGTTGTTAGCTGAAATGTACACGCAAACAACTTCTCTGATATTAACAGTGTTATTTAGAAAATAGATTTTTTCTAATCAGTGCTTACAAATTGCATAATGTTGCACATTACCTCAAATAGGCCAATATTTATTCTTTGGCACTAATGCGGCCCATAAATTTATCCTGATGCTGATGACTTCATCTTGTTGTTTCTTTATTGCCAACAATTTATCTGCTCAGGGCAAAATATGAACAGGCTAATAGTTCATAAATTTTCTGGCTTCAATTACTAGGAATTTCTTCATCAATAAACAACCATTTTGCTACATTGGTTAAATCAGATAGAATTCAAATTTTAGGTCTATTTTTAGTCTAAATATTTCCTAATGGCTATTGGAAGTGTGACACATGATTGACCTTTTTCCTATGCTTGTATTGTTTAACAATAAGTCATCTTTGACATCGTAAAAACAAGCCAAATGTATATATGGTTCCATGTGTTGAAATGCTTGCACACTGAGATTGTAATATCCCAGTATCTGCAGTAAATATATTATGCTAATCAGTATTGGACTCCATGCCATAGATTCAATGCTTTGCAGTCTTGACGCATCTGTGCTATGTTCTTGGCATAGAAAAAGCATGTACTGATTTTAATGTTATTTGGTTTGTCCCCAAACACTCAAGTGAATAAAGTAGTAACAGGTAGGTCATTTAAGCAGTATGTTATTACCTGTAATGGGAAGGCAATAACTTGAAATGTATATTGTGTAAAATTGCTTAATTATACAATAGTTGCTTATATAGAGGGCATTGTCATGATATCTTGACTGCACAAGGGACAGTGGTATTGCCTGAAACATTGATAATGCCCGAGCCAAAGGCGAGGGTATTATCGATGTTTAAGGCAATACCACTGTCCCGAGTGCTGTCAAGTATCATGACAATGCCAGCTATATAAGCAACTATTATATTTATTTTATTGAAGAATTAAGAAACCACGTGTTTAAGACTGTATTATGTGTTTGTAGCGGCTTGCTGTATGATTTTAATGTTTGGCCTCATGATATATCATTGTTTGTCATTTTTAGGCAATACACATTTAGTTTTCTAAACTTTATGACATTTTTTTTTCCTCATTTGGGTTGTACATGTAAATATATTTTTTTATAAATTAGAAATAAACAGTTTTATGTTGATTGTTACTTGAGAGGGCATTACCACGACGTGATAACGCCCACGGGCGTTATCACGGCGTGATAATGCCCTCACGTCAAATTACTGCAAATTAATTAATACCAGCTGACCTTGTATTATCCAATTAAAACAAACACAATTTTACTGATATGAAATAAAATTGTTTATCATGCGCCTAGGTTGCAGGTTTTAGTCTTACTTGTGGGCATGGTTGACTTTACTTAAAGGCTAATTGACAATAAACTTCAAATTTCCTACCAAAGGTTGTGGTTTTCACTGGATTCTCTGGACTATTCCCTCAATAGAAATTGAACACCATGATTTAACTTTAAAAAATGCTAAACACAATTCAAACAAAGGTAGAAACAAAAACATTTTATTATGCGGCCGTGACAAAAAGTTGGAGAGCATATTAATTTACCCTTTTCTGTCTGTGGGTACGTCCAGATTGGCTTGTCCAGCTAACTGCAGTTTTAGGGCTACAACATTTATAATTTGCAGAATGTTTAAATATATTATAAAGTTGTGCAGGACCAAAGAATTTTGATTTTTATTAAATTTTCATCAAATTGGAGATTGTTGGCCTTTGTATGTTGCATGCCATATAGGGATATGTTGGCCTTTATATGTTGCATGCCATATAGGGATACATGTTTTGTCTGGCTATCTTCTCTTACAGTTTGTTTTGTCTGGCTGTCTTCTTTTATAGTTTTGAAGCTACAGCATTTATATTTGGTAGGATATTTGAATACTAAATGTAGGTGTGCAGGCCAAATGAATTGTCAGTTTGCAGACCAGATAACTGAGATAGGGCCATTAGGGGTACATCTCTTGTCTGGCAATCTCCTTCATTTTTTAATCTACAGCATTTATATTTGGTAGGATATTGAAAACATTATGCAGGTGTGCAGGGCCAAAGAATTTTGATTTTGTGAAATTTTCTTATAACTACATATTGACTGTTCTAAGCTGTATCAGAATTTCAGAATTTGTCAAAAAACAATTAATTTTAGTTAATTTTATTCTGCATGGATATTATACAAAAGACATGTCATCTAATAAATTAATTGCTCTTACTGATGTATGCTTTTTATATAATTTCCCATGTTGCTTTAAGTTCTGTCACAACAGATTCAGTTCAAACACGGACAGTGAACATGTCTTTAAAGAGTATGATAATAAATAAAGCATTCATAACAGTTTTCTCAGCAACTACTAATCACATTCTCTTGAAATTTGGTATGCAGCATCAGCATGGCCTTCCATAACGTGGGATTTGATTTCAGGTCTGTTGCTCACCCACATTTTGAACACTGTGATTTTGAATTCTAGTTCCTAAGACATTAAAACGGAATATTATACAGAATTGTAAATCCATGTTATAGCTATTTTGCCGTATTTTCTTTTGATCTTTATGTGCGGTATTATTCCATCTGACTCTAGTACGTGAGATGGGCCCATCTCACCTCACTGTAAAGAGGTCGTTAAGTAAACACAGTGACATCACAAAACAGTGATAAACAGATTACTTAGGTTTTTTTAAACTTGATGCATTTTCTCTGACAAGAAAATGCATCTCTTTTCAAAAAACGTAAATAATCTATAATTCTAGAAGTGACAAACACTTATAATGAACAGAAATTATAACATAGGCTCCATAACATGTCCTGTTTCAAATCAACTTCAGACAGAGTGTGATTAACCTGATATTCTGACTAACCGTTATTGATTGTGACACAAACTTGGTATATTCATGCTTTATGTATGGCTTGTTATGTTATTGACTAAAATTGGGTTAATATTTGGTTACTTGATGGGTTTTTCTAAAACATGTAAATGAAAATATTGAGATAATTGATAAGAATTATAAAATGCTGTTCCATATTTAGGAACTGGGTACATATATACTTGTGGAATCAAGAAATTCAATTGGTGGATAAAGTATTACACTGGTTCTGTTTATTTTAAACTGAAGAATGGCAAAAATAAAATAAATGTGACAAAACAGAAAATTTAACTACTGTAAATAGAATTTTTTTTAATGTGGGTGTGTTTGGGGGGCAGAGGGGGGTGTGAACTTTACAGGTTTATCACCCGAAACTACAACTACAACTCTAGAGAAGGTACTCTCACCAAAATGTTTAAAGATCTGGACTTGCCAACACTCCAGACCAGAACACAACAACAAAGGCTGATCTTCTTTTACAAAGTGGTTGAGGGGCAGATACCGGCTCTCCCCCCCCCCCCCCCCCCCCCCCTCTGACCTAATCACACACCAAAAGCCTAAAAGGCATATAAGAGCGACAAAACACAAAGACTTTATTACACAAAAAGTATTATTTAAAATCAAGTGAGGAACAACTCAAGAGACGTTATTACACGATCCGCAAAAACTGACCAATACAAAAACTCTCTATTTGTAAGATCAACAATTGACTGGAACTACCTGGATGACTGTATAGTGTGTGCCACCAACACTGAGGTGTTCAAAACGGCTCTCCTCAGTCAGTGCAACTAAATCTTGCGCAGTCCAACCCTGCCACACAATAGCCCAGTGAGAATCTGACGTACCAATACAGATTCAGATATTTTGTGATTGCCATATATGCACCAAAATGTCCCCTGCTCAAGTAATTAATGCAAAGAAGATGTAGTCAAGGTCACAATTATTACAACCACTCTTTAGTATAAGTTTTGACAAATAAAACACAAAAATAACCATGTTTACAGTAAACCAAAAAGATGAAAAGTACAACAAACTAATATCAAATTTTCAGTTGCTGATCTTGTTGTTAGATTTATATCCTGAGCTTTTTTGTAAGTAGTCCTGATCCAAAAACAAACATTAGAGTTTCCTAATGTTTTTAAGGTCACTGCTAAAAGTTTTACAGCTACCATATTTGGAATAAGCTATAAACAAATGAAAACTGTTACAACATTTTAATTTTATTGTTTTTTTTCACAGGCAGAATTTAAAGAAATAAATTTAGCCTCATATTCAGATACTGGTACTATGGTTGACATTCAAGTAACACGTAGTGGAACTAAGGTCGTTAGGTAAATAAGTACAAAGTAAATACCTACCGTCGCAAGAAATTGCTTGCTATAGTATTGGTACTTGATCTTCAGATAGTCACAAAATTAGTTGGCGTTAATCTGCTTTACATAGAAATTCTAAATAAATATTATCATCTCATTCAAACTGGCTTTCGGTTTAAATCTAAAAGGAATATTCACATTTTGAAATGCTGAATCAGTTTGCACTTGACATGTCTTACCAAAATTTATCATTCAAAACAAGGAGAGTTATGTGCACAAGTATTAGACCCATGATATAAAAATAGAAAACTTACCTATTTAATGGCAAAAATGACAAATACAATATCAATATGCTATGCCTGTGTCTCTTACATTCAATCTATGATATCCTTTTGGAAGCAATTCCTCAATAATTTTTTCTTAATAAAATCTCATGGACTCTTGACAGATTTATGATAAATTAGGCTCACTGTGGTACATTTCATATTAATTACAAACATATATTTCACAATGAATATTCACAACTCGATACATGTCCTGTTATAGTTGTCATATTAATTGTCTTTTTCTATGCTTTGTAGATACATGTCCTGTTGAAGTTGTCATATTAATTGTCTTTTTCTATGCTTTGTAGTAGATTAAATTTTATGGTTGAAGTCCAGAGACTTAAAAACACCATTTCTGGAATTGTTGATATAAAAAAACATTGCTACATGTATTTTAAAAATATTTGTATTTATTTGTTTTTCCTTGTTCATTGCAGGTCATTTAAACCTGATTTTTTATTAATTCGGCAGTATGTAAGAGACGCCTCAGAAGATTGGAGAAGTATTCTTATAGGTTTCCAATATGGAGATATTCCAAGTATCAATTCTCTACATTCTATATATAACTTCCAAGACAGACCCTGGGTTGTAAGGATGTACTTGTATGATTTCTGTAGTAGTAGTCTTATGATATATAAAAAAAAAACTTATTTTTTATTTTTTTTAGTTATCTATTTCATATTCATCTACAAACTTTTAAAATAACCAGCTGCATATTTAAATGCACTGTACACATGTACAATATGCAAATATTGTCAAAAATTTAAAATGCATGTTAGCAACACATTGTACACATGTACAATGTGGATAAATTGTTGGAATATGTAAAGTATTATGTGTTAGCCTGAGAAACTGTTGGTTTACCGACCATGTAACATTGTCTAATGGTGAATGCTTTATAAATTGTACATAGTGTGTATCCTGTATTCACAAAAATCTGTTCAATAAATTGACATCCATTATAACAGTAGAGATCACAGTTTTTTAATTTAAGACTTAAAAGTACATGTATAAGCTCAGAGGGAAAACCTGCAAGATTTATCCCTTTTATTATTATGGGGTTGAATCATGCAACAATATTTTATCTATTTTAGCCTTTAATCAGAGCTTTATCAATAAGTTAACTTTCAGAACATAGAAATATAAATAATAGCTTCCTACACGAGACATTGTCAATAGTTCCTGGCAGTGTCAATTATTGCATGGAATTACAGGAATAATAAATTATTCTGACAGACAAAAAATGTGTTTATAAGGACTAAAATAAACAATAGGGTACTGTAAGCAAGAAAATTTTAAAATAAGACAAAGTATGAATCTAAAAAGTTTTTTTTTAGATATTGGAGATAAAGTTAACATTTGAGGAGATGAAAACCATAAAAAAATTATTCTATATCACCTAGTTTGTGGACAGCCTAAACAAATAAGGAAAGCACACATATCAAGAAAATATGTTCATTGCTGAAATTGTGTTACATTCTGAGTAGTACCGTTAGATCACATACTTATATTTCCAAAATCAGACACAGTCTTGTACCGTCCGACCAAGGGCATTAAGTTGTCGGTGTAGGAAGTAAAAAACTCCCCAAGTCAAGTCAGACAGCCTTGTACTTGTGTTCCAAATTGGTCTAGCTGATGATTTGATGTCAATTTCTGCTGTCTGCTTATCTGTTCCTAGTTACAATTAATTTGATTTTCATTAAAATGAAGTCTGTTGAATCATATGCTTCTTTGGTATAAATAGTACCAGTTAAAGTCTCAAGTGGCCATCATTATCACATTTCCACTTTTTTGTCTTCAATAAAATCGGTTTTAGGCTTCACCTTTGGCAAAGTGATTAAATGTCAAAGGATTATCAGTTTTCATCATCGTTGCTGATTTCAGAAATTGACAACATGTGTAAGTTTCTCATTGAAACTGCCTTGGTATATAAATAACTATTTACAAGTGCACTTTAACACCTAGACAATGTCTATTTTAAAAGCATCGGACAAAGGGCATTTAGTTGTCAGTGTAGGAGGTAAAACACTCCCTATTTAGCTGCATGGGTTTTTCTTTACCATGATTAGAATGTCTGAAAATTACAAAATAATTAATTTCCACAGTGCAGTGTGTCTAGCCATGTTTTCTAAAATGGATTATGTATAATTAAATAATTGGTTTTGTGCTTTTAAATTTGATATTTATCTATGGTGAAGATTTACAAACACAAATAAGATTAAAAATTGGAATAAACCAGTTTGATTTTTAGTAGTGTATTTGTAAAACTCATTAGTCTTATGACTCGATTGGGGACCAAATAATTGCTACATTAGCACTCTAGTCCAGCAGTGTTACAGATCCATTTAAAAACCTTGTCATAAAAATCCAATAGCATAGTTTTAAAATAGATACAATCTGGTAAAATATTGATTTCTATATGCTTAAAGGCAAAATTATACTATCTGTTAAAAAATTAATACAAATGCAATATTGTGATCATAACTAAACACCACCAGGATAAGCTAGAACTATTTGATATATTTAAAAACATAACATGTAATTGATAATAAGGTAAATAGTTAATAGAAGCCATTTGCATTGTTTTTTAATGGATTCTGAATTTATTGTCAGTTTACATGGTTTAATTTTTTATTATGAACAAACTCCTCCGAAACTACTCAACCAAATTTTACGAAAACAAATACACCATATGTAGTTGTGCATATTACCAGGAAATTATGATCCTCAAAGTTTTGCCGGAGTTACGGCCCTTTGAACTTAGAATTTTACAAAACTCCCTCTTAAATCATGGTTTCTGCTCAACTCTTCTGAAACTACTGAATCAAATTTTATACAACTTGGTACATAGCAAGTACACCATATGTAGTTGTACATATTATCAGAAAATTTTTATCCTCAAACTTTTGTTGGAGTTATGGCTCTTGAAATTAGACATTTTCCAGAAATTTCTCACAAATCATGGTTTCCAATCAACTCCTCTGAAACAACTGCATCAAATTTTATGAAACTTGGTATGTAGCAAGTATACCATATTTAGTTGTGCATGTTACCAGACAATTTTTATCCACAAAATTTTGTGGGATTTATGGGACTTTGAAATTAGAATTTTGCTGAAAATCAACATATATCATTGAGAATCTATGTCCAATGCAACTTCAACAGTGTTTTTAAAATAATGGTGTTTTTTTGGCATGACTTTTTCTGTGGAATGGGGGAAGACATTGTTTTTGTATGCTTAACCAATGTTTTCCATGAATTTGGTAATTATTTTTTGCAGTTTGGCAGTTACAACCTTCTTTTCCATTAAGTTATGTTACCAAACTTGTGGATGGGTGTGAAAATGGTGGATAAAAGAAACTTCTAAACCTTTTTATTAAAATATACAATGTTTAGTACAATAATTAGAACTTTCTGCCATCCTTTTTGCATCTTTTTTATATTTATATAACAAAATTGATTATATAGTACAAATTTATATAATTTATAAATGATTCTGATATTTCCATCGTTTCAGTTAGCACAACTTGTAAAGTTACAGAAGAAATTAGGAAAAGAAAACTTCCCATTAATAGAGCAAGCATATTATCCTAATCATCGTGAAATGGTGAGCTAGTTTAAGTATACAAGCTAGATGTTTTTAAAATGCTTTTCATGTTGTTTTAATGAAATATTATGAACAAACTTCAATTTTTATTCTACTGGTCTTCTTGCCAAGTGGCATAGTTTTCTTTAAATATTTTATACTCAAGATCTTTATGATCTTTTTTAAAGGTGTGACTTATTGTGAATTTTTAGTAATTTCAAACTTTTTCAGTAGACAAACAACTACCGGTATTTTAAAATTAACACAGTCTCCAGTAAATACAGATTTGACCGATACACCGATCTGACTTATGTATGACAGAAAACATTTTATAAGTGCCCCAACCTATAGTGATCAGTCCATCAGCCCATCTGACTGAACTAATCATGTCCAGGCTGTATCTTTTTTATCTTTTGAGGTAGGCTTTTGATATGTGGGTAGATAATATCGGGGCCATGTGTTGCATACCATGGTTGTTGAACTTTGACCTTAAGGTCACATTATTGCTTTCTGAATGACAAATTCCTGTCTGAGCTGTAACTTTTATATCTTTTGAGGCAGGCTTTTGATATTTGGAATGTGGGTTGATAATATCAAGGTGATGTGTTGCTACCATGGTTGATGACCTTTGACCTTGACCTCAAGGTCGACAGGGCCCACAGAGATGGGTACCATCTCACTGATATCTAGTCATCTTTTAAATTTCAGTCTTCATTTTAATTAAAATAAAATTGTGAACATTGTCACAATTGGCTACTATGATGGCAGTGGCTCACTGAGAAGAACTGCTTACTGAGCACTGTGGAGTCAAATTAGGCTGGAAATATGCTCTGGTTGACTGGTATGATGAATTCTAGGTGGTGCATGGACATTTGTGACCAGCATATATTTCTTACCCAAAATTATTTTATGTAAGTCCCTGCACAATTAGAAGTGCAGTACACTAGAGTTCAATTGTAATCATCTTGGTTTATTTATCACAGATGATTTTTGCATTTTGTTTACAGATTGAAAATGTATCCTTCATTTTTACTGTCTTTGTGATATAAAGCACTGATGGAATTTTGCTACTCTTAAAACAGTTCTAAGCAGCAGATTTTTTTCTATTATTTGTGTTTTTAGAAACTAATGGTGGACTTTATTTTTGATCAAGTGAAGTTTCATCAGTGCTTTTATGTTCTATGATGATGTTAATAGTGTAACAAATTTACTTCAAAACTAAATGGACCTTTATATTGGGATGTTGAAATTTGAAAAAATAATTTCTGTCTGATTGTTACAGGCAAATAAAATTATTATAAAGTATACATATATCTTCATAGATGTATCTTTGAGACACGATTGGAATAAGAGTAAAAGGAATTAAGTCTAACTTATGATTAGCAATTTACATTCTCATATATTTTAATAAGAAATTATATCTTTTCTAAATTGATTTATTTCACTATGAATATATAATTGGTTTGAAGAAGAAAATACCAGCAGAATCTATTGATTGATTTTTTTACTGTTTGTTTCATTGCTAATATCAAACTATGTACAGTCTAAAATTTCATTATTTCTGTGGTAAAGTTCATTTGTTCAAGGTCATTTTTTCTGCCTGTGGCTTACTACGAGTGACATGGTATAGTGCTCAAGTTACTTGTTCGTTGTCATTTTTGTTTGTCTTGTCTTTGGGCTCTGTCTATCAAGGTTTATCAGAACTTCAAGTACAACAAAGCATATCCGTACAAGTTTAGTAAAACCTTTACATAGGCATGAAATTGTGAGATGCTTTAATTGATATATTTGACATTTTCAGGAGCTAAGTGTATCAGTAATGAAGTTTTTTTAAATTTCTTTAGTAAAGACAAGCCAAGAGACATCGTGAAGTCAATGTATTTTTGAGAATGCTGAGCCCCACATTTTTAATTACTGGGACAGTTACTACTGTTTAAAGGTTAATGCTGTAGATCACTATTGGGTGGTAGAATAATGTCATTGTTGATAGCCTCTGGTATTAGAGTATATAAAACCGGAGGTTGACAGATCCTTAAGTGACCATTTGAATCACTGAAATATGCAGTAGCACTTTGATGACTTTTCTCACTACTTTTTAGCTCACTTGGACCTCACTGGTCCAATTACTAAATTGGCCTATAGGACAAGGTCTACAAACCATTTAATTCTTCAGAAATTGTCTGATGGTACCTCATCAGAGTTATTGTCCTTACTCAAAATTTTTTGAAGAAACTTTAAGTTTTTGCCTTGTAACTCAAAAGCTCTAACAACTAGACTAAAACTGTAGATTGCAAAAATTTAAAGATAGTTGAAGTCATTTCATCTTTGCTAGCCAAGGGTTACAATTCGATACTCTTATCTTCACCCAACACTTGGCTAGCGAAGATGAAGTCATTATGTGCTCTAGGTGAGCGATTAGAGGCTATAGTAATTTAATTGAAAGTACTTTTTTTCATTTCTGCACAGGCTAAGTTGTATTTTGAGAAATAGTTCATGCATAAAAGAATTCCAAATTTTCATTGTAGAATCTCTACATAGTGAAGATGTTGAAAATGATATTTAAAAATTCTTTTTTATTTTAATATAAAATGCATCATTGATGAAAAATAGATAGTTTCATTATTTCTCTGTGGAACTATAATGATTTATTGCCTTTAATTCTTTTGAAGCAATAAGTTATTTATGACAGAACTGAATATTTTACATAAAACTGATCTCAAAGGGATTTCATAAGATTCCATCAATTTGCTAATCTCTGGTTTTGATTGAATACCAAAAGTATAATTAGTGTAGTTTTTATATAGAAAATTAAGCAGGTTTGAGTTTTCTCATTCTTCTGTATTCTACAAAATCTGAAAATGGTTCAGTATTAATCTGATAACATACAGGAATTTCTTGGTTTTTTTTAGTTTTTATTGAAAAAGCAATTTTCACTGTGACACAATTTGTTTATGTGAAGAATTGATATTTAGTTTATTATATTTTAAACAAACATCTTAAATGATTCTGTTACTTAAAAAGTAATACAGTGACATAGATTGGCATTTAAATTTGTGTGCCAACTGTTAAAAACAGGAAGGGGCCTCGGTGGCCGAGTGGTTAAGGTAGTTCGTTTACTATTGATCACATGGTCTGTCAACACCGAGATTGCAGGTTCGATTCTCACTGCAGGTAGGGTGTACTCGTCTCCAATCTTAATTGACAAGGATTGCCAGTTTTCCTACCGCAGGTCGGGGGTTCTCTCCGGGTACTCCGGCTTCCTCCCCCAATAAAAACTGGACGCCATGATATAGCTGAAAAATTGCTGAAAGTGGCGTTAAACACCATTCAAAAAAACAAACAAACATAAAAACAGGAAAGATGTGATGTGCTCAGGAAAAGAATTATGTTACATTCTGTAATGTTTTAGTCTTACTGCTGGCAGGATGTGCTTAATCGACAAGGATTGCCATTTTTCCTACCATAGGTTAGGGTTTTCTCCAGGTGCTCCGGCTTTCCTACCCCATTAAACACTGGTCACCATGATATAGCTGAAAAAATTATGAAAGTGGCATTAAACACCATTTAAACAATTAAAAACATTCTTATATTATGCATTTTCTGTTGTGTAACAGGTTGATTGAAATAGGTTTTAAAGCATATTATCTAATAAAAATTATTTTTTGGTTGATTGATTAATTGTTGACTAACACCCAGTATGAAGTTATTCAGTGTTGATTAACACCCAGTATGCAGTTATTCAGCTATTTTTAGGTCATGCTCAAAACAGTAAAATTATATTAATGTATAAAACATGATTATATTTTTTTTGACTGATTTTCATATCAGCTGATAAATCAGTGTTTTTAAAGAAATTAAAATGCTCCTATTTTAATTTTGTTTATAATCTAGTTTGCTGAAAGCATGTTCATAGAATGCAACAAAAAGGAGACTTAAATCCAATCAATTTTTTGTAAAGAGTTAAAACATGCAATAAGATAATCAAACATTGCCAAAACAAGGTCAAAATGTAGGTCTCAGGATTTGGGTGGGTAATACATGGCTGACAAGAATTCAAATTGTGAAATATTTTAATTGATATTTTGTCAGCCTGACAAGAATTCAAATTGTGATGTAAGTTAACTGATACCTTGATTAATAGTGATTTATTTACCTTTAAATGGATAATTTTTTAAGTTGAGAAACTTTCCACACCATTAAAATAATTTCTTAGTTTTTTGGAATTTGAAAGACAGTACATGTATCAATCTAAACCACTCAGCAATTTTTCAGGAGTATAATGTTAAATGATGAAAACAATGCTTGGAAAGAAATTTGACTCGAGTTTGGGGGAGGGGGGCAGTAAAATATGGTGACCTCTTGCCAAGAGGAGAACATGTAGTAAATTTTCAACTCTGTATGTATTAATAAAAATTATCAGTTGAATGTCATAAGGCTAATAGAAAATGTCTGTTTTAATGTAATATTGTACAGAATGGAAAAAATGTTGGATTATGCGTATTACTTATGTCACCTGATTAACAGGAATGTCATTAATAATGTGTTGCAATCTCTCTCAATAGACTGAGAGATAAATTGGAGTGTCCATATCATACATAAAATAATACCAAATCAAGGTTTATTGCAAAGATTTGGTAGCTTTGTCTAGACAGGATCTACATCATTTCTTCTTAGACATTTGTCTGAAGTCACATGATTGATGAGGCACTGACCTCTGTTGTATCTCAAATCATCCTTGTTTTTCAAATAAACAATCTTTGAAAATTGGCAGTTGTTTGTCATATGCTGCAGTTCATCTGTTTAATGTCTCAAAGTGGGCAAGTGATCAAGGTCATCTACTATTGATCACCTGGTCTATCAACACTGAGGTTGCAGGTTTGAGTTTTACTGGGTGCAGAGTGTACTCAACTCCAATCCTACTTGACAAGAATTGCAAGTTTTCCTATGGCAGGTAAGAGTTTTCTCTGGTTATTCCTGCTTCCTCCCCCCCAAAAAATTGGATGCTATGATATTCCTGAAAAATTGCATTAAACACCATTAAAACAAGTAATTGTTTGATGCCTGTATTCACCAATGACATTATAAACAGAAAAATGAAGATTTGTCCTGTTTCTTTTTTATTATAAGTGTATTTATTACTAAACTGTGTTTACCCATTTGTCTGATTTGATTATTTTTTTTTACTCATAAGAAAAAACTGTTATGATATTATGAATTTTGAATTCTTTTGACACTTTGGTATTTCTTGAAGTCGGAATTTGCAGCAACAAAAATGTTAATTTAAACAATAAAAATCCAAGCAGATGGTTCGTCATGTACTAAAGAAACACCAGAAAGTGTTTAAGATACATCCATATTTTATTGAAGATAGTTTCTCATTTTTCATGTAAATCTTGCGTTTTTATAGTTTGTTTATATCTAGATATAAAAGAGGATATATCCAAGTAGGAATGGAGCCATTCTCATTGTTTTCTTTCAAGAGTTGTCTTATCTTATATTCATTTTTATGCACAATCCTGGAGTGGAACACCTTTGTTAAATACCGGTATAAAATTTTACTGCATTGTTGGATCAAAGTTTCTAGCCATAAATTTATATCAGATATTAGTCTGTTGTTTACAATAATCTTTATGTAGATCTTCAGAGACTATGCAGGAGGGATTGTTTGAATAAACCTTTGTCTGACATATATTTTTTTTTTTTTTAAATCTAAGAATGTTGCAAATAGTTTATTAATAAAATCAGAGAATACAATATATACATTTGCTATTATAAAACAAGACACAAAGCTACAGTTTGGTTCTGATATGTAAACCTAAAGCAAACAAGGTCAATAAGGAGGTACAACATGACTTTACCCATCAACCTGCCTTCTGCTTCCCACAATCCTCATCAACTTAAAACTGATGTTACAGTTTAACTTAGTAGACCAACAAAAAGAGATAATAAATGATTGGAATTTGTCTTGAAGTAGTGTATCTATACAAAAAATGTCGAGCAGATCTGAGAATTCTCTGCCATCCAACACTTTTTAGACTTTGATGGGAGCATGAAGCATTGAATGGCAGAGGATTCTCGTACTAAATAGAACCAATCCTTAGTTTTGATTACTGCGTAGGTAGGTTTCAGTCTTCCTTGTTCTTTACTCAACTTGGACCTATTAAAAAAATATTTGTGTGAACTATTTAGTGAACCATATTTTAATGAAAAGAACGTAAACATCAAGGAGGGACAGAGATTAAATTGGTTTGATTTTGATTTTGAAATTTATACTGTGCAACAGGATTTCTTAGGGAACCTACCCTTATATCAATGTGATACATAATTAGGTTACAGTTCTGAGTAAGAAATACTTCAGAAAACTACAAAACGAACACTAAAAGAAAATCAACATTCCTGTAATGGAACTCTAAAACATGTTATACATTTTTTTCTAATTGTGTAAAACATTTAAATAGTTTAATTATTTCATTGTGTGTACAATATCTTGTACCTTCTCTTTTGGACTGAGTGAAAATTAAACTCTCAACCACTTTGATTTCATATTGTTCTGGAGTTATTTCCCTTTGCACAGTCTTCATTCACAGTGCTGCCTTCAGTACAATCCTCATTTATTACAGGAAAGTTTAATACAAAACGAACACACAGTAAAATAAATGAAAGTCAAGTAATAAACTTGTACAAGTATAAAATGAATGAATATTCAACAAATGTACAAAAATGATGCATATTCAAAGTCATGTTCACAGATTGGTTATTAGTTCAGAATTTAAACCACCACAATGCAACATAAAAAATTGGAAATATATTAGTAGCCTGAATAAAGTTGCCCTATTAAGGTAAAACAACACATTTTTGCTCCAATCAGCAGTCATCTTTCTCTGGTTTATTAAACTTTTATCATTTCAAGGCAGCAGATATCCCGGACTGTGTATGTCTTCCACGTGGGGATGGATTTCTACTGAAGTTTCTTGGTTCCATGGAAGTTCTTCATGATTTGTTTGAAGACATGTTTTGAATTTTTTATTTTTGCGCCAGGAACATGATCCATCAGATTGTTCAGCACAAACTCCATGATGTACATAACAGTCATCACTCATTTTGGCTGGCCATTTGCAGACTTTTTTGTCTCGCCTTCCTCCATATCCAGTATTACAGAAGTTTTCAGTACAATACGCAATCTACAAAATATAGTAATAAAAAAGGTGAAAATTAGATAAATAATTTTAAATTTGATTTATATAAAAGTAAATGGAATTAATGATGTAATATTATTGAATTAAGACTATATATCATACCCTCTTGTAAGTATCTGTTTAGATTGGCTGATTGACATCTAATGATGACCAAGTATTTGTAGATTATATAAAGGGTCAGTAGGCAAGAGTAAGCATTCTTGGCAACATTGAAACAGACAGAATAAAGATGATTTAGTTTGAATTCTTGTGTGTAAAGGCAGTCAGTAGGACATGATAGTTATGCAGTTGCTGACCTGATACCAGATATACATGGTTAGTCAATTTTATATGTGAGTGAGTGTGTATACAATTTACTAAGACTGTATATTTGTATTTGGTCAGCAGTTGCCTATGTAACTAATAATGTGGTTCCATTATCATATTCTTTTATATTATATTTCCTTGTTTAATGTTTTTTCTGACCTTGTTTAGTAACAGTAATTTATCTTATTCATAAACTACAACATTTTCACACAGCTTCAGCCATGTTCTAAAGATGTCCAATCTTGTAATTAGATTGCATTGTTTCAGTATGCTGATTAGAAAAACCTAGTAAATGACCTGTGCCTATGATAGACAGGGTTTCAGTCAGGCTGACTAGCTGCAGAACTTTAGCCCTTAAAATCATGTTTTTGTGATGTGTGTGGATTTATAGTCTGCACAAATCAAAGAATAAGTACAAGTGCTGAAAATGACATGAAAGAACTAATTTATAAACATTATTTGTTCTTTTGTCGTTACTAGTCCTAACTAATATGACAAATATTTCGGTTATACCATGACAGAAGAAGTTCAAACAGACAAGCAGTCAGTTACTGTGTACATGTTGGAAGAGGTATACTTACTCGACAGTTGCAGTTTTTTCCATAGAAAAATTTAATTCCTTTAATTTGTTTTCTGGTTAGTGTATTATATTCCTGAACCCAGCCACATAAGTTGATCCAGTAGTCATTTTCAACTTTATACCCTAAAAGTAAAGGGAAAGAAACACCATTAAATCCCTTTTTATTTGCTTGTTCACTTTAAATGTCATTCTAGACATTGACAAAAGTCTAAATATATATAACATATATATGTTTATATAATATAGATACTTTTTAGCTTATGCAATCCTGTATGTCAGTTCCTACAGGTACATGATAATGTCATTTATTTCCATTGATCATTCAGCAAGTTTGAGCTGAAATATTACGTAATACACAGGTGCTTGAAGAGATTTATTTTATTTCTATACATTTGTTTGATCAATTGATTAATCAATTACATTTACATTCTGTGCCATAAACCATTTTTATTACTGGGAACCTTGCTAAATAAATATTAATCGACCCAGTTCGCCTCCCCCCAGGAACCAAGCTACCTGACTTCTTTTGAACATGAGATGCAACTGGTTTCCAAAATATACTGGAGCAAAATTACTAATCTCAGGAATCTGAATAGTGTTTGCCACCCTCACAGACAGCTTAATGGGATTTTCAGGACTTTCTTTAGAATAAGATCTGGATGCTAAACTTAGCATTCTTATTATGCTACATATAAGATTTTTTCTTTTGTTTTGTTTCTCAGACTCTCTAAGATAACTACACCATAGAGGTAATTTATGATTGCCTGTCAAGAAATTTAATTCATTTAATTTTTTTTTAATTTACCTCCTAAGATGTATTTTTTATTGAGATCTAACTCAATTCCACAGGCAGCATCTGTTCCAGCTGTGTTTATTACAATTTCTCTTGGAATGGTATTATTTCCGTTTGTCTATAAATAGAAAATAAACAGCACACAATTACTTTGTAGGAATTTATACTGTGGGAATAGTGTTTCAAAATAGAGATCATAGGTATCATTATAAAGGTGCTTGTTAATGTCTGATTCTAAGGAATTTGTCAGCTGAGAAAAATTCACAGTAAAGCAAATTAAACATAGCCTCCTATGTGAATTATAAAATGATGATTCAACAAAAATACTTCTAAAGTAATGTTAGGTTGCAAATTGAAGACAGTAATTTGATGGGGTTTTTTTTTGGTTTTTTTGGTTTTTTTTTAAATTACATCTGATTTTTTTAGGTTTGTTAGATCAATCAGCTTTTATTTTAAACTACCTTGGAAAAGGATTGTCGTACTACAATCATGTTAATGACTTTACTTTTTTTCTCAGAATTTAGATGCTTTAACATGAATATATTTGCCTTTAAAGGTAAATTTTGAATAAACATGCATGATTGATAATCTAACATTGATACAGTTACCTGAAATTGACTTGATGTTAACAAGACTTGTTAAGTAAGAAAATTAGAAAATGAGGAGGCTTTCTGTGTAATGCACAATTTTCTTACCTTGAAAGTTCGATGGACTCTGACCTTTATCATTCTTCTGATTGGATATGGGTAAACATCTCCTTCTGGAATTCTGTTTGTTTGCTTGAATTTATTGTTGTATAATTCTTCTACATTTTTTGCTGTAGCTACTATAACTAAAATGGATAGAAAGGATTTCATTAAATTACTCCAAATTTGTATGAGGTTGACACGAAGAGGAGTGTGGACATCGCAAAACAAGTGCACGCACATCCTTGAGCACCGTCCCTTGGTGTCCTCTGTAGACCAACAATTGGGGCAACTTATTATTACTTTCTCATTTCATATACTTGACAAACTGTTTGTCTGCACTGGACATGAGGTGTAGTGGGTGTAAAATTGCACACACATCCTTGAGCAACACCCAATGGTGTTTATTGCAGACCCACAACAGTCTGTAATAAAGTATTATTTTACTTATTCTTCTATCTTATGATCCCTGTTTATTTTATATTGTCTATATTATCTTTCATGCTCATCACATACTAGGGGACTATTCATCCTCGCCTGAGTCACAGATGCACAAATATACATTCATATTTATGCAATGTATACACTTACTCATTATACCCCCCAATTTGAATTGGAATATGAATTTGTTTGAAAGAAATTTAAAGGTAAAACTGAATGTTATCCATTAAGCAATCAATCAATCAACAGAACTTTGCTGTACATTAAAATATTAAACACTGATCAATCAATCAATCAATCAATCCATTAAAAAAGAAATTCACAAATGAATAAACTACAGCAAATTCAAATTTTTATATTGTTGTATGTTCATTTCATGTTGAGTGGCACATCTGTCTGCATTGTAAACATTGGTATTCTTCTTTTAAGATTTGACATTGATGGATATTTGTTGGCTTAGAAGATGTAACTAGACTTATTTTTTAGATATTTTCTTTCCTTTGTCAATTAATCAACAATGAAAATGATAATAACACTTGGCATCACATATAAAGGATCATAAAGTGCAATCAGACTACAACTGTGCAAATATTCTGGAAATGTTTTCATGTTTTGTGTACCAAGTTAAAGTGCTGTACAATATTTTGACAGGTTTAAATGCATATTAATTAGCTGGGTTTAGTTTGGTAACATGTTTATTACTCAGTAAAGAACAAAAATAAGTTACTCTTTTTAAATGATTTGCTGTTCATTGATTGAGCTTAGTACATGTATTAAATTTGAATATTGCATTTTATATATATAGTAAGAACTTTTATGAAGGCTGTTTTTAGCTCATCTGACCCGAAGGGTCATGTGAGCTATTGCCGTCACTTGGCGTCCGTCGTCTGTCCGTTCAACTTTTCAAAAATCTTCTTCTCTGAAACCACTTGACAGAATGCAACCAAACTTGGTATGGTTGTTGCTTAGCATGTCCTTTACCAAACTATCATTTGGATTTTTGATTCGTAAAAAAAACATGGTCGCCATGGCTAAAAATAGAACAGGGGGGTCAAAATACAGTTTTTGGCTTATAGTTCAAAAAGTATAACAGGTACAGGAAAACCGAAGAGACCTTCCTTCTTCAGCATCAAAAGCTCTACAAAACACTCCATTGGGTCAAAGTCGTATGACGACTCCTTGTAGGAGTTATTGCCCTTTAATTGTCGAAATTGATGATTTTTGCCATTTTTGCCTCAAAATCTTGAAAATTATTAGAACAAGAGAAAAAGTTAGCATTGTTTTATTGTTCTGCTCTATGAGAGCTACAAAAATGGCTTTAGGGTCAAGATTGTCTGATAAACTGCTTAAGAGTTATTCCCCTTGAACTGTTTTTTTTAATCGGTTTTAATTGTGTTTTAAAAATCTTCTCCTCTGAAACCACTGAAAGTACTGATTTGAAACTTTGTACACATTATCCGTCAAATGTCTTCAACCAAGTTTGCACAAACCATGGCCGCAGATTAACCAACATGGCTGCCATGGCTAAAAATAGAACGGGGGGGGGGGGGGGGGGGGCGAAATACAGTTTTTGGCTTATAGTTTGAAAAGTATGACAGATACAGGCAAACTGAAGAGACATGCCTTCATCAGCATCGAAAGCTCTACAAAACACTCCATTGTGTCGAAGTTGTATGATGACTCCTTGTAGGAGTTATTGCCCTTTAATTGTCAAACTTGATTATTTTTGCCATTTCTGCCACAAAATCTTGAAAATTATTCCAACTAGAGAAAAAGTTAGCATTGCTTAATTGTTCTGCTCAATGAGGGCTACAAAAATGACTTTAGGGTCAAGATTGTCTGATTAATTCTCCTAGAACATTTTTTTTATGAATTTTAATTGATTTTAAAAAATCTTCTTCTCTAACCAATGAAAGGACTGCTTTGAAACATTGCATACATTATCTTTAGGATGTCCTCTACCAAAATTGTGCAAATCATGACAGCTAACTATACTTGCATTTTACAAAATTGTCAGCATGTCAGCATGAAGTAAATATAGCCACATTATTGCGATCAGTGGAGTTTCTTTCTTTACATTAGATTTACAACTGGTAGTATCTTACCTTAAATACCAGGTGAGCGATACAGGCTCCTGGGAGCCTCTAGTTTTATGGACACTACAACAATGCAATCATTTAATAAGCTATAAATTTGACAATAAAAATTTTGAAGTCATTAATCTGCATGACTGTATTGCTGTACTGGACATTTAAAACTTTGCATTAAAATCCAAACAGATATCAGAGAGTAACATGCATGTATTAGCATAATTTGTGTTTTTATAAAGTATGGTCGAAATTGACATTTACCAAGTTTGTCATATATCAGTATTAAGATTGATGACAATTTAAAATGTATGCATTGACATCAATTTAGATAGAAGTGATTGTTTCATTCTGTAAATTTACTGAGTACATGTATTACTGCTAAATTATGTACACATATTTTAGTGCCTAATATTATTTGATGGTTGTTTAAAAGGGGTTTATCTCAGCTTTAACATCTTGTAATTTGGAGCATCTGTTCTAATTTGTATCAATATACCAGTAATCATAATTTTGTAAATACATAGAACTGTTATCTGACATTAATCAGATCTATTACAGAGTAATGACTGTCAAATTTTTGCACATCTTGCCACAGGGTATATTATAGGTCGTATGATTATTCGGGTCGAAGGGATTCTTACCCCAGCACCAAGTTTTTTATACCCCCCGCAAACTTGTTTGGGGAGTATATGGGAATCACCCTGTCAGTCTGTCTGTCCGTCTGTCCACATCCCAATTTTAAAGTTAAAAAGAAATTAATTTATTTAATAAAATTTAATTTCACTATTTATTGTGATGCTTCATACTTTTTATTGTTTTAACTACCATTTTTTAGTATAAAGGGAGATATGACATACTAATTATTTAAAATTATGGTTTTCACATCCTGAATATAGCTAGAATATTGCTTGCTGGATGTTGAACAATAATCAATCAATCAATCTTACCCCTGCCTACTGTACAAGCAGAACTAGTGTCACCAGTGCATGATGTGATATACCAGTATTTAAATCATACTGGTATTTTTAAAAATATCTTGCTGGGAGCATGCTGGAATGATTCCTAGCCCACAACCTACAAAGCTGCCCAGATCGAGGGACCATAGGTAGGGGAGGCACTTTCATTGTGGTTGTTTGACATTATACAAAAAGCCTGACCACAGACCATAGTGGGTAACATGTTTGGAGAGGACCCCACTCCTTGCACAATAAAGACCCCTTTTATAGATTTGAAAGAGTAGGCTCATTGTTCCTAATGTAGTTACAAACGGCTAAATTCTTTGTTCCATTTTTACATTAGCAGTCAAATTTTGTGTTCCTGTTGTTCCACCTCTTTTCCATTGATTTATTGTTTGTTAATTTGTTCTTGTCCTGAATATAGCTGAAATGTTGCTCACTGCATTAAGATTCAATCAATCAAATAAAATATTTTGCTTAAGGAGAATTTCTTCTTAAGATATTCATTAAACTGCCCAAATTTTGCAAGAGATTAACAAAAACTATGAAAACAACTACAGATACTAACCATAGTCTGAACGACAAAATTGGTCCTGTATATGTGTAGGAAAGCACGAACATGCATTCACATCCTCCAATAATGTGACCAGAAATGATAAAATCACAAATAAGTTAAGTGAGGAATATTCCATGGCTAACTGTTATTCTGAAAGTAAATAAATGTGTATGAATATCATTATCATTAAACAAAACTCTCAACAAGAATATTTTAGGATGGCATTGTCATGTAACTGTTATAATAACAAAAGTTGCAGGTACAGTAACATGTAGACAGGTGTTTTCCTGTCAACTTTGATTTATTGATTAGATGGGGAAATAGCTTCTACGCCATAGAAACATCTTACCCTGTGAAATTTAACAAGACCAATATTATATATTCAAGTTCATGCATATGTAGCAAATATAAGTAAGTCACTGTCTTTGTTGTTCAGAATTACCGGCTTTAAGGTTTTAACAATTATTTTATTTGAGCTTTAAGTTGATCGATTGTTACTTTACTAACATTCTGCCATATTTTCTTGGAACCATCCCCATCTATGTTACTCCCATATTTCCCATATTTCCTAATAATTTTTTTTGCCCACCCCCCCCCCCCCCCAAAAAAAAACAAAACAATTATTAGGAAATATGTCAATTACATAGATGGGAATGGTTCCAACTGCTCCACTTAAAGAGCTTCCCGCAGCTTCCCCTAATGACAGATAGGGGAGGCTATCTCTTTGGGGGGTTGTCATGTAATAATACCGTGGGGGAAGGGGCTTAGTGAGGGGCTGGGTTAGTCCTGATATACAAATTGTTCAATTGGTTGTGAGCGTCCTCATCTAGAACATCAGTTGACAAGGATTGCTTGTTTCATGTCCCGTTTCCTAGCTGAAGGTCCTGTATAGGGGTGGGGTGGTTCTCACCTGGTGCTTCCCACATTAAAAACTTCTTGTCATGATAGAGTGGGAAAATTGCTACCAATCACATAAAAACTGGCAAAACAAATGTCTTTTGATCTCCAGGAATTATTGTGAACATTATTGCATGGAATTTGGCCACACTATTGCATAATATTCATTTCAATGAGCTGTATTTCATATCAATTTCAGGAGTTGATGGGGAAACTGACAACTGTTGAAAGAGATTTTTTAGTTTTGTGGCTTAAATCTATTTACCAGCTGTTCAATAAAAAGGATTTTAATTTTAAATTCAATTTATTATGTTGTTATGGGTTTTATGTCTGATAAAACCATAAATGTAATGGTATACCTCTATTTAAAGATTAAAAAAAAATGTGTACCGACTTCGAATTTCAGTTTTTGTTTATATCAAAAGACAGTTTCTTTTATGTTCTGCCAAGATTCTGTTATTTCTAGCTTTCACCTTTACAACACATCCTGTTTTTGTACTACAAAACTTTTAAATGGTTTGATAAGGAAGATTAATTCATTTATTTTACACATTCAGTCTAATCAACAAATTTTTCCCTTTGAAAAGGAATGTAGAATTTAAACCTCCCTTCAATAAATTAATGCTTGTGAGAAAAATGTTTCATTCACAATTTTCAGTTGGAGAAGGCTCAACTTTAAAAGCTGCGTAATGCAGGTAGCTTTTACTGCGATTATGTAATGTAAGGAAATCATCTACACAGTATTCTTTGACTCCTTTTCCTATTCATTCAGAAAGGCATTAAAAAGTATTACATATACCTATTACCAGTATCCTCTAAGTACCAGTACATATACAAATTATCCACCAAGGTTCTCCATTATTAGGGCCCTGCCACTTTGTGGCGAATGCCTTATAATGATCAGTCTGTAATTCCGTCCGTCGTCTTGTCAGGGCTGAAACTTTTTTATCTTTTGTGGTAGGCTTTTGATATTTGGAATGTTGGTAGATCCTATCAAGGTGATGTGTTGTATACCATGGTTGATCACCTTTGACCTTGAACTTTGACCTTAAGGTCACATTATTGCTTTCTGAATGACAAACTCATGTCCGGGCTGTAACTTTTTTATCTTTTGAGGTAGGCTTTTGATATTTGAAATGTGGGTAGATAATATCAAGGCAATGTGTCCCATACCATGGTTGATGATCTATGATCTTGACCTCAAGGTCTGTGGGGCCCAAAGAGATAGATACCATCTCACTGATACCTAGTTAACAAGCTATCTTTAAAGATCCTACATAATTATGGAGATCTCCTTTATCTCAGTTGGTAGATTTGTGGCTTACAGTGTGATATGTTCTTGGTTTTGGGTCTGATAGGGGACATGACATTTTTAGGGAGAAAAATGCCCTACTGTTACAAGATTGAAACACTTTCTGTTCGAGGCACAGGTAGTGCTATTATTTGTACACACCACCTCTTGCCACTACCAATTTTATTTCTAGTACATGCTAGTCATAAACTTGTATCAATTACACCCTGCCCTATGCACTACATGTACAAGTACCTCAAATGGCATATGTATACAAACTGACCTTAAAAGTTCTACAGTCCTCAAAAGTTGTACCCTGTACGTATATAACCATCCTCACTAATTTCATCAATAAACTTAAATTAAACAGCTTTAAGAAATGGAAATGGTGATTGAAACAGATAAATTGACCTATATGCAAATTCAAAAACACATTAATAAATAGACATGATGTCAAACTGTGTATGTTGTGTTTGCAATATACATGAAAATACAACTTTTAATTACAAAGGTTTTGGGAATAAAATATGATAATCTTACCATTTATATAATTGAAAACACCCCAGTAACAAAACATGTAATTTACAACTATGTCAGAAATGAATCATTTTTTTTTTTTGGCATTGGGTGTCATCCAAAACAACTGTATATGATATATATTCCCTCCTACACACTATAAATATGTCATGACATGCCTTGGATCATCACTATGTATTTATCATCAGCATGCTCCCTATGATAGTATGTCTAGTATCTTGGTTGAGTAATTTCAAAATTAATACATGCATATTTCACTCCTATTTACATGGTTTTCTATGATTTCAGTCTATTTATATTTATGCAAAAGTATCTATAACCATTATTATTTCTTCATATGTGCTGTTAACTGCAGCCATTTTACACTTGAGAATTCATGATTGACAAATTAACACCAGTGTCCCGTATTACTGTGTGTCAAAAAAAAATGTGTATCTTCTATACAATATTTAATGTGTTGTGAAAAAAATAGCTTATTATAATATCTATTGTTGTCCATTTAGGCAAGGTTGTTGTAAAATGTAAGTATTTCTACCTCGAATAACATCATTGTATTTGTTTATATGTATTGGACAAAAAGTTAGATTCTGTATTTGTTAAACTATTGAAAATTTAAATGTAAGTTACACTGTATTCATCAAATAACTAAATCTTGTATTTACTTTAAAATGTTATTCTAATCATGTATTAATTTGTAAATAGGGCAAATTTTTTTAGCCTCACAGAAAATGTGGGAATTATTCTGCAAGCATACTGTGTTATTATATTTTTGGCTCAGCACTTAAATTAATACATATGGGACATTTTTCAGCTGCTGTGATAATTAATAGTCTTGGAAAATGCAATACACAACTGTATTTCGTAAAATTTAAAACCCCTACCAGAGACATTTGATAAATGTTTACAACAAATACTCTTTGAAGCTCTGGACAGCAAGTACTTGGGGAACTGAGACAGAATTTTTTTTAAATTTAAATTAATTTCATCATTTAGGCTACAAATAATGTACTGTGTAATATCCAAAGGATATCTCTTACCTTTTAAGTAATTTTTTACAAAAGAGATTATGTAACTTAAAAGTAACATTATCCGTGAAATGTTTGTAATATAAGTCAATACTCAATACATGCAATATTATTTTGCAGGTAAAAAGACTTTTTCTTTGATATTGAACTGGGTAGACAAAAATTTTAATGACTTGATTTCATATCACCATGTTGTGTCTACATAAAAAAGTTCAATTCCAACCTTGTTATTATAAAAAATGAAAGAATGAAGGAATGAATAGAACTTACCTCTTTCACCTGGTAAATCTATCTTGCATATGTTCTTGTAAATACTTTGAAGTATATACAATCTAATTATTTATAATATTGCCGATTTATCAAATAAATATTTACCTTTCACATGTTTTTCTGCTAGTTATTTATACTATATATCCAAGGAATTCGCCACTCAAAAAACTGGAGGAGTTTTTAAGTTTTTACGTCAGATTATCAAGATCCCTCCTCTACTTATAGTAAATGTCGATTTACACTTAAGTACTATCTGCACTTGATCAAATTTGCTCAGCCTTTGAACAATTAGTAGAATCTTCCATTTATATACCTGGTTGATTCCATTGTCTTTTTAAGGTGACGTAAAGCAAGAAAAGACACTTGAACCTTTTTCAAATTTCTCAAGCGATTTGTCATTTATTTTTAAGTGACTTAATATAGATTGTTATAAATAATTTTTGCTGTAAAGTAAACACTTTAAAATTGGCGTTGTCCGTTTTAGAGAAATTTTAATTTATGTGCATTTTAATTTTGTCCAAATATGGAAGTAAGATGTATATTTATGAATGAAATATATGTGAATGCACATGAATGGGAGATATGTTTGATATTGTCACTCCAAACTTCAAGTTGGTACTTAAAACATGATGTTTTTCTAGACCACTTCATCACAAGTAGGACTTAGAAATTGTAGACCTAGTTCACACATTTGGAAATTCATGAAAAAATAGTGTTTTTCCATTTCTTTCTGAAAATTGGAAAAAATATAGTAACTGAATGGCTTTAAAGAGTATTGGACAACATATTTGACAAAATAAATAACCTTTTTACGTCAATAAGACCCCATTTGATTGAATGGAAAATTTCTACTTTGATATACCACTGTTGATCAGTAATACAAATGTCACAGCAAGTGGTTAAAGTAAGCAACTGTTGGTCAATAATACAAATGTCAAACCAAGTGGTTAAAGTAAGCCACTGTTGGTCAGTAATACAAATGTCAAACCAAGTGGTTAAAGTAAGCCACTGTTGGTCAGTAATACAAATGTCAAACCAAGTGGTTAAAGTAAGCCACTGTTGGTCAGTAATACAAATGTCAAACCAAGTGGTTAAAGTAAGCCACTGTTGGTCGGTAATACAAATGTCAAACCAAGTGGTTAAAGTAAGCCACCGTTGGTCAGTAATACAAATGTGCAACCAAGTGGTTAAAGTAAGCCACTGTTGGTCAGTAATACAAATGTCAAACCAAGTGGTTAAAGTAAGCCACTGTTGGTCAGTAATACAAATGTCAAACCAAGTGGTTAAAGTAAGCCACTGTTGGTCAGTAATACAAATGTCAAACCAAGTGGTTAAAGTAAGCCACTGTTGGTCGGTAATACAAATGTCAAACCAAGTGGTTAAAGTAAGCCACTGTTGGTCAGTAATACAAATGTCAAACCAAGTGGTTAAAGTAAGCCACTGTTGGTCAGTAATACAAATGTCAAACCAAGTGGTTAAAGTAAGCCACTGTTGGTCAGTAATACAAATGTCAAACCAAGTGGTTAAAGTAAGCCACTGTTGGTCAGTAATACAAATGTCAAACCAAGTGGTTAAAGTAAGCCACTGTTGGTCAGTAATACAAATGTCAAACCAGGTGGTTAAAGTAAGCCACTGTTGGTCGGTAATACAAATGTCAAACCAAGTGGTTAAAGTAAGCCACTGTTGGTCAGTAATACAAATGTCAAACCAAGTGGTTAAAGTAAGCCACTGTTGGTCGGTAATACAAATGTCAAACCAAGTGGTTAAAGTAAGCAACTGTTGGTCAGTAATACAAATGTCAGACCAAGTGGTTAAAGTAAGCCACTTTAGACAATGTGAACTTCATTCCTATCGATTGCATAATTGTTTTCCTGCTGAAGTTCAGAGGTTCTCACCAAGTACTCTTGCTTACACCTGCAATAAAAACTGAATGCCATGATATAGCTGAAATGCTCACCATGGTGTAAAAGGAAGACAAGTACTTTCTGGTTCTAAAGTAATCGCTATGTTACAAGATTTCAATTGAAAGCTTAAATTTCATCAACATCCCCGTTATGTAAAACAGTTCTTACGATTATTTGGCAATGTAACCCATTCTTTAATCTTTTGCTTAACTAGAGATTATTATTTTACATAAAAGGCAGAGAATTTCTGATTGATTCCACTTCCAGCAGACTATTTGTCACAATATTCAAAGTTCTATAAGACAATTCAAAATTTAAAATTTCAAAAGTTTTTATAGTTTCACATTTTGGAAATTAATGTAAAATTAACCTATATTAAACAATGAAAAACTTTGTTATGTACACTCTTCAGTTCATCTGACAACTCATAGTATGTAGTAGTCATTTAAGGTCAAAGATTCCATTTTGTATTCTAGGTTATAACTAGTGAGCCTTAAGTTACTGCACCAGACAATTATTGTTTCTTTTTTATGACTTGTTTAAAAATGCATGAAATATGTACTAGATCAGCCCACATTGTTTAGAAATAGTTTTGTCTTTTGAATATGTATCTATAGTCTGCTCATCAAGGGAAATAACTTTAACATAAAATATTCTCTGGTTTCTCTGGAGACCAGTTGGACTATTGAATGTGTGGGTGTAAATGAGACTTTTAGTGTTCTCAGGGCAATAGTTACCATTGGTTTGTCTGACATTTTAATGCATTAGAAAATATTTGGTCAGTATGTTTATTTTGCATAATTGCATGGGTTAAAAATGCCATGTTGATAGAAGATAAATGTTTTAGCTGCTGTCTGTTGTTTTTCTATGGTTCCAAGAGTTTGTTTGAGATAACAGGCAACGGGTGAAGAAAATTATGTTTTTAGTTCCTCTGATGTTCCTTATACAACAGCTGTTAAATTTTTGGTCATAATAGATGAAATGTCAGATTGTCAAAATATCATGATATGTCATATAGGCTTGACAGAAAGCAATCCAGACATTGTCTTTAGGGGTGGTTATTTTTACTGTTTTTTTCCATTTATATTTTTTGCTGCCTTTTTGCTTACAAGTTACATATATTTTGGTTCAAAATTATTAGTGAAATTTATTTATGTACAGCTATAGAAATTTAGATACTGAGGATTTCTATTTAGATTCTCGGTTGAGAAACATAAATATATATCCTAGAGTAAATACAGAATATTTTTGTCATTTGACCTGTAATTACTACATGTACATTCAAGAAGAATGCATGGAATCTTGTTAACAAAAGTGCCTGTGGAAGTATAAATCTTTTGAAGACTTTGTTGAATACCTATAAAAAAATATGAGGAAAATATACACATCAGTAAACGTAACTCCCAAATGTGTAATCAGGAAGTTAGAATTGAAAAAGGGGTGTTGTAATTATAGTGTTTGGGTGAGAAATTAAACAGATATATACGGAAATTGAGTGTAACAGAATTTACTATTAACACCTTACTTTGTTAATGTATCATTAGGTACAGATGTAGCCAGACTTTCTCATGCATGATTAGAACATTTTTTTACAAATCCACCTTTCTTTTGTGGTTACAGCCAATTTGTAATTACAGGCATTTTTTATTGGTTTTATCTGATAATTTTAGCTGATTACTGATATAAATTTCTAACTACAATTTGGGTATACCTCTATCAAGCCTGTTTTAAGCTGTGCTTTTATTACAGGTTGTATGTTGATTTAATTTAATTTAACTTTCAAAACTCTGTCTTATACATCAGTGAAACCTGTTTTCAAACTGTCCTTTTTGTACATGTTGTCTATTGATCAAATTTAATTTACAGTCAACCCTGCTCAAGAGACCTCCATGTCTTGTATATCAGTCAAGCTTAGTTTGTTTCAAAGCTGTCCTTTCAATACAGGTTGTGTATTGATATAATTTTATTTTTTGTATTATAAGTTTTTTGTCTCATCAATTCCATAATTTTATGCAATAAATGTATTTGAATGTATGACTTCTCTTATCTTAAAAGCACTTGAAAAGTGTAATCTTTAATTGTGTAAGTTCCTGGAAATGAATAACTGAATAAATAGGGTGTGTATAATATCCTGCATAGAGGAAAACAAGGCTGTTTCTTATTCTTTTTTTCTGTCAAATTTAATTTACAGTCAACCCTGCTCAAGAGACCTCCATGTCTTGTATATCAGTCAAGCTTAGTTTGTTTCAAAGCTGTCCTTTCAATACAGGTTGTGTATTGATATAATTTTATTTTTTGTATTATAAGTTTTTTGTCTCATCAATTCCATAATTTTATGCAATAAATGTATTTGAATGTATGACTTCTCTTATCTTAAAAGCACTTGAAAAGTGTAATCTTTAATTGTGTAAGTTCCTGGAAATGAATAACTGAATAAATAGGGTGTGTATAATATCCTGCATAGAGGAAAACAAGGCTGTTTCTTATTCTTTTTTTCAGTCATTTACTGTTACAGGTTGGTGTGACCATGCACCACAAAGAAAAACGTTAAAGTGCAGAGTCTTTAATATAGCCAAATTCACATGGACTTAAATTACCACTGATTATGTTATTTGTCATTTTGTGACACACTAAATTGAACCATTTTCTTGTTTACGTGTTAACATCAAAATTGTTTTGTTTTGATATCTGGACAGGTAAACAAGTAAAGAACAATAATAACTGTTGATACGAATACCAATCATTGTATACAGTGTCAGCATACCTGTGATGGAGCTAACTGATAGGTATGCTATCTCTGTGTCAACACATTATAATAGCCAACTTGGAATTATTGGTAAAAAACATTTAGTTATTTTATGATTTTAGATCATAATTTAAATAATCTTTATATTAAATCTTATGCCCCATGTATTCTGTCAAAATGCAACTTGTCAGTGCCCCTTAGTTTATGTTATAAAATTGTGCAATTAATTTTGTTTTAGTTTTTTTATTATAATGTAATCCTTTAAATATATAGTTGCAATTTTACACATCAATAAAACTGTGAGAGAAGAATTATAAGGAGGCTATAGCAATACAGGTTAACTCAAATTAATTATGTTATGAAATCAGGGGTCTCTTTGTTAATTGGTCCGTCACTTGTCCTTTAAGGACAAGGAACATAGTCTAACTTGAATTATGAGGTAACTGAATTATTGATCTATATTAACTAGAAAGAAGTGTTAACAAAAAAGTTGGAAAGTTAAACTAGCAGAGAACTTGTGGGAAGATACATGATTAGTGAATCAGATTCTTGTTAGAAAGTTTTATGTCGAGAATGTTCATCCTTTTATCTGTGAAAGAAATAAACATTCACTTCCCATCAAATTTTATTTAAGGAAATGTTATTGTTGGTGTCAAAAGTGTCATAAATAATTTTAAATCTTAATTCCTTATGATTGGTGTAGGAAGCTAATACAGATGAAAAAAATCATTGCATCATCAATATGTTTTATATTTCAATAACAACAGATACATAAAAGAACCAAACTGAAGAAGACAAATGAAGTGTATTTTTAAAAAAATTCATTTTTAACTACTGGGATTTTGAGATATGATGGGTGCCACACCTGGGGCAGGAGTTGCTTACCCTTCCAGAGCACCTGGATAGCCCCTGGTTTTAGGTGGGGTTTGAGTTACTCTTTGAATTGTTTTTTGTGGTGTATGTCTGTTTGTTTTGTTGTTGTCCCCTATTATGTTTAACCATGGTTTTGTCTGTCCTTGAACTATAGTTTCAGGAATACTCCTTAGATTCATTTTCTTTGAACTGTGTTAGTGGGGCATGTTTTTGCAGAACACTTTCAGCTAACCTATAACGTGGGAGACACATGCTTCTCTTTGGAGACTAGTCAATAAGATATACTTTTACATTCATTTACATAAGAAAAAAAAAGTCCCATTTGAAAAAAGCCAGCCATGAGGTGCAATCGTGAAAAAGCTGAGAATTGCTACATGTTATTTAAAAGAAACCTTTTCTTACTATTTTAATGTACACCACATGTATATAATTTCATAGAATCCAAAAGACTACTTAGAGTTTTTTTTTTTTTTTTTTTTAGTTTTTATTGTCTTGCCTGCGACGAAAGTCGCTGGAGGCGAGACATATGTATGGGAATCCGGCGGCGGCGGCGTAAACACTTGACATCTTGCTTCATATATTTGTAAGCCCAAGCCCTAGGTCCATCAAATTTGGTACAGAGGTAGCTTATGATGAGTACTTGCCAGCCAGTCACCTGTCACCTGACCTTGACCTCAATTTCAAGGTCCAGCGACTACGTTAAAGTTTTTGGGTTAAGGCAGTTCCTCTGTAACTACACATGGTAGGATGACAATATTTGGTGTATAGGTTGCTGATGACTAGTACATGACTGTCTGGTAGGTGTCACCTGACCTTGACCTCAATTTCACGGTCCAGCGACTACGTTAAAGTTTTTGGGTTACGACAGTTCCTCTGTAACCACGCATGGTAGGATGACAATATTTGGTATATAGGTTGCTGATGACTAGTACATGACTGTCTGGTAGGTGTCACCTGACCTTGACCTCAATTTCATGGTCCAGCGACTACGTTAAAGTTTTTGGGTTACAACAGTTCCTCTGTAACCACGCATGGTAGGATGACAATATTTGGTATATAGGTTGCTGATGACTAGTACATGACTGTCTGGTAGGTGTCACCTGACCTTGACCTCAGTTTCACGCTCCAGCGACTACGTTAAAGTTTTTGAGTTACGGCAGTTCCTCTGTTACCACGCATGGTAGGATGACAATATTTGGTATATAGGTTGCTGATGACTAGTACATGACTGTCTGGTAGGTGTCACCTGACCTTGACCTCAATTTAACGGTCCAGCGGCTACGTTTAAGTTTTTGGGTTACGCCAGTTTCTCTGTAACTATGCATGGTAGGATGACAATATTTGGTATATAGGTTGCTGATGAATAGTCATGACTGTCTGGTAGGTGCCAGCTGACCTTGACCTCAATTTCACGGTCCAGCGACTACGTAAAAGTTTTTGGGTTACTGCTGTTCCCCTGTAACCACGCATGGTAGGATGACAATATTTGGTATATAGGTTGCTGATGAATAGTACAGGACTGTCTGGTAGGTGTCACTTGACCTTGACCTTAATTTCATGGTCCAGTGACTACGTTAAAGTTTTTGTATTATGACAGTTACTCTGTAACTATGCATGGTATGGTGACAATATTTGGTATACAGGCCGCTGCTGATATTTAATGCTATTTACGTAATGCTTATGACGAAATTTATTTTCGTTACTGATGGGGAATGCAGGCGAGACGTTTTTCTGTGTCCACACTTGTTGGTATTTTCAAGTAATTGGGCTAAGTAATAGAAGGAGCCGCCTAATGTGGCTTCCTGTCTTTTCAATCAGTTCTCATAAAAAGGGTGTTTTTAAGTTCCACATGCAGTTGCTAAATTGAAAGATATAAATCCTTTATTTTTAACTCCTATGTACTTTAAATAAAGAGATCTACAAGTGCAATCGGGGGGCAGGCACCGCCTGTCTTGTTTCAAATTTTTGTCTCTGTGGACCACAAAGCTACACAATCCTTTGATATTAAGATTTTTGTAGATTTGATAGTAGTATGCTATTTTCACACCAAAATGTAATTTTCCCATCAACCCTGACTGATGGTACTTTGATTTTGGATAGATAGTATCTGACATTTTGTTTAATCTAACTCTTTGTATGAGATAGAACATGATAATACATTCTGTGAAATACCAGACAATTAACCTGTAACTAATCTACTGATTATATTAACATTTTGCAACACAAAGTTAAGCATTCATCTGCTTCCCAAAAAATCTCAACAAAACATCATATTGTCGCAACTGTACAAAAATAATAGAAATAATTGCTATTTTCTTTACCCTTCGTATTTTTCATTGACGAAATTGACTATGGAGCATAAACATAAGCCAGAATGCATAAACCAATGTCCTGTATATCTGAAGTAAAATAGTAAATGACTTTACTGAATGAATCCAATCAGACTGGAAAAAAACAAGGAAGATGAAAAATAACAACTAAATGCAGCACTGTTATATATTTAAAAAGGCTATGAACAAAAAAGTAGACATTGAACTGAATTGCTGATGTAGCCAAAATATGCTAAAATGGCTATGAACAAAAAAATTGACACTGAACTGAATTGCTAATTTAGCCAAAAAAATGTTTAAACAAACAAAAAATGCTTTGATAAAAAAAGGTCTAAGATTTACCTGAATCATTATTGGGACTGTAGATAAAAACATTGAGGTACAATAATTCTTGGACCTATAACTGATTTAATGTTTTTCAGTCAGGATGTCGCCAATGGAACATTTTTGTCCAATTTTTTTACTGTAAAACAATAGTTGTCTTTTCGTACTGAGGAATATTCAATGAATTACAATTTGGTATTCATGGTTTAATTATTGAAAAACAAAAAAACCATGACAGTGTAGTAAAGTTTACCGATAAAACTTACTTTGATATTGACTGAAAATGTTTAAAATTCAATACCTTACTTATTAATCAGATATAAATATGTATATTAATGACTCAATTAAGCATTCGTTAGGTGGTCCAAAAGATAACGTCTTTCAGGGTAAATAAATTATGACAATGTTTTGGGTTAGAAAAACTATTGTATTGAGTTGTGGTGTATTTAATGATCATATCTGTCAAAAACAACCAGTACGGGTGTGCTGTACAACAATACAGTATTCACATCACTTTTTGTTCAGGATTTTTCAAGCTGAAATGATGATACTTTCTACCGACAAGTCAATGCTAAAGCTTAACCGCAACTTTGATTCAAGTGGTAACCCTTGCAACATTTACTTATAAAGATCATTACTTCTTTTTTTTTGATCAGATGAGTGATAAATGTCTATCGCTAACAAGAGGGTATAGATTGAATTACGTTAAATAATGCATGAAATATATTGTAGATTGTTATCGTTTATTTTGTACCTTTTGTGCCCCTTGTTTTTTGTGTATTTATTACTTAAATTTAAAAATTTGCCAATGTATTAAAATATCTGATCTATTTTTGTGGCTTTTCTTTTCAATTGATGAATATAATGAAATAACATATGTCAAAACAAGCTTAAATTTATGTTAAAAGTAAAAGATTGTATTTATGATAAAATTGAAAATAATATGAAAGACAATGAATTGCGAATTTCACTTGAAACAGTGTAAATCAATTTATTTATAAATTTCGGATGCATTCATCCAAATGTTATTGATGATTTTGGCATAGCATAGAAGTTAAAATTTCAGTTTAAAATCAAACACAAATGTACTTTGAAATTTATCGGTGGTGAAATTTATGCTTGCCTAAAGTACAAAAGAGTTTTGGTTGTCTCTATGCTAAGACTTTTTTTAGAAACACTGAGGGCAAGCAGGGGTGGGGATGTTGGGGATTGGTTAATACATGTTCTGTAGCAAGTAACTGCATGTTTTATGTGACTCTGTTTCAATTTTCAATGGACAGCTTAGTTTGACTTTGATGGTTCAAAAGACCTGCAAAATCCAGTGTGGGTACTAAAGTGACACCTCCATAACCACGATAACAATATAGATGCTGACATAGTTTTAGTGTGCACACAAAGCAATTAGTATACAACTAGACTTTGTTCATACTATTACCCTGCTAGTACACATTATCTTGAGGTTCAAGAGAGGTGGTCACCAAGGCTGGGTGCATGAGATTTTGCCATCCCATGACATGTGTTGCATATAAAAAACCTTACCATTCAATATCTTTTCAAAAATATTTAAAGCAGATAGAATACAATTTGAAAGAAATGTTCCTGGACAGGTCTCGGACACCATGCCTAATTTGAAATTAGGTGCAGATTGGATATTTAACATGCCTGTCAGACACTTTGCTGATAATTTAATTTAGTCTGCTACTGTGCCTAAAGGAACTACTGGTTTGCACTATGTCACAAAAGTTTTCTTGACTTTTTTTCTAAATAGATGCAGATATTGAGGTGATATTTTGGTTTGAGTTTCAACCATCATGAGTTACAGATCAAGTTAAAATTTTGTACTATTAATCACGTGCCTGTCAATACTGAGGTTGGAGGCTCGAATGTAACTGCAGGCAGTGTGTACTCCACTCCAGTCTTGACAAGTTAAAATTTTGTACTATTAATCACATGCCTGTCAATACTGGGGTCGCTGGTTCGAATGTAACTGCATGCAGTGTGTACTTCACTCCAGTCTTAATTGACAAGGATTGCCAGGTTTCCTACATAAGTTCTGAGGTTTTCTCCAGGTACTTCATCTACCTGCCTAATAAAAACTGGATGCCACGATATAGCAGAAATATTGCTGAAAGTGACTTTAGACACCATTCAAACAAGAAAGCAAACAAACATTTTGTTCCGAACAAATGATTTTTGATGTAGTTATATGGCCCTTTTATCATTTTGTCAGTGTAGGTGGCAGCTACTGGTTCTGGTACACACAGACCTGATGATGATGGGTCATGTAAATACTACAACTTGTTAGAAAGGATGAGTGCATGGTCTTATGATGGTTCCATCTTGTTTGAATTTTATTGAATTTTTTTAATCGCTAAAGATTATGTTGTGAAGGCAACAGTCTTTTACTAGATTGATTTCCAACAGAGGATACTGAGATTATTGTCTTGGATGTATATAAACTTAGTGGCAGAAATTTTTCAACCATTTACAATTGAATATCAAAAAAGTTAATAAAGTCAATAGAGGACATGTGTGCAGCACAAAACAATAAATTTTTAGTCATACAACTTTGAGGATTGTTTCCAATTATTGTCAAAAGTTTCATGTTTACTTTGTTTATATTACTCAGTAAAAGTAATTTTAAGAAAGAAATAAGGTTTTTTGTGAATATTACAGATAATACAATTAAGATAAAGCATGTTTTGGCATGTTTGTTGTAAATGTTTATTGTCAAATTTCTGAAGTAATGGGTGTTTCTTCAACATGTAAAAGTGAAAAATGAATGAGTCTGTCAAAACATTTATCCTATATATCAAATCTAATTGAAATGTACATTTTTAATGTCCAGATTTGATCACATGATATGATAATGTTTTGTTAGATTTCACATGCATCAAGATGTCATAATTTATTACATAGTCCATGTGTTTTTGTGGGTTGGATAAAATTTTGCATATATCTATGCATTAAAATTCCATATTTATGACCAAATATACTTATCACAAATGTATTAGGTCAGATATATGTTTGTTGTTTATGTATACAAGTACATTTTTGTTTAGTATTAACAATGGGTAGGTGTTGTTATCTAATTAGAAACATTTTTTGGAACAACAATTATGTTATGTTCCACCCAGCATGATACATTTTGTACCCTTATAGAAAGAAACAATATTGTACTCTTAGTAAAACAATTAACATACATATAACGTCTTTTGTAGATTTCCATGCAAATTTTTTATGGACTTTAATTCATTCAATGGGGAATAAGGTTTGACATTTCCATAAAATAACGTAGCTTTCCTGTCCAAAAATTTTCTGTATACATAAATATTGATACTCAGTGGTGAAGGTATTTAATCATCTGCTTTCACATGTTTTTCAAAGGTTCAAGTCTTGCTGTGGACATGGTGTGCTCGACTCTAATCCTTAATCGACAAGGATTGCCAGTTTTCCAGTTAAGGTTGGGGTTTACTCTGAGTACTTCAGCTTCTTCCCCCAACAAAAACTGGACGCCATTGTATAACTTAAAAATAAAACAAAGTGGCATTAAACGCTACTCAAACAAACATTCTGAGAAAAATCAGATATACTGTTGAAAAACTACCCCCAAAATTGGTAAAAACAGTGTCATGACATTTGCAATTACCAGAAACAGAAGTACATGTAATAAAAATTAGGTAAAAAAGAGACTGATAAACTTGTGATAGAACCTCGTCCAAATAAATGTATAATATGATAACATAAAGTCCAATTTGTAAAAATATTTCTTACAAACTTTCTACAAGTTTCCGATAAGAATGATATTGCAGAAATGGGACATACATGTGTGGACAGTAAATTCACTTTTTTAGTATGTTTGTTTAATGCCACTTTCAGCAGTTTTTCAGCTATTTCATGGTATCCTGTTATATTGGATGAATCAGCTGGAGTACCCAGAGAAAACCTGACTTTCGATTAGCATCTATCATCATCTTGAACCCAAATTAAGTGTTATGGTTCCATACTTTATTGTCATGTTTTTATTATATCCCCACTTGAAGATTGTTGGGATATATAAGGATCCCTATGTCTGTCTGTCCATCTGTTTGTTTGTCCTCAATTGATATCCAGATAATAATTCACAAAGCTTGCATTCAATTTCAATGAAACTTTGGTATGAGGCTGGTAAGAAGCCTATTGATGCTGCATGAATTTCTTCAATGGTCATGGCCACTGTCAACAAAAAGCAATAGAATTTTTCACAAAACGATGTTTCTGTACAATAACTCAAAAGTTTGTATATGATTTTAATGAAACTTTGAGATATAGTTCCATATCAAATGAATCAGAAGCCTACTGATTTTGTGAAAATTCTATCCAATTTCAAGGTCACAATAACAAAAAAGTTGTTTCTGGATGAAAACTTTAAAAATAGTTCCATATCAAATGAATCAGAAGCCTACTGATTTTGTGAAAATTTTATCCAATTTCAAGGTCACAATAATAAGTTGTTTCTGGATGAAAACTTTAAGATATTGATACATATCAGCTGGGTAAGAAGCTTTTAAGGTCACAGTCACCAAAAAAAATGTTAAGACATTCATGTGGGGTATCAGTGATCACTTGATCAATGTTTTCTAGTTAGATTGGTGATGATAAAGATTTTTTTTTTGATACATCAATTATTAAAATTCTTTCCTTTTTCAGTTGATAACCCCAAAGTTCCCAGTTGTGGTGAAGGTGGGACATGCTCATGCTGGTGCAGGCAAGGTAAGAACTGTACAATTAAAATTTTCCAGATATTAATTGGTCATATACTATACATAAAGTCCATGAATGTGAAGGTTGTGATGGAATTATAGATAAAGTCTGTGCACATAACTATGAAAGATGAGGACTGGTACAGTTTACCTAATGTTTATTGACCAAGATGACAAGCAATTTTCAAATTCTATTATGTTATTTGTTTGACCTTTTAATAACCTTTCATGGAGCATATCATTGTCTAAATACAAGTTTCAGACCTTAATTTAAGTATACTTAGTAGTAACTGTTCTTTTATGAAATAAGTCTTTACTTTTGTAATGGATGAGCATAACATTACACTGTCATTGTACCAGTATCTCTGGATTGCCAAGCCAGCCCTCTAGGTCAGCCAATTTTGACTGCCTATACCTACTTCCTGCTAGAATGCAGATAGGCCTCCTGTTAAACACTTCCCTCCTTACAAAGGACTCATCATATGTTTCTCACTAAACTGGTCTTCCTATCTTGTGGGTTTTTTACTTGAGAACCAATGTAGTGATAGATTATGAAGTAACACCTACCTCATCATCAGGGTTCGAACCTGGTATCTTGATTGCTAGATTAAATTTCAAGTAATTATCTAAGACAAACCTTTTCTCCAGGTCATCCTTATTTGTTGTCTTATAATACACATCATGTTTGTGATATTGACATCTGGATTTATTTGACAGTAAATAAAACATGGAAAGTACACAAGAAACATTCCAAAAAAATTATTATTAAATTAATCTTTGAAGTAAAATTTAAATTGAGGTCTGCCATTAGGAATGTCATTACTTATGCTTATGATGTTACATTGGTACCTAAGAAATAAAATTTCTGGCGACAAAACTTAAAATATCCTGAATTACTTGTGTTATATGTTTTGAAAGTTCATTTATAAGGCATTCAAAGGATTTAATATTTTCACTATGAAGAAATATCTGTAAATTGGTTGAAATCACATCTTCATACTGTGAATTTGGTTTTTTTTCTGTGTAGTTTCTGTTTTTCTTAAAGAACTTTTAAATGAGTCTTTGGGTACTTGTGTACATGATTAAGGCAATTGACTCATTTTTTGGAATTACCAGTTCAAATAAAACATAATAACAATTTGAGTAATGTATATTTTTGGATTTTGTTATCATAAATATTGTTTGAAACCTATGCCAATAATATTATCCTTCAATACTAGATATGTAAATATCAGATTCCATGAAAGGTGAATTGGTTTAATAATATGACAGTGTAAACTAATGCCAAAACTTCACAGTTCAAATGTTTGATTTAGATTTGTTGTTGTACTATTTTATTTAGAAGCAGCATTCTTTTAGGGGACCAGATGCCGTCTGCTTATTTTATTGTACAATATTTCAGCACTTGTCAGAAAGTAAATGTATAACATTGAATGTCAGTAGCTGTTTGCCTTTTGTATGCAACGCTACATTCAATGTTGGTATAGCAAGCTTGGGACATTCTCTACAAAAGAAAGTAGAACTTACACAATTATTTTAATGGCTGCCAACTTTTATTAGTTGATGTTATTGGGTTTCTTTGATTTCAAGACCTATTTTTAAAGATGTGACATTATATGAATACTCAATACAGGTTAGGTTAGACAATATTGATACGTACAGAGAAGTAGCACATATATTGGCCTTGGGTAGTAACTATGCAACGACGGAGAAATATATTGATGGTCGGTATGATCTACACTTACAGAAGATTGGTGACAATTACAGGGCGTATATGTGAGTTATATGTAAATATACATTGTCATCAAAACAACCAGAATCAGTAATGGTGAATCATTAATCAACTTAGTTCTAGACTTTAAAAAGTCACCTTTAAATATTTACTTAAACTCATATTGTTTTTGTAAAATAAAGCTTTATACTATAAAGATGTCTGGTTGGGTTGAGAATCATGTGAAATCATGACCTCTTCAAGTTGAAACATTTGGAAACATTTGATTTTCAAATTGAAGAAGTTTAGGATCAAATCAAAAGTATGATATATGATGAATTTCCATTTTACTGGATATTGCTTCTTTCTATGTGTAGTAGAAGCATGGTGTTGCCAATTCAGACAAGCATCTACATACTGGTGTCAGTTTCTAGTAGACAATTTATTTAAATCATCATTGATATTAAAACTTGTATGGCTGTTGTACAAAAAAAGGGGATTCACATATATATCATGACATTTGCTTCTGATCCAACATTAGAGTTTTACCAGTGTGTACCAAATTGTTGACAAATATTGCTTACTTTAACCCTAGGTTAGAGTTTCCAATCATTATGACTTCCAAGATATAGCTGGTGTGGTGGCAGTCACAGGGACCTATTCCACAACAGAACCTTACATCGACACACTTTATGATATTCATATACAGAAGATAGGCAATAACTACAAAGCCTACATGTAAGTGGAGCTGTCAGAGTTAGATGTTTACAACCTATCGGGTTTCATCATTTGGTTACTTAATTTTACCTGGATTTTGGTTTTTCAAATAGATGATGAACTAATTCATTGGAAATATGCTGTTATCCATCTATTGAGAACTTAATTCTGAATTTAAATCAATAAATAGTCACTATCAGTTTAGAGACTACATTTTCATTTTCTAATCCATAGCAAAGAAAGAGTTTGCCATTCGCTATAAGAAACTTTTCCAGGAGAAAGATTTATCAAAAAACTGACTTGGAAGTTTCTAAAAAGAAACACTTTTACTTAAGTGGTTTCTACATTTTTGTATCCTTGAATGTTGAAAATTTGCAAAACGCATTAAAATGATTTTAAAAAGTAAATTATTAACTTAAGAAGGTTCAAAGACTATTTCTAATGTTTCCCATATATATTTACAATCCTTTTTTACCATACTTTATCTATGAAAAATTATTATGAGAGCATAAAAATATGTTTAAGATTTCGTATTTTACTTTATTTGATGGGATAATCAAATATCTTGTAATGCAAAAATTTGGTTTTTTTTAATATTTTTTGTCATATAATTATGTTATGTAATGTATGGATTTTAACAGAATTTTTAGCACTTAAAGCAATTAAAGTAAACCAATTTATATTTAATAACTCTAAAATATGTATTGATAAGGTTGAATCCAATGTGGTTGTTCCTGTCGACTGCTGCCACACAAAGACTTAAGAATATAAGTAGAATTGTTATTGATTAAATTACTTATTAGACAGTATCTTGTAACATTAATAATTCAACTGGTTTGGGAAAATAAAGTAATTTTACTGTTTATAGCATTTATAAATAATTTTTTGTTACTGCGGTAATTTGTTTTTTCAATTTTCATTTTAATGACTCATTTTTAACTATGAAAATGAAAATGCCAATCTTGTTTTTATTTAAGGAGGAAATCTATATCTGGTAACTGGAAAGCCAATACTGGTTCTGCCATGTTAGAGCAGATAGCCATGAATGATAAGTAAGTATTAGGGACCAGTACAACTATATGTATATGTGATAGCAGAATAATAGTTACAGTTCTAAATGTACCTTTGTTGCTCCCCTTCATTTTACTAATATTTGTTACTAATTTTTTCTCTAATTTGGTTCCAGCAATATTTTTTGGAAGTTAGTCTCTCTTTTTTGTTGCAATAAAAATGCAGAAAATATTGCAGAAATTGTCCTTCAATATATCTTAGGAATTGGTTCTTGGATGGGGTATTACAATTCTTATATCGTTTGTGTACAACAGAGCATACAATAAAAAAAATAGTCTTATCATGGACTTCTTAAGATTTGCTTATAAAACTTAATCACCCTACTTGTATGTTAAAGCTATGGTTACACAAGACTATGGAAGAGGAACATGTAATTGTAAATAACTGTAATACATGTTTACATGTAAACCTTTCTTAAATATTTTGAGATACATGGTCATTATCCATGGTCTCATGAATACAAACCTTCATAAATTATACCATGACATGTTAAAAATGCACAATTGATGTCAGCATCAGTGTTATTACTGTATTTCAAGGTGGCCGTCACCACTTCCGAAGGCATTTATTTGGAACATATTTGTTAAAGTCTTATCTGTTAGATAAATTTTAATTCAGATTGCAATGAAACTTTGCAGGAATACTGTTAATAAGTAGGTGCTTAACCTAGCTAGCTTTAAGATGACCACCAGTGCACCTATATACCAAAATTGTATTACTAGTTACGAGGAAGTCTGTAGGAAATTGTGAAAGTTTCTTTTTTCCAAGCTGCATTTTTAATATATTTACTGGAATTTGGCCTTTTACAGGCTAAACATTAACATTTCTTCAAATAATACACTGATCATCTCTCAGCTCTTAAGAGTATTGAACAAACACTTTGTAAGCATTATTTTACAAAAGGTGAATGTTGGTCTAAAATAATTAGCAGAAGTCAACTTGGGGCCTCAGTGACTGAGTGGTTTCATCTATTGATCAATGATATAACATCACTAAGGTTGTGAGTTTGAGCCCAACTGCATGCAATCCCTTAATTTATAAGGATTGATGCTTTTTGCTTGATGTTTACAAAGAATTCCATCTCTGTCAATAAAAAACTATGATAAACTGGAAAAATTGATGAAAGTGGCCACAAACCTCCTTCAAACAAACCAAACCAAAGGTCAAGTTATACATTTCCAATATAATCTCTGATAAAAATTAAATATATATTGCTGACAGGCCAAAAGTCCACCTATAGAATTATTTCGATGTGAATCATTGTATAAATATTTTGTAGTACATGTATATGTGACTATGGCAGAGTAAAAGCTCTTAAATTTGTGACATAATATTTAATAGACCTACTTTCATAGGAAAGAAGTCTAAATTGATATTTGTTTACGTGTAGGAAGCAAAAACACGACAACATTCGCCTATTTTCTCATAATGAAGATGACATGGCCACTTGAATATATTCCTGTCACCAGAAGTTGCACTTGACCTCTTGTTATGAAAATGTTGCTCACTTATAACAAAAACTTATGTGAATGGTCTTCATAAAATTGATAACATCTCCATAGTTTAGGATGAAATAAATAAATAATATGATTCTTATAAGAGTTACAATGAAGTTGCTCTAAGCTATTTGATTTAAGATGGCATCCCTATCAGATTTCCACCAGTTGTTTAACTATGGGAGAGTCTGAGGCCTAATGATTTTGGGTCAAATTGAATGAATAATTTTAGAGAAAGCTTTTTCTAAAACCTTAAATAACATAATTTGAGAAGCTATTAAGTTTCCACACTCTATCTTTAGTTTAGTTTTTTTTGTTGGTGTTTTTAAACAATGTTTTGCCCCAAATCTTATTGCTAATGAGTAATTTTAAGTAAAAAACCTTGTTTGTTTACTTTAAGAAGCAACAAATTTAGAGAATTAAACTTGTTCTATATATTGTGCGTTTTCTATGTGCTGTAGATAAGAAAGACTGGTATTGGATATTTTCCTGTGGGATACATTCATCTATTAGTTCTTTGTGTACCTATTTAAATATTTTGAGATAAATATGTATCCCAGAACATGTTTATTTGAATATGTGAAGGAGCCTTAAAATGTTGGTAAGGGATTTTTATGATAAAAAATCACAGGTTTTGAGGTTGGATTTTCCATAATACATAAACCATGATCATTTTTGGCCGGGTTGGTTTTGGTACAAACCCGGGTTATAGTATAGTGAAGTCAGGCAGTCGGATGGGATGGTGGGCTGGGAAAATAGGGTATCTATTTTGTATAATCAACTCCTTCTACAGTTTTCAACCCAGATCTCTGAAACTTCACAGAAAGATTGCATATTTATTAAAGTTGTACACCTGCTATTATGGAATTGTTCCAGGATTTTTTTCCTAATTTTCCAGACATTGGAACTTAGTCATTTTTCAGGACAATTGCAGAAGAAGGTACCTATTTTGTGTAATCAGCTCCTCCTACAGGTTTCATCCCAGACCACTGAAACTTCACAGAAAGATTGCACATGTATTGAAGTTGTGCACCTGCTATTATGAAATTGTTCCAGGATCTTTTTCCTAATTTTCCAGACATGGGAACATTATCATGTTTCAGAACATTTGCACGGACGGCACCTATTGTGTAATCAACTCTTCCTATATATTTTTTACACAGACCTAAAGTCTTCTTCCAACAAATTGTAAACCATTCCTTATTTATTAAGGCACTTGGATTTGCAACCCGGCCATTTAAGACTTTTGCCATTTTTGCTATTCCTATTCAAATATAGTATATTGCATTTTTCCTCATTGAATGATCTGTCAGTTGTAGGTCAATGGATTTCCCTTTATTTATATAATAGTTTTCCAGATTGAAGGGGTCAAATAGCAAATGTTTAGTAAATATATGATTGTTTAATATGATTATTTCATTGAATTTATTCTTGAATGCCCTTCATATGTATGTCAATCAATTAACCTGACTTTAATGAATTATAGGTCCATTTCTTTTTTTGACTGTCATATTACAGTTTCTCGGTAAATTAATTTTGGTACATTTTTTCTCTGAATTCATCACTGAAAGGTTTTTAAAAAAACAAAAAACAAAAAAACCAGATTTATCCTAATACAATTGCATTCAAAATATTTAAGCTAAAGGTGCAATATTTTAGTTATGTTCTCGTGAATATACAGGCAACATATACATGTATTGCATCAACTATTATTTTTTATAGAATAATATTTAGGTATGATCATTGTCATCTTAATTGGTACAGTAATTATATAAAGTACTGCATAGACTATAAGTCTTTATACACTAATTTTAGAAGGAACAATTTACTATAATGTTTGACTGCTGCATCTATGCCCGTCTTAGAGAAAATCTTTCTGTCAGTGTTATGAATTTACTAACTGCTTTGATTTTGACACTAGGGTCAGGCCACAGAGAGGGGAGTGCAACAGATCACATTCTTTCATGCAGACTTGTAATGCATGTTCATTTACATTCACTGAATATTTGCTTGTCAGTGTCAAACTTTCATTTACAACAAATAGTTGACAGGTTAAATTACTCATAACAGAAGTACAACATTGATGAGGTATTAAAACTTATAATGGGGTGAAACATTTCATAATAAAAGATGATAAACAACATCTACTAAGTATATTGAAGAGGTTCAGGGTTTTATTGGGTTTTATTTCAATGTTGACTGTCCTAGGAATGTGAAGAATGAGGAGTATGTATTAAATACCTGCATACAAGAGAAAGAGATACTGGATACTATGATACAGATTATTTTAAGGATTAAGATTTACTTTGATGGGAAAATTTATTTAATGGATTTAAATAGGTACAATTATCTTTTCTTGTTGGAGTCAAGGATTGACCTCAACGTGACAAATTTTCAAGATATTCAGTTGCAAATTATTTTTGAGGCTTTTAGTCCTGCTTGTGAGATTTGTGTTAAGTCCTTTGTTGACAAACTAAACAAAAATATTTTTACCTTGTAATAAAAAGGAAACCAGATTACCTTTACACTGTTGTAATATTGTACAGTTTTGGCATAAAGCTATCAGAGTTATCTCCCATAGTTAATATATATAAGCAACACAATTGTTTTAATGGATATTCTGGTAAATGTTTATCTGTGAATAAAATGTTCAGTGTAGTGAATCAGGTTCCACAATTACTGTTACAGTAATCATGAGTTTTAATAACAGAACTAAATAATTGGTAGCCTTTTTAGTTAGATGTTTTACCAAGGGCAGGTATTATATTTTAGAAGGTTTTTTCCAGTGTTAGGTTATCCTGATACATATTTCTCCAAAAATAATAAAACATGAATCAGGATATTTATGCCAGCAATGCTGAAAGATATAATCTAATTAAAATTAAATCTTTCACAAGCTCCCCCCTTTTTGTTATTGTCACTGTGACAATTACAAAAAGGGGGAGCTTGTGAAAGATTTAATTTTAATTAGATTGTGAAAGATACAGAGGAGTAATGAGGAAATGATAGTAGACAAAACCTTGTGTAAACAGAAACAATTAATGAGCATTAATTTTCATATGCAAGTGACATTGAGAGATCTAATACTGTTATGTTTATATCTGTTGTAGATTTAAATTATGGGTAGATGAGTGTAGTCAGATGTTTGGGGGATTGGACATCATGTCTGTTGAGGCTGTCCAAGGTAAAGATGGCAAAGAATACATCATTGAGGTATGTTCTTATTAGTTGATGTCCATGTGTTTAATACTTCATGGGGTTGCAAGTATGAACCAGACTTTTGGTAGGGTGTGCTCAAGTACAACCTTAATGTACAAGGATTGCCTGTTTTTTCAGCCACACTTTCAAGGTTTTCATTAGGTACACCTGCTTTCTCCCCCCCCCCCCCCCCCTAAAAACAGGATGCTGTCATATAGCTAAGAAAGTGGCAGAAAACCTCGAAGAGACAAATAAAAAAAAATAAAATCTCAAAATGAGGTTGCACTTGATTCACAAACTCAACAAACAAATCTTTCTATTAGTTGTGGATTGGTTTTCTCAAAGTACTTTAATGAATTCCTCTTCAGCCAATAACATCATAAAGCGAATATCTCCACACCACAATCTGACAGATGGCAGATAACTATTGTATTGTGAAATTTCATATTTCTTTTCAGAATTTATGTCTAACTGAACATTTTTGGTCATGTTGCACAAAGTGTAAACCCAGGTTATAGTATGGTGAAGTCAGGCGGGCTAGCGGGTGGTTGGGCTGGCAGTGGGCAGGGGAAATAGGGTATCAATTTTGTGTAAACTCCTCCTACAGTTTTTAACCCAGATATCTGAAACTTCACATAAAGATTACACATGAATTGAATGGTGCAGTTGCTGTTTGAGGATTTTTTTCCTAATTTTCCAGACTTTGGAACTTAGTCATTTTTGAGAACATTTGCAGAAGACAGTGCCTATTTTGTGTAATCAACTCCTACATTCTTTTCCACAAACCTAAAACCTACTTTTAACAAATTGTAAACCATTCCCTATTTTTAAGGCACTTGCTTTGCAAACCCGGCCATTTCAGACTTTTGCGATTTTTAAAATTTATATACTTTTATTAAATCTTCCTTTTACTACAAAGGCAGATTTAAGCACAGATTATATCCCTACCTCATGAAAAATGTAGCTTTTATGTGTTGTCAGGTTTGCTTGAATAATATTTCATAAAACTGTGTTACCTTGGTGACATGAAATACAAAATTTTGACCCGTCCTAAATATAGCTGAAATAGTGCTCGCTGGACGTAAAGCAGACATCCAATCAATCAATCAAAATTTTGAAACCCTCTCAATTTTTTACTTATTATGGTATTGAAGGATATTGAAGGACACACATGTGTCAGTCATACTGAAAACTGTGTTGTTGTATCTCCCTGAATTATCTCTAATATTAATACATATAATAGATCAACTAGACAACCATGCAGCAAATTTTTTTTTCAGTTTCCTTATAGAAAAATTACTTCAATCCCTTAAATGTTGAAATATATTAGTTCAAATGATTAGACAGTTATTTAAATAATTTTATAGGTCAATGATTCTGCAATGACCTTATTAGGAGAGAGTCAAGAAGAAGACAGAAGAAATATAGCAGAACTGGTTATAACTAGAATGCAACAATGTCTTCAACCTGTCCAAACACTCAGGTAATCATTAAAAATTAGCTGTTGTACATATTATACACATACTGCAGTACATGTATGCTGGAATTGTTTTAATTGGTACATGTATTTGCCAACTCCTGTTCTACTGAAGTATGAATCAAGAAGACTTGTTATTTGGTTTCCCATCATCCTCACAAGTCAAGATTTCTGTGTCCACATGTGTCCACGAACCCCTGACAAACTTAGCTAGGAAATTCCCGGGCTAGAAGATTTTCGTATGACGTCAATCCTTTAAAATATCAACTAATGAAATTGCTTGAAAGAAGCAAGTGTTTGGCAGTAGTCATTCTTACTCATTCTGGAGTGTGAAGAAAACGTAACGCAACTAAATAATAACGCGGGAATAACAAACTACTAACACTACTGTACAAAATACACTGATTTTCACATGGTCTACGCAACACATCCGTTTGGTTTATTTACAATCAACATCGGGATATCCCCTAACCAAGTCGTGAATGAAAGTGAGCTTTTGATTGGCTACATTAAGGTACGATGTAGCCAATCAAAATAGTGACTTCTAGTCCGGGAATTCCTAGCTAAGTTTGTCAGGGGTACGTGGACACAGAAACCCTGTCCACATGTGTCCACGAACCCCTGACAAACTTAGCTAGGAAATTCCCGGGCTAGAAGATTTTCGTATGACGTCAATCCTTTAAAATATCAACTAATGAAATTGCTTGAAAGAAGCAAGTGTTTGGCAGTAGTCATTCTTACTCATTCTGGAGTGTGAAGAAAACGTAACGCAACTAAATAATAACGCGGGAATAACAAACTACTAACACTACTGTACAAAATACACTGATTTTCACATGGTCTACGCAACACATCCGTTTGGTTTATTTACAATCAACATCGGGATATCCCCTAACCAAGTCGTGAATGAAAGTGAGCTTTTGATTGGCTACATTAAGGTACGATGTAGCCAATCAAAATAGTGACTTCTAGTCCGGGAATTCCTAGCTAAGTTTGTCAGGGGTACGTGGACACAGAAACCCTGACTTGTGAGGATGGTTTCCCATCTGTATTGCTTTCCAAAAACATTATATGTCTGTTAATTGGTTATGCAGATTTATTCATTTCCACGTATCTGATTTTTCTATGCCATTCATTTTAGTTTCTATTAAATAAAATATGTTTTCCATGGAAAAATTGTCTTACCATTCATACACAATATATGTTCAGGTAAAATACATACTTATATGTTGTTATTTGTCAATCAGGAGTTATTCTTGATTTTTTTACAAAAAATCTGATAACTTGAACTTATTAAAGTTGTGTTATAAGGTTTCATGTATTAATAAGACTGCTTTGATAAAATTCTCCATTTTATATTCTAATTAGCATATCTACATGTACCGTACTTAACATGCACATGTTGAATGTTTTTAATTTTTTCTGTTTTACAGCAGAACAACAAGTTTACATTATGGAATGAATGGTGCAAAGCAAGAGCAAGCAAACCCACCTGCTAGACCACCCCAACCTTTACAGCCAGGTCAACCTCAACCTCAAGTCCAGGGTCAACCTAGGCCACAACAAGGGCAGCCATTACCTAGACAGCAGAGTCAACAAGCTGCTGGTCAGGGTCAACAACAACAACCACCACCCCCATCTCAAATGCAACGTCAACAAAGCCAAACTCAACCACAAAGCTCACAACTCCCACCGAGTCAGCAAGGTCAGCAAATAAACCAAGGTCAGCATGGTATAGCTATGAACCAAAAGCAACCACATCCACAACAAAGGCCAACACCGAACCAGCAACCACAGAATAGACCTGATGGGTTTGTATATTATTTAAATACAAGTTCAAAGTCCTTACAGGTGAGATAAATGTTTGGACAAGAGAGTGCACTTAATTCTAGCTGTCATGTTTTGACATGTTGATAAGTTTGAGACAGTGGTGAAATTATTTGTGTATCTCAGACTACATTAAGTCCCAGAAGAACAAAATTTATACTTGGGAGTAAATTTGTTAGTAACATTGTTAGTCGGTTGTATTGTAGAGATAAACTGCCAACACAATAGCTCTAAAGAGAATGCCAACAGCCTCAATGGGTTAAAACCAGAAATAAAAAAATTCGGACTAAATCACCAGCTCTGTAAGCAGAAAAGAACTAACAACTGGCCATAAATGGATAAAACCAGAACAGAGACATAATGAACTGTTAAAAAAATATTTCTTATCAAAAAATGGACAGAGTAATAACTTTGAATAAACATGAACATGATAAATAATATTAAATTCTTAACATTGTTATGAACATTAGTGAATTTTCCTTACACACAAGACAAATGTACAACAGAAAACCTGGACCAAATCAATATTAAGTTGATATATAATATTTTTTAGGATGCCTCCAGGAGCACGTCCCCCTCCCATTGGTGTAGGCGCTCCAGCCCTGGGAAGATCATCAGATTTCCAGGAAGGAGATGACACGATGAAAAATCTTAGGAAAACATTTGCAGGAATCTTTGGAGACATGTAGACGTTATTGTAAAAAAAAGTTCTGACCAATCATCTTTTTTAAGCAGTAAAAAGAATCTGTTGGATGGTACATTTTATTCTAATATAAAATACACATAAACACTTGCAAAATGCAACTGAAAAAACCCAAAGGTTAATTAAAGTACCAGAATGTAAGGAATTAGGTGATTGGTCAGTTATAGTTGGTGCTGACCAATTCTCTGCTGCAATACATTATCATCTGTTGTCCTGCATTAATATATATATTGAATTCTCAACATGTGCAACTAGTCTGTAGACATATGGTAGAACTACCGGTATATTAGATTTACAAATAAATGTTCAAATATGTAAATAAATATTAAAAGTGCATTGATATGCATGAACTATTTGTAAGCATGTAGCAAGAGATGTTAGGTATGCATAATGTTTAATGTGTATAAGCTACTTGTATTATTTAATAAGGGTTTTGAAAATCCAGTGTTGTTGATCTTGGTCTCTGCTTGGACAGAAATTGTAATATGACCTGTACAACATCACCAAAAGCAATCATTGAAAATTATAATTCAGTTTCTACAAAATAAAAACACCAGGCAAGCTGCAGTTTGGTCTGAATTTCTGATCTTACATTTAAATGAGAACACACCATTGAGGTAAGATTACTGTGTATACTGTACATTAGAAGCAGTCTAAATAACCATGAAGTGTGTTAAATGCAACTGGCATAAGTTGTCAGCTACCATTTTGCCGTAAATACTCTTTCCAAATAAATGGATGTTAATTTTACATGGTACATGTAAGTGTGCAGGTAAAATCCGGACAAGTGTGGCACCACTGCTTCATTAAAGTTGGGTTGTATATGTTGGTTATTGACCCATTATTAGAATTTATTCAACACATAAGAACTTATATAGAACACAAGATTTGTCTGAAATCTTGCTAATTAGGTTATGTAAGGGAGATTAATGTACTTATATATAAATAAATAAATTGTGTTCTATATTGGTTATTTGCATGCTCATATTTAGAATAAAATAATAGAAGACAGGTTTTGGGGGGGTTTTTTTGCTTTTTTATTTACTGGGAAGTAACCGATGGTAACCCATAGTGTCATTATTTATATAATTTAGCCCATGAAATGTATACAAGAGGTGCTCTTCAGAAAAAGAACACATTTACCAGTTTATAAATTGTTTACATATATAACATGTATAACAAAATGAAATACCAGGTGGACATGTAAATTTTCAGCAAAATCTTTGTATACAACTTGTGGAAAGAAACTTATTAGAATCAGTTTCATCAAAATTATGTTAATTAAAATTGAGAAAGAAATGTCTAATACAGTAAATTATATTATTGTTAAAAACTATTTCTTTTAAATGTGTCAGAAAGTCCAATATCTTGCTCAAATGAGAGAAATATGTTATAAATAGTGTTGTTTGTTACCTAGACAGTTTTAATGGCATATATATGTAATGCATTTACTGGACAAAAATGATCTCAATTGAATTCGAGTCAAAATGCCCCATTGTCAAAACACCCCCCTATCAAAACGCCCCCATTTTCAAAAACGCCCCCACCAAAACGCCCCAAATTAAAAAATGCAAATTAAAAAAAAAAACATTAAGTTAAATTGAATAATTTTATTGACGATAAGAATATAAACTTACAAAGAATGTACAGTTCAAATTATTATGTGCAAGCATTACCGAATGTGTAACAGTCAGTAGGAGAATATACATGTATAGCATATAATACAAAACATATACATTTATGACAGTAAGAGAATATTAAGATAAGATATAGCATAATACAAAATATATACATTCATAGTAGGAACATTCACATTTATAGCAGAATACAATAGTAGTAAAACATTCACATATAGCAGACGACAAAATATATACATTCATGATAGTAAGAAAAGACCGTAAGAAATTATTTACACATAGCAGAATACAAGTATATACATCAATATGAAACAACGAAATGTTTTATTGTCTGCAGGGGAATTTATCCTTGCAATATGGGTTAAAAGTCTGCTTGTGGACAGTTGGTGCGTTCTGTACGCTTCCCACAAAGAAAATATTTCTGACTGGGAAGTTCTTACAGCTGTACGCTGGTATCTTGTCAGTTTATCTTCCGAAACCATCGTTCTCTGCAGAGTGATGACGGCTGTCTCCTGGTACAATAACGGAATTAGCCCGAACACAGTCCAGTTCTGTACTTTGTAAGTGTTGTTTCTGATCCATGTCCTTTCCATGTAATCAGCTAGCTTCTTTAAGGCTGGATCTGTTACCGACTCCCTCGGTTGGATGAATGCTGGCAGCATATGCTCAGTGTTCTTCATAAGGAAAAACGGAACAGTAATATAAACAATGCCACTTTGAGGTTACATAATACAAGCTTGAATGCTTGTTTAAATTACATTAAGAAGATGTTTCATTCATCTCGGAATCTGATATTTAGTATTGTAATGTATATTCACAAATATATAAAATTAGCGGAAAACGGGGGCGTTTTGACCTGCACCCTCTCAATTTGATTCTATGTTTGTTTATTCATTCCACTATTGTTAATTTATGTATTCTTGTTATGTTTGTGTAAATTAATTACATAATTAAATTATTTACAAGAGTTATTGCTTTCCATGTTGTTATTTAGATAATTTTAATCATTGTTTTATGCAGATTTATTGTTATTTATTATTTTTCATTTTGTAGGTTATTGATTGGAAAAAAAAATTTGACAAACAAATATATTTGAATGTTAAATTCTCACCAGCTTTGGTTTTGAAATCTGGTGTTGATAAATCTGTTTTGTTAGTATGTTGACTAAATATGTTAATAAATTCCAGTAAACACTGCTGTTGATTTTCACATTTTAGTTCTAAAGGTTTTCAAATTATTGTTTTAAGATACAGGAAACACAATAATCATGAATATGTCTATAAACTTAATTTTTTTTAATATATAGTTATACCATTGACAATTTGCCGAGAAATTGGCCTTGGTTGAATTAAGTCACATGCATTTTTTTTGTATGGACAAATTGTTCATGTCTCTGAAAAGCCATCAAGTAATATTAAGTAACCAGATAGCAATAGGATATATATTTGATTTTTTAGCTGAGAATAAGTTATTATCAGTATATGTATTAAAGATTAAAAAGCTACAACAATATCAACCTAGAGTATATAAAAAATCAGGATAATTGCCATTTTTATTGGCAGGACTCAAACTTGTTTTGAATTTGTTTACTCATGTAATCATTTTTGGAATATCACATTGTGTATTATGAGCAAAAGTTAATGTCTGCAGAATTCCATTGTTTATGTAAGATAAGCATGTGTGTAAACATTGAACATTTTTAGAGTTTGGATCAACATTCAGTTGTAAATAAAATATAATCATAGCTTTCACTATAATTACACTTGGAAATATCATTCTTCCTTATTCCACTTTGCACAAACTTGTTTCTGATTTCCTTACAATCCTTTTTTTTCACTTGTTTACAACTTGCTTCAAACATTATTATACCCCCCGCTTGAAAAGCGGGGGGTATATAGTGTTCATGGTGTCCGTCCGTCCGTCCGTCCTTCCGTCCGTCAGTCCGTCCGTCCGTTACACTTTCTATTATTTGCAACTCCTCCTACACCACTGAAAGGAATTTGATGAAACTTACACAGAATCTTTGTCTCATAGTGCCATTGTGCAGGAGATATTAAACATTTTGATCGGAATGATATTTGGGGTTTCCCATAGAAAAACATGGACTTTGTCATTGACCTAAGGGGGTCCCTATCTCTTATGTGCAACTCCTCCTACACCACTGAATGGAATTTAATGAAACTTACACAGAATCCTTGTCACATAGTGCCATTGTGCAGGAGATATTAAACATTTTGATTGGATCGATATTTGGGGTTTCCCATAGAAAAACATGGACATTGTCATTGACCTAAGGGGGTCCTCATCTCTTATGTGCAACTCCTCCTACACCACTGAATGGAATTTAATGAAACTTACACAGAATCCTTGTCACATAGTGCCATTGTGCAGGAGATATTAAACATTTTGATCGGATCGATATTTGGGGTTTCCCATAGAAAAACATGGACATTGTCATTGACCTAAGGGGGTCCTCATCTCTTATGTGCAACTCCTCCTACACCACTGAATGGAATTTAATGAAACCTTACACAGAATCCTTGTCACAAAGTGCCATTGTGCAGGAGATATTTATTATTTTGATCGGAATGATATTTGGGGTTTCCCATAGAACAACACGGACTGTCATTGACATAAGGGGATACCCATTTCTTATGGGCGACTCCTCCTACACCACTTAATGGAATTTAATGAAACTTACACAGAATGTTGTCATATATTGCCATTGTGCACTAGATATATAACATTTCGATTGTAATGATATTTGGGGTTTCCCATAGAAAAACATGGAGTTTGTAATGGACATAATGGGATACCCATCTTTTATTTGCAATTCCTCCTACACAACTGAATGGAATTTGTTGAAACTTATACAGAATCTTGGTCACATATTGCCATTGTGCATTGGATATTAAACATTTTGATCAGAATATTATTGGAGGTTTGCCATAGAAAAACATGGACTTTGTCATTGACATAGGGGATGCCATTCTTTAGGGGATTGGGGAGGGTTACATGTATTATCTGCAATTTTGCCTTCACGTTTAACTAGATAAAGTTTCAATTTCATAATTAAGAACACCTGAATTTTCAAAGTAATTGTAAAGCGGGGGGTATCAATGGTGAGCATTGCTCACAGGTGTTTTTACTCTAGTTTTATTACAGTAGGCAGCATATGTGCATTGTATTTTCATTGGATAAATGAAACTCTATGTTATTAAACAGAGATTGGGAACTCATTATACAGGGTGGCAAAAATAAAATAAATAAATAAGTGAATGTCACACAAAATTCACAAAACACATGTAATTAAAAGTTTTATACATGCTTTTTATATGTCTACAATCTAATTAAAATTAAATCTTTCACTTGCTCCCCCTTTTTAAGAGACCAATAACAAAACAGGGGAAGCAAGTGAGATTTATTTTATTCTAGATTGTTATGTCTATAATTAGATTACGAAAATTGGTCCATAGGAATAAACATAAAAAATATTACTAGCAAAAATACCTTATAAAAATCTTTTAAACATGTTAAAATACTCAAAACAATCGCACAGTATAGAAGTAGCATAATGGTACAGTGTTTTTATCAGTTTACTATTTGATATATGAAAAATATTTAAACCAATTATTGGAACATACTTTCCATGAAGACAAGATTATGTTACTGTAACAATTAAAACTGACCGTAATTTCAAGAACTGTTTACTCTTTATTTCATACAGAGGAAATGGTGAACCAACACTGTGTAAGTTGATCTTCAGTTAACGCTCCTAAGAAATGGATACCTTTAGGTATGCAGGGTCGTCGTAGTAAAAGTAGAACTATTAAAGGATTGACAACAACACTTCGTAGGATGCAACAGTCTTTGTTTATTCTGATCGACTAGTTTGGGCAGTTTCCTGACGGCAGGAAACTGCCCAAACTAGTCGATCAGAATAAACAAAGACTGTTGCATCCTACGAAGTGTTGTTGTCAATCCTTTAATAGTTCTTTATTTCATAGTTTAAGATTTTGTTGGAAGGAGTAAAAGTGTGTATGTTGCAATTTTTTTTAAGCTAATTGTTTTAAAGAGATATTTTAAGAGTTGTTTCTGACTTTAGAAATTCCAAAGAATATGTAAGAAGAAAAAAGAATGTTCATACTATTGTTTATAAATCTTACAAGATTACAGATTTATCCAGTGTGTTTGTAAGTTGCCAGTTAATCACACAATGTTGATTTTGAATTTGCCAGACATGCATTTTTATTGCATTTGGGTTTTTAGTTTTTACCCATTTATTTATTGAATTGGCATTTCTTTATATTTACACTATAAACCTCAGATATGATGATGGTACATACCACACAAGAAGAGTTTTGAGTTTAATCAATCACTAGATAAATAATTAAATGTCATTACTTACTCCTATTAGCCATGGCCAATAAACCATATGTAAAACAATTATCTATTTTACAAATAGTGCCAGACATTGCATAGTTGCATTCATTTCATAATGGAATGTGATGTATTTTTATAAGATACCTGACCAGGGTTTATACTTCTACATCGGCACTCAGGTGCCTTTTTTTAATAAAATTGCTCTCTTCGATACAGATGAAAATGCAGAAAATCGCATTAATCATATTTCTATCCAGATATCTTGTTATCAAATGTTGTGTAAGGGATGTAATGTGTTTTGGGATTTTGGTTTGTATGTGACTTGTAAAGTGTTATAAAATTTGTTTTTAACAAAATGCAGCATAATAAATGTGTTTTGTTTTTTTCTATATGTGATACTATGTTGTTTTGTGGGCTTGTTTTTGTTTAGAGATATTTTACATTAGACAGTGCAATTTAGTAGACTTTACAAATGCATCAGTCAATTTACAGGATTAAAAATATAACAAACAATCATTGGTTTTTTATCATTTATATTGTTAATCCAAGTTTGAATAATTTATTTTACACTTGCTGTAAAAGACAGATGTCTGTTATTGCTTAAACCTACGACTCATTCCATCACAATGGAATGTTTTGATTGTTTGAAATTTTCAGCTATATAATGGCATCCAGTTTTTATTGGGGAGGAAGCTAGAGAGAACCCAGGACCTTCGTTAGGAAAAACTGGCAATCCTTGTCAATTTATCAATTAAGTCCAGCATTGAGACTCGAACCTGCAAGCTCTGTGTTGACAGACCACATGACCAATTGTTGATGATACCACTCCCCCACTGAGGCCCTACAATGGAATGAGGAATGTTAAGGACTTTGCTGTCAGTTACGGACACTGGTACCAAGTTAGAAAAATGCTATAAGCTCATGTGACCCAAGGAACCATGTAAATAAATTTTTCTGTGATGAAGTACTATAAAGACATTCTTTAGGAAGGGTCACAATCCTTTAAATGTATCAACAAGGTTGTAAATTTTTTCATCTCTTTTCTTGAGGGATGTGTTTTTTTAATTGCATAAGCGGTCATTAAAAATTGATTAAAACAAGTGTTGACTGAGCTAATGCTCACTAGTGATACCTGTGCTTGCACAAATATGACTTTCATAAGTATTCGGTATACAGGAAATGGGCGGAAATGTCCAGCATTCAAAGTAGATTACCAAGGAACATAAAATAGCTATATACCATATGGTACCATAGGATAAAGCACTATGCAAAAGATCAGGCTTTTGCATTTTATAGTTGCTTAGAAATCTGCGGTGGAATTTTTGCATTTATGTCAACAAGTGTAAAAATCTAAGGTTTCAGTAAACAGAAGGTGACCAAGCAGCATAAAATCACTATACACCATATGGTACTATAGGATAAAGCAATATTCAAAATATCGGGCTTCGATCTGCAACCTATAGTTGCTTAGAAAACTGTGACAGAAAATTTTGTTACAGATGGACAAACGAATAAACAGACAAGAGAACGGACAAGGGTAAAACAGAATCGCCCCTCATCTGATCGGGGTATAAATAGGTGGGTTTGCAATTTCAGTGCCATTCATTTTTCTACATTTAAATCTTCATCAAAACCACTTAGCAAGCATGTCTTATTAAAGAGGTTTGGTCTTAACATGGAATTTGAGCCTGTGTATGCACGCTCAACAGCTAAAATTTAAGAACAGATGATAGAAACCTCATATTAGATGTTGTTTGGTAGTGTAGAAACCATCTTTATGAGTGGTCACTGTGGCTTCATATATTTGTACTGTTCATTGCAACTTTTCACCCCATGTACCACTTTGTACAATAATTTTATAGCACATTTAACTCCACAAACAAATTTAATGATTTATGTGAAACTTGTGTTTTTACTACTCTCCGCCCCCCCCCCCCCTAAAGTTGTTTTTGATTAGAGCATTCGATTGAATAATTGACAAAGCTTTACTTTGATATGGTCACATAACAAATAAATACAAACTGCATGGTTAAATAATTTTAATGTTTGGTAGACATTTAGAAGACTTAACTTAGACAGTTACTGTGCCATCACTTTTGAACTTCAGACCCTATATTTCCTCCACAGGGATATTTTCTGTTTTGGGTGAGTGTATGTTGTTGATATCCTGTGAAGATATGTGAACAGCTTTGACCTTGTGGGTACTGTATATGCCTCTTGAATACACTAGTTAACTAAATTTAATATGTATACAACATTTTCTGTAGTAATAATTGATCCTTGCCTGACAAAAGAAATGGAAAAATTTTCAAATAGCACTGTCCGATGTATTACTCCTACAGAATTTAGCCTTGTATTTTCATAGTGGAGGTTCAAATCTACATGCTAAGCCAGTAAGAAATAAGGATTCTGTTATGGCCATGTTCCAAGCCTACATAGCATACATTTATTCTTTGTAAAGGGTTTGTAATACCGGAATACTGCTATCTCACTGGCAGGGTGTACTCAACTCCAATCTTAATTGACAAGGATTGCCAGTTTTCCTACCAAAGGTAAGGGTTTTCTCCAGGTACTCCAGCTTCCTATCCCAATAAATTCTAGATGCAATAATATATGTTTGTTTTTTTGATATTTGTTTAACACCACTTTCAGCAATTTTTCAGCTATATCATGGCATCCAGTTTTTATTGGGGGGGAGCCGGAGTTCCCGGAGAAAACCGCTGACCTGTGGTAGGAAAACTGGCAATCCTTGTCAATTAAGATTGGAGTCGAGTACTAGTGCACACTGCCGGCAGTGAGACTCGAGCCCGCAACCTCAGTGTTAACAGACCACATGATTAATAGTAGAGAAACTACCTTAACCACTCGGCTACCGAGGCCCCTGCAATGATATACATGTAGCTGCAAAACTGCTGAATGTGACACGAAACAATATTCAAAGGAACATACAAACTTTCAGAAAACAAACATTTTTGATATTTCATATATAAATCAAAAACAAGGATTGCCATGGCAGTTTTATACCAAATCTCTGTAGGACTAAAAGCTGTGTTACTGGAATTTATCGTTGTATGAACAATACTTTATACTCACTTTCAAACTAAATAAAGCCCGTCAATTTAACAATAACTTATATTTTCAAGTCTTTTTCTTAATTGAAATGAATGCACCATCATTTCATTGCATCATGTATTCATTCTCTAGATCCGTTCACAACAATAATTGACAACATTCAACCAATCAAAAATAATGTTACTATGGATACTGGAATTTAAATCGAATAATTAAATCTTTGTACAGGTATTTTACATATATAATTTGTTTGTTTGAATTATGTTTAATGCCACTTTCAGCAATTATTCAGCTACATCATGGCATCCAGTTTTTATGTGGGGAGGAAGCCAGAGTACCTTGAGAGAACCCTTGACCTTTGGTAGGAAAACTGGCAATCCTTGTCAATTAAGATTGGAGTTAAATACACCCTTACCGCAGCGAGACTCGAACCTGCAACCAAAGTGTTGACAGACCATGTAATCAATAGTAGACGAACTACCTTAACCACTCTGCCACTTAGGCCCCTCATATATCATTTGTACCAAGTTACAAAAACTTTTTTAGACTTTTACTTTCAGGGGAAAATATTTTTAAATTTTAACCAAAATATGGCATTGATGGCCATGTTATTTCAGTAATCTAAACAAAATGAGGAACATTTGTAAAGGACCCTAAGATTCTTGCAAAGATTTGAATATACACTATCAAATCCAAATCTCCTACAAAAAATATCCAATCACATTTTCCTGCTGATATGCACAGAACTTTTTACATACATGTATGTTGTTCTTCATACCTACCAAGTCCTATAAAAATCTGATCAGTGGTTTATGTAAGAGAAGCAATAATATTTTGTTTTATAAGTTTATTTTGAAAAATTTCAAAGTTCAAAGGGACATAACTCCACAAAAATATATCGGCATAATTTCCTGTCAATGTGCTCAACTACATACTTCCTACCAGTTTCATATAATTCCTATAAATTGTTCAAGGGGATAAATCCTTATGAGTTGATTCATGTATATTGTTTGAGAAATTTTTCATTTTAAAAGAGCATAAATGTAATTCCTACAATATATCAGATCACTGTAGTTTCCTGTTGATATGCACAGCACAACTATATGATGTCCTTCATTCCTACCAAGTTCATTAAAATTCTGATCTATTGTTTCTTACATATAGCTCAAAGATGCATAACTTCTACCAACAAATTTCTTTTTGCACAACTACAATGTATATACCGTGTTCTTCTAACAAGAATAATACAATTCAGTTTATGAGAAGCGCTTATAAGAATAGGACTGACGGAGACGGACTGATAGACACAGTAAATATATAATACCCTCCATAACTTTGTTGCTAGGAATGGAGTATAACAAGATTAAATTCTTAACCTTCTTTGACATACAGGTGTTGCCCTGTCCCATCCTTAAAAAATCAGTAATTAAGAATATGCAATTCATGGTTAACCTGTATATGTGTCAATAAAAGTTCATACACTGTAAATGCACAAGGCAAGCACAAGCTACAAAATATATAATCTTTAGAGTAGCGAAAATGTCATGTGGAGGAAGTGACCTTTTAAGAGGAGGACAAAATCATGTAAGGACTAATGTATTATGTGATTTCATTTCAAATGCAGTAATCTGTATCAATACATGTACTAACAAAATACTTGCAGAGCTCTGTCAGAAACTATAGCATGTAAATGTAATAACACAAAACCAGTTTAAGAGGTCAATATTTCAGAATTTTAATTTAGGTACAACATGGATTGGACAAATGAAATTCGGAAATTAAACCCAAAACAATTTTTAAAAGACTTAAAAGAGCTCTTAAAAAAGATGCTTTTTAAGTCAGTCGGTGTGGCAACAACAAAGACAATTTTATTATATAAATATGTACTTCTTTAATATTGAAATTTAGACATACATAAATAATGCACCACATGTGTCACATGTCACAGATATTAAATGTTATTTTTGTAATTTTATATTACATTTTACCATAAATTTGGTAGTACAAGCATGATACAAAATGTTCATACATTCATACAGTACATGATACACATATATTATTTCAATTTTTAATTTCCTGCTTTTTAATACATGTAATCCATATACATGTTCCCTCAACTTTTTAACGTCTTCAAGAAACAACATCTAAACTTTAAATAGATAAATCACAGGTATGCTAGCAAATACCAAAATAAGTGCTAAATAATCAGACATGAATGTGAACATGAACAGTTATGAGTCAGTTATCTTAATATTTAAAATGATATGTTAAATCACAATTTCAAATTGATATTGGGTCAAAAGAAACCAAATTAATGCAAATTCAAAACTTAAACATTAATAAGTTTTATGATATGCATCAATTATCTATAGATAAATTTTATTATTTTGTAGAATCTATTATATCCTTGAGCTGATCACTTAACCAGTCTACTCCTTCATGAAGACCTTCTCCTGTTAAAGCATTGCTAGCACATATATGCCAAGGTTTGTTCTTGATGTTTTCTAACTGGAGCAAACTTGAAACTTTGACACTAGAAATAGCTTCACGGACATCCATCTTGTTTGCAAAGAAAAGCACTGGAATACGTCGATTTATGATACAAGGATGTGTAAGGAGCTGTTCTAATTCTTCTTTAGCAACAACCATTCGAAGTTTATCACTGCTGTCTATCACAAACACAATGCCCTGACACTCTGAATAGTAATGTTCCCATAAGTTTCTATATCTTCCTTGACCAGACATATCAAATGCTGTAATTGACAAAGAGCTACTGCTGAATTTCTCTACTGTGAATCCAATTGTTGGGACAATATCGGGAGATTTTGCCTCTTTAGGTTTAAGGTGATTGAGTATGGTAGTTTTCCCACTATTATCAAGTCCAACAACAATCACGTTTGCCTCTTTCTTTTTCAAACCTAGCCATTTTACGAATCTATCGAGCAATCCCATGTTTATTTCGTACTTTTCTACAGAGAACTTGGAAAGTTGCAGGGAGACGAGTTTTAACCAGTCGGTGACGATTATTACTGTTCCACCATGTATATCTTTACATTATTCAATAATGTTTCTATTTATTTCTAACTACTGTACAGTTTCAAAAACAAATTTTGATATAATTAACATACAATTATCGCTGACAGGTGTGAAAAATACACGTAATCAGTAACGTGTCTATTTCTCCTTGTTACCACTGTAAACAACAATTTCCCGTCGTGCATTGCGTTTTGTTCAAAGTTTGGGTGCGGTAAACCCGAACCCGTCACAAACTATGTGAAACTAAAGTTCCTGCAAAAAAAATATTTATCTGGAACATAATTTATGTTAATTATATTTTTTAAAACTTTTGATAAAATATATGTCCTCATCTTTTGGGTTTTAGCTGGCCATATTTTCGTGACTTTCATTCCTTGCATTATCTTAGACTATAGAAATATGATAATAACTCTTGAACATATTTTTAAGATAAATAATTCACTATTAGCCGATATGAACTATTATGTAAATAATTGCAAAATGATAATGAAGTAACTATGACAAATTTGTTTGGAACAATATTCAAAAAAAAGATAGATTCGTAAAATGGCTAGGTTTGAAAAAGAAAGAGGCAAACGTGATTGTTGTTGGACTTGATAATAGTGGGAAAATAATAATAAAGGGACTTTAAATTATCGTAAGTCTGTGACAGCCCTAGCTGTACCTTATTTCCTGTTCAATTGTTCAAACTGTACTATTATCATCTTCTTCCTGTAAGGAGTTAACTCAGTGACAGTGTTGAGTGTAAATACTCCTGTCGTACAGCTTAAAATATCCGGCTATGTACAATAAAATTGCAGTATATGTACACTGAGTTAAAAACAGAGCTGATGTAGTTAACGGTGGATGAGAGACGACACACTGATGTTGTGTCGAAATTGGTCCACTGTAGGTGCTGCTCGAATCTCTGGTGGAATGGAGTTCCAGGAAAGTATGATGGCTGGTACAAACGAGTACTTATATAGGTCGAGTCGAGTGTAGATCTGCCTGATGTTGTTCGCAGTTGAGCCCCGTGTCCTGATGGTTTGGACATGTAGGAGGTGGTGTATTGGTACCTCAACTATGTGATTGATGATCTTGTAGAACATGACAACTCTGTTTCTGGCTCTCCTGTGTTGTAATCGTTTCCAGCCAAGTTGGTCCAGCATGTTGTTGACGCATCTAGGTTCCCGGGAGTAATAGTTGCCCGTTGCAAATCGAGCTGCCTGGCGTTGGACGAAATCAAGGCACTGAATGTTCTGATGTTGGTGGGGGTCACACACAGAGCTACTGTATTCTAGTACCGGTCTAACTAAAGGTGTAAGCCTGGCGCTACGGACTTCTTGTGGGCAGTGTCTCAGGTTCCTGCGGAGAAATCCGATGGATCTTGTGGCCTTGGCTTCTGTCTGGTTTATATGTTCTTTCCATGATAGGTCTTGGCTGATGTAAACGCCCAAATATTTACCACCTGGTACACTCTCCAATGTGTGGTTGTGGAGTTGGTAGCTTGTCTTAATTGGGACCTTTTTCTTACTGATGTGTATGGTTGTGCATTTCTGTGGATGGAATGTCATCAGCCAGTCTTCTTCCCATTTCTGCAGATTGTCAAGGTCTCGTTGCAGGATTTCTGAGTCCCTAGATGTTCGAATAGGTCTATAGATTAAGCAATCATCAGCAAATAACTTTACTGTGCAATTGACTGTTTCGGGCAAGTCATTGATGAGAGGGTGGACAGGGTAGTGGGAGACAGGGAGAGAGGGGGAGGGAGAAAGGAGTAGAGGGGAGGGAGAAAGGAGCTGAGGGGAGGGAGAAAGGAGGTGAGGGGAGGGAGAAAGGAGAAAGGGGGAGGGAGAAAGGAAAAAATAAAAAAAAGAGGGAGGCAGTACTTTTACAAATATGTTCTTTAATTCGTACCTGAAAATCATTTATTAAGTGCCAATTCATTGATGTAATTGAAAAAGACTAAAATTATTTCCATAAAACTCCAGTAAAGAGATTAATTGCATCCAAATGATCAGAATTTTTACTATGCTAGTATATGCAGTAAGGTTTTTCCTAAAGCGTATGTCTGTCCCTTTTCTATATTGTGATCACTTATTGACTAGGTGTCTGTCATCTGTTATCTGTCCGTTGTTAACTTTATAAACAATCTTACCCTCTGACACCACTTAGAGTACCTAGTTTTAGCTTTGCATCCATGAGTTTGATCCATGTATGTAAAACAAATATTAATCAAAGCGCAGTTTGCACTGGTGGTGTTTTATTGCATGTAGTACATAATACCGGTAGATTTTAAAACAAATGAAGTTTTGTTAATTCTTTTACATTGAAAATTGTAACAATTTCAATAAGACGTAGCGCACGTTATTGGGGGCTCTAAACGTAGCGTCATTTGAGCTTTTTTGACGTTACGTTAAATATTACGTCGTGCACCTTAAAAGAGGGTTTAATATCTAGATTTGTATGTCTATGTCCACAATAAATAACCATTTATTGCTCAAATTGTATTTAAATTCGCACACATACGTTTTGCGCATTAATATTTTCCTTATCGAATATTTATAATATGTCCAAGAAACTTTGTTTATAATAACATCGTTTAAAAAATGTCGCGCTAATGAAACGACTATAGAAATAGATAAACTCGTGTAAATCTGACAAAAATATATGTTGTACTCTAAAAATTCATGGAAAAATTATTGAGAAAACTAGAGGTTCACAGGAGCCTGTATCGCTCACCTGAACCTGAAACCAAACAACCCTTTTTTATCCAGCTTTTCTTTGCTATAAGGAATTGCCCAACACTTCTGCGAAAGTTTAAGGGAAATAACTCCTATAAGGAGGAGCTTTTGATGCTTAGAGGGAGAAGGGAGGTTCACTTCAAATTTGCTGTACCTGTTATACTTTTTTAACTATCAGTCGAAAACTCTCTTGACTCCCCCCCCCCCCATTTTCTATTTTAAGCCAACGTAGCTATGTAGGTAGTCAGGTGTCATGATTTGCACAACCTAAAGATGATGTGTGCAATGTTTCAAATCAGTCCTTTAATGGGTTAAAGAGGAGAAGATTTTTTAAAATCAAGTAAAATTGATTAAAAAAATGTTCAAGGAGAATAATTCCTAAACGGTTCATCAGACAATCTTGACCCTAAGTCATTTTTGTAGCCCTCATAGAGCAGAACAATTAAGCAATGCTAACTTTTTCTCTAGTTCTAATAATTTTCAAGATTTTGAGGCAAAAATGTCAAAAGTAATCAATTTTGACAATTAAAGGGCAATAACTCCTATAAGGAGTCCTCATACAACTTCAACCCAATGGAGTGTTTCGTAGAGCTTTTGATGCAGATGAAGGCATGTCTCTTGGGTTTTCCTGTATCTGTTACACTTTTTTAAATATAAGCCAAAAACTGTATTTTACCCCACCCCTCCATTCTATTTTTAGCCATGGCGGCCATGTTGGTTAATCTGCAGCCATGGTTGGTGCAAATGAGAACATTTGACGAATGATGTGTACAAAGTTTCAAAGCAGTACTTTCAGTGGTTTCAGAGGAGAAGATTTTTAAAAAATCAATTAAAACCGATTAAAAAAAAACAATTCAAGGGGAATAACTCTTAAACGGTTCATCAGATAATATTAACCCTAAAGTCAATTTTTCAGCCCTTATAGAGCAGAACAATTAAGCAATGCTAACTTTTTATCTAGTTCTAATAATTTTCAAGATTTTGAGGCAAAAATGTAAAAAATAATCAAATTCGACAATTAAAGGGCGATAACTCCTACAAGGAGTCGTCATACAACTTTGACCCAATGGAGTAGCTTTTGATGCTTTAGAAGGAAAGTCTCTTTGGTTTTCCTGTATCTGTTATACTTTTTGAACTATAAGCCAAAAACTGTATTTTGACCCCCCGTTCTATTTTTAGCCATGGCGGCCATGTTGGTTGGTCTGAGGCCATGATTTGTGCAAACTTAGCAGAGGACATTTTACTGATGATGTGTGAAAAGTTTCAAAGCAATCCTTTCAGTGGTTTTGGAGAAGAAGATTTTAAAAGAAAAGTTAACAACGACGACGACGGACGACGACGATGGCAATAGCTCACCTGACCCGAAGGGTCAGGTGAGCTAAAACACGCATATCTAAAATGATATTATATTTTTCAGTGTGAATTTAAAGTGCGGTAAATACGTCGAAAGTCGTCATAAATCGGTAAAAATTACACAAATGTGTTCGTAACAAACGTTACTAGACATGGTTGAATGTATAGCGCTTTCACAATACATGAAAACAAATTGAAAAGGGGCAAAATTTGAAATTAAGAAAAACGCATTCTTGGAAAAGTGTTTTTTTTTTCATTTTAACAGTTTTATACAAATAAAAAACATTAAAATACGGCATCTTTTATAGGTATGTATCCCGTTCTTCACAGTAATTCAGAGTAATGAATACGTCACCATACTAGATTTTGGGTACCTAACACTAATGGCAAATTTCAGGAAAACAAGGAACTAAAAGCTCTGAATGTCCAAATGGCCTGGTCTTGCTTTTCTCGTTACAATTTACAACACGATTTATGGTGGAAATCTTGGTTAAATATTTTTAGTTTCTAATTATTCAAGTATATTGGTTACCCAAAAGACGGATATAGTTCGTTTTGATCCACAACTAAAAATACTTCGTCATCCATTAAAGGTCTCCGAACCAAAAAATATTTACTAGTATCTGAAACTAAAAAAGACCCAAAAACCTGCGGTAAGTCTTAGTCATTCATAATTACACTTGTAAAAAAAATTATTTCTACACATGGAAAGCCTGTAATACTCACATTACTCATTACAAAAACTTTAAACATGACACAAAATTTGTGGCCATCTTGAATTTAGGATCTGCGCCAAAATCTTAAAATTTATACAGTATCAATTATGTTTGCTACTCAGATTTTCAGAGCAAGATTCATTTTAATTTCCGCCAATCAGAACATCAATGGCTCTAGTAGCCACAATGCATTTTACAATGGCAGAAAATTACCCTTATATTAGTTCTGCATAATTTGATTTAAATAAGTGAAATAGTTTCTGAAACCAGCTATTTTTAGTGCCTCTGGAGTTCTATGTTCCAGTGTTGTGGCCATCTTGGTTTTAGGATCAGTACCAAAGATTCACGATTTATAGAAAAGTAATACAGTACACTGGTTTATGTATCTGAGAGCGGCCCTAATCTGAACTATTTTTCACAAGCGCAAGTTGAAGAACATGGGTCAACACATGTTTTGGCCAATATCTCACAATGTTATATAGCTACAGAAAAAAAACGTTACATTAAAATGATCAGCACATTCAATCTTTTTTAATTTCAGAAGTTGTTTAACTGCCTGTAGGAGTTATGGACATTAAGTTACGATTTTTTTTAGAAAATTGTCAGTTTTGACAGTATAACTTGAAAAATAAAACAGCAGATTGATATAGTAAATAGCATAAATGATCAGCCAGACAATGCAAATCACTATGTTTGTCTAAATTGTCTGACAAATTCTTAAAGGAGTTTTTGCCCTTTAATAATGACTAGAGTGAAACTGTAAATTGCCTTTAAAAAACACATTTGGTCCAAAATTGTCAGACGAATCCTTACAGGTCTTTTTGCCCTTTAATAACAATTTTGTTAATGAAATATAAGTATTTGCCTTATAAATTTAGAGCTAGAGTAAAACTGTCAATTGCAAAAATAAACAGAAGGACATGGCCTACAAACAATTTAATTGTCAAAAAATTGTCCAGTTACTCCTTATAGTATTATATGTAATTTACTCATAATTTTTCTTGAAATTTTCAGTGTTTGCTAAAACTTATAAATTTCTCAATGAATTATCCTCATACTTACCATTAAGTTTTTATAAAGGAATACATAATTAAACAATTCAACGGTTAACAAAATCGCAAAGTTCCCAAGTCTGAAAATAAGGAAAAAAATCCTTGAACAATAATAACAGGTGTACAACTTCATACATTTTCAATCTTTCTGTGAAATTTAGAGTTCTAGACTGAAACTGTAGGAGTTAATTACACAATATATTTACTGTCTTCTGTAAATCTGCTCAAAAATGACCAAGTTCCAAGGTCTGGAAAATTAGGAACATGCTGGAACACTTCCATAATAGCAGGTGCAACAAATTCAATACATGTGCAATTGTTATGTGAAGTTTCAGAGATCTGGGTTGAAAACTGTAGGAAGAGTTGATAAAAATAGATGCCCCATTTCCCCTGCCCGCCTTACCAAACCATACTATAGCCCAAAATCAGAGTGATACTCTAAACTGCAAAAATGATCTGTAAGGCAAGGGCCACTCTAATTAAAATTAAATCTTTCACTTGCTCCCCCTTTTTGTTATTGGTCGCTGCGTTCATCTTTCACTTGCTCCCACCCCCCCCCCCTTTTTGCTATGGTCGCTGCGTGTTACTACGCAGCTACCAATAACAAAAGGGGGGAGCAAGTGAAAGATTTAACTTTAATTAGATTGGACAAGGGCTACAAATAACTCATTTGGTCCAAGATTGTCAAATGACTTCTTTTTTGGAGTTATTTCCCTTGAATGACAATTTATGCCATATAAGAGTTTTCTCCTTTTAAATAAAAAAACTATAGCAGCAAAAGTAAAACTGTAAATAGCACAAATAATCAGGCAATTTATGTTACAGCAGCAAATAATCCCTTTTTCATTACATTTATAAGCACCATTTTTTCAGTTTAAATTCCCTTTTAAGTCGATCAGAACTTCAAGAATTTTTATGTTGCTGTGCTAGTTAAGAAATAACTCAAAAGTCTGAGAATTGATTTGAATTTTGTTTTGAGAAATCTAGACCTAATCATGAATTAATTTTTAACTAATCAAAATTTTACTCTAAATGTAAACCTATTAAATCCTCCGTGTAAATTAAATGTAGAATAATGCTAATCTTACATGATAGTGAACACAGTTTTCTAAAAGTTTAAAAATACAAGATTGTCCTATTGTTAAAGAATTTCTTTTGTGTTTCTTTTTCAAACTACAACGAGACAGTTAACAAGAGACCATAAAAACAACGATGAATTGTACTTATGAATACACTATATTATTTTCTGAACATTTAGGTCTGTGTGGACTACGGGTGTTGGTGTACTAGAAATGTAAGTGGATTATAAATCTATGTTGAAAATAAGTCTGTATGGACCATAGGTCTGTGTGGACTATAGGTTGTATGGACTATAGGTTGTATGGACTAGAGATACAAGTTTGGGTGGACTATGGGTCTATCTGGACTACAGGTCTGGCTGTATTATTGCTATTAGGTTTCAGTGTCATGATTTCATAAATATACCGGTCACAGTTTATGATCCTCATATGTTTTTACCAAAGGGTACGATACACCAATTAAATTCAATTGATAATGTGTCATGAGTCATGATTTGTTTGTAAAAGTCGTTTATATGCTTCATGTCCCAAATTTATATCAGTTTTGAGTCAAAATTTAGTGATCTTTTCTATTGCTATAGGGTTTTAAAGAGGGAGAAGTGTAAAGAGGGGAGGGAGAAAGGAGCCGAGGGGAGGGAGAAAGGAGTAGAGGGGAGGGAGAAAGGAGCTGAGGGGAGGGAGAAAGGAGCTGAGGGGAGGGAGAAAGGAGCTGTGGGGAGGGAGAAAGGAGAAAGGTACCCCCTGTCCACCCCCTCATTGATGAAGACGAGAAATAGCAACGGTCCCATGACTGTTCCTTGAGGAACTCCAGAGACTTCGTCTGATGCCTTTCCCTTTGCCATAGTAATCCAGTTTTTTCAGGAGGCGTTGGTGGGGGACCTTGTCGAATGCCTTGGCAAAATCCAGTAGAATGGCATCAATTTGCAGGCCATCTGATACTCCATTATTGGCTATGTCCTGAATAGTTGTAAGTAATTGCGTCTCGCAGGATCGTTCGGAGCGGAAACCATGTTGAGCTGGAGTAAGTAATGAATACTGTTCTAAGTGGTCCATTATTTGCGAATGCAAAATGTGTTCAATTACTTTGGAGCAGACAGAGGTGAGTGACACTGGTCGGTAATTGGCCGCTGAATTCTTGTCTCCTTTTTTGACGACAGGAACTACATGTGCCATGCGCCAGTCCTGAGGGAAACTTCCACTGTCGATAGAAGTCTGGAAGATGTATTTCAGGGCTGGTGCAAGTTCAACTGACAATTCCTTGAGCAGGCGGGTTGAGATTAAATCCGGGTCTGTTGCTTTGTGGGTATTGAGATTCTTAGGAGCTTCTCTACACCATTCTGACCAACAACAATGTGCGGCATGGGTGGATATGGGCTTAGTCCTTTGTCTGGCATGGAATTGGTATTCTCTTTAGTGAAGACAGAAATGAATTGATTGTTGAGAATGTTGCCCTTGGTTTCTGGGTTTCTGTGAATGAGCCCATCAGAGTTCCGTAGTGGAGCTACACCAGATGCCTCTTGCTTCCTGCTCTTTACAAACAACTAGAACTTTTTAGGATTCTGTTTGCCTTCTTGGCTGATTATGTTGTTTATGTAGTTCCTGTAGTTAAAATAAACATGAAATAATAGTACAGTCATTTCCCAACTGCAGTGTGTCAGCCACCGATTATGATAAAATGGCAAGTTTTTTATGTTTGTTGAAATTTCTTCTATTTAAGATTGTTCGTAGCGAGTTTCATTCATCATTTTGCAATTGTTTTGGTTCAGTTTTATCAATTTTTTAAACATAATATTCCATAATTTTGATTGTAACATCTATTTTGTAAATTAACGCAATTATACCTGGACTTTTCAATATTGTAGCACATTTCTGTGATAAATAGTGCAGAATAAAAACGATAGCCAATGTAATAACACAAAAACTGAACTGATAATTGTTCTCCAAGCATTAACTAATTTGTATGTGATTGTCAACATGAGGCACCAACACAGTGTTAACATGGAATACTTAGCCATAGAGTACAGCGTTTACATAGTGTGATAGATGTACAAATTTGTGTCCACTCGTTTTTGAGATGGAAACTAGTTAGTATTGAATTTTGCAGAGCAGGATGGCGACTAATGCTATACAGGGTTCTTCTTTGTTGTAAACTTGTCCAGTTTAGGTGTTTCAGCATGGCACTTTCATTTTGTAACTGCTCTACTCTAATTCATTTCGATTTGGATTATCCGTTTTTTCTGCGGGGGATTCCCCATGGTTCTGCAATATTCTAAATTTTGGTCCGATATATATTTTATATGCAAATCCATTACTTGTTATATTTTTGGTTTTGACATGTACATTCTTCTAAATAATTTTGAAATCTTTATTTGTGTTGTTTGAGATGTCATTGATGTGCCAGTTTCGTGTTAGGTCGTTTGGGAAGATAAATTTGGAATTGTATATTGATCTGAAATTTTTATTATAGATGGTGCCTTACAAAATGCTTCGCTTTGTTTACTATGCCACGGATGAAGTATTGTTCTAGTTCAAGTATGTCTGACTGGAGGGCTAAGTTCTATCCGAATTATTTACGTTGACTGTACTGACGACCGATGTTGTTTGCTCTATATGTAAAGTATGCATCTGGAATAATTATAAATTCATTCTTCATGCTGTCTTTGGATTGTAAACCTCGACCTTCAGTCTTCCAAAAACATACATTTTCTTAAAATTGTCATAACTGCTACTAATTTAACTATCTGAGTTTTAATTAAATCAAATTAAACTTCATGATAATCAGGATCTTGATTTTGTTTTCCGTGAAAAATATGACGCGTCTATAGTTAATCGACACACATAACATTTATAACAAATAAAAAAAAATAAAAAATAAATTCATCAATTTGATCTTGAAAATCACAACTGTGTTATAGATTGCACACTGTTCTGTGAGTTAGTCGCTGACTACATCTATCTTGTTGTCAACAGGATGTTCCCTTCTATAATTTTCCTTTTTATTACCATGTTAACCGCTAACAAAAATCCATAAAAAAGAAATGTACATGTTCCACAAATCACCAATGAACCTTCTAACCGCTGAGTCTTCTAATTCATTTTACTTTGTATACTTATCTCAGAAACTCTGCACCCTACCATAACCACCCAACACCCGCATTGGATCTACCACTGTCCATGCAATTCAATAATTTTGGTCAAATCTATAGTGTGTTTACTACATCACTGTAAAGACTAGCTTATAAATCACGGTAACGAATTGTATTTTTGTTGTCTTATTTCTAACGTTCGGCTTTGGTGTTACGAAGCATGCACTTATATACATGCCTTTGTAAGGCGACGCTAGTATTTTAATTGTGTTTTATAGCATAATGGTAGCATACTCATATTGCATGTATTTAGTAACTTTTATGAATTTTAACTTAGCTGAAAATGAAAGGAGTTTTGTAGAGAATGAATATTTGTTATCAAAACAGATGGTTCCGTTAACAAGGAAGAGCTATAAAAGCTATGGGAGGTACTATATATAATATAACTGAATATATAAACATAAATCTATTTTAATATATCTTTCTTGAATTCTCTAATTCAGAGACATATAATTGTATGTCTGCGCTAAAATATAAAAATAATGTTATCACAGGGACAGTCTACGTTATTATACTGTCCCTGCATGGTTATCAGAAATATTATATTATTTTTTATTATAAAAACAATTCCAATTTATAAATAGTTTGTCTATCAGTAATTTTCACTGTTTGATATTAGAGTAGTCGCAGTTTGTTAACGAGGGCATATCGGTTAATTATCCATTATTCTGTTATGTCATTCGCAATTTTAAACAAATGCTAAGCTCGGGTTCATCGCCCACAAAGTAGCGATCACTTTAGTTTTTCTGAAATTTATGTAGTCATCTAGACGATTTAAATAACTGGAAAAAAAACAGTGTATTCCAAGTACTTTAATAACTAGGATTCTAACTACCCGATTCCCGATTCAGATTTGCTATATTTTTTTACTTAAAAATGTCTTATACTTGCGTCTAGTGCTTAGATAAAATGATCACAATTGAAGGTAAATAGTCAGAAAAACGCAAAATAATACTCAATTATATCAGAGACATATAATTACTTGTAATTATATGTCTCTGATTACATAAAATTTACACTACAGCAACACAACGTCACAAGCCAAGAGCAAGATCTGTATTGAATAACGACTACTGTCTGAAGCCATCTTACTGTAATTTTTTCTTTACTTCTACTTCTTTTGTAGTTAACAGTATTGTACATTTTATATTACATTTATTTAATATAGGATTAAACACTGGGTTTTAGGAAATAATAATATGAATGTAGGCGCAGCCTAAATGCGAGCATCGCACATTGTTCATGAGCCCCCTTACAGTGCCTCTACATTCCATTGATGACGTGACGTCCTTTCTAATGTGTTGGTGACGTCACAAAACTCAATTTCAAATACAGCGTTTCAGATTGAAAAAAATTTGTCTGGCATTTTTGTAGTAATTTAAAAAATAAACTCTTTAATTTTATCGATGTCAAAATTATTTTTGTCTACTTTTATATTATATATTTTTTCATTCGTCTACAATATTTTCTTTGGATAGCTCAGCTACAATCTGAAATGGATTTGTTCATATGGATCACGTGACTTTTTTTTTACACACACGCATGTAACCGTATAGCTCGCATCTGCGATGCTCGCTATGAATGTAGGCGCAGCCTAAATGCGAGCATCGCACATTGTTCATGTCGTTACTTCAGAGCCCCCATACAGTGCCTCTACATTCCATTGATGACGTGACGTCTTTTCTAATGTGTTGGTGACGTCATAAAACTCAATTTAAAATACAGCGTTACAATATTTTCTTCGGATAGCTCAGCTACCATCTGAAATGTGGATTTGTTCATATGGATCACGTGACTTTTTTTTTTTAACACACGCGTAGGAATATGCAAAACATAGTACCAAAGGAATCGCGGTTCTGTAGATATTGATAGGAAAAAAACAAAATGAAGCACTAAATTGTATTTATATTATATTTTATTTGAAATCTAAATCAATTTAATAAGAAATCATTGCGGCAGAGAAAACATTGTCCCCAGTCCCTGACGAAACGATAGGAGGACGCCATCTTGTTTACATTGGATACTGAAAAAGTAGTCCGCTCAGAGGAAATATTGATATATACACTACAGCCAAAACGGATTACGCCAAGTCCGTGAGTCCATGATGGAAAACGATTGAAGTACGCGGACATTCCCGATGGACAGAAGTTCATCATTCGCGGACACTTTAGATATAATGTCCCCAATGGATCCGCGATTTCTTCCATATGTCCGCGAACGTAAACGTTATTGTCATGGACTGAATTCGATAAATACTTTATTTGAAGATAGTGTATTGTTCCAATCATTAAACCATTCAGTTGTGTATTAATTCTTTATAGATCGTCAGTAAAAACATGTTCAAGAAGGGTACTTTATTAATTATTTTACATAATAAATATTTTAATATTAATTTGTAAAAAAGGGGTAACAAAAAACAGATATAGTTAACTTATATACAATAAAGGTGTGTTTAAACTCTTATAATAAACAGTAGGTATTAATAAAACGCTGGCGTAAAACACCTTTCCTTATATGGTGCCCCGAGGAATTAGGATACCTGTCGTCCACCGGATGCAAAATAGAACGGTCCATTGATCAAGAACACCTGCGATTTTTTTTGCGGGGTTAACTAATATACGCGTGTATAAATGTGTTTAAGAGTTGAAAGGTATGAATTACGGTAAATTTCATAATTGTAATAAAAAAATGTCCCGCTGGCTTCCTGTTCAGGTGACTGGTGTAAATTGATGAAGGTAACCAACACGTGGACTTTCCGTGTAATTAAAATACTACGCCGACCGCAAAGTTTTATTGCTCAAACACATTGGAGCAATATTTTTCCCACACGTTTTCAAAACTTTGGCAGTCGTAGATTAAGTGGAATATTGTTAAAAAGGCATATTTACTTAAATTTTTTTAAAGGTATTTTGTACAATTAGTTGCAACCTCGAATTTTGATGTCGTCAGCCAGCGACACGTGTCACTTACAGTTTTTTGCTCCTCCCATTCATTGAGTGATTCCCGCCTCACCTATTGATATTTTGGTAATAGGTGTGTTAGTTTTGGCACACCTATCTGTCCATTAATCTAATCTCATCAGGTATTCAAAGAGACCAATAATTGACACATGATTTCTCACTCCGTGCATGTCCGATTGTTATAGAATTTACACAACGTAGAATCTGTTGAATGAACAATTATGTAAAACGAACATAAAATAAAGACATATGAGTAACGAGGTTTCTAAAATGTTACTGCCTTTCTGCAACAAATACTTTCATTACGAATTTCTGCAGTTACAACATATGCCTTGTACAAAAACCGTGTTTATCGCGGCAATACCGCGAAGTCCATTAATAGAGGATTCTGCAGTCATTTTGGTCACGGAACGTTCGCGGACAATTATCACTAAAAAATTGATTGCCGCGTCGCGTTCGGCCGTGTTTTTTCGCGGACTTTGCGGAATCCATCTTGGCCGCAGTGTAAATTATCTGAGATGACGCCATTTAAGTGTTTTTATCCAATCAAAGCACTTAATATAAATAAATTACAGCATGAATAGAATTATTGGCCTGTAAATTTTTATTGACACAAGCACATTATAATAATGGCACAGGCCCAATAACAATATATAATAACCAGTGACACAAATTACTGGAATCCATTGTTTTTACCGGAATCCACATAAAAAATTGTTATTTGTATGATATTTAAATGTTTAATCACTTCAAATTGTTATTTGTTATGTTTTTCAATGTTTCTCTTCAAAGAAACAGAGGAATAAGTTCAGATTAAGTAATTAAATTAAAGAATGTCTGTGTTTTTTCTGACGCTATGAATCCAAACAGCGAACGCGATTAGATCCTGTATATAATATCGTTGTTTTTAAACCATAAAATATATAGCTGGATTTTTCAGTAATATTTATGATTTCTAAAATGATTTGTAGGCTAGGTTTTACTAGATGATGGATATTGGCAATATACCATTACACCAGTAGAAATTAATGGCGGTCAAAAAAAAAAAGGGAGAGCACTACAAAACAATAAAAGTACAGAAAGTGTATTCTGCCACAATTACTAGTATATTGGTACAAAAAAAGATACAAGGAAGAAAAGTCAACAATTTATTTAATTTATTAAGATCGAAATCAATTTTTAACATGTAATAAAGAATGACATGAACAATAAAACACCATACAATCTGTATATAAATACATGTCATCCAAGTTTATCTTGTCCTCATATGAATTTGTACAATGTAATTGTTTCATAAGGATATATCTGTGGTCCTTGGTTTTTAACTCTCGCTGCATTAAGCGTAATTGCTTATGTTGATTACACTTGTTATTGTCCTTGCAGGGTGTCAATTAACCCCTGGTAGCCAAACTTCTGGCACGTGCCAACAAATTAATCAATAGCGTCTTTATTTTTAATTTTTAGAATATAATATTATATACGCTAGTAAATATTAATATCTCCTTTATTTATGTATGTCCTCATACGACCATTTATGTCATTGTCACATAAAATAAATGTATTTAAATAGATTATCTCCGTTCTCTTCATATATATAGCGACTTTCTTCTATTTAATTTCTTAATTTGAACATATACTCTACTTTTTATGAGAAACAGTGAGAACCATGAATAATAACAAATTGAAGTGATTAAACACTTAAATATCATACGAATAACAATTTTTGAAGTGGATTCCGATAAATCAAAGTGGATTCCGGTAAAAACGGTGGATTCCATTATGCATGTCACCCTATAATAACATCAGTTGTGAAAAGATCTTATTATACACAATGTCAACAGTTATGAAAATCTAAGTTACAATGCATGTTTTAGTCCATATCCATATAATACCAATTAAACTAATTATATTCCTGATTTTGAATTAAATAACGCTATTATCTATACAATAGAGTAATTTTCTATTGTTAATATTATTGGACAATTCCAAATAATTTGTTTTATCATTTTGAAAAGACTGTCTCAATTGACCCATTTCCAGCTATATATGATTTATCTCCCCTTTTACTTCCTGTTAAAAAAACTACGGCTATCATCACTAAAAGACTATGATATTGAAATAAATATTTTGGATTGTTTTTGTATTGTTTGTCTATGCCAATTAAATTTTCATCTAATTAACCTTATTAGTAGATGTTACTATAGCCATAGGCAACAGGTGAGTTTAAATACAACACAGATTTCAGTGGTAATCTTGTTTATTCAAGCTATAAAACAGCTGGGGGTTTTACCTCCAATTAGCATCAGGTAAATAGGGTAATGAACGTCATTGGTTAATTAATTAACGATCACGTTTACACAGCAGGCGGTTTTAATAACCTTCCTCACTCAGATATTCACGCCTGTCATTCAACTGAATCGTGAAAATTTATCAAAGACAATTGTCCATTTCAAAAGGTTTAAACAGGACAAACTGCGTCTGTAGCCGCAGTTTTTAATAGTACCGGAAGTGGACACTACATGGCGTTTTTTAAATTGGAAAGTCGTCAATTGACCCATTTCCAGTTTTACATGATTTACCTCCCCTTTTACTTCCAGTTGAAAAAACTACAACTGTCTAAAAAGTCTATAATATTGCAATGAAGATTGTTTTTGTATTGGTTGTCTATGCCAATTTAATTTTCATCTAAGTAACCTCATTAGTAGATGTTACTTTATAGCCATAGGCAACAGGTGAGTTTGATTACAACAGGGATGTCACTGGTAAGCTTGTTTATTCAAGCTACTGGTATAAAACAGCTGGGGTTCTACCTCCAATTTCATCAGGTGAATAGGTTAATAAACATCAGTTAATTAATTTATGATCACGTTTACACAGCGGGCGGTTTTAATAACCTTCCTCGCACATATATTCACAGAGCTCCAGATAAGCTGTGTATTTGCGTTGTTACGCAATTAAATTTTCATAAAACCCAATTATTTTTATTGCTTTGCGTTGCAAAACGCAATATCAAAGGCCTAAAACCCAATAAATTTTTCGAAACATTCTTAATTCACTCACTGAGTGCATAAAATTGTTCAGTGATTGCGTTAATTCATTCAAATAAATACACAAAGTTGCGTAAGGTATTACGATCCCATTATTTCGCAACGTAACAACCGAGGTATTCCAAATGTAATGTCTATTTGGTAGCAGTATACGGTTTTGTAGTTTAGTTTCGAATGTCCCCCTGTTAAATTCCTTAATATAGTAGTATGGTCCAGTTGCAGTTTACTCACATCTATGATAAATGAAATGCAATAAATTTTTGAAGTGTCAGTAGAAAGTGTCATGTTTATAGAAAAGAAATATATATAATATTTGGTTGTCATCCTTGTTATAGTAGTAAAACCCCGAGACTTCCTATAAGACCATTTGACTCCTAGCTTTAGTTCTCTCTGATGCATTAAAATAGCATGTTCCTTGTCAACAAAATTGTGTGAAATCGAGGTGGATGACAAGTATTTTGCCAGTGTTTTTCTGCTTTGAAATTGATCTTAATACACAAATATATATGTCATATTGCTCTTCTGTTAGGCGTTACCGTGTCAGAATTTTTCAAATGAAGGTAAATGGTAATGATTTGTCCGATTTTCTCACATGAAACAGATGATTTTTATCGATGACTTTATAAAAATCTTATCAAATTACCATGAAACTGAAAATGCAGGACACAAATTAAATATATGTACAACATTTCCAGTACAATTGGATCTATGCAAAAATGTCACACATGTTTTTATTTGACAAAACAAGACCACGACCTCTGTTGATAATATTTTAATGCAAAGAACCGTATATTGCATCCTTTAAGAAGAGCATATTTTTATAAACTCACAATATCTTCATTTTAAGATGTCCTTGTATTTTATGACACCTGTACTTGTGTTTAAGACTGTTTGTAGTAAGATATTTGCCATGAAAATGTATTAAATTGGACTTTATCTGGCAACACTTATATCAAGAAAGATAACTCTGTTTCAGCCTTGTTTCAAAAACTATTTTATATCAACAGTGACACATTTAATATTTGACTAAAGGTTTATTTCTGTTGAGTAGAAGCAGAGTAGGCATAGCAACCTGATAATACTCAGTCATTTTAAAATGAATTGACTTCATCGACAATGAAAATTTAACTTGAAAGATTGATTTTTGGCACTTTGTGCTAGTTTTTTATTGTTGATCACCCCAAACTTTTAGTTTAAGCACTGTAACTGTCAGGTACTTAGTTAAGTTTCTCTACTCATGTTTGTAACAACTACACCTATGTGTTTGTATGTGCAGGCAACTTAAAACATGTGGGAAAAAAACAAAACAGAAAATTGTTCACCCTTTTATGTCACTGAAACGAGTAAAAAGTTATTATTTTTCCCCGCCTTTAGGACAATAGTATTGTGTGTTTATTGCAAGTAGACAGAAAGTATTCAATTAAAATTGGCCTATTGTGCACTTGATATCAACTATTGCACACTATTCTCATCTGTTCACTTTAAAAATTAAGTTGCGATATTTCTACTTGTATGCGGATGAATGCATGCCTTGAATCTGACATAATTCACAAATATGTTTTCTTCAAACTCTTTATAGAAGTGGTCAGCTAATGTGATGTTCAGATCACTATCTTTTTCAGGTCACTACTGAGTAGGAAGAACTTTAGTATTGTGATTTGACAAAGATTTTGACTGCATTTTTACACCATCTTGTCTTCTTGTGATTTTGACCGTGTTAAGCCCAGACACAGAAAGGAAGAATCATCACTCTAACTGTAAGATTTATGACCAAATGGAATTTGATTGAATTTGATTCTTATTTGGTATACATTTTGTGATCATTTCATGCAATTTCTTTTTTTGGCTTTTACCACCCTATTTTTTTTTCTCTAAAACTCTATTTTTTATATTTTCATATAAAAAGCCTAATATGATTAATTTTTTTTGCCGTGTAATGACAAGTAACCTTAATTTTGCATTTCTCTCAACTCTTTCGACTTTGTAAACAAAGCTTGGTTGTAAGCGCACAAATATATAATTTTAGTTTTGCCATATTGTTCATTAGAAAAAAGTTTTATGCTTTTTTATGTCAATGAAATCTTGCATGAATTTAAATCCGAAAACTCGCAGTAAGGTACATGTTCTAAAAACATTATATCTTTTCAACCAAAGCAAATACAAGGTTCAGATTAAGTAATTTTTAGTCAGAATTTAATAATGTATTTGCAGAAGAAACAAAGTTGCAAATAAAAATTACATTTTTAGACTTAAAGGTAGCAGTATACGGTTTTGTAGTTTAGTTTCGAATGTCCCCCTGTTAAATTCCTTAATATAGTAGTATGGTCCAGTTGCAGTTTACTCACATCTATGATAAATGAAATGCAATAAATTTTTGAAGTGTCAGTAGAAAGTGTCATGTTTATAGAAAAGAAATATATATAATATTTGGTTGTCATCCTTGTTATAGTAGTAAAACCCCGAGACTTCCTATAAGACCATTTGACTCCTAGCTTTAGTTCTCTCTGATGCATTAAAATAGCATGTTCCTTGTCAACAAAATTGTGTGAAATCGAGGTGGATGACAAGTATTTTGCCAGTGTTTTTCTGCTTTGAAATTGATCTTAATACACAAATATATATGTCATATTGCTCTTCTGTTAGGCGTTACCGTGTCAGAATTTTTCAAATGAAGGTAAATGGTAATGATTTGTCCGATTTTCTCACATGAAACAGATGATTTTTATCGATGACTTTATAAAAATCTTATCAAATTACCATGAAACTGAAAATGCAGGACACAAATTAAATATATGTACAACATTTCCAGTACAATTGGATCTATGCAAAAATGTCACACATGTTTTTATTTGACAAAACAAGACCACGACCTCTGTTGATAATATTTTAATGCAAAGAACCGTATATTGCATCCTTTCATGCAGCATACGGTGCTCCAGGTATGGAGATTTATTTCACAAGAAGAGATGCATGTTCCCTGTTGAATATAAATACTTTTCTTCAAAAATTTTATTTATAATTAGAACCAGTCTAGTATTATGTTGTTGGCACCATGATGAATAGACGTGGAAGAAAAAGGGCTTTCGTGACATCCACCAAGCCAAACAATACTATATACAACTATCTTACAACTAACACTAACAACTTTGTCAAAAAATTGTTAGATGAAATCATAGACAGTGTTATAAATGAAAGTTTCTCCGTTGTAGGCGAAATAATCGACGATGTTTTATCAAAAGCGGTTACCACTGCCGATGGTAATAATAACTCTTTTACTGCTGAAAAACACAATCACACCGGTGTAAGTGAGAAGACATTCTACACTTGGAAAGCAAAGTTTCCTTGGCTGCTAAAAGTTGAGTTTGAGGGGGCACTTTATTTAAAATGCACAGAGTGCATGTCAGCTGCTGAAGGTGGAATGAAAATTAGTAGTGTTTGGGGAAGTTTAGGCACACCTAATATTCAGTACTCTGCCATAACAAGACACAATGAGAGCAATGAACACATAGACGTTATCACAAAAAATACAAATTCCTTGAAAAATAAATGTGACATAAATATTATTGATGTCAATGATGATGAACCTATCGATTATTGTATGCCTTTGTTAAATGATGATAAGGTACTTTTTAACACTATTTATCATGTTTCTAAATTAGAAATGAGCAACACAAGTGTAAATGGACTTCTTGAGCTTCAATGAAAAAATGGTATGGATTGTAAATACACTAATTTAAGTTGGGACACGGTTACAGAGATACAGAATTGCATTGCAAAAATTTTGACAGACAGCATAGTCAGTGATATAAAGTCATCACAAGTATTCGCTATAATGTTAGATGAAAGTACAGATACCGGTATATCGGTAGAAAAAAGGCTTTCAGTATGCGTATATGTTAAAAATGGAGAAGCATTTACACAATTTTTGAGTTATCTGCCCTTGACTGATGGCTGTGCAATAACTATTGTAAACTGTGTATGCAGTGAGTTCGAAAAATTGGGTATTAAATTAGAGCATTGTGTTTCATTAGCTACTGATGGGGCAGCTGCTATGATGGGACATAAAACTGGTGTTGGAGTTCAGTTTACAAGTAAATATGCCCCTTTTTGTATTCAGACACATTGTGTGGCCCATAGGTTGAATCTTGCCTGTGTTGACTCAATAAAAGAGAAGGATTACCTGGTTAAATTTAGAGACAAATTTACTAATTTATTAAACTTTATCACTGCATCTTCTAGTCGTGTGTTGGTGCTGAAAAACATCCAGTCACTTATGAATGAACCTGAACTATCGGTGAAAGATCCTCATTCTGTTAGGTGGTTAGGCCTGAAGGGAGCAGTTGAAACTGTTTATGAGTCCTATTCTTCTGTATTAGCTACTTTGTCTAAACTGGCAGCAGAAAAATCTGCAGTGGCAAAAGGTTTGCACAAGTACTTCTACTCATATAAAGTCTGCTTAGTGACTGCTTTTATGTTGGATATTCACACCGAGCTTAGCATTTTCAGTCTTAGTCTACAGAAACAAAATCTTGCATTCAGTGAAGTTATACCTATAATGGAAGGTGTTTTAGCCAAACTTGACATCATGAAGTGCTCAGATGAGAAGGTGAAAAAACTCTCAATGGGGAAAAGCTTTTGTTTAAATCAACCATGGATGAAGAATTCCAAACCATAAGGAATGACTATGTAAAGAATCTAACTGACAATTCTATTGAAAAAATTGCATCATTTTATGGTAAAGAGAAAAGAACAAAAATTGTGGAAGGTAACCTTGTTGAGGGCACTGTTGAACATGTTAAGGTTGTTGAGCCCTTACTCGATGAAGTTCAGCTAAAGATGGAATGGGTTCATTTAAGAGGCATGATTAAAGGCACTTATTCAAAGTGTGATACAGTTCAACTTTGCAAGAGACTGATTTTACTACATAAAGATTTAATGCCAACATTTGCAAAGCTAGCCACTATTGCTCTTTGTTTAACCTTAACAAGTGTGGAATGCGAAAGGAGTTTTAGTACTCAGAACCGCCTTAAGTCAAGATATAGAGCATCGATTAAAGCTGAGCAACTTGATATCTTGATGAAGATAAGCATGCTTGGGCCCGATTCCAAATTGTTTGACCCATATGAATCAGTTCGATATTGGCTTACCAAAAAGAAGCGACGTCGTGGTCGCCTCTATGCAGACTTCAAAGAGAGAGACCAGAAAGTTACTAAATTGTCATGTTAATAAATTTCATTAATTTGAAGATTTTTCAATGTTGACCCAATTTACCATTGCCTTAAGAAACAACCCCCCCCCCCCCCTCCCCCCCCGGGGCAAAAAAAATACAAATAAGCTAAACAGCTAAAAAAAAATTAAAAACACAGAAAAAAAAGAAATTTTCGAAGATAAACAGGTTTATAAATTAATAAAAGTTGTCCAGTCTCAGTGGTCAAGACTCTTCAAAAGCACTCTACCCAGAAGATGGACAAAAATATACAATTCATGATATTGGCAGAGGCCTCGGTGGCAGAGTGGTCAAAGTAGTTCGTCTACTATTGATCACGTGGTCTGTCAACACTGAGATTGTGGGTTCGATTCTCACTGCAGGCAGGGTGTACTCGACTCCAATCTTAATTGACAAGGATTGCCAGTTTTCCTACCGCAGGTCGGGGTTCTCTCCGGGTACTCCGGCTTCCTCCCCCAATAAAAACTGGACGCCATGAAATAGCTGAAAAATTGCTGAAAGTGGCGTTAAAACACCATTCAAACAAACAAACAAAACATGATATTGGCAATGTTAATAGTAAGAATAAGTTCCAGGTTAGGCCAGATTAAAAATATAGTTTGTTTCCCCTCGCCCGACCGACCCAGAGAAATGCCCGCCGACCCAAAAGTTTTTTCTCCGATTTTTTAGCGATTTTTTTTTTAATTTCCGGAAAAAACTTGGTACAGGTCCAGTACCGATCATGGTTTTATTATGACTGGAGGTGATCGGAAGTTTCTAGATTTCCGTTGAATGTGAATTTGAAACTATGAAAGAATGCTGCTGCTGCAAAAAAAAAAAAACTTTTTACCTACCTACATACCCACCTGTAAAATCTAGGGTCGGAAATGGGGAAACAAACATATTTTTAAATGTGGCCTTAATGAAACTTTTTATGCATATCACCAAGTTTTAACAAAACAGACTTGCAATGCATCTTTGACCCTGACAATGAGCTTAAGTTCCTGTTTTGCAGTTGTAATATATTAGCTACATTGTATGTTTACTGTTACTAGTAGTTCAATTCCATGTTAATAAAACTTGGTGTCATGCATTTTATCCAGTTTTGACAAAACACACTTGCGATACAAAGCCAAAATGTATAAACTAAAACTTGTAAAACAAATTCAAGAAAAAGTTTAATATTAAACCAGACTCTTTTAATAAAATAAAACAAATGTGAATAAGGATCAAGAAGGTGTTCCAAACGGGTAAGGTAATCAGTTCCTGTATGAAAACACTACAACTAACTATCTGTACTAATTTGACATATATCATATATTTGTCCACTAGCAGAGCTGCACATCAGAATGTTTTTTTTTCCTTAGAAAGGGCAAAATATCCATGACTGCAATTTAATTTGTTTAAGGCTAACAGCCCTGTCAAGGACAATTAATGAAATGTATTGAAAACTATTACTTAGCCTATGATCCAATGAATTACAGGTTATAGGTTAATAAAACTTGACATTCAGCAGTGCTAGCTTTGCCCTATAATCAATAAAAATTAGAAAACGGACTTTGACCCAATTTTTTATTGTTAATTATTCATAACTTTGTAACAGAGCTGATCTGTAATAATTTTATTGGAGTGCACATATAGATTAGAAATTCTGGCTGTCCATTAATTATGAATTGACCTGTGTGCTCTCATTTGACTAGTGTCTATAAGTACATGTAATCTTGACCTCAAGATAGTTTCCATTGTCAAAGGTACAATATTTTTGTTGTGTTATTTAAGATGTATGTCTTGGTCCATGGGAAGATATATGCTCTCTGCACAATATATTCAAATGTTTCTGTAGTTGCTGCAAAACCACAAAAGGTTATCTACATGTATAAAACCATAGTGAAGTACATTTTTGTCAGCTTAAAAAAACCCAATTCAATAAATTTTAGATGGGTGAAAAACCCAATTAACTTATTATACCCCCCGCTTGAAAAGCGGGGGGTATATAGTGTTCATGGTGTCCGTCCGTCCGTCCGTCCGTTACACTTTCTATTATTTGCAACTCCTCCTACACCACTGAAAGGAATTTGATGAAACTTACACAGAATCTTTGTCTCATAGTGCCATTGTGCAGGAGATATTTAACATTTTGATCGGAATGATATTTGGGGTTTCCCATAGAAAAACATGGACTTTGTCATTGACCTAAGGGGGTCCCTATCTCTTATGTGCAACTCCTCCTACACCACTGAATGGAATTTAATGAAACTTACACAGAATGCTTGTCACATAGTGCCATTGTGCAGGAGATATTAAACATTTTGATCGGATCGATATTTGGGGTTTCCCATAGAAAAACATGGACATTGTCATTGACCTAAGGGGGTCCTCATCTCTTATGTGCAACTCCTCCTACACCACTGAATGGAATTTAAAGAAACTTACACAGCATCCTTTTCACATAGTGCCATTGTGCAGGAGATATTAAACATTTTGATCGGATCGATATTTGGGGTTTCCCATAGAAAAACATGGACATTGTCATTGACCTAAGGGGGTCCTCATCTCTTATGTGCAACTCCTCCTACACCACTGAATGGAATTTGTTGAAACTTACACAGAATCCTTGTCACATAGTTCCATTGTGCAGGAGATATTAAACATTTTGATCGGAATGATATTTGGGGTTTCCCATAGAACAACACGGACTGTCATTGACATAAGGGGATACCCATTTCTTATGTGCGACTCCTCCTACACCACTAAATGGAATTTGATGAAACTTACACAGAATGTTGTCACATATTGCCATTGTGCACTAGATATATAACATTTCGATTGGAATGATATTTGGGGTTTCCCATAGAAAAACATGGACTTTGTCATGGACATAAGGGATACCCATCTCTTATGTGCAACTCATTCCTACACCACTGAATGAAATTTGTTGAAACTTACACAGAATCCATGTCACATAGTGCCATTGTGCAGGAGATATTTAACATTTTGATCGGAATGATATTTGGGGTTTCCCATAGAAAAACATGGAGTTTGTAATGGACATAATGGGATACCCATCTTTTATTTGCAATTCCTCCTACACCACTGAATGGAATTTGTTGAAACTTATACATAATCTTGGTCACATATTGCCATTGTGCATTGGATATTAAACATTTTGATCAGAATATTATTGGAGGTTCGCCATAGAAAAACATGGACTTTGTCATTGACATAGGGGATGCCATTCTTTGGGGGATTGGGGAGGGTTACATGTATTATCTGCAATTTCGCCTTCACGTTTAACTAGATAAAGTTTCAATTTCATAATTAAGAACACCTGAATTTTCAAAGTAATTGTGAAGCGGGGGGGGGGTATCAATGGTGAGCATTGCTCACAGGTGTTTTTACTCTAGTTTTGGAGTGGGTTAAAAAAAATGATAAAAGTGATATATAAAAAAATACCCAATGAAATAAATCATCAGATGGGTAAAAAACCCAATTAAGAAAATCTTATCTGGAGCTCTGTATTCACACCTGTCATTCAACTGAAGCTTGAAAATTTATCAAAGACAATTGTCCATTTCAAAAGGATTCAACATGACAAACTGCGGCTTGAGCCACAGTTTTAGTACAAGAAGTGGACACTAGGTTTTCTATTTTTCACAATTAGTACCAGAAGTGGACACTAGGTTGTGTTTTTTTAAATTGGAAAGTCGTCAATTCTGTATATGTTTCACAATTTAGTAGAAAATTGACTTCTTCTTCTATTACACTTTTGTTGCACATTTTACATAATCTATCATTTAGAGTTATTGAGTTTTGCCTTCCCCTTATTTATTGCTTGGCAATGAGCACTTAATATTATTTTACTTAAAGTGGAACGTTCTGATCTATTTTTGAGGTACAAGTATCAACATAAGAGCTTCTCATGTTTTTATTTAAAATACTATAAAACTGTAGTTTATTTGAATTCAATATTTTTGCATGTTGTTTCTGTATACATTTACTGTATCTTAAATTCTTTGTTTAATAAAAGGGATCATGGGTTTGAAAGAAGTGTTTATTACTTTTATATAGGAAAAACCAAAATCTTTTAGTATATTCTAGACTTTTTAAATCTATTAAGTATTTATTTTTTGATCTTGTCAATTGAAATATTTTGAAAGCTAATTATTTATCAGGACATGAAAGAATGTGATCTCAATATTTAATACATGGCAAATTTATTTTACTTTTCATGGGGGGGGGGGGGGGGGGTAGGAGGGTAAAAATAAATACAAAATCCCGTTTTCCTGGTCAAATAATGGATCAATCCCATTTTCCCGTTCAAAATCAGATGACTTACCTCAGATCTGTAGATGAACAAGGATGATGCTGTAAATAAATAATAAATTGGAGTGAGGCCTTCAGATGAATAGAAGTTTACAATTGTTTTCAGGCTTTTTTCCATTATTTTTTTAAAAATTTGTCTGCTAATTAGGAAGTTTGATTGATCGAGTAAAATTGGTACATGTCTGAAGTAGACCTGTGTGATTTCTGCATGCATTTTTTATGTTTGTCATGATCTGTTATTTATTTTAGAATTACCCGAAGACTTACCAAAGTGAAAGTTTGTAGATAGATGAGTTTCCCGATAAAATAAAATGAATTTCCCATATCCCGCTACATGTAAGTAGAAATCCTGTATTCCTGTTGAAATAAAACAATCATTCCTGGATCCCGCTATGTAAAAATCCTGAATTCACGCAGTTTTATTTGTTAAATCCTGAATTCCCGGCGAATAAATCAGCCTTTCCTGCTGTCCCGTAAAAGGTCCTACTGACCCTCTTTCATGTTTACTCTACCAAGTTCTGCTCTGCAAGCAGAGTTTGTTGTTTTACAATGGACACCTAGAATCTCCTTAATAAATTTCATATGTAAAATTTCAACAACAGTAGACGAGATGTCTGCTCCCCAAATTTCAGAACAATATAATAGTATTGAAGTTACTAAAGAATAAAATAATTTTTCCAAAAGTTTACATGGATTGTCTAGTCCAATAGACTTGTTTATCTTAAACCAAGCCTTTCTAGCTTTTCGGTCATAATTGACATTGCTAAATTAAAATTCCCATTGCATTTCAGACTAACACCAAGATAACATTATTTTTGAATGAACTATATTTCCATTGTAACTGAATCTATTTAAATGTGTTCTACCATTTGAATTAAATGTTTTGTTTGTTTGATGGTGTTTAACGCCACTTTCAGCAATTTTTCAGCTATATCATGGCGTCCAGTTTTTATTGGGGGAGGAAGCCGGAGTAACTGGAGAAAACCCCCGACCTGCGGTAGGAAAACTGGCAATCCTTGTCAATTAAGATTGGAGTCGAGTACACACTGCCTGCAGTGAGAATCGAACCCGCAATCTCAGTGTTGACAGACCACGTACCATTTGAATTAAAGACTAAAACTTTTGACTTTTCTGTATTAACTTGTAATTTCCATTTTGAGCAGTATTTATTCAATGTATTGATGCTAGACTGGAGCCCTTTCTCACTTTCGAATAATAAAACTGTATCATCAGCGTAAAGTAGACAATTGACTGAAAGTTTCTCAATATTGACTGGGTTGTAGTTGCTCAATTTCAACTCAGAAACTACTAGTACATTTTATATCATTTATAAAAATGTTAAAAAGTGTAGGACTTAGTATGTCCCCTTGTTTGACTCTACAGTTGGAAGAAAATGGTTTACTTAATCCCTCTGAAAATTTTATTCTTGTTGTTGTATTTTCATACATAGATAAAATTATTTGCAGTAACATATTAGGAAATTCAGCTTTTAAGAGTTAGAAAAAAAGCCCTGTATGCCAAATAGTGTGGAATGCTCTTCAAAGATCAATAAAGGCTGTGAAAACCTTTTTCTTCTTGTCTTTGTAGTGACCAATTATGGATTTTAAGGTGAAAATATGATCAGCAGTTCAATTTAAATAAACACACTATACTACATGTATACTAAGCGTTACTGTGTCTGTGCAGCGGTTTTTTGCCTGACAATAAAAAAACTGCTGACTGAGTTTGATCGAGTTTATGTCCTTTTGTATGTCTCGGATATCATTTTTTGAAATCAACAATTCCAAAGGGTCATGTGAGCTATTGTTATCACTTTGCGTCCGTCGGCGTCGTCGTCGTCGTCGGCGTCTGTAAACTTTTTACATTTTAATCTTCTTCTCTGAAACCACTTGGCCAATTGAAACCAAACTTGGCCATAATGTTCATTGGATGGACCTTTACAAAGTTTGTGTTTTTTATTTTGATTGTTAAACCAATATGGCCGCCACCTCAAGACTTAGTTTAACATAGGACCCTATGGGAAAAAAGTTAAAAAGGGCTTCTTCTCTGAAACCGTTTAACCAATCAAAACAAAACTTACTAGCAATATTGTTTGGATGGTCCTCTATAAAGTTTGTGTTTTAGATGGGAATTGGAAATTCAAAATGGCCGCCACCGCAGGACTTAGTTTAACATAGAACCCTATGGGAAAAAGTTTTAAAAGGCTTCTTCTCTGAAACCGGTTAATCAATGGAAACAAAAACTTACTAGCAATATTGTTTGGATGGTCCTCTATAAAGTTTGTGTTTTTTATGGCAATTGGAAATTCAAAATGGCTGCCACCGCAGGACTTAATTTAACATAGGACCCTATGGGAAAAAGTTTGAAAGGCTTCTTTTCTGAAACCGGCCAACCAATGGAAACAAAACTTACTAGCAATATTGTTTGGATGGTCCTCTATAAAGTTAATGTTTTTTATCCCAATCGGAAATTCAAAATGGCCGCCACCGCAGGACTTGGTTTAACATTCAACCCTATGAGAAAAAAGTTTAAAAGGGCTTCTTCTCTGAAACCGTTTAACCAATTAAAACAAAACTTACTAGCAATATTGTTTAGATGGTCCTCTATAAAGTTTATGTTTTTTATGGCAATTGGTAATTCAAAATGGCCGCTACCGCAGGACTTAGTTTAACATAGGACCCTATGGGAAAAAGTTTTTAAAGGCTTCTTCTCTGAAACCGGTTAATCAATGGAAACAAAAACTTACTAGCAATATTGTTTGGATGGTCCTCTATAAAGTTTATGTTTTTTATGGCAATTGGAAATTCAAAATGGCCCCTACCGCAGGACTTTGTTTAACATACGACCCTATGGGAAAAAGTTTTTAAAGGCTTCTTCTCTGAAACCGGTTAATCAATGGAAACAAAAACTTACTAGCAATATTGTTTGGATGGTCCTTTATAAAGTTTATGTTTTTTATGGCAATTGGAAATTCAAAATGGCCACCTCCGCCGCAGGACTTAGTTTAACATTGGACCCTATGGGCAAATAAAAAAAATCTTCTCTATACAACTGGTTAACCAATGAAACAAAGCTTTCTAGTAATATTGTTTGGATGGTCCTATTTAAAGTTTATTGAAAATTACAGGACTTACTTTAACATCAGGGAAATGCCATCTTCCTTGCCTATAAAATCAGGTGAGCGATACAGGCTCTTAAGAGCCTCTGGTTAAATTTTAGTGCCCTTCTACAATATTTTCTTCACTTAGCTTACATGCAGCTACCATCTGAAATGGGTTTGTTCGTATGGATCAAGTGACTTTTTTTACACACACGCATGTTACCGTATAGCTCGCATCTATGATGCTCAATATATCCTTACATACATGGTTATTATTATATTTTACATTATTAGCCGAATTTCACCGAGTGAAAAGCTGGGTTATAATATGGTGAATGTCGGGCAGGCGGGGAAAACATTTTCATAACAGTTTTCTAAGCAGCTACTGATATCATTCTCTTGAAATTTGGTATGCAGCATCAGCATGACCTCTCATAACGTGAGATTCGATTTCAGGTCTGTCCCTCACCTACTTCCTGTTAAACAAAATCCGGCCATTTCTGTCTTTGAAGGAATTTTTCTTTCTGCATGACCAGTTTTACATGCTCTTTCTTCTTGGTTAAGGTACATGTACATGTAGTTAGTCATCTACTATTGACCACGTGTTCTGACAACACTGAGGTTGCAGGTTTAAGTCTCACAGCAGGCATGGTGTACTCGACTCCAACCTTATTTGACAGGGATTGCCAGTTTTCCTACCACAGGTCGGGTCTTTTCTCCATGTACTTCCGCTTCCTACCCAAATAAAAACTGGATGCCAATGGCCATGATATAGCTGAAAAATTGCTGAAAGTGGCATAAAACACCATTAAAACAAACAAGCAGAATCTTTCTTCTTGAAGAATAGGTCATACATGTAGTTGTACATGAAAAATGTATGTACATGTACAAATACATGTATATATGAAACTTTTGACAGATTTATACATGTATCACATTCCACTGGATTGGTTCTTTAAAACTGTTTAATTTCTCGTTTGTAGACTGAAGCATGGCTGCAGAATACAGTCACCAAGTGTTAAAAGTTTGTGTTGCACAGATATGTCAGAATTTAGGATGGAATTCCACACAGTCGACACCATTAGAACTTCTGACAGATGTTTTGGAGCGCTATTTATTGGAAGTTGGGAAAGTGACACACAGATACGCAGAACAGTGTAAGTTCATACTAAGGTTAAGAATGCAGTAACTGAAATTTTTATTTGCAAGCATTATTGTCTGTTGGCATTCCTTAAGGGCATCATAAACCTGTGTCAAATCATTGGGTATTTATGTTAATGTTATTTTTTTTACAATAAAATATTTAAATTCACAATATTGAGGTTATAATGTGGACAAACCCAGCACAGTTCATGTATGTGTAAAGTTTTATTTTAGATTTGTTGAAAATGTAATTAGTACTTTAATTATTAATAGACAGAACCTCAAGTGTAATTAAAATGTCATTGAATTTCATGTTTTTTTTAGATCAAATGGACCATGGAGATTCCAGCAACAATAATCTGTCATTTTTCCATTGTCTTACATGATCTGCAATAACCATATATATTTGTGCACCTTTTTTCTTGAAAACTAGTAGACTTTTATTTCATTTTTCCATTCTTTAAAATCTAGAATAAACTTGTATGTACATTATTTGCAATCTTTCTGTTCAAACTACTGGACTTTGGAATCAAACTTTATGTGACTGGTCCTTGGATAGTTACTTGTCATAATTCTATTTGATCATTTTATCAATTAATGAATGTGATATGTTTTGTTTATACATGTATATGTTGTTTAAATCCTGGTTTAGTCTTACATTTGTAATTGGTATACTTGTACATGTATCTAGTTTCTGACGTACAAGTATTATAATATAATTACATGTACTTTTATATAGAATATTTTAGTAAATTTTGAACTTTCCTTGTACATTTTAGTTGGCAGAACAGAACCAAATATAGATGACATTGGTTTAGCATTCCGTCATTTAAATGTCAGTCCTAGTGAATTAGAAGAATACATCACAAATGCAGATCCTGTTCCATATGCCCATGATGTGGTGGCATTTCCTGTTCCAAAGAAAAATAATTTACAATTTCCCAAACCTGAATGTAGAGAGGTTGTAACTCGGGATGAGTATATACCAGATTACATGCCCTTGATGCATCCAGAGTTGGAGGGTAGGTAAACTCTAACCTGTCAATACAGTCTGTAGTATTCATACTGTACTGTCTATGGGGATAGGTTGTAAATGGAAGATTAATTAAAAAACTGTAATAAAAATCCTAAAGAATGGTACAAGAACACGGCTTTTGGATGTCAACAATGTAATTTGTGTGTGTTTATGTGATCTATTTTTTTTGTTAAAATCTAAATGTAGATTTTTGGCCTTATGCAAAAAAGATATTAGCATTAAATCATGTATACATAACACATTATTTTAAATTATTTACAATTCTATTTAAAAATTCGGTATAAGTAGCACTTGATGTTATACAATATACACTCTCTAACTGTAAACATTTATACACCTAGTTCTAATACATTTAATATCTAATTAAGAGTATTTTTCTGTATTATATATGTATGATTTCATGGTTTTTGCCCTTTCTTCGCTTTAATTTCTCTGAGGATCTATTGCACAGGAAAATATTTATCTATTGCACCTCTCATTCGGTCTGTTGCACCAACCATTGGTGACCTTTTATGAGATTCCATTAGTTGACATTATTTATGTTGTCCAATCAAATTAGCTCTTTGAAAACAAGAATCATTCTAGCAATGTCATAAACATGGCTTTAAATGTTGTACAAGAATATTAATCTCGCAAGGATATAATATTTGAAGAATTCAAATGATTTTCAAAGAAAGAAATATGTTTTAATGGTATAAGAACGTGTTATAGACCATCTTTTTATTTTTTGCTTTAATATGTTTAAAAAATTAATTGATTTTCATCAGTTGCAATATACCAGAATATTTAACCCTTGGTACTGGGTATGACAAAGTGATATATTGTACTCTGCCTGTGGCCTTATGAAATAGATCACTTGGTCAAATACATGTACTTTTGCAATTGCACCCAACAACATTAAATGACTATATAATGTGACATTTACATATGTAAATGTTTTTAAACACATTAAAATCATTTTTTGTATACTTTGGTACAATTTAAAACAAAATATATTTAATTATCTGTACATACATGTATACATATTCATTGAAAGCACATTAATGTTTAATATTTAATATGTAATATTTTATATTAACTGGAAAAAGTTTTTTAAAAAAACTAACTAGGCATTCATTCATATTGTTTGAAACATAAAATGTTTATCAATTTGTCTTAATTTGCTATAAGAAGATTTATTTGCCAAATAATTTTGGGATTGTTGATAGTATAAATGTAACTGTAATTGACTACAATTTCTTTTAGAAGAAGAACCCTCTGTAACACCTACTACTGACACAGGACTGGTAGGATTGTTACAGCAACCTAACATAACTACTGTGTTAAGTCCAACAGAGGGCGCTACTGCAGATACAAAACACATACTTTCACCTCCAGATGGACCTCCATTTAAAAGAAGAAGGTAATTGTTTGATTTTTATTGATTGTTTTTTATTGATTTCATTTATCATTAACTAATTTTTTTAACATTTAGTCATTGTGTACCATTTATTACCATTTTAAAATGTTTTCTTTACATCGACAGTTAAACACTGCAATCTATGAAAAAAATTAAAAATCTTAATATCTGAAACTGTTGACCAATATAAACTTATCATCTACAATTTATTTTAAATTACAGTAAAATATTCAAAATGGCCACCACTTAATGAGTTTTTCATAGAGAAGTTTGTTCATTGCCTCCATTAATCAGGTGAAGAGACAGGTGCTTATTAACATCTGATCTGTCAAACATAAATTCACAATTGTTTTTAATCGTGCATTGTTGCTTTTGCTTTCCTTTTAACAATTAAGATTTTAAAATATTTTCTGTATCTATCATTTAACAGGTTAGACAGTGGAGCCTTACCTGAAGAGGCAGGACCATCACTGTATGAAATGAAAAGTATTATTATCACAACATCAGGTGATTTGACTCCAACTAGAGGCAAAGCTGGAAAACTGCCAGATCCTCGAACACCACCTCAAGGATATCCTAAAAAGAAAGAATCACCTAAAACACCCCCAGTTAAGTTGAAGAAGCCCTTGGAAAAAGCATCAGATTCTAATAAAGATAAAATTGAAAGAGATTTGTTTTCGGAAACCATATCTATTCAAACATCATATGATAAATCAGATTTAACTGAAAATGTACAAGTAGAAATTGTCAGACCTAAGTCAGCTGTGATTTCTCCTCCTGGGTATGAACCTAGATCTAAATCTCCAGGACAGGCTAAAAGTCCAAAGGGTCCAGGACGACCTCCAGGTAGACCTCCAAAAAGTCCAGGTAGGCCTCCATTAAAACGAAGTCCTGGAAGACCACCTATGCAGCGAAGTCCTGGTAGACCTCCATTGTCAAGGAGTCCAGGAAGATCACCTTTTCAAAGAAGTCCTGGAAGGCCTCCTCTACATAAAAGTCCCAGTAGGCCTCATTCAGGAAGAAGTCCAGGCAGACCACCAAAAAGTCCTAGAGGAAGACCAAGAGGATTTATGCCAGTTGTTGTTAGACCTAATCCTACAGCAGATCTGGAAAAGATTGAGAGAAAAATTCTTGAAAGTTTGTCACCACAAGGACAAACTTCTAACGATGAATTTAAAGAAGACCCTTCCTCAGTGGCTGAACCTATAGATTTATCGATATCTGGAAGATCTGATAGCCTTAGTCAGGAACTTACTGTAAAGACTGAAGAAATGGATGAAAATTCACAAGATGGTGCATCAAAACTTGTTATCGTAGAACAGGCACATAGACCACGCGGGAGACCTCCAATAAGTCCTGAGAAAAAAATGGCAAGACTGGCAAACATAGACGATATCATCCAGTCTGTTATAGAAAAATCTGCAGACGAAAAGGCTGAAACTGAGAAATTGTTTCCACATCTTAGCAATTCTGCTGAGGAAAAAGACAGCAAAGTTGAAATTGCACAAGACAGCAATTCATTATTTAATGATGGGGAATCATTTGATGCTTATGTGACAAATGTGAACTTAGATGAACTTCAGAACGATGTTGTGTCTGAGGTTACAGTACAAACAGAGGCTAAAGAGGGCATAGATTCAAGTGCCAATAATCTTGGTGCACAGTCCATGGAAAAAATACAACCCATTCTATCTAATGTACCACTTGTAATTTCACCACCAAAAAGACCAAAAGGGAGACCACCTGGATCTGGAAAAAAGAAAACGGCACCTAATAAAGACAAAGCACGCTTAAAGCAAAAAGTATTATCAGAAACTATCAGTGAAGTCAATATTGTGGAAAACAAACCACCATTTATCAAAACCGAATCAGTAAGTTCTGATAGCAGAGAACCAGACCCCTCTTGGATGGCAGCCATGTCCGCTGCTGGTCTTGCAGTGTCAATTCGTCCTCCGGAGCCGGAGGAGGAAACCCAGCCTGCTACTGTTGAGATAGATATTGCAGAAACAATAGAAGTTGGAAATGAAATTGTTGAAGTTAAGAGTGAACCAGTAGAAGTGAAAACAGAACCAGATGTAACTCTTAAGCATGGAGGCAAGGTGAAGGACAAATCAGAAAAATCAAAGGTATTGTTTAAATATTGATTTATTGATGTGGGTACACAAAGATTCTAAAATGACTGGCTTTAAATCGTTTGAGAAAATTATTAATGTATTGGTAATACACAACAAGGAGGACATGTCTTGAAGGGCCGTTCCAATTAGAAAACTTACTCTATTCAAAATGCAGATGCATATGATTAAACTTGTAAATGAAAAATACTGAAAATGGTGTTGCAATTTATCACTTTAAAGGTTAAAAATTAATTAAATTTATAAAAAGATACCAGTTTAAAATATAGTTAATGTTTTTACATTAATACTGTAAATAAAATAGTATTACAACATGCAATGCACTAGAACTGTATCACCATACACAAGTACTGGATATGTGTCAACAAATAACATTGGCACATAAAAGCTCCTTTAACTGTTAGGTTAAACATCTTCTACAAATAAAGCATCTGATAATGGAATATTTTACAAATTAGCAACACAAAATAATACAATAATTTCCTTCAACATGCTAAATTAGCCATTGCAATATGTTGACATACATGTAACAACCTGTTTTTGGCACATGTGTTGGCTTAGGTACTGTACACATGTAATTGTCATATTAAAATTGAAATGATTTACAGTGGCTGTGGTTTATCATTGTTACAGCCATTAGTGTCTTTATTAAATAATGCAACATAAATGGCCATCCCATGGTAAAACAATGATAATCCACAGCCTTTGTAAATTATTTCTTTATTATTAAATTACTATACAGGCTGTTTTAATTGAGTTCTTATTTATTTCATAGTGTCAATGGAGCCATTTTTCAGTATTCACATGTTCAGGATAAAATAAGGGTTTCCATTAATTTATTGGTCTGATTTAAACTAGACCAGAATTATGGGTTTAAGAAATAATTTACGGAGGCTGTGGTTTATCATTGTTTTACCACGGGGTGACCATTTATGTCATATTATTTTATCCCGAGCGATAGCGAGTGATAAAATAATACGACATAAATGGTCTTTACATTTATAATATTTATAATATATTATAATATTTTCGTACCTATAGAAAACATCATTTCCGCCATAAACTGGCTGTTCCATCAATGTAACACACAATATATTGCAACGGATAATTATAGCGCTTGTCGCTATTTATAAGATTTATACGTCATATGCAATAGATTTCCGGTGGGAGTTACAGTTTTGTAATTGGAACAGCCATTTAAAACACGCCCTTCTCAGCGCGTGTTGCTCATAGATAAATCATTTTTTTACCACAGTTGTGGTCTCAAAGCCTTTAAAGCACGTCATATTAGAATTTATAATAATTTATGAGCTAGTACAATTAAGTTACTGTTTAGATGTCCTTGGTTCTATCTGTATTTGGTTGCTTATTAGAAAGCATCAACCACCTAATAATTGATTCAACTGAGCATTGAGAACATTTCCTGTGCTCTAGATATCATTGTAATACATGAATTTTAGTGGTATATTGTTGAAAATGTATTTAAATTGTGTATACTGACTGTAAACCAATTATTATTCCCGTAAGCAAACTTTTGCAGTTCTTCTTATTATTATTATATCTTATTCTGTTTCACGGATACAAACTTTTGCGAAATTGACATCATTGAAAATAAATATTTGCTGATCTACTTATCATTGTATAGAAAAAGGGCACAAAGTAATTAAATAGTTGAGTTGTTCTGTTGTCTTATGTTTTTTGTCAATCGATTTTAGAGATCGCTGACGGATTCACATGAACAAAAACTCAAGTTCATGTAGTTTGGTTGCATTTACTTAATGTATTTAATTTACCATAACGGAAAAAAAAACAAATGATCAAAAACTTGATTCTGCATAAGCATCTCATTACATGTACGTATAGAATAATGTTGAAGTCGACAATTTTAATTAACCATTTTACCTTTATGACCTCTCATGCCTGTATTTGTACATAATTGTTAATTACCGCGGTGATTGTTGTATTCATAAAGGCTAATAAGCCGTTTGATCTTTTGACAACTGACAGAATTAATTTATTAAATAATTCTTTCTTTCAAGTGCCAAACATGTGGCAATAACCAGACTAGAAGATAAAAGACATATAATCAGGAAAGATAACTTAGCTTATAAACCAGACATTGTCATTGTGAAAACATAATTTAGTATCTCCAAAAAAGGTTTTCACACAAATTTGGTGTTTTACTCAATGTTGGCAAGTGTCATTATTCCTCATCATTAATTGATCCCGACCTCTTCGCGGATATAAACTTTCGTGATTGTAACCTCCTTGCGAAAGCCGCCAAAGTTTATATCACGTGAAATTTTATATTGGTTTACAGTAACTGAAATCCATTCATAGTAGGAATATAAATTGTATTTGTTGGAACAATTATTTTTTGTAGGAACATAAAAGGAAAAAAGAAAAGAAAAAGAAGAATAAGAATAAAGACAGAGATAAAGAAAAAAGTAAAAAAGATAAAAATCGTGAGGTAAGTTTAAATATTTGTTCATGCTTCCATCATGTCCAGAAATGAAACATGTTTTTAATTACATTGTGATTTTATAATACCTAGGTACTTTGTAATCCTTTGGAACAAAAAACCTTTTATTGCAGATACAATCATTGAGATATAGTTCACAGTGAAATATCTTGTTAAAATATTTTCCTTCAATGCCTGAAAACAGGTTTATTTTATAATAGAACATAGTGAAATGTACATGTTAAATCTATGCATATGCAGTGAATATTGGTGCAAACATTTTGTTTGAGAAACTGTTATTGCACACTGCAGAATTTTTTTTCAATGAAAATATATATTATGAATTGAAAGATCTTTTTGATTTTCTTTCAGATGTACTTACCAAAACTTAAGATCACATTGGGGAAATCATCTTCAACCTGTGAAAGTGTGATAGTGTCACCAAGACAAGCATCACCAAGTGCATCTCCTCGACAAGAAGGCTTAAAATTGTAAGTTCGGTTAGAATTTGGTGACAGATTAAAGGAATTTTATTTTTAACTTTTCTTGGAGCTTCTTGTATTTTTTATGCAAGTTCAAATGGACAAAAAGAATTGGTGATTTGTGGACTTCTGCTAAGTAGTCACATAGGGTCAAGCCTACAGTACTAATGTATACTAAGTCTGTATAACTTCTAGTGTTGGATTACAATAAAATAGAAATATGAGAAATATTTGCAGTAGATTCTTGTATTCATTCTTAATCTCAAACAAAAATAGGTCAGAACTTATGAACATACTATATTACAGATTGTTTCTTGTAGAGTTATTAAGAATTTTCCACAAATGTCAAGTTCTGAAATGAAGCCTGCCTCTCCATCTGTAACACACATAAAGAAGGAACCAAAGACTAAGGCACCAGAAGTCAAAAAAGAACCACTTTCCAAGCCAGGACTTTTAGAGGAGGAACCCCCTGTTTTAACTCCTGAACCTCCTAAAACTGAAACCCCACCTCCTCCAGTTTTAAAAGCACCTTCTCCTGTTCATCATAAAAACCCCAGTCCATTATCTATTCCACAACTTCCAATCAGGGTACCTTCCCCAGCCCCACCAAACTTGTCCACGTCAGGTCCATCTCGCAGACATGAAGCATCAGATCATCATGAAGCTCATAAATTTCCATCACCTGCCCCCACAGAAACAAAGTCTTCACCACCTCATTCCCCCTCATCTCCACCAGGTGTACTCCATCCACCAGAATCACCAGTGGAGCAGGTCAATTCTCCACACAGTGATACCCCTTCAACTAGTCCTTACCATTCCCCTTCACCATCTCCAGGACCCTCTAATGCCAGGGAGAAATTTGATTTGCCCCCTATGCCACCCCCTTCCATTGTTCCTCCTCCACCTCCTCCATCCAAGCCATCAGTGCAAAGAACAGTTGTTGCAGAAACTATTGGAACCTTTATAGTTAGTATTAATTATTATTCTATATCACTCCAAAGCTCACAGCAGCTTATAGTATCAGCACAAATAAGACATAAAAATATATTTTTAAACGTTAAGCACTGACAATGCTTTATAGTGTTATTTCCTTTTGATTGTTGTGCTTTGAATATGTGAATTTTATTTTATTTGCTCTACTTGAAATAGAGATCTATATTAGTTGTTCCACAATTGACCACACAAGAGAGGTTGCAATATGTACATTCTTGATAAGGTGTAGGTCTAGCAATAGTAAAGAGGTATTAATTGATACTCTTTCTATAATTTAGAGCTTTAATTTTCTATTCTGATGTGGTTAAAAGTATAATATATTCACATATGGATTAGTAGCCTTGCTTAAGTCAGTGTTAAACCTTCTTATAGTTATCATTAGCATAACTTCATACACGTTCAACACATCTCATTATATGTGTATTCTTTTCATTACATTTACTTTACATTTAAAAACCCTTTTATAATTTAACTTGTAAAAACAATACACTTTATTTCCTGTAATGCTGTGTTTTACAATAATTTTAAGCTTTTGTGCGCGTGGTACTTTTCCATTGATTTTATATTGTATAATTTAATTTAATGTAACAGATGCCAGCTGCATTATGGGATTTTGATATCTTTTTCATTTTACAAGTTAAGTTGTCATCTGCAATGCAACCATTATAAAATACTACTGAATATGGTCATATGAAAAAATAATAGCTTCTTAGGCAATTTGGATTAGTGTTGTTTTGGTTTCTGTTAAGTGACTAAAAATCTTTTTTGAAAATTATTTATTTTAAAAAAATTAAATGAAATACAACAATTAATAAACCAGCTGTATTTAATGCTATTAATGGCAAAGATCTAACCAATTTTACTTTTCCCAGAGAAAGCATAATTTTTTAATGGCCATAGTCAAAAGTAGAAATGTGTCCGACTTACATCAAATTTTGCTTTAACCAGGTCTCAGAAGATTATGATGGTCATGTTCTTCAGGTGAAGTATTTTTGGAATAATTTCACTGTTTGTTGAAACATTTTTTTTTTAAACCACCTTCAGTTTCACAGCTGTGGTTTCTATAATAGTAGTAGATATTATAACAAGTCTTTGGTGTATACAACTACATATATGGGACAAATTCAAATTAAAATGTTTTATTTTTTATAAGATTTGTTAACCTTTTTTAAAGGCTACTACAAGTACAGAAAGGTCAATTGTGCATGGTTATTTTTAGAATTTCACTATATAACACATTCTACTTCAAAATAATGACATAATGAAACTAATTCATTTTATTTATTAACCATTCAAACTGTAAAATGTCTGGTATATTTGACTTAAATTACAAGTGTCCATATTTACACATTGCTCAGATTATTATGTTTATGCAAATATGGAACAATGAAAGTTTTTTGTAGAAGTCAATTAAAGCAATTACATTGTACCATTTTAAATTTTAAAATTGTCTCATGGATGTTGGCAGACTTGCAATATAACTACACAGAGTGAATTTTAGAATTGATGGTTGTTTTATAGTTTTATTTGCAACAGATGTTTGGTATTTCTTGTCTCTCTAAGTACTTGTTGGTTGACATCAGTTTTTAGATCACCTCACCCAAAGGGTCGGTGTGAGCTATTCTCATCACTTTGCGTCAGTCATACTTGTCGAACGTAAACTTTTCACATTTCAATCTTCTTCTCCAAAACCACTTGGCCAGTTGGAACAAAACTTAAATAAACGAAAATACACAAACAACTTCTTGAAAACTGTTCCACACAATGAAGCCAAATAAAGAAGAAATGAAGGTTTGATAGTTATCTTATTATTTTGAGTTTTTTGAGCTAATTGCAAATTCAACATGGCTTCCAGTGCCACTAATGTGTTTTGATTGACTGAAATTTAAAAAATCTTCTTTTTACAAACTGCATGGCAGATTGTTTGAAATATTGCAAAGTTTGAGTTTTTTTGTGCTGATCCAAAATCCAAGATGGCCACCATCGCAGTACTTAGTTTAACATAGTTCCCTAGGGGAAAAACATAAACAACTTCTTTTCGGAAACTGTTCCACACAATGAAGCCAAATTATTAAGAAATGATTGAATAGTTATCTTATTATTTTGAGTTTTTGAGCCAATCTCAAATAAAACATGGCTTCCAGGGTCACTAATGTGTTCTGATTGGCTAAAATTTCAAAAAGCTTCTTCTTACAAACATGGCAAATTGATTTGAAATATTGCATCTATGTACATTAGGTGGTCCTCTACAAAGTTAGAGGTTTTTGTGATAAAAAAATCCAAGATGGCCACCACCACGGAACATAGCTTAACAGATAATCCCAAGGGAAAAACACACCAATAGCTTCTTCTATGAAAATGTTCAACACAATTATGGCAAATTATGCAGAATCGAAGCTTGGATAGTTATATTATTATTTTAAGTATTTTTGCAAATCGGAAATTTAACATGGCTGCCAGAGATGCAAATGCATTCTGATTGACTGAAATTTTGTTTCCTCATTAAAAGCTAAGCTTTATGAAACTAGAGGCTCCTAAAATCCTGTATCGCTCACCTGACTTACAAAAAAACATTTTAAGAGACATGACTTTCCCTGCAAATTTTGATATAAAATGCTAATGTGAGGAAGCTGTTTCTATGAATGTTGACATATTGAATTTCCAATCAGCAGCAATTTGTAGAACAGTTTCTGAGAAGAAGCCGTTTTATGTTTTTCTCATAGGTTACTACGTTAAGTGATTTTCCATGGTGGCAGCAATATTGTAATTTGGATCGAAACAAAAAACTTAAAATTAGTAGAGGACGATTTGATGTACATTTCTACAATATCAATTCATTCTGCCAAGTAGTTTGAGCTATTTATTTTTTTATGCCCCCCAACAACATGTCGGGGGGGGGGGGGGGGGGGGCATTAAGTTTTACTCATGTCCGTCTGTCCGCCCATACGTAGGTACGAATTTCGATCAAGCTTTTCTCAGAAACCGTACATGAGAACATTTTGACATTTGGCAGGGTGGTTCAGTATCACAAGTTGTACGTCCTAAGCAACTTTCAGACCTGTTGGACAACTACTTCCTGTTTGGGACTTCATTTAGCGGGGGCATCTGTGTCCCATGGACACATTCTTCGATTTTTAGGTTTTACTTTGGCAGCTTAAAACAAGTGTGGACTGTGAGCACGCCCACAAAAGATACCCCATCGCTTTGCTTCAAGTCCAATTATCTCCTCTGAATAATATCTGACAGCGACGAAAATTCTTCATGCACATCTGCATATGATGTACTTCCTTCATGTAAAGTTTCATCAAAATCTGTCAAGCGGTTTAGGAGAAGAAGCGCTTACAAGGGATGTGGACAGACGGACAGACAGACAGGGTGATTCCTATATACCCCCCAAACAAGTTTGGGGGGGGTATAATGAAATGTACAGCACCTTAATTGTAAAACACAGTACAATCTTTACTTCAATACATTATTTTCATCAACATACGAACTAATTGAACAATTGTAAGTGGATTGTCACTAAAGTGATGTTCACATTTAATCTTCTTTCTTAATTGGCTGCACAAATCTGTATTTTTTCACCTGGCATATCTGTTCGGCATTAATTAATTCAGTTTCAAAACTTAAACTTGATAGTAAATGTCTTCTGTTGGTGGAACATAATGGAATATTGTAAGCATTTCTGTGTTAATTTGGTCTTGTATTGTCTTGGATTTCTGATCGGCACCAAAATACATTTTATATTCGAACATATTATCAATTCAGTCTGCTGAATATTTGCTGAACAGTTATTTTATGTTTCTCACATTTTCTTGTCCTTGATTTAGGCAAACTTGCATTTCTGATTGGCCTTAAAGGTATAAGCTTGGCCGAGGACCAGAAAGGGAAGCATTTCTACACAGCATAAACATGCAATTTAATTTTTAAAAAATTTCATTCCATATTTGGCACTGACACTATCTTGATTATTTAATCTTGATCAAACCAGAATATTTTAACCCATGCAAACACCAACAACTGAAGTACCTAAAATGAATCTTTGGTGCAGATAAGCAAAACACAACTAAAATGTTGCTGAAAATGTCTTAGTATCACTCACTCATACACAACTTAAGTAACTTATTATCAGTATATTATGGTGGGTGTGCAACTTGAGAATCTGTAATATTATATTTGTGTGTTCATGTTTTATTAACTGATAAATCAATGTCTGTCTGTAGTCATTTTCTAACATCTTTACTGTTAAGTAAATCTGTAGTGCTAAGATGGTGCTGGAGCATTCTTAAATCTTGTTGAAAATACATCAGTTGTTTTGATTAATTTATGATTTATTTCCTTACTTTGTTTAATGTATAGCAATGCATTTGATACAGTGGAGTAAAATAGAAAATTGGACATTTGTTAACAAAATTGCTTTTAACCTTTTCATCTGCTATTCCTGTTCCTAGTTTATTAATTTATGAAATTTAAAACATCTCTACATATATTTTTTCATTGCATATTTTCTTTCATTCATATCTACTTGCACTTGTACCATTTTATACTCATTTACTCATCATGATCACATCAAATAATACACATCCAAGTATGCCAGATCACAATGAACAGTCAATAATTTTAGCTTGTTCATCTGTTCAGAAATATGACCGAACTCTGTTAGTCATATCATGTGATCATCCAATATTCCAACTGTATTGTAATATTATTATACGCTATGACCTGGTGTACAGTAATTTTGGATGAAAGAATACTACTAAAAATATTGTCAGAAATCATGTGAATGCTTTAAACAATATTAAAGATGCATAACATGCTAAACACTTAACACCAAAGTGTTTTCTTCTTCACTGTGGTGCAAATTTAACTCCAATACTTGTTTGCCATAGTGTACTTGGTGATTTTGATACATTTTAAATTTAAAGTACCCTGGTATACACCATGCATGGTACTTAACCATACAGTATTGATAATACCTTAAAAAATGATTGTCACAGTTGACATAACGATATTTATTCTCGTAATATAAAGATTATGTTTTGGATAACCAATTATAATTTAGTCACAGCAGTAGATGAAATGGACACAATAGTACATGTATCTGAAAATACCCAAGTGATTGTTATACAACAAATATGAGATTGTAGAATAACTGGGGAAAATTTGGATTAAATACAAATAAAATATGAAATTTTGGACACCATGACTTGTTTACAAAGGTGTGAGTAAGCAATAATTCTGGTATATACTCCAATTTTTCAGGACTCGACTGGACAGAAGGTTTGGATTTGTCCTACATGTAAGATGCCTGATGATGGAAGTCCTATGATAGGCTGTGACATATGTGACGACTGGTATCATTGGTAAGTAAAAGGACTAATCCAGTGTGGCGACACAGTTTTATCATTCTTTGTTGTCACTGCATTAAAGTGGTGATAATAGAAAAAGAAAGTTAAAATTTTAATTAGATTCTAATTTTATATCCTTATCAACTTTCTCCTAACTAATGATGTACTTAATTGTAAGAACTGTCAAACTTTAGTTGCAGTTATAAGAAAATACTGATTCAGAACTCAATTTCCTTGTCAATATTATCAGGTGAATTTAATGGTACTGCATCCATTAGTTAGTCATTATTCAAAAGGAAAAAAAATCTGAACTATACTATTTATGTATGACTTGATGTTCCCACTTAAAAATGTGCATGAAACATGTATCTCTTTCCTTTTCTTCTAAATTTGCCAGCAATATATTATCAGAACCCACTTTTTATCTATTTTTATCTTATATTTAATACTTTATACTGAGATTTTACATATTTGATAATTTCTATGGCTTCCATAATATTTAAGTTTCCATTCACATGTGTTCATGGGTTTGGTATTAGCATTAACGATTTTTATCAATTTTAGGGTGTGTGTTGGAATCAAGGTTGATCCTCCAGAAGATCAGCCATGGTATTGTGCTAAATGTATGGCTCCTACAAAAAAAGCCTCCAAGCGAGGACGGAAAAAAGGCAGTGGTGTAGGACGAGGAAGGGGAAAAAAACTAGAATAAACATTGATGACATGGATTAAATGGACAGATTATTCTTCCTGTTGCTCTTAAGGGTTTCTTCTAAGAAGAAATATATTTGACAAGGAAGATGACAAGCAACTAGTATTTACTTGCATAGTGTGAAATATATGTGGTTAAAATGATACTCAGTATAACTTGTATGTTAATGTTAGTATTCAAAATACTAATAATAAAAGAATTATTGCTCTATTTTTGTTGTAATAAATTTATCAGTTCTTTTCAGAGCTTTAGGATTGCAGTATTATATATATTTTAAAGAAGTTCGTAAAATCCTCACTGTAAAACATATATTAATTCCTCGACTACTACATAACTTTTATTTGTAAATTTAAGAAAATTGTCTTTATTAATTGGATAAATATGATTAAAAGAAATATTTACCACACACTGGGTCATTTCAAAGTCTCAACTCACAAAGCGGCACAGTGCATACTCCCAGTGGGAGATAGGAGATGCCGCTGCTTGAGGATTCTGGTTATATTAAAGTACTTGGCTGTGAACCATAGTTTGTAACATGTTTAAATAGATCCAGCATTTTAGCATAATAAAGACCTCTTCCATAGATTTTTAATAAGATTATGCACATTGTAGCCACTACTCAAGGCAAAATTCTCAGTCCCCATTTGACTATCCATACTTTTCTTGTGGCCTTCAAATTTGTAGCCCATTGGTTTATCTGATCATGACAACTCTTGTCCTGAATATAGCTCAAATACTGCTCTGTGATATGATCTAAATTTATATAATGAACAACTGAACCATAGCATTTTTCTAGACATTTTTAACATGAACAATTTACCTTAGTATTAGTCAGAAAAGGAATAAGTTTTCATTAAATTTTCCTACCATTGAATGTCTGGTAGTCATATTTTGTTGTTTTATGGAGATTTGGGACAACGGATTCTGCTTCCTGTTAGTCTTTTATTCAAATTCAGTGTGCATGTGGTAAACTTTTTTGCTCACATGACCTAAAATACAATAGCACTGCCCTCTCATCCAGATGGTGGCCATTACTAAACACAATTCATTTATTGGCTAATCCTGCATCATTTTTCTGCAGGACATCGCATCTGAACTGTTGCCTCATAAAGAGGAGTAGTTTAACATATATTGATGTGGTTTTTATTTTATTTAAAAAAACAATGTCATGATATAGCTGAAAAATTGCTGAAACTGGCATTAAACACCATTCAAACAAAAATAAACAGAAATCTGAGCTATGCTTTTTCTATATTTACCAATGCTTGTAATCTTAGATGAATTTGAACAAAATTTTAAAGTGGATCACCCAAAAACCAACTTTATCAAACTTATCCCGACAGGTCATGACATGGCTTGCAGAATTAGAAAAGTTCAAGTTAAATGTATGCTCCGTACAACAAAACCTGTATGAGAATTTTTTTTATTTCAAATCTAGACCCACACACAACATTAAATTGTAAATTCAATCTTTAACAAACAAGTTGGTAACTAACAAATAGACCAGTAATTTTGGTCCCCGTTTTGAATAAAACCACACTTAGCTAATAAGGTTCTATGACCACTACAAACAGGATTTCTTAAATTGCAGAAATTGTTTAATATTGCCATGTAAGAAAAATTACATTTTGGTTACTATATAATGATAATCTAATACCAGTACAGACTTTTTGGTTTAAAAAGCAAAAAATGTTTAAGTGTATTTTGTCTAACATGTAATAAATCAAGAAACATATTATATATTCAATCTACAACAGTAACAATTCTAGAAGTTCTTGTTAAAACTTGCAGAAATTCATGCAGCAAGATGATTAAAAGAACCCAATTTAATTTTAAAAGCTGTTAACATCTGTCTTTATTAAAATCAACTTCCACCACAAATTAATTACAAAACAATTTAAAGTAATGACATAACTTTAAAAAGCTATTTAAAACAATTTAGACACAAGTCAAGCATAAACAACAGATTAACACACTAGGACCCAGTTCCATAAAACTTCTCAAATCAAGTTTGTCCTCAATTTCTTGAAGTTTTCTCAAAATTAAATTTTCCAGCAATCTAATTGGTCAGATAAGTTGAGGAATCCTCTAATTTGAGGTGTTTTATGACCAGGACAGATCACAATTTGTCATTCTTAATAAACAATGCCATATGGACTAGTGTTCTACAATACAGTATGTATTGAACAAAGAAACTGTTGTAACATGGATACTTGTGAAAGAATTCTGTCAGAAGCTGCCTGGAAATCAACCAAGAAATATTCTCTGTGTGTTGAAATCTTTCTTAAAGCCACCTTTATCAATGGTTTACAAAGCAGCCCTAAGAGAATAGAATTTAACAACACCAGGAATTTCTATTCAGTTCTCTCCAAACAATTATACAACAAATAATTACTTCCTAAGACTACTACTGTGGATTCATCAAATGAAGATTGGTTTTAATGTCTTTGACAACCATGGTAGTATCCTTAGTAAATAAATTTGTTTATAATGGACTAATACTCTCCTCCATATTCTTTCAATTTTCACTTGGAAAACTGACTAGTTATATACCCGTATTAAAATCCAGCAATTCATATTGACTACTTGGTCAGAATCTCTCAGAAGTACACACATTTACAACAATTTCAGTTAAGTTGCCCATATGCTTTTGTCTATTATAGTGTATACAATAGTCAATAGCTTTGCCGTTCTAATTTCAATCCAAATACGATTACACTTTCCTGTACATTATTACCTATGCTCACCATCAACAAGTTGCTTGGGGTAAGACTTAATTCTTCACTCAGATGACAAGTGGTCTAGAAAAATCATTAATTAACCACTGATGTACATGTAGCATGAAAAGTACAGACTGATCACATGGTCTTTGTAATGTACATCAGATTCTGTGGTAATATAATCTATGCCTTCTACTTGCGCAACTGAAATACTGCGCATAAAATAACAATAATAGCTACCTTGTGTGCAATTGCCGAGATGATATTTGACCAAGCACAGAACAAATACAGTCATTCACACCCCAGTTGCAGTTTGTCTTAAACATCTACATATAAATCTGTTGAACAACTTTGACCTTTGACAAAAGGTTCTAACAGATTTACAATGCACAGCTTTACAGACCTGCTGTATTCAAGGATTCTTGCAAGAACTGTTAGTTTATAAAAACTAATTATACAGCTACTGACCTTAAAAACTTTTTGCTTTTCTGTCTTTAATCCATTATGGATAAGTTACAGGGTAGTAACAGTAGCAAAACAAGATCATGTATGAGGATCTAAACTTGCATCATACGCACAATGAAATGATATTCAAATACATATGTAACTTATCCTATTCGGTAGGAACTCTAAACATTTAAACAATAATGTGTATTTAAATGAAAAATTATGTCAAGTTCTCAGTTAAAATTTGCTTTTCAAGTATCACATAATAAGAAATAGCTAATACATGTACATTTGTATATAAATTAATGGCCATTTCAGATTTCTGTAAAAATAGCAGGAATATATGTTTTCCAAAAATATATAATATATTAACTTTATTTAATGGTGCATTAAAAGTCAATAAAAATAATAAACTATATTGGATTAAAAGATGTTAAAATAATTTCATTACAAATAATTTATTTCATTTCAGTGTTTGTTTTAAATAAGGAGTAAAAATGTATAAATATTTTATTTATGTTACTTAACAATTCAGATACTTTTAATAAAAATACAGAAAACTGTGAAAAATTAAATGGAAATTATAAAACGTCATGCTTTTGATTAAAGAAAATCAAAGATTTGTAACAATAAAAATATTGGGGATAAAAATAACAGAAACTGAATTGAAAACCACCTTAAAATATTTTAAAATAAAACAGTTTGGGTAATTCAAGAAAAACATAAATATGTACATTAAATTTTAAAAACATTTTTAAAAAACAATCATAGAAAATCAATTACAAGAATAAAATAAAAAATAAAATAAAAATTTGTGACATTTTATAGAAATTTTTTAAACAAAAGTAATAAATGCAAATCTAAAGTAAAAACTCTATGTAGTATCCACACTGGTTTTTTATCTAGATGTCTGATCTCCATGCCTGGTCATTAAACTTGCTGAACTCTGTTACATCAATTTCTGGTTCTGACACTGAAATAGATTGGTCAATTTAATTAAGTCTGTAATGGGTTACTTCATTTGGTATTGAGGTATTGTGAATTACTGGTATAAAATGACCGTAGAGCTATATTTATAAGGTATCAGTTTTAATGTGTAAGAAGCCTTTATATTTCTGAAATATAAAAACCCTGACAATGAGCCATTTCAGAAGCTATACATGTATTTATTCTATTCTTTCACTTAACAAACAAGGTAAATCTGTGAGCTAATGCTCACTAGTGATACCCCTGCTTTCACAAAAAGTATTTAGTAATAGGAAGTAGATGACCAAGGAGCATAAAATTGCTATACACCATATGGTACTATATAGGATAAAGCAATATGCAAAATATTAGGCTTCTGCATCCTACAGTTGCTTAAAAAACTGCCACAGAAATTTTTTTTAGGGATTGACGAACACACTAACAGACAGACAGACAAGAGTAAAACAGACTAACCCCTCTTCATCAAATAGGGGGTATAAAAATAACTTAAAATTCTTATAGCAAGCATTGCAAGATGCAAGCTAAACATTAACTTGTGTGTTATGGCCAGAAATATATTAACACTACTGGCTGGAAGTGACTTTTTGTTATACTGACAAAATGTAATTTTGTTGCAAGATTGCAGTTAAGCTGGAGTCAAATCTTTTTGCTAATTATAAAAATATAAATATTATATGATATAATAGATATGATTAAGTTTGTAAAAGAATATTTACAACGTCTTACATGATACATTTAAGTCACTTATTTCTTTTCAACATCTCAAACAATTTTGCATTTGCATCAGCTACATAACAACTGTAGTGTAATAATGGGATGTTATGGAAATGCAACCAGTTTCCGATTTAAAATGTCATATATCACGAATCGAAATTGTTAAAAATTTCTATGCTGACATGAAGACTCATTCTTTACAGACAATAGGCTACGTTTCTGTGGACAATGTAATAGAATATTTACAGAGTAGAACAAGTGGTTTATTACCTAAACGTTGACTCGTAAAATTAATGGGGATTAAGAGGCCTGTTAAAAAGTATGCATTTTTTTTACCATTCCTGTAATTTATATGTAAAATAATTCATATTGTTAAAAAAAAATATGAAGACATGATTGAGTTGACTTTTTTGTGGCTTTACAATTTAAAAGTATGGTCAACAGCAAGGCCCTGGAAATTTTCCCAGAGTCATGTCGGACATTTTACCGGTCATCATATAAAAAATATTGTGTTTGCTTAAGCTGGGATGTGTATGTGCTTTTCCTTAAAGTCCAGAATAAAGGTCTTTTAAATTTTTTTCAAGACCGTGGTAGATATTAGTTGTTGTTTTGTATGGGTTCCTATGATATATGCACCGTGCAAGAAAGGAAATATACGTAGGAAAACATTCTGCTTCCTAAAATTTCTTTATTATAAGATGATATGTTGTCTATTCAACAAAGTAATAGCAAACAACGTTTTGTATGAACATTCGTGAGACATTTTCATTAACCGGAAGTAGGAAGTTGTTTCAAAATTACAACAAGTGCGGAACAGAATTGAATTTTATACGATACTCTCCGATGGACCAAGTTTTTTGCAAGTTATTATTTATTGAATTAAATATTTATTTTTGTTTTCATCATTTCAATAGAATTTAATTTGAATTGATTTTCCCAAGATTTATGTACGTCAGGTACATTGGCGCATGCGTGATGTACAATTTTGACCACACGTGTTTTTTTTCCATCAAGTCATATTTTCTAAGCAATATAACGTACAACCACTTCGTTCCTATTGTTTCAAAATACTGTTGCCATAACATATTCTACAAAATGGATGAAACAGATCTGTACTCATAATTAGGTTATCACCTGTTGTGTTAACCATTACGTAATTAACACTTGACTGGAGTGAATGGTTACTCAATAAACACATGTGTCAGTGACGGAAAATAGCCTTAGGGTTGATTTTGTAATAAAATATTTATATCTAGCGGAAATTAAAGGTATTGAAACCAATTAAAAGATATTTATATTATTGTCCAAGTTAAATATCACTTTTTTGGATGTCCGATTTGACTAAACCTTAGTCGGACATTTTAATGTAAATGTCGGACATGTCCGGCAAATATGACCGTTTCCAGACCCTTGGTCAACAGAAAACTTAATAAAATATATCAAATGATTTGTATCTAAAAGTTTAAATGATAAAATGCAGAAAATTCAATAATAATATAATAATCGGATAAAATCAATGAAATTATTCTAGCTTATAGAGTGTTTGGATAAATGAATAAATTATAGTTAAAATACAATGACCTGTCAGGTATTTTTTACCTTTTGGTCAATCAATTCTAAATACAGATAACAGCTGTTTAGAAAACTGCTTCAATCTGTTTTCTTGAAGCTATTCATCAGTAGTTGCTTGGACATTTAAATTGCAGCTACTCATGCATGACTCTGGTAAATTTAAGCTTCATATTTAGACTATTGTCACAGGGTATAATAAGAGAAAGGGTATAATGTAAGAGAATCAAGTTGAAAGTATTATTTCATCTGAGTCACGCATGAATAGCTGCAATTTAAATGTCCAGCTCTTTCAGATTAAGAGCTTTAAAGAAAACAGATTGAAGCAGTTTTCTAAACAGCTGTTATCTATTTTTGGAATTGATTTAGCAATAGGTAGAATATACGTGACAGGTTTGTATTTTAACTATAATAAAAAAAAAAAAATCACAAACTATCACTAATTTAACTACTGGTAATTGATGTTTAGTGCCTAAATCATGATTACATAAATACTCAAAATGTCATCTCCTGAGCAGCCCAGAAGGTTGACAACAATCTCTTAGCTATATAGTGAAAACCTTCGACCTTGGGTCAGAAAATGTGAAGTTGATAACAATCTTACTGCTATTTAGTGAAAACTATCGAATGCCATGTTGATTATCTTTCAGACTTATTGTGAAAACCCTTGACCTTCGAAAATGAATTGTTTCATTTGTGCTGTTTGTATATTTTGATGTTACTAGTTTAAATATATCAGAATCAAAGAAGAATCATATATGGATTATTCCCGAAATGTTTTCTTGCAAAATATAAATTATTGTACACATATTTCAAAATATCTATTCACCAAAAATGCACATTAATTTACAGTTAAATTGCAGGTAAGAACCCTTCAAACCGTCAATGGGTCTCCCCATTTCTTTATTTGATGTTTATTTTGTGGAGTAGACATTTTGAGAACACACCCAACATGTTGTTCATCTTGATTGTGATTGAAGATAATAACAAAATACTGAAAACTGATGAAACTATCAAAACAGACAATGCACAAATCAAAGTCCGAGAAACCAGCAACTCCAGAACCAACAACCAAAAATACAGTAACTTAAGCGAAACCGGCAACTTCAGAACCAACAACAAAAAATATAGTAACTACAGCAATGGTCCTGACTTGGTACAGTCATTTGAAAAGAAATGGTGGGTTGATCTTTCTGTTGTAGAAATCATTTACTCAATAGACTATTTCAACTGTCCCCATCTTTAAGGCCTATGGCATACTGAAAATGGTCTTATAATGCATTGGTCCTTGTTGAAAGGATTGATTTGATGGACAACAATTTGATAAAGATTTACCTGTACTACTGTCTTTTGTTTCAGAAGAAAGTATAACACTTTGACAACTGCTGAAGAATTCATGTCATTTAATCAATAAAAAATATACAAATAAAAAATCAGAAAATGAAAAGCAGAGAGTACAAAGGTTAACCGACAATAATTTATTATGTATCCATGAAGTAATTATGTTGTGTAGCCTACCCAAGAACACATTTCGGATTGTTGGTCAGGTGTGAGGTGTGATCATTAGGGAGAAGTAATTTTACACTGAAATGAACTAATGCTTAATATAATCCCTCACTAATGACTGCCAGTATTTAACCCGCTGGTCATTAGTGAGGAGATCATATGATATGGGACTACTGTATAAACAAAAAAAAAGACAGTTTTTACAATACCATTTCGTTTGCGATCAGACAGTCCTAAGGCACAGAATCTTTCAATGATATCTTCTACAATTGACTCTTCATTTTCAAAATCAACACCAACATAAGCTTTGTTTTCTTGACAGTATCGAATGAAACTGGAATGAAACATTTGGATTAAAATACATGCAGACTACTATTATGACCAGAAACAACAACAGCAGACTATTTGCTCTTTTAAGGTTGCTTTCATGAATATGAGATCTGCCATGTATGGTCATTTCCACTTTATAAGGAGGTTTAATCTATGTGGTTCATATAGTTGTGTCAGTCTTTACAAAGGTAAGTGGCAACATTTCATGAATAAAAATTTACAATTAAGACTTTTGTCTGTTTTTGTACATGTAAGTTGTTTACTACCAGGTAACATAAAAGATTCTTTTGATCTTTGAATATTTGAATACAACAGGTAATTAATTGACTGATGTAAAAGACAAAAAACTTTCTATTAAAATCAATATAAGATCATTCAAGTTACTTTAAGAAGACTGAAACTTCTACTCAATTGTATTGATTTAGGACTACAGTTACACTCTAGATCAGATTCTATTAGATATTCTGAGGTAACATAGTTTTGATGTTACAAGTGGCAGCCATATTAATCTTACCGTTTCCAGTGTGTATCATGTGATAAGGTGTTAGGATTTCCAACCACAATCAGTAAGGCTTTGGCACGAGTCAATGTGACATTGAATCTCTGTAGAAATAATCAAAATAAAACAATAAAAATGCTTTATACCAACATTATAACATTGCAAGTATTACTTTGAATATGAATTTACATTAGAAAAAGAGATAATGCAATAATATTAAAAAAAGATGTTACTAGGTTTTTAAACCAAATGTAGTAAGTGCTGTAAAAAGTATGCTAAGAGTTGTTAAGACAAGGGCAATACAGCTAAATTCCTAGTTTCTTATAAGAATTATTTTTCCTGCATAAAATTTTATCGCAATAATTATATAGTACATGTAGCAACAATTTGCCTTTAAAGGTAAACAAAATGTTAAATTTATAACTAGACAAAATCGATCTAGCGATCACTGATACCCCCGCTTTTGTAAAAATTTATAAAGTTTTTCGTGGACTGTGACCTTGAAATTTGACGGATTTCCCCCAAAATCGATAGGCTTCTTGCCAACCTGATATTTAACAATATCCCAAAGTTTCATTCAAATCGGATGCAAACTTTTTGAGTTATTGTCCAGACACAACTATTTTGTTAAAATTTCTAACGATTTTCCGGACTGTGACCTTGAAATTTGACGTATTTCCCCCAATATTGATAGGCTTCTTACCAACCTGATATATGACAATATCCAGAACTTTCATTTAAATTGGATGTAAACTTTTTGAGTTATTGTCCGGAAACAACTTTTTTGTTAAAATTTCTAACGTTTTTCGTGGACTGTGACCTTGAAATTTGACGAATTTCCCCCAAAATCGATAGGCTTCTTACCACCTGATATATAACAATATCTCAAAGTTTCATTCAAATCGGATGTAAACTTTTTGAATTATCATCTGGAAACCAAATGTGGACGGACGGACGGACAGAAGGACGGACATGAGGACCACTATATACCCCTGACTCTGTCGAGCGGGGGTATAAACATGTTACTATTAAAAGTCAATAAACAATCATACCTTAGGATTTTTCAGGAACCCAAGTTTAAAATCCATGTCCAAGGACAGATACTGTGGATCACTCCGAACAGTGGATACAATTATTATTTTCCTTTCCTGTCCCTGGAATTCTTCTACTGATCCTATCTGAATATCTCCCCACTGTTTGGATCTCATCAACTGTTGTAGTTTTTGCACCTGTCAAGATTAATTCAATGCAGAAATCTTTAGTTTTATGTTTGGCATACTACTGAAGCAAAGTGAGCCGTAAAAAACTTGCATTCCACCCCATCCACCCAAATGAAATTAATACTGCTTAAACACATTTCTTGGAAACTTAAAGTAATAGTGTTTTAGCAACTTTCATTAATGAAAAAAGCCATTAAAGACTAGAAAATTATCAAAACACTAAATCCCTATATGTATTAGTAACAAATAGCTGCCTTACAGACCAAACTTGGTGTATATTCATCAAACCTTCTTTTAGCAATCAACATCTGCCACTAATTGACATATGTAGGAAGGCCTTCCAACTGATTTATTTGTCTGTACAGGTATTTCTTAGACAAGGGTAATCAAGAAATATAGAAAAGCATTTCTGCCATTTTAGAACTGCATTAGAATCACTGGGTTTTATCATAAACACAGTTTTTATGATAGTCTGCCTGATCCTTATAAATACCTGTACTTTATTTGTTCAGGTTCTGAAAACAGCTGAAATATTGCTTTCTAGTTGTTTAATCAATTTACAAATTATCCTATAAAGTTTTTTTTGTACAAGTATGTACTTGAAATGAAGATTAATAATGTCTAATCAAGATTGGCAAAGACAACAATTTCCTAGAATAAACTTTTACTTAAAATTGTATTTCCTTTTTTCGAATATGCTTTAACGTTTCTTTTAATCCAAAACATATATAATTTGTTTAATATGTATGATTGACGAAACAGCATCACTTTAACTGATATTATGGAAATATTACAAACCTGTTTCCGATAAGGGGAAATAATTCCTATGTCTTTTTGATTCACTTTGATTCCTTTTTTCTTCTGCAACAAAGTTTTGACATAGTCATGGACAACAGAGACTTCCTCTGGATTGAAAAAGGAAGGGCTTCTTTCCTCTCTCATGTCCTGTCCAATAACACCATGGAATATGATAGGAAATCCTTTACATGGAAGTTTCTCCCAATCACAAAAGCTTTCCCTCATCAATTGGTCTGCAAACACTTTCAATTCATCATCATAAAACATCTGATTTGGTAGTTTCAAAATGGCCGGATGAGACCTGTAGTTGTTGAGAAGTTTTGTGATTATTCTTTCATCATATGGTTTGCTGTAAACTGGCTGATCTAACATGTAACGTTCCAAAAGAGACTTGTCTGAAAAATAAGGTTTGAAAATATAAATAGAATATGCTAGCAGTTCTTTTTTGACTACTTTATTTTTTTTCCAAATTGTTTTAATTTTAATTTACAGTACTGGTAAAACATTGTGAATTAGTGTTTGGTTCGTTATGCCATTAATAGCAAAAATTACAAGTGAACCTAATTTTCTCTAAAAAAATATTTTATATGAAGCTCAATCTAACTTTTTGGTATTTTCATATTGGACATTTTATATTTCCCTATCTTGCTTGTGAAGAATTAAAGTGTTGACTAGACTTTTAAACAACAAATAGGATCAGAATCATTCTGTATGAGGGTGATTGCCTTATAGATAAAGAAAGAAAATATGATGCATGGGTGCACCTGCAGACAACATTAACTCGCCTTCTGGAGCACCAACTAAAGGTTACATTTATTTCTGAATGTCAGTTCTTACCTAAACCATACTTGATGGCAAATGGCGACCTCAAAATTGGACCCAGCTGCTTTGGATCACCAGCAAGTACAAGCTGACCACACCCACCAGATATATGAGGGTCAACATTTAAGATGCCAGCTACAGCAATCAGAAGTTCTGGTTCAATAGCATGTCCTGCTTCGTCCACTATCACATGAGTAAAATGTCCTGCTGGGAAGTTCGCCGAAGCTAATCTGTACAAAACCAGAGACATAAAGGCACAATTTAAAATGTACAAAAGATTACTTTGATTTAAGATTGTGAACAAAACGTGACATGTTTACAAATTGGTCGTGAACAGTTATGAATAGTACAGACAAACCTCAATGTCTCGACCTTGGTTATGTTGATAAAATTTGTAAGTCCAGATATTGTCCGCATGTCTACAATGGAATTCTTACTCTGATGTGTCAATCTCAGTTGTCTCTATATTTCATTTAACTCAATGAATTTTGGAAGTTTGTACTATATTAATTAGTGGAATTTTAACCACAATGTCTCAAAGTTAATTTTTCTCTCGATATGTCAAAACTAACAGTTTCATTTGTATTATTACTTTATGTGTCTGTACAACAGTAAACCAGATCAGTGATTTTGGCTATTGAATTGGGTATTTTATAAGACGAATTTATAACCCAAGTGCAGAACATGCATTATAAAGGTTAATTGATGATATACAGTCAGAATTATTTTGTCTGTTTAATAAAAATTTGTAATAGAAATTTCTTTTGATCATATTGATGATTAATGTGGTTTTGTTTCATTTCTTTGAAGAAATTATGTTATTTTAGTTGAATTGTGTATTGGTGTGGCTAGTAAATTCTATAACCTTGAAATCTTTGAAGATATTTTTTCATTTAACTCAATGAATTTTGGAAGTTTGTACTATATTAATTAGTGGCATTTTAACCACAATGTCTCAAAGTTAATTTTTCTCTCGATATGTCAAAACTAACAGTTTCATTTGTATTATTACTTTATGTGTCTGTACAACAGTAAACCAGATCAGTGATTTTGGCTATTGAATTGGGTATTTTATAAGACGAATTTATAACCCAAGTGCAGAACATGCATTATAAAGGTTAATTGATGATATACAGTCAGAATTATTTTGTCTGTTTAATAAAAATTTGTAATAGAAATTTCTTTTGATCATATTGATGATTAATGTGGTTTTGTTTCATTTCTTTGAAGAAATTATGTTATTTTAGTTGAATTGTGTATTGGTGTGGCTAGTAAATTCTATAACCTTGAAATCTTTGAAGATATTTTTTCATTTAACTCAATGAATTTTGGAAGTTTGTACTATATTAATTAGTGGCATTTTAACCACAATGTCTCAAAGTTAATTTTTCTCTCGATATGTCAAAACTAACAGTTTCATTTGTATTATTACTTTATGTGTCTGTACAACAGTAAACCAGATCAGTGATTTTGGCTATTGAATTGGGTATTTTATAAGACGAATTTATAACCCAAGTGCAGAACATGCATTATAAAGGTTAATTGATGATATACAGTCAGAATTATTTTGTCTGTTTAATAAAAATTTGTAATAGAAATTTCTTTTGATCATATTGATGATTAATGTGGTTTTGTTTCATTTCTTTGAAGAAATTATGTTATTTTAGTTGAATTGTGTATTGGTGTGGCTAGTAAATTCTATAACCTTGAAATCTTTGAAGATATTTTTTTTTTCAATTAGGTAACAGTCTGAGTGTTCAATTCGCTTTGATAAACTGTTAGTTGATTATTGTTTACTTAATATCTTTTTCCATTTCACTATCGTAAATTTCTTAAAAATGTTCATAAATTTGATAACAATATTTATCAATTATTGTCAACTACTTTGAAGGAATACACAAGAAAAATAATTGAAATAAGATATAGTGCATTATCACTGCAAATACTGTAACTCTCGCAAAGAATTAACAGATGTAAAAATAAAACAGTAGACAATATCTGTCAAAGTTTATCATATTCTAATTTTAACTTCAAAATTTGATGTGTAATTTTTAATTACCTCCCAGCTGTTACTAGAGTTGAGATGACAATTCTGTACTTCATTATATCCTCCTTTGGTGGAAAAACAAACTGACCTGTTGTCTCACTGTAGTTACATATAGTCTACAAAAAAAGGTAGAAGAATGTTCAGTCATCAATGCTAAATGTCAATGGCATTTCTGCAGGGATATAGCTTAACTTTTTTCCTGCAGTAGCCAGCTGGGCCCCTAGCCTGAAAAAATCCAGGAGCCCAACAATATAGTTAGGGGCCCAACTTTTTCAGCGCAAGTGTGTTTTACCTATAAATTATATGATCATGTGTACAAATTTGCTTATGTACATGAATTCAGAAGTTATTGTCTTGTTTTGATATTGTTGCTACCTACCTTGGATCACTACATACATAATTAGATATTTGAGTCTGTTGGACGCTTGTATTTTGTTTCCAGAAATTAAGATTATCTCTCAGAATGTAGGAACCTCCCCCAAAGCTACCGGCTATTTGACTCAAAATCCTACATTTCTGGCATTTTTAGCTACCTTTATTCTTCAATATTAGGAATTTATAATACTTATTTCCATTTAAAGTATGCAGGAAAATGTCCACCCATTTTCATTCTAGATTTAAGATTTGTAAGACAGAAAAGACTGCCACAGATGTTAACAATGCACACACAAACATGACAAATGTATGATTGAAATAGCTACAATCTATAGAGTGCTATTGTATTTGTTTTATGTTTTTTTTCCATAAATAATTGATATTTAAACTATTATCTTGCTATGATAATGAGTAGGATTTAAGTTTATGTGTTGTCTGTCTTGTTTTGCATTAAACAAAACAATGAATGTTTTCTATATTTAAAATGTACAATAAATTTAATCTTTCTTTGTGTTGAACAAGAAGTAGAAAATGACATCATTGCAAAAATATGTATATTCAATGGAAAATGCGCTATTATAAATTCTTTAAAAAAGTAAGTGATATGTTATTGTAATTTAATTAATATGCTAAAAGTTACTTCCAAAATACTAATTATTATTATTGTGTTTTAATCTTGACAGTTAATAGGAAACATCGTATTTAAAACCACCGGAATCGAAATCATATTTACTCCCGGTGATTTTCGTAATTTATTTGCTTTGTACTGGTTTCCGCCAGTATTAACTCCATGGTGGTATTGACAAAGATAAGTCAGGCGGGAACCAGCTTAGGCGGTTTTGATTATTCCCCTTTGAAAAATGTCACGTAAAATATTTCAAGACGCAAATGTCAATTAAATTGTTCTATCTATTCCCGATCTGGATTATAATTACGCCACTTCACCAAATATCCTACACGCGCGAAATATTGCCAATAACATTTTTAAGGGACGAAACTTGAAATGTAAACGCAAAATGCGTCTAAGCGTTCGTTGGTCGGTGCATCGTACTACACTTGTTACGTTCACCAACTGGGCGATCTAGACACAGGCATTTGGTCGCCCAACAAAAATTCTACTCGCATTGGCGACTGGGCGACTGTTAAGTTTCATCCCTGTTCTGTATTGTATCTGCAAGTTGATAAAACTGTTACTTTACTGTTTTGTATTATTATACAACAAAGGTTTGTACATGATACTCATTTCATTTAAGTTATTAACTACCACAACACCTGTCCTTATTATATCTAGAGATCTTTATGATCCAGGCATAGTTTTATCACAATCAAAACATAGAAGTGTGCAAGACTGACCTTTCATAAATAATTATGCAATCTGTACATATAAAATTACTTCAATATAAACAAAACATATGAAATTATTATTTAAGGAATACTTCAAATTTCTGAACAGATTATATGCAATAATATGGTTTGGGTCTGTTTACGCCTAATAAACCGCGAAGCGGTTTATGAATGGTGTAAACAGACCCAAACCATATTATATCGTATAATCTGTTTAGAAATTTGAAATATTCCTTATAATTTAATTTTAACTATAAATCTTATCAATTTTTGCGGTAAAAACGTCGATGACGTCGTGGAACTATTTGAATTTTAACTGCGTTAGAATAGGTCATAGGTCACGCAAGTTATTTCTTATAATATGGGTTGCCCGATTTGAATTGACCAATCAGAATTCAGCTTACAAAGCAAATTAAATTATATTTTAATATTTTGTACTGTATATGTATTTCATTACTAAGAGTTTAATTATTTGTACAGCAAAATTAATCGTAGAATGCCATTCCTCAAAGGAATACAGTGTATGTACTCATTAAATAGGACATTTCAATCAGCCTTTACATTTATACATCACCTTCTTAAAAATAAATTATTTTATTACGTAAATAACAATAAATTCCCATAAACAAACAAATGGTATGAACATATTTTTGTTTAGTATGTAGTTTATATCAGCTTTTTAGTTCTTGCTTGAAGAAACTGGCATTAGCTAAAGATATTAATCTAAAATAAACAAAATTATTAAAACTACTTTTAATGTCCAATCAGTTTAATTATATATAAAAAAACTTGATGTGATGTTTACATATGACCACATCCAGAGTTCAGACCATTGCCAGAACATATATCTAATAGGGTGATTATAAAAAAAGTGTGACAAGCATGGTCAAATTTCAGAAGCAAATTTATAAATGAGGTAACCCAACTTATATACATGCAGAGTTTCAATAAAGCACATCAACAATAAATGAAACATGTTGCAATTTATTTGGATGAAAATTAGAAAAGGAATCATTTTGATACCAAACATGATTGATTATTGGTTTTAAAATTAGAAATATACCAATTAAAAAGTTTATTTTCAGTCTATTTTGTTTGTAGAAGTTTGTGACAAAAGTTTTATTTCAAATTTAAAAAAAAACATCTTTAAAGGTACAAAAACAACTTTACATAGAAAATAATGTCTCCATACAATGTATGGATTTTGACATTTAAAACAAAAAATAATAATTTCAAACTGCTGTCAAGTAAAACAATAATCAGTTAATGCTCTAATTCTAATGCATTATTTCAGGCCAATCTGCAAACCACTGCCTTTACTGTTTAATATATCATGATGCTAAAATGTCCTTTATCAAGGTATGTATATGAAAATTAAATGTGACAAAAAATGACAAATTAAAACATATACCTTTTCTTTAAGCTGTTTAATAGTTTTTTTTCAAAGGGTACACCTAATGATCTGTACAAATCAAAGTTAATGTTATAAAGCATCATACGAATGGCCTCATTTTAAATCACCCACTACTTGCCTTAACTTTGTCAGGAATGGTTCGATAATGTCTAGATGCAGCATTAAATCTTAATATATCTCTTGGAGGAATGTGTTCCAGCAGACGCTCTGCTATAAGGTCAGCTGCACTGTTAGATGGTGTAGAAGCTAAAATTCTGGTCTTAGGCTGAGTTTTCCAAATCTGTGGAAGAAAATGGAGAAAGTTTTTATGTCTAGTATAGCTGATCAAAAGAAGTTTGTGCTTCATTTGTGCCTCAAACATTGTGAAAGCTTCCATTGCTACTCATGCCACCATATGTGGTAAAAACAATTGAAAATGTTCTTGCAGTTTTTGTAACTTGCAATGCTTATTGGAATAAAATATAAAACTTATTGTTGTTAAAAAAAAACTGTTTTTTAAAACATGAAAACATAAAAAAAATCGAAGAATGTGTCCATGGGACAGAGATGCCCCCGCTAAATGAAGTCCCAAACAGGAAGTAGTTGTCCGACAGGTCTGAAAGTTGCTTAGGACGTACAACTTGTGATACTGAACCACCCTGCCAAATTTCAAATTGTTCTCATGTACGGTTTCTGAGAAAAGCTTGACGGAAATTTGTACATACGGATGGACGTTTTTACGTACAAATGAAGTTACAAACAGGAAGTAGTTGTCAGACAGGTCTGAAAGTCGCTTTGGACCTACAACTTGTGATACTGAACCACCCTGCTAAATTTCAGATTGTTCTCATGTACCGTTTCTGAGAAAAGTTTGAAGGAAATTTGTTCAGATGTACGTACATATGTACGGACGGACATGAGTAAAACTTAATGCCCCCCTGACATGTCGTCGCGGGGACATAAAATTTAAGGACAAACTTCTAAACTCTATTTTGTAAATAAATTCTCAAGAAAGAGGTACTGAGTTTATGTGTTAAGTTCTTAACTTTAACGAAATTGGAACATTTTACATTATTATGTACTAGTTATTTATCAAATTTAAAAAAATCTTTCTGTCACACTTGTGCATCACTATGATATACATATACTTGCCTGTTTTATTGCCTCTACAATGGTAAAGGTTTTCCCTGTTCCTGGTGGACCAAATACTATGTATGGAGAAGGACGAGAGGTTCCTAATGTGATATGTTTGACAGCAATCTGTTGTTTTTCATTGGTTTCAATTTCCTTTCGGAAGTACCTTAATCAAACATTAACAGCCGATGTAATGCATACTTATAATAATAAATAATTGAAATGTTAGTACTTAACCTCATTAAACCCAAATAGATATCAGTGAGATGGATTCCATCTCTGAGGGCCCAATTGACCTTGAGGTCAAAGGTCATCAACCATGGTATGCAAAACATTGCCTTGATATTATCTACCCAAAAACCAAATATCAAAAGCCTATCTCAAAAGATAAAAGTATGGACACTATTAGTTTCAGATGGATGGATGCAAGAATGGACGGTGAGACTAAGTTTTGCTCATCCGAGACCTCGCCCAGCGTGAACTGAAAGAATAAGCAAAACCTGCCTGGGATGTTGTGGATTATTAGTAATTTTAAGATTCTTTAAAATGGGTACTACTATTTTTAATTGTAAAGTGGATACAACTATTTTAAATTGGGGTTGGGTTTTAAACTGCTTCTGGTCTTGCAAAAAAATTGCATTTTTACTGTATCAAAATCCCCATTTTCTGTATAAAATGGAATGTTTAAAGCAGACTTTAATTGAAGCTTTTTCTGGCGACCTTATATCCTAATGGGGGAGTGGGCATTAGTCCTAGATCGTGTAAAATTACCTTTTGACAGTAAATCACTAAAAGTGTCAATGGTGATATGGCTAAACTATGCCATAGTACAAGTATAGCATACCAAAAATAAATTGAACAAAGCAAATCAAGATTTTTCATTTAATGTAAAACTTTTGTTAATAGTTTTGAACATGTAGAAGAAAATCTACCTGAATTGTCCATCAACTTGATAAGAAGTCTTTTCAGTACATATTGTTGAACTGTCTGGGAATAAAATTTTATGTTCCAATCCCTCTTCAATGGCAAGTTCACAGGCCCTGTGTTGTAGTTTAACAGGTAATCGGTTGAACTCAAACCGAACATTAAATTTCATGTTCTGTACGAATCTCTGAATCAAGCTAAACATTAAAACAGTAAATAATATTAAATACCACTTTACTGAGCCTGTTTGCAATCTCATAATTGTTAAGAAAAAGGCAATGTACTACAAAAAGTAAACTACTGGTTTTTATTCTTTGAATACTCATAGTATATACAGTAGACTCCACGAAATCGGATATCGGCCAATTGGATATATCGGCAAATGGGATAGAATTTCAAAACACCAAACCATTTCCTATTCCTCCTATGTATTTTTTATCGGGAATTAGGATATCGGAACATTGGATATATCGGCGAATAGAATAGAATATTCGCCCAAAATGTTGTCAATTTGTATAATAATCGGATATTTTTTTTGTATTTCAGGAGATCGTATGGACCGCAAGTTTGGAATTTCATTCACATTCTTTTGTACTTTGTCACTTTCTGTTACCCTTTTTGAATTGTAATGTTTTACATGAATTGTATATTGTATTTATCAATAAAGTTTTTCAGAATGGTGTGTTTTATATCAATTAAATATTTATCTTTTGTTGTTGTTTCTTTTATTTCCAATCGTGATAGCCGGAAGTCATTCGAACGTATTTTCTGTAAAGTTTTTAAAAGTAAGATATATGAGCATTTCGTACATTTTACTGTCTCTAAAAATCATAAAAAATCATAAATGAATAAAAGTTATTGGGTTAAAGGAAGATTTGTTTGTTTGTAGGGTAGTTTATGTATGTGGTGTGTATGTGCACAGGTGTACATATTACGTCATGACTGTAAACACACTTGTTGCATAACGATTTCTTCACCTACTGAATGTAGAAATACAAACTGTACATGTATTTACAATGATTCCAAATTTATTAAATATAATGCTGATTTATCATAAATTTTAAACGATCCAACCGATGAAAAGATGAGACGGTCATTGATGATTTTTACATGATTTACTACGACGCCATTACAATCAACTCGTCTCGAAATTCAAAATATACTTTTGTGATTAAAGAGGGAAATCGAAATGTAAATGTTTTTGATGCAACAAATTATTATTCTGTTTCTATTTACCACATTTATCAATAACCATTGAAACTGGGATAAAAAGATAAATAAGAATGAAAGGTCAACCAACTGTTTAGAGATTATAATTTATCGTACAGTGAAAAAAAGATTAACCGATACTTGCAGTACGAGGAAATTAAAAACAAAATAATTTCTTTAATTTATCTTTATTCATTCGTGAGATCTGTTTTAATGAAAAAAACGTTAGCCTTTTCTTTCTTACGAAGAAATATAAAATTAAAAATAAAAAAATTGAAGAATGTGTCCATGGGACACGGATGCCCCCGCTAAAGTAAGTCCCAAACAGGAAGTAGTTGTCCAACAGGTCTGAAAGTCGCTTAGGACGTACAACTTGTGATACTGAACCACAATGCCGAATTTCAAATTGTTCTCATGTACGGTTTCTGAGAAAAGCTTGACGGAAATTTTCATACTCATGTTAACACATTTTCATATCGGCCCAATCGCAAACAGGAAGCAGTTGGACGACAGGTCTGAAAGTCGCTAAGGACGTACAACTTGTGATACTGAACCACCCTGCCAAATTTCAAATTGTTCTAATGTACAGTTTCTGAGAAAAGCTTGACGGAAATTTTCATACTCATGTTAACACATTTTCATATCGGCCCAGTTGCAAACAGGAAGTAGTTGTCCGACAGGTCTGAAAGTCGCTAAGGACGTACAACTTGTGATACTGAACCACCCTGCCAAATTTCAAATTGTTCTGATGTATGGTTTCTGAGAAAAGCTTGACGGAAATTTTCATACTCATGTTAGAACATTTTCATATCGGCCCAGTCGCAAACAGGAAGTAGTTGTCCGACAGGTCTGAAAGTCGCTTAGGACATACAACTTGTGATACTGAACAACCCTGCCAAATTTAAAATTGTTCTCATGTACGGTTTCTGAGAAAAGCTTGACGGAAATTTGTTCGGATGTACGTACGGACAGACGGACAGACATGAGTAAAACTTAATGCCCCCCGACATGTCGTCGCGGGGGCATAAAAATAAATTGGGTCCACACAGAACTTATTCAACGATCAAAGAAACAGATAAGTCATGTTTCACTGTAACCATAAAAATAATGTAAACAACAAAAATGGAGTTATGAACAATGAATACACGTATCTTTGGAGAAAAAGAAGAACACAAAAATGTCAAAATTCTTTATTATAACAAATAAACAATTAAAAACAATTCAATTCATTTATTATCAAACACAAACATGGCAATACAACGTACAACTGTTGTAGGGGCACCAAAACTGGAACACGTGTTATTACGTCATCAAAATCAATACTTGACTTCTCAAAATGTCAAATCGAATATCCTGCCTAATCGGATATTTTTTCTTGACAAACTTGATATCCAATTACCCGGAGTCTACTGTATATCAAGCCAACTAAACTTCGTGACAGTAATATTTTGAAACTGCACCACTAATTTGTAAACAATTTTCAAACTACTCTTTTTGACAAAATTGACAGGCATTTGAGTTTTTATAGTTGAAAATGACTATTTTGATGAAGTAAACTTTTTAATAACAAAATAATCAAATGTTGCACATTAGGACTTTTAAAACTATGCAAGTTTGGTATAATTTCTTGCAGCAGTTAAGGAGGAGCTGAGGATTAACAAGTAGTGTGTTGACGATGCCTTAAGATGGCAAATTGTGATCTCTGTACGTCAACTCCGCTTTCCAGATTAAAAAAAATGTATTGTGCTACTCTTTACCTATCATCAAATCCAAGTATAACCTCTAAAAGTCTGACTTCATGAACATAGCCCTGGAATTCCTTGTCACCCAGCTGTCCATTGTTATTGACTCTTACATACAGTTTGTCCCCTTTAAGGACTGATGGTCTGTTTTCTGCTAGACCTGGTACCTGCAAAACAAATACAACAATACTGAAAAAGAGAGACAGTATTAGTCAGATTGCCAAGACAATTTTCATGTAAGCAATGCTTATGTCATTTACAGAATACTTTTGATGATATAAAAATTATTGAAAAACCAGTCAAAAAGTATGATTTAGAGTAATTAGTGTAAAATTAAACTAAATAAAAACAAGTGTGGACTGTGAGCACAAAAGTCCAATTATCTCCCCTTAATGATATCTGAGGTAAAAAAAAATCCTTCATGCACATCTACATATAATGTACTTCCTTTATGCTAAGTTTCATTAAATTTCATCAAGCAGTTTAGGAGGAGTTGCGCTTACAAGGAATGTGGACAGACGGACAGGGTGATTCCTATATATCCACCAAACAAGTTTGCGGGGGGTATAATAATTTTTATCACAGTACACATAAATTCTGATAAAATCAAACATTCGATTTATACATGGAAAAACTACACATGACAAAATGTTCTGTGTTCAACAAAACTTTTAAATAGAGATCAGAAATATTTACTTGTATGAAAATATTTGTATAACTTCTGTCTAATTGGAAAATCGAGATACAGTATTATTTCATTACAGTATTATTTCATTAGAAATAATTAAAGGTAAAGAAGCCCATATATAGCAAGTATTACCACAAGGGACAGAAGTCGCTTGTTGTCTGAGCAGACATTCATTGGTACTGCCTCCATATCATATTTTCTGATATCATATTCCATCTGTATTTCTTCAAAATGCATCAAATTCTGAAATCTCTTCACATAGGAACCAATTTCTACTGGTTTCTCAACAGAAGACCTAAAATAAATTCAAATAAGCAGATTTCGCTTCATTTCTTTATTTCACAAAATTCTTTTCACTATTGTTTTTTCAAATCTGGCTGATATAGTTGAAAAGCCAAGCAAATACAATGTTAGTTTCTATATTTACTTTAATGCCATCTATATGTCTGAAACAGGTGAAGCCGGGATTCTAATTATTTACACAACATACATTTGGACAGTAATTATATTCAACACTGAAAAGAACATGGTACAGGAAACTTCAATTAGAACTTCAAAGTTTACATTGCTTAAGCCGATGCTAAAAAAATTTCAATATAAAAATACAACAACTGGTTTAGTTTGATTTTTTCAAGAGTACACTGTATTTAGCTTTTCACGTCATTGGACTTTTGCTCATGGACATTTGAGCCACTAAAACAACAGAAATAAAAACATACATGAGAATGCTGAGATCTAATTTTTCTACTTGTGTCAATTCCCTGGTATGTTTTAGACCTTTATTTACTAGGTGACGAGTTGTGCTAGGAATGTTATAAACTTTCAGTTCAATTTCCCGCTTAAGGTTATCTCCATACAGCCTGAAATGAACAATAAACATGCATACATTTTTTTAAAATATAACTTAAAGTTCATACTAGACTAAATCACTTATTTTAAACTAGAGTAAAAAAACCTGTGAGCAATTGCTCACCATTGATACCCCCCGCTTCACAATTACTTTGAAAAATCAGGTGTTCTTAATTATGAAATTGAAACTTTATCTAGTTAAACGTGAAGGCGAAGTTGCAGATAAAACACGTAACCCTCCCCAATCCCCCAAAGAATGGCATCCCCTATGTCAATGACAAAGTCCATGTTTTTCTATGGGAAACCTCCAATAATATTCTGATCAAAATGTTTAATATCCAGTGCACAATGGCAATATGTGACCAAGATTCTGTGTAAGTTTCAACAAATTCCATTCAGTAGTGTATGAGGAGTTGCAAATAAAAGATGGGTATCCCTTTATGTCAATGACAGTCCATGTTTTTCTATGGAAACCCCAAATATCATTCCGATCAAAATGTTAAATATCTCCTGCACAATGGCACCATGTGACATGGATTCTGTGTAAGTTTCATCAAATTCCATTCAGTGGTGTAGGAATGAGTTGCACATAAGAGATGGGTATCCCTTATGTCCATGACAAAGTCCATGTTTTTCTATGGGAAACCCCAAATATCATTCCAATCAAAATGTTTAATATCTAGTGCACAATGGCAATATGTGACAACATTCTGTGTAAGTTTCATCAAATTCCATTTAGTGGTTTTGGAGGAGTCGCACATAAGAAATGGGTATCCCCTTATGTCAATGACAGTCCATGTTTTTCTATGGGAAACCCCAAATATCATTCCGATCAAAATAATAAATATCTCCTGCACAATGGCACTATGTGACAAGGATTCTGTGTAAGTTTCAACAAATTCCATTCAGTGGTGTAGGAGGAGTTGCACATAAGAGATGAGGACCCCCTTTGGTCAATGACAATGTCCATGTTTTTCTATGGGAAACCCCAAATATCATTCCGATCAAAATGTTTAATATCTCCTGCACAATGGCACTATGTGACAAGGATTCTGTGTAAGTTTCATTAAATTCCATTCAGTGGTGTAGGAGGAGTTGCACATAAGAGATAGGGACCCCCTTAGGTCAATGACAAAGTCCATGTTTTTCTATGGGAAACCCCAAATATCATTCCGATCAAAATGTTAAATATTTCCTGCACAATGGCACTATGTGACAAAGATTCTGTGTAAGTTTCATCAAATTCCATTCAGTGGTGTAGGAGGAGTTGCACATAAGAGAAAGTGTAACGGATGGACAGACGGACGGACTGACGGACGGACACCATGAACACTATATACCCCCCGCTTTTCAAGCGGGGGGTATAATAAATAATTCACAAAGAGGGCAATAAGCCTTATCCTGCAACTGGCAGCTTACTGAAACTCTAAATATTTTTAACTTTCCTATCTTTGGGAAGCAGAATTTCAAGGGATCACTAATAATGTGTTCCATGGCTTATTTTAACAACTTTTTTTACCTAATTGAGGCAAATAGAAATTAACGTTGGAATAAATACATGTACATAACAAAATTGCCATCTATGTAAAAAAAATTTTTTTTAATCCCTGCAATTTGATTGATCAAAAGAAAGCATCATTTACAATAACCTATCATCACAAAAGTAAAACAGGAAGTCATTAAACAACATAGAGAGGCTGTTTCAAATGACAAAAACATTTTAACTTTTGACTTTGAGATGAAATAAAACGTGTACTTTCTTTTTCATAATTTACTATTAGCAAACTTTATATGAAGAAATCTTATTATTTAATCTAACAACGACTTACTGTGGAAGTGGATAACCTCTAATTATTTCATTCATCGGTTTATGTAGAGCTCGTCGTGATACACGTTTGTATGGCTGTGACGGTACTATACTTTCGGTAATGCTGTTTTTACACCTAGCATTCAGGAACTTGACAATGTGGAACTCACGATCATTGTATTTTTTAAACTGGAACGCAATTGGAACATGATATGTTCCCACATTCTTAGCAGAAGCTGTAACTTTAATCTTATAGGTCCCACCTACAAAGAGATAGTTTAAAAGGTGGATAGTTAACAGTTAGAGAAACTACTCTCAATGATATTTTCTAGGTAAAATAACGTAAATTAGAATTTAAAATTAGTTGTAAAATTGTTCAATTTGAACAATATAAAAGATACATTTCTATAAGTTTTTATAAAGATCATAACAACTGTGGCAAGTCTTAAATGTACCATTTAAATTCCGAACTTTTAAAAAGGGTAACAATAAAGTTGAGTGTGCTTTGACAAAGTTGAAACAAATACATTGTAAAACTATGTTACATGTATGTATAAATTTTTCTCACTTTTTACTCGTCTGTCAGCTTTGTATTGTTTTTATATAAAAATGAAAAAGATAAATGCTGATCTCTGGATAAGCACTTTGAGTATTCTAAATTATTCTAAATTCTAAATGACTCAATGGACTGGACAAGGGTTGCATGGTGATGGTTGTACTTCACCATCAGTGTACAGCAAGTCAGTACAGTTAATGCCATAAATATAGAAATGGTGAAGAGCTGACGGAGACACAATGACGGCAGAAGGAGACATTAAGTAGTGACACACCATGGAGTGTCAGTGAAGACCAGGGTGGAGTGCTGGGGAAATCAGGTTCAAGTGCTGGGAGAGATATATTGGAGTGGTGGTGGAGACATAATGGAGTAATAATGGATAGATATTGAAGTGCTGGGGGTTAAACAGTTGAGTAATAGAGACATAGACACATTGGTGTGCTAATGGAGTACTGTACGAGACATGATGGAGTGCTGGCGAGGACATAGTGGAGCGCTGATGGAGGTGGCGACCTAGTGGAGTGATGGTGGAGAGTGGAGTAATGGCAGGGGTTCAAATTAGCAGTGGTCCGAGGTCTGGGACCTTTCTAATTAATTTGCGAACAGACTTGCAGCTTGGGTTATTAGCTGAACCTGACGGACCTTCATTCTTTATGAGGCAGATTTGTTTAGTATCAGCCAAATTGAAAAATATTTGTGATTAAAATAGACGTATGTATCTACTTCATTGTTTATGTTTACCACGAGTGTCACGAAGGTCCAAAATTAATGGACGCTAACACTTTTCAGATTTTACGTGTGTCTTCAAATTCAAGTTTTGCTAATTCAAAAATGTTATAACTATCAACTTTTAGTTGTGTATAAAGTGGCTTAATTATGATGCAGATCTGGAATAGAAAGAACAATTTGTATGCTATATGCGTTAGAATTTGATGTATTATCACGTTTATGATGTTGAACCGCCATTTTTAACAATTGTAAGCTAATTCCTTTCTGACTTTTATTTCGTACATATAGCATAGACTAAAATACTAGCGAAAACCAGTTTAAAGCAAACAAAATAAAGCCATCTAAGGAGCGGATATGAACTTGGTGCAGGAGATTGCAAATACGATGCTGCTCGTGTTGAAATAATAACAAAAAGATTTAAACATTTTACAAATTTGTAGATTAGCAGTCACTTTTAATTTAAATATTTGCAGTAGTGCATTTTCCGTTGAGTACAATATTGGTTAAAGAATGATGCAATTAATTATTTCTAATCTTGTTCAACTTATCTCAGTCAACTAGTGTACTTATAGGTTATTACAAAGAAACATTCATTTCAATGTTCAGTTTAAATAAAAAGAACGTTCATTGTTGCAATAATCCCAACAAGACTTAAAACATACTCTTCTTTATCATAACAATTTAAGTGTTTTAATACATGATAACAAAAATTTATGGAAGGAATAAATCATTTTATTATATAGATAGAGATGAAATATCGAATTTTCCGAGTGACAGAAATCACGGTAAATCACATGTGAAAATTATCGTTTATTTTCACTCTCTGGTTTTTTCCCGCCAAAATTGCTGTTGGTTTTGTACTATACAGATATTCATCCGCAGTTCATAAAATTTAGGATTAAGCATTAAAATTTTACGAAAACAATTTTGATCTATATAATAAATAGGATAATCAATTGGGCATCGTGAATATCCAAAATATGATCACTTGTGCCTCATAAAGCATCAGATTAAACTCGTGCGCGGAACAAGTTCCGCACACTCGTTTAATCAGATGCGTTATGCGACACTCGTGATCATATTTTGGATATTCACTCCACCCAATTAATTATCCTTTAAAAAATAGTTTCTAAGATTTACACAATTTGTTGAATGCTTGTAGTTTTCGTCATTCCAGTGGAATTGCGTTCGGTGTTCAAATCTCATCTAATGAAAATTGAACCAATGGCAGGACCTAGTGCTCTTATTGGCGGACCTTCAGATTTTGTTACCAAAAGGTCCGGGACATTCTGATCAGAAATGCTAATTTGAAACCCTGAATGGTTGAGATAGTGGAGTGCTGGTTTGATTGGATGATGCAATTAGTACAGATGTGTACATTTTATCTCATCTGTACCAGAAATCATCAATTTATGGAAGAAAGAGTAAAGGTGCAGACATTTCTGAGTGCCAGTGGTAACATCTTGGAGTAATAATGAAGACATGGTAAATGAATGTTTGTCTACTACCACTAGGTGAAGAACAGATGATTTCCCCTTTACTGTCTACTACCACTATATGAAGAACAGATGATTTCCCCTTTACTGTCTACTACCACTATATGAAGAACAGATGATCTCCCCTTTACTATACTAAATGGCAGTTTGTATGATTTACCTGGTAATATATTCATTGTTGTTTGGGATTCTGTGACACCTTGGGCATCATCAAGCTGAAAGACCCTAATTCTCTTCAACAACTCACAGTGGATCAGTTCACAACTCTCACTACCATTGTTCTTTATTGATAAGGTTACAGTTTTTGGAACTCTCTCTTCTATCATAATGTTAAAGGTGTGATCTACACAAGGTGCTTCACAAAGAATCTGTATCCCTTCTTTATCTAACACCAGTTCATTCCTAAAATAAAGTGTTCATAAACAAAAAATCATAACTGTTGTTATTTAAGTTAATAAAGTTAAAATTACATGTACATGTATCAGTATAAATGAAAACAAAATATAAAAACTTCTATAACAAGTGTAAGAGCACACAGGCTTTTCCAAAAGCGCTTGCAAGTACCTATTTATTCCATAAAGTAACAACTTTCACACTGCCATATCCTAGACTCTCAATTGTTGAAGACTCTCAGAATGCCAATACCAAGAAAGTTAAGCACCAACATTGTTCTGTTGTTATGGCAACTTTCTTGTTTCAAGTGTTTTGATTGGATGATGAAACGTACAGTAGCATAAAAAAATGTAGCTCCTTTTTTTGAAGGAAGGAGCTTTGACGTTATGGCAATATTTTAATTTTAACCGTGTAATAGGTCATGTGATGAATAAAAGTTATATCATATAATATGGGTTTTTCATTTGCATTGGCCAATCAGATTTCAGCTTACAAAGCAAATCAAATTATATTTTAATACATGTACATGTATGAACAGTTTCTACCATAAAAAATGTAATTTTCTAACTATAACCTGTATTTGATAACTGATCACAGGGGCACAGCAAAGATAAAGATTGCTTAGACAATTATATTTTTAATTACCTTCTTTTCTTAAGCTCAAATGTCATGACACCAAGTCTATGACGCTTTCCTTCCAGATGTTTGTCCATTTCTTCTCTCGATGTACATTTAGCCTGACAGGCAATGCACATACGTGAAGTACCATACTTTTGTGTGTACTTATCATAATCAGAAATTTTAAATGTATTTGCATTCGAGTTTTGGTTTAAAGATGCACTACTTCCAGTAGAGTCCATATCACTTTCGCTGGTCGACTCTTTATTTATAAAAAGATGCTGATCGATTGTTACATGTCTACGTTTACGTCTCCTGTTCCTGCCTCTATTTCTATTTGTAAACACCAATTCTGTACCCTGATTATTTGATGTTGAAGCCTTTGCTCCTGCGTCCTTTTTCTTCGTATTTTTCTGCGAGTTTTGATTGGAACTGGAATCATTTTGTTTATGATTTTTTTGCTGATGTGAATTGTAATAAGCTAGAGGTACAGCCCCAGGAAAAATCTTATCTTCCCGAAGGTGCAATTTTCCAACATTAAACAGAGCTTTTACAATCAATGGAAAGGGAATCTGTGCCTCCTTTGGGTTCAGTTGCCTCCTGTAAGCAGTATATCCAGTGTTGTATATGCCCTTAATCTGCTCTTTCTCCTGTCCCTGTATGACTATGTTCTCTGTTGAAAGGAATCTTAGGAAGTCTAGACCTCTCTCTTTCATCTCACCAAATCCCCAACCGTTATTACTTTTCATTGTGTTGGATTAAATGGTTTCTTTTCTGTACATGTACCTCTACAGAATAGAGTACCAGATTAGAATTATATTTATGATTATGCATCAATACAATTTACATGTATAAATTTGTATAGGAAACCTATTAAAGAAGTATACAGTCAAACCTGTCTTATGTGACCTTCCATGGAAATTGTAAATAAGGTCACAATAGACAGGGGTCTTTATACACAGGTCATAATCTTTCCATGTACAAACCATAAATTTGCTCAACACATACTGTAAATTAGAGGCTCCCAGGAGCCTGTAATCGCTCACCTGGAACCCAAATGACTTCAACTATATTTAAATTTTTGCAATTTACATTTTAAGTCTAGTTGTTATAGCTTGCAAAAACTAAACATTTCTCCAAAATTTTAGTACAATAACTCCAATAAGGTACCATCAGACAATTTCTGAAAATTAAATAATTTGTAGGCCTTGTCCTTTAGTGTCATTTAGTAATTTACAGTTTTACTCTAGCTATTATAGTTTTAAAGTAACAGGACAAAAACAGAAAATTTCATAAAAATTGCCATTTAAGGGCAATAACTCATATACATGTAAGGAGTCATCTGACAATTTCAGACCATATAAATGAATTGTAGAGCTTTTATTGTTGACCATTTTTGCTATTTACAGTTTCATTCTAGCTCTTATAGTTTTCAAATTATATTGTAAATACCAAAAATTCTGCCATAAACCGTCATTAAATGGCAGTTACAGGAACAGGAAGCAATTAGACAACTTTGCACTAATAGCAACTACTGTAGACCTTAATGTGCTGATCAATTTGAAGTAACAGTTTTCTCTATAGCTATTATAATTTTTAAGATATTGATAAAAAAAAACATGAGTACTAGTTTTAGTAACAGATGCCATCTTTGTCCATTGATCAATACGTACCCTGGGTACAAATTTAAAACTAGAAAACCTTCGGTCCAGGTGAGCTAAAAATTAATAATGAGATAATGTCAATATAGCTTGTATATAAATCTGGACTGAATCAGACAAGAACAGAAAGGCTACAGCACTAACATAATTTGTTTTGCATGCCATTAGCCCAACTGCAGGTCTAAATTTACCAAGCCATAAACTAATATAAGGCAACTGCATTTCAACAAATTTTGCATGTATGTCAACTATGTGTAAAAATCCAAGTATTCAGTAAACAAAAGTAGATGAATCGCTATACACTATATGGTACTATAGGATAATAGTAAGGTGCAAAATATCAGGCTTCTGCATCCTATAGTTGCCTAGAAAACTGTGACAAATTTTTGTTACAGAGGGACAAATGAAAAGACGGAAGGGTAAAACAGTAAAACCCCTCTTCTTCAAAGTGGGTGTATAATTATTGAAAAGACTGACAAGAATAAACAATTTATAGTCAATGTCTTTGTAATTTAGTGGAGGTTTTTTGTCTGACAAATAAAAACTGCTTACCGGGTATGTCTAGCTTATGCTCATTAATTAATTTAGCATTAATATTTAATCATTTTTCAAGTTATGAAAAAGTAAAATATTTCTTTTCTTATATATATCAGGGCTCACCACACTGGGCGAAGTGGGCGACAAAGTCGCCCTAAGGCACCTCAAAAGCGAAGTCGAAGTCGCCCTGTCATTTTCCTTAAGTCACCCGATGGTTTACATTGGATACTTGTAAATCTGGTCCAAATACTTCACCCAGACTACCAATTTATTAGTAAATGTGTAATTCCAATAAAAAAGAGGAAAAAAATATGTGCATTTAAATTTTCAAACGATTTACGTATTTCAAACATATTACGCGCCATTTGTGTATTTACCGGATGTGACTAATAACCGGAAGTGAACAACGAAGAAAAGTTATGTACAACGGCCCATAATGAAAAATTGTAATTGTTTTTATAAACAAACACTTTTAATTGGTTTCAAACTTCAGTTCTTTCAAAGTGTATTGTACTTTAACAATTTTCTTGGATAATTATATGATCTGCACTTGAAAGAATAAAGATGTATAGTTATTATTGACATCATGAAAAGTTCTGTAGATGGGTGTCCCATGAAGCAATTTGGATCAGCACAACTTGTCCAAGTGGAAGTGTGCTGAACAAAAGAATTATTTCTGGGTTTAATGTAACTTATTATGTTATTCTATCTATCTTCTTTGGAAATTTTGCTTAGATAAACATGGCATGTTCATAACAAACTCTTAGGAATATTATGTTATACAAAAACTCATGAATGAAGTTTATGTCTAAACATATACAAATATTTTTGTTGATCTATATTTATTTGTTAATACCTTATGTGGCCACAAGTACTGAAGTAGATAGAAAAATAGTCTGGTGCTTTTTTCATTGATTAATGATAAAGGTTATGTGCTGTTTGATATTGCATACCATGAATAATAATGAAAAATAAAGAAAAAAACTTAATCTAAGTGTATTATGGTTTAAAAACACAAGAGAATTAATCCTGGAAATTGATGTAAATAATGAAAAATGTATGTAACTACTGCAAATAAATTATTTGTACGGTCCCCCTGACTTATCCCTAGTGTCTCCCTATCGGGGCCTGACTTCTCCCTGTTTGGCTGCCAGGAAGAAGTCACTTCTCCCTACTTTTTAAGTGTGTGGCAGGAACCTATAAATCAACGGGACTTGAATCTAACCATATCGTATACTTTTCCTCATCGTCCCAATATCTAATTTGCGAACAAGTGTCGACACGGATATGACCATATATACAGCTTTTGTAAACAAACTAAAGAAAAAAAAACAAAAAAAATAAAAAAAACAAAAACAGAAACAGAAAGAATACTTATTCCAATTCTGAAATTTTTTTATCAATTGCATTTAAAATTAAGGAGTTTCTTGTAAAATAGAAGCTGAAAATATGTAACAGGATGGAGATGTCCTCGTGGAAAAAAGTGTTCGAAAAAAGGTATAAAAAAAGTATGCTTATTCAGGGTTCTCCACACTTTTTAGAGTAAAAGGCTGAATCACTAAAGTAGAAGGCAGGGGGTCTGGGGGCGGCTCAAGGCCCCCAGTGGGGTTAAGAGGCAGCGCCCCTATAGAGGGTCCAGGGGGGCTTCGTCCGAAAATGGTTTTAAGCTATTTTGAATGTGATTTGGACACCTCTCCTGGCATGAGCAGACAGATAAATGTTTTCACTGTTAGAGTGAATAAAAGTATAACGTAACAGCTTTACTTTATTTTAAGTCTATACATGTTATAAGACGTCGTATTCTCAGCGGAAAAAAAATCCCATGTAATTAATTTATCCAAACACCGGTGGATATCGTAGGTTATCATTATTATCATTATTTGCAACTTCGTAAAAGGTAAAAGATATATTACCATCCTTTCTTACCATCGGTTAGTTTCTGCCTTTTAGTGAAATAGTCTGTAATATTTTTATTTCCAGCTACCCGTTTATTCATTGCAGTTTTATACACCGGAAACGCATGTAAAACTATACCGGTGTTGACACAAAGAAATACCGTAAATTATATTTTGCATCGAACGCGGACCTCGCCGAGAGCACCATTAAAAAAACGAACACGCTACGAGAAAAACAAACTTCAGCTGCCGATTTCTCTACATTATAAAGATTAAATTTTCATTCATAATTTTTTTAGCAATAGGTAACATAAATTTGGCAAAAAAGTAGCCGGTCAAAATACAAAAATACACGGCAATATAGCCGGCTACCGGCTTCAAAGGAAACCACTGCTTATTAATCGTGTTATCAATTATGACCTATTTCTGTGCATTCTTAAAACATCATTCTTTCAGAATGTGAAAGAAAAAGGAATACTGCGTTCATAATAAATGCATGGATTGGTTTTATTTAAGGGGACCCTTTAAAAATTGCGCCGTCTTCCCGAAAACGTGCTAATATTTCATGCTACGTAATCCGATAACTGGGGATTCAAAACAAAAATAATATATGCTGCAACGCGACAAAAAAGATGAATTGGTTGGTCTATACCTTTTAAATGTGTAATTTTGCATTACGATGATATATTCAGTGTTTTTGAAACTTTTCAAATCTGGGGGTCATGATGACCCTCTGCAGCTGAGTTTAGGAAGTCAAATACAATTTTCAAGGGTCATATTTATTATTCAGTTTTGATGATAAAAAACTTGTATAGAACAATGTTCCAAACAAGAGTAAACAATATATACCACAGCCTAAAATTACATTTAGAGAGATTGTAATATAATTTCTGCATGAATTAATTATACCTCTGAAATAATACACAAATATTATCTGGTGTATGAAACAAATGTTTTTTCATGTCAATATCCTAATACAATTGATTTCAATAATTGTTTATGAAAAAAGAATTTGATAGTATCACACATGTGTATCTAACCAGAATTTAAAAGAAGGCAATTATTTAGTGTGACTTCTCTGGAAACACAGCAAAGATAAGATGAAAGCTCATTAATTTTTATCTGTTTAGTTTTTTTAAGAAAACTAGACAAGGTCTGTAGTGTAGAGCCTAGAGGGTAGAGGTATTGTACAGCTGAAAATAACTAAAACTGTTGAAACTTTAATAGATATCTGAATGCAAAAAGGATAATATATTTTTGTCAAGTATATGATCATCAGTAAACCAAGGTCTGAAAGATTTTGGAACAGACGATTGCAAAAGTTTGCACTTCGTAGTGTTTGATCACGTGGTGCGCTAATTCGATCCTACTTCAAAAACAATCGTTTTCGTCATTCTCATTTTGGAATAAACTTATCAATTTTATCATCGCCGGTTGACAGTTTATTTATTTAAAGTGTTGCCTTAATCAAATAAAATGTAATCAAAGTTAGGAAGCGTATCGTTCCACGTGTATACAAAACTGTCAGAGTTGAAGATAAAGTCCGAGGACTTCCGGAAGTAACGAACTGGTTACCGTTGAAAATAATCGTTTTCCTTATAACGGCAACACAGAGGATACCAGCTTTTACATTTTCCAAAAATATGCGTACGGTAAATAACATATGTAGGGACTCCAACGTCATGACGTTTCTTACTGGAAACGGGAATTTCAGTGGTAGACAATGCACATTTATCTTGCTGTATTTAATTTATTTCTATGTGTATTCAAATAAAAATTACATTGATGAATTGTGTAGACTTTATTTTCTTTGTTGATATAAAAATGTTTTTATAACTCGATTTTGTTTTCTATTTTGCGGCTTCGTGTACGAGTCCGTGTTGTTATGATGCGACGGCACTGGAAATTTTGCTACACGCGTGAATACATCGTGAAAAGTACATATGAGCCAATGGTTTTGTTTCTTTTTTATAACGACCAATGAATGCGCTGTTTACTCTAGTTTCTAAAAATATATTTTTCTTGTTGATATTTACCCGGGAAGTACCTAAATAACTCGATTTTCTGAAAATCAATGATGGATTTTCCCTAAAATCGTTAGTTTAAAAAAAGAAAAGCATACTGACGTAAAAAGTAGCTATTGTTTTTCATTTTTGCAAAGTTTCTTTTTGATCAAAAGCCTGGCTCATCGTTTCTTTTTCGAATGATCTTCTGTGACCTTTGCCGATTTTTGTCTCCGAAATCAAAATGGCTGACGTTAACTAGGTCATTGGGTAAGTTTTACACTTTAGCTTTATCTTTGGTTTTAATGAGCGCAATAATGTATATTTTTAACTAAAATAATTTAAATTTTAAGAAATCGCAATTTATAATCGCGTAAGTAATGTTTATTTAGCGATTTTGTGTACAAGCGGTACAGGTAAACTTGGATAATCCCGTCTATTTTTAGATACTTTAAAAAGGAAACACATGTTTACGTTTTGAAAACTACAGTAATATAGACACGAGTGAGTATTTAAATTAAAGGTTAACGGTTCTGTTGTTAACTTTGTTATTTGATTTTTTAACCAGACTGTTTATATATAAAATGGTATTACCCTTGACTGTCTGTCAGTGATATAGTATCATATTCATATTCATAATGCCAAAACTGTTACAGTTCATTTAACTATTTAATGAACCATTTTAGTTGCCTTAACAAGTCTTTTTTTAAAATTGTTATTTTGAATGAATTGTTAAATGAATTTTTAAAATGTATTATAAACACATAATTTCTTGTTATTTTTGAAACAAGAAACTATTGTGTATTACCAGTTTGGGGGGGGGGGGGTGGGGGTTTGAGAGACAATCTGGTTAATCTTACCTTGAATTAGTTTGATCCATTTTTTTATTTCTGTTTCAGTATTTAATTTTTTGAGTTTGAAACAGTTATCTGTTGAAGGAGTGACAAGTGTCAGGGAAGTATAATTCTTTAATTTTTCTCTACTGTGTGAATTATATATCGATTTCCACTCAAATATCTTAACAAAAATTTAATTGACCTTTTTTCTTTATCATGGTTACATATGTTTATTACATACATTAATTGTAAAATTAAAAGTTAATTTTTCATATTTTTAATAAATTAAGATGTTTTATACGGTCATCAAATGGAATCCATGTTCATTCATTTCATTTGTTTTACACTTTTACAGTGTAGTCATAGAAAGCCTTTTTGAAGGAATTTAAATTAATCTATAGAAATGTAAATTAATCTATAGTAATGTAAAACATTGATTTTTTATTTTCAATACATGTATGAGCCTGTTGTACTTTGTATTCCATTTGTATTTCAGTAGAAGAAGCTCAAGAAAATATTTTCAAGATAGTCGACAGCATAGGATCAAATGCACCTTTTATACCTAATATAGATTTAACTTACAACAACTACAGTTTGCTAGTAGATGGTCTTATTGCAAGAAAATTGAATGTTCAACAATATTTACCAGAAATTCTTCATCAAATTGATGACAGCATCAGCTTACCTAACAAAATAAGCAATTTAACCAGAAAAATAAACAATTAAAATGGTGGTGAAAGGAATGCAGTGGTAAAGGAAGCTTATTGGGATCCTTGTGGGGAGTTGCCAGAAATTTTTGTAAAAAATGGAATTTCCATGATAGAGCAATTGATTTCAAAAACCATTGTCCCAATTTACCACCCAATATCTCTAACACATAGTGATATTTTGTATTTACGTCGAATCCTACATTATAAAAATTTACAGTCAATAAAACAAATGCATTTGTCTCAAAACTTTCTATTCAACCTAGAAATAGATACTTCAGTATTGCAAGAAAAACTGCCATTAAAAGAATAAAAAGGGACAAATAAAAAAAGAAAATTGTTTCAAGAGAAAGACAAAAACTACAGAATAGACCAGCTTTTCAAGAGGATATAGGGCATAAAATTTTTTTACCAATTTGCCTAGTTAGTTATCTCCCCTTTTTAAGGTTTAAATTATAAATAGTTAAATTGCTTTGAATATATTATTAATTCTTGGTAATTAAATAATCAACTTATGTTTGTGTGAATCTGTCATGACATAAAATGGATAAAATGCAATATTATTAGGTATTTACAATGATTTTGCAATATTTTCTCTCGTTTTTTGTTGTTGTTTTTTTCACATGAAACAACATATAAACTTATTAATTTAGGCAATAACTGAGAAAAACAAATACACAGAATACAAATTTATCTCTTATTTATTGAAAAATGATATTTCAACCAAAAATAACTATTAGAATTAACATAAAACATCATTAAACACGTTTTGCTTATTGAAATTGGTAATATTTCAAGTTAAAAACGCTTGTGTCTGCCATTTTGAATTATTAACATTGATAAATCAAGTTTAAGTGTATATTTAAACTATATAGTATTCAGTCCTGTCTTCCCAATAATATATAGTTGTAATACTGATTTCAATTCACTTATGATAAATTTTTGCTCTGAAATCTACACTTTGTACAGTTTTGTACCGGTGCCATGGTAAAAATGACTAAGACAACACACTTAGACATGAACTTTGATTGGTGTTTAATTTTTAATCAATGTATAATTGTATTTATGTCTTGTGTTACTTGTATTAACTGTCCTGCAATGTTATGATCAATTATGTACATATTGTTGGATATGTTATTGTTTATGAATAAAATTTACTTAAAATCTTATCTTTTAGCCTTCTGGTGTACAATATGCCCTTTTTTCCAAAATGAACGCAATATTTGGATATTTAAAAAGGTTCTAACTTTTTTATTTCTCAACCGATTTTCAATGCGTTTTTTGTGTCGTAATTTAAGGATTGAGCCCAATCCAATGGAACAAAAGAAAAAGTTTATATCTAGTACTAAAAAATTGCTTTGGACTCCCTAACATATGCTGCCGGATCAGACGAGTATTAAAACATTTTTGGTACATAATTTGCTGCGTCATGATGACCCTCTGGGTAATATTTTTGGGGGTCAAACATGTTTTTTATGCGTAAAATACACACAAATTTGCGTTAACGGAAACGCTGATATTGTCGGAAAGTATAAAGTTCGTAAAAAAGACATACAAAAATGGCGACCGTTAAAAAAGCTCCAGATTTTTGCTGATTTCAGGATTTTTTTAAATGATAAAACATGGTCGCGATAATACAATGAGGCAAATAAAACTTTTAAAATAAAAAAAAATTAAAAATATTTACTGTCACAACTAATTGCACAAATTTTAACTGAAATTTTAGTATCGTATTGTACTATAGATGCTGTCATTTCTGCGTTCTCGTTTAATTCATAAATACTTTTAGAATCTTTTGTTTCATTCACTTTATAGCAACGATTGTTTACTTTCGTTTTTAATTTCAAAGACAGATGGTATGTTGCGTAACATCAACAAATACCGTTTCACACGGAATCGTGTTAAAATAGCATTAACGAAATAGTGATCAACACGTGACAATTTACTAACCCTTTAAATTAAACTATGAATCATTTATAAATCTGCAAGACTATAACAACAGATGGGAAGGGTCTTCAAAATAGGGATGCTGTTAAATTTTGCGGGAATTTCCAGGTGACCAAATTTACAACGGTTGAATCTTTTAAATCTTCTTGCAAATATATAAAATTATGTTTTCCAAAACGTTTTATTGACTTTTCAAGGTTCAATCAAATACCTACAGATAGAGCCGAATACCGAAAGTATAAAATATACACGTTATATTATGCCACATTGTTTTCTGTTTGTTTCTATGGGATTTTACAAAAAGTTAAGCAATTTTTCAGCTATATAATGAAATCTAGTGTTTATTAATGAATTATTAACATTTACAAATATTGAATATATTCTACGTAAGCTTACTAGAAACAGCTAAATAACACGGAAAAATAATTTTAAATACTTTATTTAAAATCAGGTTTTGGGGGTAAGAGAAGATATATTAAAGCAAACACAAACATATCAACGTTAACACTCCACTATGTCTCCCCCTCCATCAGCGCTCCACTATGTCCTCACTAAAAACGGAACAACACACAAATACTTTAACAGGGCCGTAACTACAATTGAGACAACGGAGATATATAAACGTTTTCAAGCTAGTAATTGTTATGCCCTCATATTTGTTCTATTGGAGGGCAAAAATAATTTGAAAAATATTAAACTATATTACTCTCAATCAATCAATCAATACATCAATCAATCAGTCAATCAATCAATCAGCGAAATGATGAAATTGTCATGTTCAGCAGACATTTACGTTCATGTGTAAAATGCAGTTTAACAAAGAGATTTGACCGTGCCACTTCATTAATTAGTCACAATTGTAGTTTACAATCAATGTTTCATTAAATCATTTTGCATAAAATATTCACGACAATAAAGCGTGTTGAAATTCAGCTACGAAATCTTTACAGTGAAGTTATATATATTTACATATTTTGGATTTCTATTGGAAATAGAAACAGCGCTTCATTGAAAATGTGCTTCAGTAAACGCTTTGATACGTCAATGAAACGTCAAAAGAATGCATTCAATTCTTAATTGATTTGCAGAAATTAAATTGATATGACTTTATTGTCATTAAATGCATTTAAATGATTTGTAACAGCAAACAGATAATACACAAATAAAACAAAAATTCGACAAAATAACAAGCCTGTGAGACTCTCGTCCTCAGTTCCAATATGAATTTGCCGAAAATGTGTGGGGTTTAGTATTTTATTAAACCTTTAAAGTCGGGATTTTGGGATAACACATTAAAATGTGTTAATCTTGTACCTCTAAACTTTTCATTTTTATCACAGTGTAAAAAGAAATGAGCTTCATCGTCAATTTTATTTTGATTATGGTAATTACACATACGGAGCTCCCGAGGATTCCTATTGTATCTCCCTTTCTTGATTTCAAGGATATGATCAGACAATCTAAATTTTGTTATAAGTTTCCTTTTTTTTCCAAAATTAAAATCTGAAAGATAAAACTCTAGTTTCGTTTAAGTTTTTAATAATTTATATAGAAATATTAAATTAAAATTAAATGTAGATCTTTTGACTCTTAGTATATTTTTACATAAAGATAAATGAACTTTTTCAAAAGGGGATTTGTCGATAAAAGGAATTGCATGGGTAAAAATGGTAGTTTTGGTTCCTTATTGAACGAAGTTTTACTCTAGCGAATGGAATGTGTTGGTCCATCATAGAGACATCAGCATTGTATGCTAAAATTGGGTAAATAAGTGCAACTAGCATATTTAATGCCACTTGTACTGGAACATTTCCTATTGATGCAAATCTAGAATACAGAGTAAATGGTAACTTTTTTTTTGCTGTTTGGGCAAATCAATAATACAAGAAGTGAGAGTTTCATTGATTGCTAGAACACAGAAATTTGTACTCCGCAACATTTTCTATTGGTATGTTTTTATATTTTAAACTTCTTTATGATTTCTTTTTTGCAAAATCATGGACTTTGTTTTCTTATTATTAACTGTTAAAATCAAGATTATGCAATCATATACATGCATCTTCATTTTAATCATTTAATGTTAATATGTTTAATTTTATGTTAATATTAAAAAAATGTTTACATGTTTTATCCAAAACGAACAAAGGGTCATTCAATCATGTGTCTAATTTTCCTTAGCCAATAATTAAAAAGACTTCCTATTTATTTGTGATAAATGAGTGACACTCTTTCCATAAGCATTGGCAAAACGTACCGTGCTGAATTTAAATTTGTGAACTCTATTTACTCGTGTAACCTTAAAAAAGTCTTCTTTTTTTTTAAATAATGGCAAGACAAGACAAAGACAAAATCTTTATTCTCATAAACCAATTACACTGGTACAGAGAAATATCCATTGTATGGAACATACAGTCAACACAAACATACCACATGTGCACACAAACATACCTGACATATATACAAATGATATATACAATTACACAAGGAGCCTAGAGAAAGTCTGCTTTAAATATTTTTCTTACAAGTCTACATGTTTTTTTCTAATTGCTTTTTGTTGGTCGCACACATAATTTGTTTAAATTTCAATATATTTGGTCTATGTGTAAAGTTACTATCTAATAATTTATTCCGAATTTGCTTTAAAAAATTACACTCCATTATATAATGGTATTCATCGCCAATTGATCTAGATTGACATTTTGTACAAAGTCTATTTTCTCTGTCAGTTTTATTCCACCGTCCTATTTCAATAGGTAGTTTATGGTTTGTAGTGCGAAATCTACATAAAGTGTAGATGTCACTATCATCTAGTATATTAAAATAGTTTTCAAATTCAAAATTATTTTTAAATAATCTATATATAACTGCTTTTGGAGAGTTTTCTACGAGAGACCTCCAGTATTGTATAAATTGGTCTTGCAGTCTCGTTTTGATTTCGGATAGAATCCACTCGGGGTTTTGAAAATCTAGATCTGTTCAGATGTATGTAAGACCAATATTATCAAATATCTTTTTGACAACAGCTACGCAAGAAATATTAAAACTGTTTTCATTGTAGAGTTTGTGCAAAGTCATGAACGATATATAGGACAGCTTTGTATCTTTACCATTTATTAGCCTTATTAAGTAAGATATCATTCTTAGTTTGATATCAATTTCAATCGGATAAATACCAAGCTCCTCATATATCATGTAATTTGGTGTCGATGATTTCAATTTTAACAATAATTTACAGAAACGCAGTTGTACTTTTTCAAGATAACTAATGTTTTTATTACAACCCCAAACTTCTGAGCCATAAAGTAAAATAGGTTTCACCATTTTGTTGAAAAGGTCGACTTGACATTCAATTGATAAATTATGTGAGCGACCACGTTTCAGGACTTCAAACATTTCCTTCGTTGCCTTTTCTGCTTGCTTCTCAATACTTCTTTTAAAATTCCCAGTCCTGCTAAGCAGGATGCCTAAGTAATTAAATTCATTAACAATATCCAAAACTGCCCCGTTAAATGTAAACTTTAAATTCGCTGGTTGTTTACCCTTTGAGAACACAATAACTTTAGATTTTTCTATGTTAACTTTTAGTTTCCATACGTCGCAGTATTCTCGGAATTTATCTAAAACTTTTTGTAGTCCTTCTTTTGATTCTGCCATAAAGACTGTATCATCTGCATATAATAGAACGAATAATTTCAGAAAAATGTTCAATTTATCATTAATAGTCTCTGAGATAGAATCTAATGCTTCAGCATTCATTTCTTCGAGGAATGTCTGCAGATCGTTTGAACAAATAGCAAACAGAAAAGGTGAAAGGTCTAACTCCTAATTCACAAGGGAAAAAATTTGATTTACAACAGTTATAAGTTACACAAGATTTTACATCATTATACATGTTCATAATAACAGTGTACATTTTACCATTAATATTGTTTAAAAGGAGTTTATGCCAAAGAGCATCTCGCCATACAGTATCGAAGGCTTTTTCGACGTCTATAAAGGCACAGTACTTTTTTTTTTTTGCAGTTGGATGTAAGTTTTATGTTTTAAGCTTATTTTGTTATTACAGACGCTCGAAAATGTTTATTTACAATTATTTTAACAAATTTTGCCTTCCCATATTTGTTTTAGTCTCGGAGTATAAAAATAAGTATTAAAAAAAATAATAGATTGTGTCGACTGTAAAAAAAAATTGATGAAAACGTTTATTATCTCTGAATTTACTTGTCAGGTGCTGGATTTACTCATAATGCTGTTCATGCGCTCGAATAGCAAAATTTCAGTCAAGGTTTGTGTAGCCTGCTTTGGAGAGTAAAAACAGATATCGAACAATCCGTCTTCTTTCTTGTCGAACTGTTTACTTATTCTTAACTCTATTTAAGTTGCTACAAGAAATTGAAGATACCCACAGCTTCCAAATAGTCAACTGCAAACGCCTTTTCACTTCAGTGATTGTAGGTGATCAAAATCTTTTTCAATGGAAAACGGGGAAGTATGTTTATGTATCCGACACGTAATGGTGTTATTCTCTTGGGGTTTTTTTGTGCGGCTTTTTCAGAACTCCTTATGATAACCTTTTCATTTGTCAACCATGTTGAGCCGTTTCGGGGAATAAGAGGGGATCTTTTCTGTTAACGTGTTTGAGGCATTTTTACTTGTCTGATAACTGTTTTTTTTTAAATAAAGCAACTGTTAACTTTTTTTTTTTCAACCATCAGCTGTTATTTGTTTTCTTAAAAATTGTCCTTGTTGTTCACAGATAATGAAAATAAAAGCACCGTTTACGGTTAATAGTCAGAACACTGTTAACTGTTTTATAGTTTTGTCTCTGTTATCTGCCAATTCATTTTATTTGCCACTTTTTTTAAATGTAATTTAGTCTTCCTATGAAAGAAGGGAGGAGTATACACAAGATTACATACAAATTACTTAGCCCCCTAGTCGTTACGTTTTATCACATTTTCCGGGCAGCAGTTCAATATATTCCAACCATTTCTCCACCCAGTTGCTTTCACTTAATTTTTCAATTTCGAAAAATGGAAAGGGGAAATGGTTCTCTTATATTATCTAGAACTTCTATTGTGCAGAGCTATTCTGCCGTGCTTTAGAAGATTTTCTTGATAAAAATTAAGTGATTTTTTAATTTAACAAAGGGCCAGTTGCTTTCACTTAATTTTTCAATTTCGAAAAATGGAAAGGGGAAATGGTTCTCTTATATTATCTAGAACTTCTATTGTGCAGAGCTATTCTGCCGTGCTTTAGAAGATTTTCTTGATAAAAATTAAGTGATTTTTTAATTTAACAAAGGGCATAGAGTGTGTTTTCTTACCGCACAACTCCTAACTATCAGCTATACAGCTTATTAATTTATTGCCCCTGTATACCCATTGCTAGACATATCTTTGATTATACAGCTTATTTTTACATAACTTTAATTACACAGAATATTATAAACAATGTTATACAGCTTTTTAATTTTTTCTTTGTACAGTACACTAGATGATGTGAAATTTCAGAGAAAATTGTCTGAAAAAGTTCCAATCATAAAAACTGATATAAAAAATAACTTAACTGCAAATTTGAAAAAAAAATCGTCCAGAAAAGTTGTTTTAGTATGTGTCCCTTCAGTTTTGAACAAAAATGTACTAATTTTCTTAGGAACAAAAAATAACGCTTTAAGAAAAATATATTCCTAGTCCAACTAGCTGGTGAAGTACAATACTGTACAATAACATATACACTAGTTCAACCTACATCAAATGGGAGATAGCTCCAATATTTAAAACAACATGCTTTTTTTCATTTATAACAAGACACTAAAAACAACAAAAGTCAATCATTAAAGTCCAGATCTAGAATTTGCAAGGTATTTATTGTGTGAAAAACCGAAGCATTTTTTGTTCATGCTGAATACAATTACTATTAACATCCTACAGCTGTAAGGGGCATCCTTGACTGAGTGGTTATACACCATTCAAACCAATAGAATTACTATTCATTTTGTGTAAAAATATCTTACATGTGTAAGGGTCCTCGGTGGGTGATTGGTTATACACCATTTAAACCAATATAATTACTATTCATATTGTGTTAACATCTTACATGTGTAAAGGCGACTGTTGCCAAATGGCTATACACCATTCAAACCAATAGAATTACTATTCATTTTGTATTAACATCTTGCATGTGTAAGGGGCGTCTGTTGCCGATAGGTTTTACACCATTCAAACCAATAGAATCGCTATTCATATTGTGTTGGGGCCTCGGTGGCCGAGTGGTCAAGGTAGTTCGTCTACTATTGATCACGTGGTCTGTCAACACTGAGATTGCGGGTTCGATTCTCACTGCAGGCAGGGTGTACTCGACCCCAATCTTAATTGACAAGGATTGCCAGTTTTCCTACCGCAGGTCGGGGGTTCTCTCCGGGTACTCCGGCTTCCTCCCCCAATAAAAACTGGACGCCATGAAATAGCTGAAAAATTGCTGAAAGTGGCGTTAAAACACCATTCAAACAAACAAACAAACATATTGTGTTAACATCTTACATGTGTAAGGGCGTGTCTTGCCAAATGGCTATACACCATTCAAACCAACGGAATGACTATTTATATTGTGTTAACATCTGACTTGTGTAAAAGGCGACTGTTGCCGATAGGTTATACACCATTCAAACCAATAGAATTACTATTCATATTGTGTTAACGTCTTACATTTGTAAGGACGGACTTCTGTTGCCAATTGGCCATACACCATTCAAATTAATAGAATTTCTATTCATATTGTGATAACATCTTACATGTGTAAGGGCGTATGTTGCCAAATGGATATACACCATTCAAACCAATAGAATTACTTTTCAGTTTCTATTAACATCTTACATGTGTAAGGGGCGTCTATTGTCTGTTGCCGATAGGTTATACACCATTCAAACCAATATAATCGCTATTCATATTGTGTTAACATCTTACATGTGTAAGGGGCGTCTGTTGCCGATTGGTTTTACACCATTCAAATCAATATAATCGCTATTGATATTGTGTTAACATCTTACACGTATAAGGGCGTTTGTTGCCGATTGGTTTTACACCATTCAAACCAATAGAATTACTATTTATATTGTGTTAACATCTGACTTGTGTAAAAGGCGACTGTTGCCGATAGGTTATACACCATTCAAACCTATAGAATTACTATTTATATTGTTTTAACATCTTACATGTGTAAGGGCGTCTGTTGCCAAATGGCTACACACCATTCAAACCAATAGAATTACTATTTATATTGTGTTAACATCTGACTTGTGTAAAAGGCGACTGTTGCCGATAGGTTATACACCATTCAAACCAAAAGAATTACTATTTATATTGTTTTAACATCTTACATGTGTAAGGGCGTCTGTTGCCAAATGGCTACACACCATTCAAACCAATAAAATCTTACATGTGTAAGGGCGTCTCTTGCCAAATGGCTACACACCATTCAAACCAATAGAATTACTATTCATTTTGTATTAACATCTTACATGTGTAAGGGGCGTCTGTTGCCGATAGTTTATACACTATTCAAATCAATATAATCGCTATTGATATTGTGTTAACATCTTACATGTGTAAGGGCGTTTGTTGCCGATTGGTTTTACACCATTCAAACCAATAGAATTACTATTTATATTGTGTTAACATCTAACTTGTGTAAAAGGCGACTGTTGCCGATAGGTTATACACCATTCAAACCAATAGAATTACTATTCATATTGTGTTAACATCTTACACGTGTAAGGGCGTCTGTTGCCAAATGGTTATACACCATTCAAACAAACAAACAATTTTACATGAGTATGTTTTACACATGTTTCTAATTTGTAAATATGATTAATAATTATTATTTTACTTGTATTACTGAATCTAAAACAGATGACCTAGATGAAATTTTTATCCCCGGTTACAAATTTGTAATGAAAAACAGAAAAAGCTATAGCAGAATTAAATCCGGAGGGATCGCATTTGGCTACAATTCCGAATAGGATGAATTTGTCCACTACTTAGAATCTGAAAGCAGATTAGTCTCTTGGTTTAAAATTTCTAAAAACCTTCTTCATTTAAATGAGGACATTATTGTCGGAAATATTTACATTCCCCCAGAAAATTCTGCTTACAAAGCAGAAGATGCTTTTGATGAATTAGAACAAGAATTTCTGAAATTTTCTCAAAATAACAACATAATTCTCTTAAATAGAAATTTTAATAGAAGAACGGGCACTGATAAAGATTTTTTTGAAATAGCAGATGAAAACAAAAGTCCATTTGACAATTTAATTAATTATGCAAATATTTTACCTAATTATGAAATGTTGCGAATTAGAAATAGTATGGATAGTGTGAAAACAAATTATCGTAATAAACTGTTGAATTTTTGCAGAAATAATAACTTATTCATTCTTAATGGTAGAGTAGTTGGTGATGTAACCGGTAAATTTACTTGTAGAGAGTCAAGTGTTGTTGATTATTTTATTTGTACAGTGGGTTTTTTATCTTATGTTGAAAATGTATTTGTCCATGAATTCTCATCATTGTACTCAGACGTTCACTGTCCAATTTCCTTATCTCTTAATATTGCAGCTGAAGATAATGACTCCTCAAAAAAGGGGGGTAATTGTAATAGTTGTAATAGAAGGAAAATAAGAAAATGGGACAACGAAAAAGCCGAAGAATATAGAGAAAAAATAAATTCCCAAAAAGTCAATAGTATAATACAAAATATAAATAAAATAGACTCTGAAAGTATTTCACATAACGTTATTAATGAATTAGTAGATGAAATTAGTAAAGTCCTAACCGAGCCTGCGGAAGAGATTTTTGGCACTTTTACCCCCAGAAACTATCCAGATTTAAATGTACAAAATATCGATAACAAACCTCGGTTTACTAAAACTTGCTGGCAAAAGAGAAAAGCATTTCGCATGGCAAAAAGGCGTCACAAAAATAAAAAATCCGACGAAAGTCGAAACGACCTTCGGACCAGAGAAAAAGATTATAAACAAGAAATGAATAAAGCTATTCTAGAACATCAGAGGCAAATGAGAAAAAAGCTAAAATCACTAAGAAGTAGTAATAATAAAGACTATTGGGATATTATAAATACAAAACGCTCAACTAGAAATAAACACGATTTATCTATTGAAACTTTTTTCGAATTTTTCAAAGAATTAAATAATGGGGATGATGATGAAGATTCTAGTCCCAACGATCATAATGTTAACCAGCCGTCCAATATCATGATAAATGCTGAGATTTCAGAAGACGAAATTATGAAATGTATTCAAAATTTGAAAAACGGGAAATGTTGTGGTGATGATCAAATCATTAATGAATATATAAAAAATGCTTGCCATACACTTATGCCGATTTATTATAAGCTCTTTAATTTAATTTTTAATTCGGGAATCGTCCCTGAGATTTGGCTCGTCGGAACTATACTTCCCTTTTATAAAAACAAGGGAGAAAAGGCAGATCCAAAAAAATTCTAGACCTATAACGATTTTAAGTTGTATGGGCAAATTATTTACTTCTATTTTGAATTCAAGGTTAAATGATTTTTTAGAAAACTTCTTCTTGCAGAATGAAAGTCAATTTGGTTTTAGACATTCCACAACAGACAGTATTTTTACACTTCATTTACTACAAGAACTCTTACAGAGAAAGAAGAAAAAACTATACTGTGCATTTATTGACTTTGCAAAAGCGTTTGACACTGTTTGGCGACCTGGTCTATGGTCAAAATTATTAAATTAATCTATAGATGGCAAGATGTATAATATTATTGTTAACATGTATAGTAATATCAAATCCCGTGTCTTTAGTGGTAAAGATTACTCTGATTTTTTTCCATGTAACATTGGACGTGTAAGGCAAGGAGAGAATCTGTCTCCTGCACTATTTTCTCTGTATGTCAATGGCCTTGAAAGTTTATGATCAGTAATAATATATGTGGTCTATCAAGTATCTCAAACAAAATTCAGAACTTAGTCTTTATGTAAACCTTTTTCTTACTTTGTACATTGTGGAAGCTTAAAGTTAATGTCGATAAAAGTAAAATAGTCGTATTTTCAAAGGGACGTCTGCGAAATAATATGAGATTTTATTATGATGATAAAGAGATAGAAATAGTCAAAGATTATATATATTTAGGGGTTCACTTTTCCAGATCTGGTAGTTTTTCTAATGCAAAAAAATATAATGCCGAAAAAGCTACTCGAGCAATGTACGACGTCTTAAAAAAGGGGAGACTTCATAATTTATCTTTGGAATGTATGCTTGACTTATTCGATAAAATTATACAACCTGTATTACTCTACGGCTGTGAGGTATGGGGTGTCGGTAATAACTCTATTATAGAACGAGTACATCTGAAATTTTGTAAACTTTTATCGAATGCAAAGAAATCGACTCCCGATTTCATGCAAATATAACTTTCATTAGTCAAACAACAAGTTTGATTGCATACTTCAATTTCATGAATTTAAAATAAACACATCATCACAGGTCAACGTTCAGGGAAGGAAAAGTCACTTTGAAATGTGTTAGACGCAAAAATACTCAGCAAGTCGTGTAACCACCACGCTTCCGGAACAGTTCATTAACTCTCCTCCTCATGCTGTTGACTAAACGACGAAGTGTAGCAGATTCAGATTCAGTTTACAGTCGTATGAAAAGCCTCCCCACACTAACACCACCACCGACAAACGCTGTACTGCTTAGATGTTGTTCTGGTTGTAATCAGTGCCTAGTTGTCTCCAAACGCGCATCCGCCTATCAATATGACGAAGAAGGAATCTGCTTTCGTCGGTCCAGTGTACTCGTCGCCAGCTTCGAATATGCCAGTGGCGGTGATATCGCGCCCACTCTAAACGTGTTTGGCGATGTCTCTGTGGACGTTTCAAGTGACGAGCTCTCAACCTTGCATTGTTTAGGCGCCTGTTAACTGTTCGAACGCCGACTCTGGTTGCAATATTCCAATCGTCACGAAGATACCTTTCAGTGGCAAACGGTTGCTCTATCCGCCCTTTCAGATGTTTTTGATAGTCGACCTGACCTAGGACGTTCCTTGGTAGTTACATCATCTCGATGACGTTTCAGTAGCCGGGATACAATACTTAAGTGAATGCCAAAGTGTTGTGCTATCTGACGCAAGCTCTCTCCACTATTACGCATTCCAACGATCTGCCACTTCTCAGCTTCACTTAATTTCCGTCTAGGCATTGTAAAAATGTAAAGATGAAGTCGAAAAAGACCAGGAGATGAACACTAAATCATTTAGAACGAATAATCGTACCCTCGCTTTTTTTGCGAGTCACAAACCTAACTTCGAATTATAACGGCAGTAAAATCCGGCCTATAAATCGTTATGAAAAACAAGGCTTTTAGGCGTGCTCGACTACCGTATGACAAACTGTTTTTTTGCTTTTTAAAGATTTACATGAGAATTTAATTAAGGTAACTTTCCCGTGCTCGAATGATGGCTTTAGTACATAAATAACACAAAAGTTAATATTCATTCAGATTTTTGAAATTATAAAAAAATGTTGGTGTTGCTTAACTTATGGCGAGGTGTATATAAGAGGGGCCCTCATATAATAACAATTATAAGTCCTTAGGGAGGTCAGTACCTCGGAAACAATGTACAATACAGCATTTGGTATATAGGTTGCTGATGAAAAGATAAGTCTTGATTATGTGTTGCCCGCGAAGTAATTGTTATCACTACTGATGTGGAATACAGACAGAACCTTTCATCTAATGATGTGAAATTCATCTTTTTTGCAACATTTGGAATGTACATGTATATTTTTTCTGTCCAACATTACTTGTATCTCTTCAGTTATTATTCATTTATATTTCAGATGACCAAAAGGGATGTTCCTATTTATTCCATATAAACACGAAAACTTTCAAAATCTGTACAAAAAACTTTTTACATACTCATTGAGTATAACATTTTACATGCTCATTTAGTATAAAAGGCCTAGAATTTATTTAGTTAAGTTTAGTTTTAATTTAGGATGCCTTGGTAGAATTAATAAAAAATACCAAATTTCCCTATTGGAATCAAAATGATTTATGGAAGCCATGATTTTTGTATATTTAACTATGGTCGAACATTGTTTTTACAAATTTAACTCCTTGCAATCACTGAGTGTTAAATTTGACTGGTACAATGTTGTGCCCATAGTAAAATATAGAATAGATCAAGGCTTTCAAAATTATTTTGTATCTTTAGATGATAGTGGATTTGAGAGTTGAGTAAGTAAAGTTAGATAAGGTAGTTTAGTTTAAGGACATCTACACCTTGGGTAAACAAAATTTGGTAAACTTTTTGGAAATCTGTTTATTTAATTTTGCAAAAATGGAATAAGCTCATAGGACATTTTTTGATGGGAAGTATTGTGAACAGAAAAGATCTGATGAAGTAAAAACGATTACTTGCCAACAAGCGATGAAGTAATCGCATGCGTTTAAACATTTTCTTTAATCTGGGAATGTAATTATCCATATTTTATTGTTTAACAAGTTGTTGTTGTTTTACCTGAATTATTTATTTCAAAGACTAATTTTTTAACCGAAAAAGTGCATTAAATTTGGAAATTAAATGTTTGGCCATGTTTTCTGCTTACGATTGACTATTGGTTTATTATTGCTTCATAAATGTAGCATGGCTTCAATAGCCTTTTAAATTTAAAAATTTTTTAATTTAACTTAACTTTAATAATTGCTTACAACATCCACATTTGATTCTATTGTGTTTGCTAATTCTTTTCACAATCCATAAAAAAATGGTTGGTTTGTAGTTCCCCAAAGCAGTCCATCAAATTAGGCCCTACCAAAAAAGTTTATTTTTAAGTGTATGAAGAAAAAAATGGTTACTTTTTCAGAATCTCGGATATGAAGTATTGGGAATCAAGTGTTGTCAACCTACATGAACAAGCTGAGATATAGTATCCAAAGTTGATGAGACAACAATAGCCTAAGTCTAGGTTTCCGAACAGATCAGCACAAAACAAAATTGTGAATATTCAACTAAAAAACCCCTAAAGTCTTCCTGTACAGATGTGAAACATGCAAGACAACAAAGAAAATGCAATACAGAGCCAAACTTTATAAAACATCTGTCTAAGGCACATCTACATCAGATTGCAAAAGAAAATTCATAATATTTATCTCTCAGAGTGCGGAGCAAGAATTGGTGACAAGTTAGATTCTGCAAAGTAAGGTTGAATTGAACAAGGGGCCAACATTAGCACCATATGACAAGCCCTTTATAGATAAATAATAAAGAATACAGGTGATGGTCTCAAAAAGAGAATATGTCCAGAATATCTGTGTAAGCAAAGACTTTTTCAAAGGTATTGAAGAAGCTATCAAAAATACATTTCAATACTTAAAAAAAGTTCATTATTTTAAGATTAATATTTGAAATTACATGTAGACTTGTCCATTAGTACACAACATGCATTTAAGAGCCTAATAATTACAGCAACAGTCTGGTCAAAAACGGGCAAATATAAAATATACTGCAATTTTTTCTTCATTTTATTTATTTATTTTGTTTCTTTTCATAAGGTAACATTATTTTTCCATCAATACACATACAAGATTAAAGATGAAAAGGAACTCAAAAGAAAATGTGTTCAAAATATCTGGGTAAGAATATTGTTAGACTTATTTCAGAGATAAAGAAGCCAATAAAACTTCACGACAATTTCAATATTCAAAAACATTTTCTCTTTTAGAATAGCATGTGTAATAAGGTAAAATTCTTTTCGGATCAATACATATACCAATAAGTGCAAAAAGACCAAATTAAAATAAAATGAGTAGTGTTAATTTTGTTGTAGAATTGTATATGCTATGTTATTTTGTTACTTGAACCAAATTATCTTCAATAAATATTTAATACATCCAGCAGTTTTCGGTTTTTCTATGTTCGATATGTTCATTTTTGATCATATATGTCCAGAAATGTGCATCCTCCCAAGTCAGGGGTTCTGAGTCCGCGTTCGCTCCATCATGATGGAGCGAACGCGGACTCAGAACCCCTGACTTGGGAGGATGAGAAATGTGTTACAGAATACAATACAGAAAATTTTACTAGCATTTAGCGCTAATAAATAGGAGAAAATAATAGTTTGTAATGAAAGTTGCAACAGAAGCTTTAGGAGAGTCTGTAGATAATAATCTTTATAAAAAATATTGTACGAATTATTTTCTCGGGTAGAATGACAGATAAATATGCTATTTCGACTAATACGATAAATCTAATTAAGTCGAAATCGGCGTCAAAATTCGTCTACTGCCAAATTATTCCCATTTTCAATAATTATTATTCGATTCACTTTATAATAAATAAATATCTTTATCAGTGGAAGAATAGCTTTATATGTAATGTGTAAACATTGGTATTGTGGTTTAGAGACCGACTTGGGACTTGACAATTAATCGCCGACGGCTGTAAGTTTTCCTTCTCCAAAGACAGACGGATTCTCAATAAATTCTCCTCTCTGCATAAAAACTGTAGATCGAGAGTTCGAAAAATTATGCTTCTAAGTCCGACGTTTATCTGGATATTGACTGTGGAATACAGGAAATTGAACAAATTTAAACAAGAAATTGAGCGGTAAAAATAAATTAAAAAAATTAACACATCAACTTTAATATTTAATATTTAACATTTACTAATAATGGTCTATAACAGTTTAATTTCTGACGACAAATATGCAGATAAAAGATGTAATTAATACAGAGAGCATTATTTCCTTAGACACAGAAAGGTACGGGGCTTCATTGCAGAGATCATTATTGCATAAATATTCCGCATAGCTACTTCCTGGTGGTGAAATGCCATTTACTTTGCAACCTCTCCTAACCTCTGCAACAAAAGATAAAATTAAGTGAATGATCAAAACTAATTACACTTTTCATTTTGTTATCTTAGTGCTATTTTTTTTGGCTAAATTCTCAGCCCCTACCTAATTGCTCCATACTTTTCGCTGACAGTCAATGACCCATCTCTGTATTTCGTTTATTTATGGTTTGTTAACTTGTTCTCGTTCAGAATATTGAGGAAATATTTATCGCGTTTAATCAATCAATCAATCAATCGATCGATCAATATGGTCTCCCTGCACCCATATTTTTTCGGTGTGTTCTTGTTCTGCCCACTTTTTGAAAATACAGGTAAAAAAGTAAGTGGGCAGAACAGGAATTGTATTAATTAGATCTAATTAGAGAACAAAGGATTCAAAATTATAGTCTTTTTCAAAATATAAATAAATATCAAACATATATATATGTCATTATTTATTTTTTATATATCTTGTAAAAAGCACTTATTACAGAGAACATCATTAGATAATAGAATGCAACTTTAGTTTTGGGTTTTAATAGCTATCTAAATAACAATAAATAATAATACAGACTTAATTTCATTAGAGCTTGAATACAGGGAAACCATGCAAGTAAATAGTACAAATTACATGTATATGTATAAATTTTAATTGCAAAAATTATTGTGTTCTCAAATATATTGTTTGAAAAAAATTACTTAATTATTTTTCTAGATTTATACTATTGCTTTTGTTTTAAATCAAGTAATACTTTTCCAAAATATATTATATCATAAAAATATTTTTTGACTCCTTAACACCGCTAAAATCACCCTAACTATTACAAGTAATGACCACGAAAAAAAAAATGTAGCAATACAAACCGTTGCCAAAACTGTAAAGAATCCATTTGTAACAGTTGGTAGAACAAGAAGTCTTTTCCAGGTAAGATGTCAAAGGATTTTTCTCTGTACACGAACTTTGTTGTTTAAAGGACGTGCAGTTGTAACACTGGAAAGCTAAAAATACACAAGAATGATTGACGTTCAATGATATAGATTCTCTTTTAGTTTTTAGTGAAATACAATATTTCTACAATCGACAAAGCTGAAATCGACATTTTAAAGACTTTTAGCATGCGAGTTTTCGCCAGCAATACAACTCTATACTTCGATTATATATGTATATTATTATGCGATTTGCCGTCGTTGCTGATGTGAAGCAATATAATTCATCGCCCTGTGTTAAGCTTGCTCGTCCACTAATTGTAAAAAAGTATTGGTATACTTTACCTTCAATTCCAGTTATAACAGAGCAAATACAAAATAATATCGCCAAAGTATTCATCATATAACGTGTACTTGTAACAGTGCGTTCTTTCCACCGGTGTATTATTTCCTGAGGTGTAAAATTTCCAATGGAAGTTTTGCACTAGTTCATTTTTTCCATACTCTATTGACAGAATAAACTTCCTAGTAAAAAATAGTTGTAAGGAAGAAATACACGCCGGAATAAAAGTACGCTTACATACGAAAGTATTCCTTTACTTGTTTATTTATTACAAGAAAATACCTGGGCTGTAATGTGTAAGGGTCTAAAGGGTAACGGATAGAAATCTAGATAAGCGGTGGCTAACTCTAACCGTGGGCGAGAAAATGCATGGTTTGAACTTGCCGTTTGAATAAGTGAAACTAATATATCTACGGCATCTCGAAGAAATTTGAATTTGAAGAAACTTATTTTGATCGTATTTGCAAAAAAAAAGGAAAAAGAAAACTCCGACCGGACCCACGTAGAAATGATAATGATAACCTAATCGACTAAGTCCTGTGACCGAAGGTCTCATTTAATCTCGTGCAAGATAAACTAGTGTGATTTATAGAATATCGTGTGGGGGAAGTAGACCTTTCTAGACGGAAATTATTAATAAACTTGCCCTAATACAGAATAATCAACATTATACAGGTTAAAATGTAACGTTGAGTCCATGTTGTTGTTTATCCTTGGGGATATGTGTAATAATAAATAGCATCTTTCTTGTCGGCCTGTGTATCATCCTAGACTTTAGATGGTGGCCAATTGCGGTCGACAGGATGTTCGAAAGTCCGACATCCCAATGATTTGACCAGCGGTTCTTTCAATTGGCAGCACAAACAGTGTGCGTTCTGTCAATATCTTTTTGACAACGTGTGTTGGGGGAGCGGGGAGAAATGTTATTCAATTTCAACTATCTTAATGAGTGGTTGTCCACTTAACTACAAAACCAGCATAGACAAAGATCTCCTTTCTAACAAGTTTACTGATTTAAGCATCACATTTTCTAATTCACATCACAACGATCGCTGCGTGGACAAGGCATAAATTTATGCCATATGCTTTAAATGATAATTTTATAACATAATAAAACAGAGAATTCTTTAAACCTTATAAATTATGGTTGTTGAAAAAATAAAAAAAAACTTTATAAAGTGTTATAAAAAAGACAAGGTTAATGAAAAGTATGACCAAGAATTAGGTATTTTGTCAAAAAGTGTTTGTACTTCTATACAGATGACAATGTATAATGTAGACTATGAAAACTAGAAGTCTTCGTGAATAAAACAAAGGTTATGATATTTTGCAAAAGAAAGTCAAAATCAGACTTTGATTTTTTTCTTTACAATGTAACATAGGTAAACTATTAGAAAAACCTATATTTTAGTGCTACTTTTCAACATAAAACTCAAAAGTCTTTATATATTATTTATGAATTGATTCGTTAATATTCCATAGATGTCGGCATTCAGTTGCAATGGTTCAACTACCTTTGAAATATGGGTCGGACCTGTGTGTATTAAAAAATCTTAACATTATTGAAAAAATCCACTTGAAATTTTGCAAAAGTTCTTTAAGTCAGAAACACAACACCCACTTTTCTAGTTTATGAGGTACCTGGAAGAATTTATATGGAAGTTGGGACCAAAAAGAATAGATTTTTTACAGACTAATGATTAAACCAATTACAACTGTTTATTTCATATCAGTTAAAATTCTGTTTGTTTTAATTGGATAAAAAAAGGTCAGCTGGTATTTATTAATCTGCAGTAATTTGACGTGAGGGCATTATCACGCCGTGATAACGCCCCCCACGGGTGTTATCACGTCGTGGTAATGCCCTCTCGAGCAACATAAACTGTTTTTTAAATATCTAAATAAATATATGTAAATTTGCAACATAAATAAAGAAAAAAATGTCATTCAGTTTAGAAAACTGACTGTGTATATTGTGGAAATGCCGAATGATGATATATCATCAGGCCAACATCCAAATCATACAGCTACAAATAAAATAATACAGTGTAAACTACATAGTATCTTAATTCTTCAATGAAATAAATACAATAGTTGCTTATATAGCTGGCATTGTCATGATAATTGACAGCACTCGGGACAGTGGTATTGCCTTCAACATTGATAATGCCCTCGCCTTTGGCTCGGGCATTATCAATATTTCAGGCAAAACCACTCTCCCTTGTGCAGTCAAGATATCATGACAATGCCCTCTATATAAACAACTATTGTATAAATAAACTACATAGATATCTAATGACGCTGGTTTGTGCATTTATTTGGACAAAACAATTAGCATTTATAATAAAAATTTGTTAAATCCCATTATGTGATCAATTTATACAAAACTGGTTACATTCCATAAATGCCATCTCTCATGGTTTTCCGTCTATTCAGGGTTTAAAGGAGTTTTGAAATTGAAAAATATTTAATACAATTTCCGGATTCATGTCGCGTTTGGATCACCAAACTTAGGTCGAGTAGACAATATATTATAGCTGAATATCATATCTTTTTTTATATTAAGTTGCAATAATACTGAAAAGCCAAGGAAAAAATACATCTCAAAAATAAACTATACTGATAATCCAAGATGTATGTCCCTTTGTAGCTGTGCAACACAAAACAAAATTACAAAATTTATCAATTTGTATAAGAAAGTCTGCCTTTCACTGACTTAATGTTTATACACACGTATACATCAATATTTATACAATATTTGCTTATATAGAGGGCATTGTCATGATATCTTGACTGTACAAGGGAGAGTGGTATTTCCTTAACATTGATAATTCCCGAGCCAAAGGCGGGGGCATTATATATGTTAAAGGCAATACCACTGTCCCGACTGCTGTCAAGTATCATGACAATGCCAGCTATATAAGCAACCATTATATTTATTTTATTGAAGATTTAAGAAACCATGTGTTTAAGACTGTGTTATTTATTTGTAGCTGCTTGCTGTATGATTTGAATGTGGACCTCGTGATAGATCATTGTTTGGCATTTTTAGGCAATACACAGTCAGTTTTCTAAATTTTATAACATTTTTTCCTCATTTAGGTTGTACATGAACATATTTTTTTTTATATATTAAAAATAAATAGTTTTATGTTGCTTGCATCCTCGGATACCCAGGGGTGATTCTGCTCGCTACATCAGCCCCTGATGTAGCGAGCGGAATCACCCCTGGGTATCCGAGGATGTGTTGCTTGTTACTGGAGAGGGCATTACCACGACCTGATAACGTTATCACATCGTCACGTCGTGATAATGCCCTCATGTCAAATTACTGCTGATTAATTAATACCAGCTGACCTTGTTTTATCCAATTAAAACAAACACAATTTTACTGATATGAAATAATATCATTTAAAGTAGAATATCATCATTGTCATACATGTACATCTCATGTTCGTTCTGTCATGCTTATTGTATAGTTGTGACTTTTACCCAAACCTACCCAAACTATACCAAGAAACACACTAATATAGCATTTTTTTGGCCGTATTATCCTGTTTAAACGTTTTATATACTTTATTTCAATTGAAAAATGTTATAAGTGCAGTTAACATGACAATTTCTTTTATTAAAAATCGTATGCAGCCCTTATAATCGTGTAAAATGCATTACCCAAACACTGCATGGTTAAAATACATTTTATGGAGTAAATCAGCAACAAATAGTTATCCATAAAAATGCAGTCAAATCATGAATATTTATTAGAAATTGCTAATTTAAAACAAAATAACCCCACAATAATTATATGATCGATACTGGTTGAAATGCACAAAAATTGTAATTAGCACACGAAGTATATGAAAAGATTTTAAAATTTGGCAATAATATTTTAACAATTTCGAAATTCTACACATTTGAAGAAGGCATTGCCTTCCGTTGCACAAAGATATATTTTGGCATCCTATTTTACTTATACAATAGTTGCTTATATAGAGGGCATTGTCATGATATCTTGACTGCACAAGGGAAAGTGATATTGCCTGAAACATTGATAATACCTGAGCCAAAGGCGACGGCATTATCAATGTTGATTGATTGATTGATTAATGGTGTTTAACGCCCGAGCAGCATTATTTCAGCTATATTCAGGCGATGAACATGAAATGGATGATAAAATGAACATGAAATGATGATGAATGAAAATGGGATGGGACACAAGGAAAAAAATAGGGGTAACGGATTTTAGATTGCCACTGGCAAATGGGAGGATGGATAGGGTCGGGCAATTCAGCCTCCTGTAGCGGGATCGAAATCCCTACTCATAGCGAATACTACAGCAGCGTTCTTTAACGTGCGAGGAACGTGGCATTTTTCCCAACACGGTGCACTAATATGGTTTGCGGTCAGGTTTTCCGTATTATGGCCTGACAACCCCAGCTTGCCAGGGGTACCCCATTCAACCACCTGGGGCACACATCCCAGTCGGTCTTTAGGCAAACCGACCTGACACGCCGGTCAGGGTACTGGGCGCTATTTAGTCGCCTTTTACGACAAGCTAGCGCGACTGCGGTCTATTCTTTTGGCCACCCGGATCCCGCACGGGGCTATCAATGTTGAAGGCAATACCACTGTCCCGAGTGCTGTCAAGTATCATGACAATGCCAGCTATATAAGCAACTATTATATTTATTTCATTGAAGAATTAAGAAACCATGTATTTTTGGCTGTATTATTTTATTTGTAGCTGCTTGCCGTACGATTTGAATGTAGGTCTCATGATGTATCATTGCTTAGAATTTTCAGGCAGTTAGATTTCTAAACTGTATGTGACATTATTTTTCTTCATTTAGGTTGTACATGTGTACACTTATATTTATTTATATAATTAAAAAATAAACAGTTTTATGTTGCTTGTTACTGGAGAGGGCATTACCACGACGTGATAACTCCCGCGGGCGTTATCACGGCGTGATTATGCCTCATGTCAAATTACTGCAGATTAATTAATACCAGCATACCTTGTTTTATACAATTTCTTATTTATTAACCCTTTGAAAATGCCATAGCCCTTCAGTTTAACAAGCTTGAATTTCCTTTACCAAAGAATACTTTGAGTCAAGGTTGATAGAAATATTCACAATAGTCCCTTAGAAACCGATTTTTAAATTTTAATATCATATTATAACAATTTCTTAATTATCTCCCCTTCATTGTGTAAACTTCATACACACAATTTATCATAACCCGCAAATTTATTTTGATTACAAAGTTCCTTGTCTGTATCTTATGAACTGCTTCTAACTTTTCGTTCACTATTCCCCTCATTCCTGGTGTAGTTATTACCCTTTTAATACAGAGTATTTTGTTATCCGTCGGTCGATACAATTTTTTTTGTCGTTTTCTGGCCATATTTCGCCGTAAATGATATTGGGTCAACTTCCTGTAAGAGGAACCATTTAAAAGTATGTTTGTTTATTTTTTTTTCAGCCAGCCTTTAGCAATTTTCTACTGTATAATGAAGTTTTGTTTTTTCCTTTTAGAGAGGACACCGGTGTAAGCAGTAATAGTAAACGACTGTTGACAGGAAAACAGGAAACCCTGTCAACTTAAGTCGACGTCGAACACACCTTGCATTAAATTTGACTGGCACACAGAAAGTCAGTGCTTACAAGCGGGAATTTAATGCCATTTTTAGCAACAAATCGTCGACAGGTTGTCAATGAAGGTTCGAGTCGAGCAAACCCTGCACGCAGAAGGCTTGAACACGCAACCTCAGCATTGACACATGGGATATTAAAAGAAGATGCCATCGTACGTATGAACGTGTAACAAGAGCAACCTTTCAAAGTAATTTGGACTGTATGAGGTTATACAAGCTTTCGACACAACTTCGCATCTCAGTAGTGTGATTAATTGTCGTGAAGCGATCATACTTCTCTTTTGAAAACACCGATTGATTGATTGATTGATTGATTGATTGATTGATTGATTGATTGATTGATTGATTAAAAACATCTTTTCTTTTGTTTGTTTGAATGCGGTTTAACGAACATTTCAGCAATTGTTCAGCTATTTCATTGCTTCCATTTTGAGAGGAAGCCGGAGTACCCGTGGAAAACGTCCGAAAATAAAACTGACATTCCTTGACAATTAATAGTAGATTAAAATCTACCTTAACCCACTCAAACAATGTCGCGTAACTATGTTGAACAATGGAAGAAAGTAGCTGTTTTGTCCTGTTGCAATAAAACAACTAATTGATTGTATGTTATTGCACTTATTTACACATGTGGTGGTCCTTTATATTCGTATTTTATAACTCGCTATCACTTGGTATAAAACAGTTGAACATAAAGGCCCGCCACCGCGTGTATACAACACCATATCCATGTGCACTAAAAGTGGTATCGTAATAATTCTTTTACTACCAAAATTACGCATTTTTATCCTTTACCCTTAAAAACAATCTTTTATAGATTTCACCCACACATATCTTTGTTTAAATAGTTCTAGCAGTGCAAACAGCGAAACAGAAAATATCTTTATTGCAACTTAAAGAACTTATACTTGAAACTTAAAACATATAAGCAAAACTAATTATTCCTCTCCGAAAAATAAATATAATGCATGGGAACATGTTAAATCACCCCCTGAAAATCGCCTCCTTTAGCTAAATAGGCCCGTTACTAAAATTACAATAGCCGTAGTCCCACTCAACAACTTTTAAATAATGTTTAAACGTTCGTGTTTAAAATATTGTCTTAATTTTCAAATTTATTTTGTTTTGTTGCCATGATAACTGATTTGTTTATCTGTTAATTGTGTCGTTTCGAAATATACATGAGTGATGTTTATACCTTTATTTATCTGACATCTTCTTATACTTTATTTAATACATTGTAAGCTAAAACTACCAAGCTTTTGTAACTAGTCCGAGAATACTCTGCCGTCCAACGCTTTTTTAGACTTTGATGGGAGAGTGGCCCCACATTTCATTTAGACCACGCTTCCGTATTTGTCTAGTGGTCCAAAACGTTGCTTGGTCGTTTTTGCACGGGATCGAGGCTTTACAGTTGGGGGTGGGGTTCGGGGGTTAAGATGAATTCAATATAATGAAGGGTTATTAAAAAATGTTGTTTTTGTTTTTATTAGTAATTGATTGATTACGCATTGAGTTACACCTTTCGTATTTTTAATTCTAATAGTCCGCTTAACATAAATCCTTTTTCATCCTCCCAAGTCAGGGTTCTGATTCCACGTTCGCTGTATCATCATGGAGCGAACGTGGAATCAGAACCCTGACTTGGGATGATGCCTTTTTAGAATGTTTGTTTTTTATTTGGGATTGTAATTTTACTATAATCTATTTTTGTCATTTAATTAAACTCCACATAGTTCGTATTGTTTCACAATGGCGTATAGTTTTTGGCTCTCGCATAGCCGTATCGGCTAACTCCGGACCTAATAAGAATGGACAGTCAATATGTTGAGACAGTTGCGTATATCATCATGTCATCAGTTGAGTGTGTCGCATATTTATTAAGTAATCGAGCCAAAGTTTTTCATACTGATACGGCTTACACGACTGACATGCTACAAACTATTGTACCAACAATATAAATAAAATATGTATCAATCGTCATGCACTGACCAGACCTCACTCATGTTTTGGGAAATAAAAATACTTGAAGACAACCGAAAATCGTGCAATGCCAAAAAAACTAACAGAAGCGACCTATATTAGTTGCAGCACAGTGCAAACATAATATAAGGAAATCTTCCTGTTCGGACAAGCACCGCTATGATGACTGGTAGCTTCTTGTTGCTATTTTCAGTTTTGAAAGAGGTTTCGCACTGTTGATCGACCCAACCGGATGTCGTAGTTGCGAGACTAACCAAACGATAATGTTCGACGGACGATATAGATAAGGCTTGTATTAAGCCTTGTTTTCATATACTTCTGACAAATGAACAATCAATAACTTTATAAAAGAAATAAAAATACAAGTCTAAATTAGCAGACCTCTGTCTACGTGTGGTGTACATTTTTTAAATGTTTGAATGGGGTTTAACGACAGTTTCAAGAATTTTCCAATTGTATCATGGCGTCCAGTTTAAAGTGCGAGAGGAACCTTTGGGAAAACCCCCGACCTTCGACAAGAAAAGTTGGAATCCTTGTCAATTAAGGTTGGAGTCGAACACAGTCTGCTATCAATGGTAACTAAAACCACTTGATCACTGAGGCCCCCACTTTTTAAAAGACACGTTTTAACAACATGAATAAAATACAATTGTTAACATTTTCTACTAAATTTAATTTGATTGGTTAATCATGTCAAACCCTTTTTCCTGGAGAAACAATACTAAACGTTACTGTGTCTATACGACGATGATTTGCCTGACAATATGAAAACTGCATACCGCGTTGGGTCGAGTTTCATCGTCGGAAACCGGACGTGGGTTTCCGACGATGGGTTAAAATGGTATCCGAGATCGACAAAAGGACCATAAACTCGACCAAACGCGGTAAGCAGTTTTCATATTGTCAGGCAAAACACCACCGTATAGACACAATAACGTCTAGTTTAGATATATATTCCAAATATTGTTCATGTCCGTTCTAGGGTATTCCAAAGTCCTGTACCCACACTCCCAACCCAGAAAGTGTTGGTTTATATAGGTCTCGTATCAAATATGACACAAAATATTATGGTGCACATCCGCATTCTAAATTATCTTACTATATACTGCTTTCTAAACAGGCAGCAAAGGTATAAAGTAATTTGCAATGTACATTCTTTGCATATAAAGACATCCTTATGGGTTCTAATGGGTCTTATAGGATCATGAATTCTGTGGGGGAGCAGGATGGGGTCCTTTAACAGGTTACCATTTTTTAATTTTCTCTAAAACAGTAATTTAAAAATGACGATAACAGATAACAGCAATTTACAATTCCACAAGGGTAATAAAGGTGTTTTTTTTTTGGGGGGGGGGGGGGGGGAAATGTACATTATTCATTATTGTCCATAGCAACTATTATGTTATCTTGCAAGCTATTTAAGATAGGGGTGAATACAATAAAATTAAAAGAGAACAGAGAACAAGAATCTGTAAAACATTTAACAGTGTTCTGACTATTCAGATCTATTAACAGCTCAAAACACGTGAACAGAAATTATTCTGCTACCCCTTTTTTGTTGGTAATTTGTGAAAGAACAGAAAGTGACATGCTACAGACTATCACTGCACGTGATGCTCTTGATAATGAGGGGGTTTCTGTCTGTTTCTAAAGTTACGGTCAGTTTATTCAACTGTTTAGATATGTATTGCAGGCTTCGAATTGTTAAATTACAATAGTAAACGAACGTAAATATACACGAAAGATGAGAAATATGCCGTCAACCAATGGTGTGATAGAGGTTATTGTGGTTTACATAGGATACCCATAATCCGTTGCAAGAAGATTGTCCCCGAGCTTAATGTTTGGTTTGTCGACGTGCAGAAATCGACCGACATTGAATCAAATGGAATAGAAAGGATACAAATATACTATTTTCAATAGTATTTTATTGTGTCATTTAGTTCGGCGTATTTCTGCGTTCTTAATCACTCAGATCTGATATATCAGAACAAATGTCATCCAATTCCCAAAATGGTAGTTAAGTTCGCATGCCACTGTTATCATGCAGCTGTTAAACGCGTCAATGTGAGTATCGCCAAATTCTTAAACTTCGGACGATCTTACTCTTGATGTAAATCTTGATGTTATATGGACCTGTATCGGCTTTTCTCCTGTCGTATCTTCACGATTCCAAATATAAAATTCACTTTGGGACTTTTCGCTATATGCGAATGTTAGGAATTCGTTATATAACTTCATAAAAAATGTGTTTCTAAAAAGTGTTTTTCTTGTTTATCTTTTTTACTTAATTTTTCTATGTCTGCATTTAATCGACTGTGGGTTCTCGTCCTCTCAATTTCCACTGCAGGCTGTAACTCTTCTACCGCTGTGTATACAAACCATAAATATTCGCAAACATTAAAATAAAATAGTTGTAAATAAACAAAGAAAATGTTATCTTTCGAGATTTTGTGCTACTGAACACGACTGTTAAAGAATAACACGGTGGTAAAAATTCAACCCGATATAAAAATAACGAACTGCAAATACCTATGACTCCATATATAAGGTTTCATTGCATATCAGTTTGTTAGTTTGTTTGATGTTTAACACCACTTTCAGCAGCAATTTTTTAAGCTATTTCTTATTGGGGGAGGAAGCTGGAGTACCCGGCAATCCTTGTCAATTAAGATTGCAGTCGAGACATCCTTCCCTCGGTGAGACTCGAACCCGCAACCTCAGTGTTGACAGACCACGTGATCAAAAATAGACGAACTACCTTAACCACTCGGCCACCGAGGCCCCCATTGCACATCAGTAATAAACTCGTATATTGTATTGGTTTCCTACAGATCAATCATAAACGGCACTGCTTATCGAATGAAGGCAATAACTAAATACCAAACAGCACATAAATGTAAAAATATACGATATATAACTACGATATCTGTCAACTGTGTGTATTTCTTTGCTGCCCAAAACAAAGACGCTATACCATATGAATATAGGGTACTCAAACCTTTCTGTATTTATTTGGAAACGAACGAGATAGACATGGGGCATACGTTTATTAAATATAATATAATGTTTAAAAGGTTAAGTTCGATGAAAAGCATGAATAAAACAAAAACAAAAAACACCAAACACAAGCGAAAGCAAAAACTACCTTCAAACGTATTGCGTTGGAACCATATCAATCCTTTAGTATAGTCTATGTACAATACAGCAATAATACCTATGAAAACCACCAATCCAATCAAACTACCTACAGTTATGGCCGCTATTGCCTCTGAACTCCTGAAAAACAAACAAATCAATACACGTACATATATGTAATGCCATAATTAACTTAGAAATTAACAAGCGCTCGACCCTAAGCGATGCCTGGTAGGCGTGAAGAGTATGCCCTCTTGGTTGGGAGTGTATCACTAGCTCATATCAGCTCTTTGTACCTATCGAAAAGAGTAAGTGCACTGTAGCCACAACAAAGGACAAATTTGTTTGTACTTTCCCATCTGGTTATATTTTTCTATCGACAGTCAAAATTTCTAGTACATTTAAAACTTCCCGGGTCACAAACTTATGTTTGTTTGTCCTAATAACGCGAAAACCCATTATTTGAAAGCGTATAAATTAATAAGAGAAGTCATGTTATGGTCACACACTCGAATTTCGTCCATACTCGAATTTCGGCTATTTCCCTTCATTCAGCAATGTTAGCAATGAACCCAAGGCTAAATTACTTTCAAAATATCGTGCATTTATTGCTCTAACCAAATGACTTCTAAATAATAAAATATAGTGCGTTTCAACGAAATTAATGTCCGTTAAACCGACACACTTTCATCGCCGAAATTCGGGTGTACTAGTATATATAATGAACACTTACAGCGAATTCACTGGTTTAAGTTAAGGACGAATATTTAACAACAAAATTTCAACAAATTAAACCAACAAATGAACACAATGTCGAGTGCCACGTTAAGTGTAGAACTTACAATGGCCGGTCATTTCTTTGCTCATTTGCGTAGTTTATGTATGTGTAGTATGATCCTTTAACACAGCAAATAAATCCTCCCACAGTTCCACAACAGTCGGTGACACAGTAAACATAGGCAAACCTTTGTCTGTAATCGCCATCATAAGAATACTTACACACTTTTCCCGCCAAAGAAAACTGCATAAGCATCAGATCTGTTAAAAAGAACATTCTTTGACATGTAAAGTAAAAATTCTAACCTTGAAACAATTAAATAACGAATAATCGTTCTATTTAAACACTTTCAAAGATTTTAAAATATATCAACAAAACGCTTTTATGTAAAGACATTTAAATTTGTTTATATCTAGTTGAACGTATATTTTAACAACCATCCTTTTTAAACAGCAGACGGGGGCCTCGGTGGCCGAGTGGTCAAGGTAGTTCGTCTACTATTGATCACGTGGTCTGTCAACACTGAGATTGCGGGTTCGATACTCACTGCAGGCGGGGTGTACTCGACTCCAATCTTAATTGACAAGGATTGCCAGTTTTCCTACCGCAGGTCGGGGGTTTTCTCCGGGTACTCCGGCTTCCTCCCCCAATAAAAACTGGACGCCATGATATAGCTGAAAAATTGCTGAAAGTGGCGTTAAACACCATCAAACAAACAAAACAAACAGCAGACGATAATTAGGAGTCGGAGTTGTCTGTTAGTATGCGTTATAATATTATACAACATATATATATATATAGCAATGACAAGCGTAAATGCGATCGACAGTCAATCATTTCTATCGTATTTCTCAGCGAATAACAAATATTGGTATTTTGTATCCTTTAACCATTAAATACATTGTATAACTTCCAGTAAAAAAAGGATCATGTCTTGTTGCTTTTTGTTGTTGATTTAGTGATAAAAACGACATTAAGAAATCGTATTCGACCAGAACAGAATACTTAATGTCTTTGGTAGTGAGGACAAAGGTATCAGTCGAATTTATGCCAGTAATAACCCAATATAAAGATCGAACTTATTCGTATACCTTTCTTATGCAGCAATGTAATGATAGCAATATATAAATCAATCAATCGACGACAAAAAAGTTACAACTGAAAATATTTTTATATCTCTGGTTCTATAGATGTGTCGAGAGTATATCATAATGTTGTCCCAAATTATCTTATTCAAAGTAAAAAAATATCGTCTAAGTAAAAGAATCTTAAACTGTACCCAAAGAGAGCAGAGAAACTGAAGACTTGCACAACAAGGTAAAGTAACTATTAATATTTTTAGAAAAAAAACATATCTGTAATTTTGACAACTTACCTAGAAGAAAACACATATAGCCACATGATATTTTTATTGAACGCATTATACTTCTTGTAACAAAATACTCTTGTGTTTAATTGAAAAATCATCGATATTAAATACAAACATTACTTCGTGGCGATTGAAATCCGAACGTTATTTAAATGTTTATATACGTATTCTCAGTCATTGAATGCATAGCATTATATTTTATTAAGACGTACTAAAAGATAAATCCTTTAAAACCGTATCAGCTAGCTAATCCGTATTATTAACACGGCGTAAAGAACAGGTGCCACAACCATATCCCGTATAACAATAGTGGTTATTTACGATTGTTTGTTTGTCCGGATATCAATCAATAATTTGTTGAATACACACACACACAATGCACACCATACAACATTAGCTTTTATTAGCGGTCCTTTTTAAGGGCCGAGACGACTTAACAGACGGTTCGAGTTAACTCTGTAAAGACGGTCCGAGTAGTCTTCTAATACGGCCAGAGTTGTCTTCCTAAACGGTCCGAGTTGTTTCCGTGGCGAGTTGTCTTTTAACTAATGTGGATGCAATCACAGTATACTGTATATGCAAAAAGTATATTGACAAAGTATGTGCATATATAGAAAATGTATACTCACTCTAAAAGAAACGCAACATCGGATAATTTTTTTTTCAAATCATTGTTTTGCGGACAAATAACCTATAAATATTCAAATATATATACACATCATAATTACACCTTAATTAAAGGTTTCCAGGTGAAAGCATTTAAGTTCATCCACCCGTGAACGACTGTGGTCGAAATCTGGAACACACTATGAATTACGCATTGCTAAAAACAGGGTCGACTTTCACGTGCAAATCATGGGTATTTTTTTAACTGAGACAATCGGTATAAAACCCCACTATTTCTTTTCTTGACTGCATTAGCAAAATAAAATTCTGATGAGGTGACGCTATGCCAAGGTTAGATGCTGCTACCCGGAATATCGCTATCGGTCGAATCGAGGCCGGGGAATCACAGAATGCTGTTGCCAGAACGTACAATGTTCATCGTAGCACAATTTCACTCCTTTGGAGAAGCTACCATCAGCTTGGTACTACGACAGACCGACTACGTTCATGGCTTCCGCGTGTTACAACTCGGGCGCAGGATCTTTTCATTAGATTATTCCATCTACGGAACAGGACTATTGCTGCATGCAACAGAAACAGCTGTAAACGTCCCTGGGTTGCGCCCATATCAACACAGAGAGGCTTAGCATCGCATTTTATATTGGTACCGGCTGCTACGCCTATGTATTTGAGATGAGAGGAGAGTCAAAGACACCAATACAAAAAGAAAAATATGAACAATTTTTTTAATTTCTGCAAATTATTGGTACGGCATGCCGTACCTGAAAAAATTACCGGCTGCCAAGCCTGTTTGAGACAGGACGCAATCGGTTACGCTCTCATGGATTGCGGGCAAAAAGACCTTACGTCGTAGCAAAACTGAGAAGCCAACACCGCCGAGCAAGGGTTAGATGGTGTACTACTGTTCGTGTATGGAATTTACAGAACTGGAGAAGAGTGTGGTTCAGCGATGAGTCACGTTTTCAGCTTGGAAAGCGAGATGGTCGCATACGAGTGTACAGGCGCCGAAATAAACGTTTTGCGCAAAAATGTGTTGTAAAAAAGAGACAATTTTGGCGGAGGCCGTGCTATGATGTGGGCCGCTAACTCTAACGCCAGGAACACACAGCTGATACATATCCAAGGCAATCTTAACGCTGTTAGTATAGAGACGAAATTATACCGCCGCATTTATTGCCCGTAATTGGCATTCAAAAGATTTTTCCATACGACAATGCCCGACCACATACAGCACGTGTAACATTAGATTTTTTAGAGCAAAAGAATGTCAGTGTGATCCGTTGGCCATCACGATCTCCGGATCTTAACAGAATTGAACATCTGTGGGATGAGCTAAATTACAATTTTACAAATTAACATGTTCAAAGTTGTCAAAATTTTATGTCAACAATAATCATCTCTTCAGGAATATCGTCACGTCAAACACAAAAAGGAAAAGAACATCAGTATCTGGTATGTGCACCTCTTGCGTTAATGCAAGCCGTACAGTGAGCGAATAATGTTTTGAATTTTAACCTGCGGCATGTTTGTCCACTCTTCCGTCAATGCCCGTCGAAGCTCATGTAGCGTAGTGGGTTTTACAGGACGGTTACTAGTATTAATAATTCGTCCTAACTCGTCCCAGACGTGCTCTATTGGTGCCATATCTGGGGACAACGAAGGCCATGGCATTACAGGGATGTTAGCATTGTTTAAAAACTGAGTAGAGATTCTTGCGGTGTGCGGACGGGCATTATCCGGCTGATAGACCCTTAAGTCTGGGTGATTTTGTAACATTGGTTGGACATGAGCTGCCAAGATGTCATCTCTGTATCTCTATGCGTTAAGGATATTGTCACAAAAGTACAAGTCAGAGCGATAATAAAACGACACAGATGCCCAGATCATCACACTGCCTCACCTCCAACGATCAACTTCCTGTACGCAGCATGGTGCAAACCTTTCGTGACGTCTCCTCCAAATGCGTTTGCGTCCATCAGCTCTGAACAGATGAAAACGAGATTCAGCAGAAAAGAGGACAGTATTCCAGCGTTGACGTGTCTAGGTAAGATGGCGTCGTGGCCATTCAAGTCTTTTACGTTTATGACGTTGGGTATGCACCGTACCTTTATAAGGACGACGAGCATTGAGTTGATTTTCCCGGAGACGCCTACGAACAGTCTGGCCACTAATCCTTTGTCTGCTGCGTCCAAGAGTTTCTCTGGCAGTCTGCGCAGCAGTTCGGAAGCGATCTCGGAGATGTTCCAGTCGAATGAACCGGTCTTGCTGTTGAGTTGTTACCCTTGGTGCACCTGGCCTTGATCTGTCGGAAACACAGTTGTAGCAAAAAAGCGTTGATTTAGACGGACAATGGTACTGTTGTGACAGTTGAAATGATTTGCAACGTTTTGCGATGAGAGTTTAGCACGAAGCATACCTAAAGCCTGGTTACGTCCATCCACGCTCAGACGAGGCATTCCATGAAGCTTATTCGTTGCCAAAAAGGAAAATTTCAGATATACTTTTTGCAGTTAACGTCCTTACACACACAAAACCTTTAAGGTATACGTAAAAAAAGTTGTATTGGATATTTTTAACATTACACTGTGGAGAAATTTATCATTCTGGTGTATGATATATAAAAGCGATATGGAATTAATGTCAACAGGAAAAAACAATCAAAACCAACCAAAAAGCGTTTAGAAAAAAGGGGACATCTCACATCGATTATTCCACAGCTTTCAGTAACTTTATTTTTATTTTCTACGGTTTCCAGTTAATAGACAGATTTAGACCTTTCCCTGAAAAATTTCAATGTTTAACTTTTATATATGAAGATGAAATAAAATTAATGAATCTGCCAGTTCAAAAATCTTTAGTATTACATTGCACAACTACTAATCTAATGAATATTTTCACCTCACACAAACCATTTTGTTTCTGATGGTGGATATCCAAGTTATGTAAACTAAATAGCAAGGTTACAGTTGTCTGAAATCGGTAAGCCAAATGAACATATAGTGTTGTGCAGACATACTTTGTTCAATCATGGGACAACATATTTTGTTCAAATGACCATCGTATGGCCGTCACAATTGTAGTATACATTACTTAATCTACTGGTCATTACTTTACCCCCCAGATTTTGTTCGCCTCTGATGCACAATGGGAAGTTTCTCTGACGAATTTTCCCCAAAAAAAAACATTTTGGCTAGTATTGCTAGTAAAGTCTTTTCAGTGGTATTGACACGTGTGTCATTGAGGCTACTCATATTTTCTGTTTACTATTTGTTTACTGTTCTCGCCCACTTTTACGCCTTGGAAAGATGTACAAGCAATGTATTGTTTGCGCAACGGCTGCCTAGCTCTTGGCAGAGACAGTGAGAAATATGTTACTTATTCACTATTGATTTGATTTTATTGATATTAAACTTAAACTTTCAGGGGCCTCGATTGGTTAATGTAGTTCGTCTATTATTGATCACGTAGTCTGTCAACACTGAGATTGCGGGTTCGTCTTACTGCGGGCAAGGTGCGCTTGACTCCAACCTTAATTGACAAGGATTTCTTGTTTTCCTACCGAAGGTCGGTGGTTTTTTCCTGGTACTCCGGCTTCCTCCCCAATAAAAACTGGACCTCATGATATAGCTGAAAAATTGCCTGAAGTGGCGTTAAACACCATTCAAATAAACAAACAATAAACTTTACCCTCAGGAGTTTTATTTCATTGAAAACAAATATTGTGTAATTTTATTCTGCAACTGCTGTCAGAACAAAAAATTGTTGTTGCACAGTTACAGTGTAAACGGTAATGAGAGGTCAACTCCCCCCTACTGGAATAATTGTCTTCTCCTTTGTGATTTCAATAACGGATGCTATACATCATTTTTTAGCTTCCTGGTGGTAGGTGTGTGTATGAGTGCTGTGATAAGTCTTTATTTCTTCATCGCACCTTTGTTTGTAATTAGGTCCGACAGAATAAATGTTGACCTGATATTAATGAAAACTCTAGTTATTTACTAGAGCAGGCACATTCCAGGAAGACTAATAAAGCAACAAGAAAGAAAAGGAAGAGATTGAAAAAAAAACCCTTTATATTAGCACTTTCTTAATAGCACATTATTGTCATAAATATGTACAATTCAATGTTAACATTGTTTTAAATGGCTGAAATTGTCTACAAACAAATGAGAAAATTATCGGCGGTACACACTGGAGTTGAAGTAATGCCATGAAAAAGCCTGATTGAAGTAGTAACTGTGAAGGTCTGCTTGCTGAATGTTGTGTTGACTGTGCATTGAAGTCAAGTGACGGCAAGATGGCGGAGGTGTAGTCTGCAAACTTGATGAGAAACTTTCTGGTGAACTGGTACCCATGAATGATTGATCTGGTGACATCGAGGCTGGCGATGCGTTGTTATCTACTGCGGTGGCAAGTGCGATTGGTGTTTTAGGGGAAGAGGAATCCAGTGGCATGGCAAGTAAGGGTGATGCAAGATCTGATGAGGACTCATTCCACTGACTGTTCCTTGCATGTTGGTTTAGTGGCGTGTTCTCTAAAGCAGTTTGAGTAGAATCAACGTCTCGTAAGATATCGCTAAACATGTCATATGGCACCATTGGCGGGTAATATGGCGTAGAAGCAGGAAAGTAACCCACTGGCATGTAGTTCAAACTGAAATAAGACAAAAATTATCTAACACACAAAAAGCATTTTCCAGCTTCCGATCAATTAAGTGTAAAAATGGAACAGACCCATGTTCACTTTGGACAATTTTGATTACCAGTGGTTTGTCTGTCTGATAAAATGTATAACACCGTTAAGCCAAAAACCTGCACACAAATGTGTAGAATAATGTTTTGCAACTATTTAAGGTGTGCTGGATTTTCACTGTTACTGCATCCGAAAAGACCATATTTTGAGTCGATTGTACATATTGTTGACAGGTTTTTCAGTGCTAAAACTACAAGTTATTATTTAGGTTCCTAGCAATGACTGAATTCGAGCGAAAACTCCTACCGATCATTGTAATACATAACATATGTTATCCAACATACAGTATTTACGTAATTTGAATATACTTTTAGGTCAATTTGAGCTTTTAAGTAGGAACACCTACACAATTATTCGTAATTAACTGCTGATTCGGTAAATGGATTAAATCGGGCATGGGATACCGGCAAACAAATGACCGCACTGCTTGTGCTTTAAATAAGACTCAAGTTTCTAGTAATGAGCAAAAAACTGAATACTTTTTATTGAGATTTGTTCTAGCTTTTTGACGTATTTAAACATTCCGCGTCTCGGCAAAGCTCACGCTTTCGAAAATAAATCTGAGACGTAAAATCGAGAAGAGAAAGGTATTCGCAAATTAGTTTTCATTTCCAAACAATGTTTTAAATCGAAGTGAAATGCAATTAATATTGTACTAAAATTTAGTTACTTTGATCTTGGTACATTGGTGTAGTTATCTGTTGACGGTGGTGATAACACGTGATCACCGGTTGGCTTGTTTCCTGTTGGCTGGTCCTTGTTGAAGATGTGCTTCCTCATCCATTTAATATTGGTATCTTTAGACTGTCTTTTAAATTTGGACCTTCTGTTCTGGAACCAGGTCTTAGAATAAAAAGATTTTGTACATAAATATCATGCAACTGTTTTTGTACATAGCATTTTCAATAAAATTACAAAAACTATTAATGAAATACTTTCCATTAAATGTTAATTGCATAACGTGCAACGTTACGTATCTTTATTCTGAGATTTAAGGGTACTTTTCATACTTTTATAAATATTGTTTATTTCTTTTTTTAAATGGTTTTGAACACAACTTTCAGCATTTTTCAGCTATATCATGGCGACCAGTTTTTATTGGGTTTTTATTTTCAGAGTACCAGGAGAAAATCCCCGACCTTCGGGGAAAACTGGCGATTGTGGGGCAATTGAGAGTCGAGTATACCCAGCCCGCAGTGCGAGTCGAACCCGCAATTTCAGTGTTAACAGGCACGTGATGAATACTAGAGCTTAACCAGTCGATCCACCAAAGCCGACCGTATGATTTTTGGTTGGCAAAAAGTATTTTCTATCAAAGGATGGGACAAAAATTAATGTCATGGGGACAGGGACCCTTTGACGTCATATATTACTCCACGGAACATGTACAGTTTATTGTGTGGTGATCTTTAGATTTAATTTAAAATTACAAAATTGTTTATTCTTATGTATTTTAATGCTACGCTGATAATACATTGTGCAAAGAGGGAATTTCGTTATCACTCGATGGAAGACTTGTGTATTACGATAACTGTTATTACCGATATCTTGTCAACAGAAACGCTGCACATGTCCGCCAGGTTTTCCATTGTTGCCGTGTCTGGATACTGGGACAGGCAGAATGACCTTTCAAGAGCATACAACTGGAAAGTAAACAATAAAATATTACTTTATATAATATATTATTACGTAGCTATCGTTTCATACATTGGAGTCGAAATTTGGAACTCTTAAGTATTGTGATACATTGGTATGTGAGTTGTCTAGTTTACAGATCATGAAAATCATTCAATAGACCTTTATTGCCTGTAATTTTCGCCTTCATGGACGTAAGTGATGTTCCGATTTTGATATACGCAAATATTTAGCAATAAAATGTAACAAAGTATTGTTTATATGAGATAAAAAACTAACGGAACATTTTGCGGAAGAATATGTTACGCCTTTCGGTCATTGTGAAAACTTCAACATAAACTACATTTTATACAAGAAAACTTTTGATGTAAAGCATCAATTCACCGCCGAGTTCATCCTTACAAGTCAGTGTTTCTGTGTCCTCATGTATTCGTGGACAAATGTAGTCACAAAAACCGTGACTTGTGAGGATGCGCCGAGTTATTCTACATTTTTTCTGTAAAACAATTTTACGGACGCATTTAAAACATTTTATATCTCTTTTAGAGAAGTTATTTTATATTTGTTTGTTTAAAGGTTGATTAAGGCCAATTTCAACAATTTTCCAGCTACCATGACATCGAGTTGTTATTGGGCCTTCCCTGGGTACTGCGTTGAAAAATTGCTGAAAGTGGCGTTAAAAACCATTCAACAAACAAAAACAATCAATGCAAAATACAGATAATCTGGACAATATGGCTGCTATAAGAGAAAGATAATCTGATATGAAAATGCATGCAAAATTTTCATTTTTATATTGGCTAACGAAATGTACATGTAGAGGTCCAAATAAGCGTAAATAATCGCAGTAAGCTGTTATATAATATAAAAGCTTAAGTAGTAAGTATTGGCTGATAAAGCTATTTAGCATTTTAGTTATTTGGCCTGCAAATAATGTTTGGTTGCTTTCGAAATTGATAACCATGATATGTTTGATTACTTTAGTGATGGCAAAAGAAATTTGTCTATATTATCGGTTTAATTATTATGTATTTTTACATGGTTCTATGGTGTGACTTACCTGTTCATTTGTGTATTTGGTTCTACCACGTCGAGGCTGTCCGTTGTCTACTACACCCATTCTGAACGATCTAAATTAACAAAAAACAATTAATTTGGTATACTAGTATAGACTGTCCCTGGAATGCCCAAGTCTGTCCAAGACTGAATCGGCCCAAACACTACAACGTTGAGTAAAACGAATATGTGGATGATCTAAACATGTTTTTTTTTTAAATCGGCCTACACTCTAAAATCCTAAAGTAGAAAAAAATTAATGATCTAAACATGTTTTTAAAAGGACATTGGAAGCATGCATTAATAGCCAGATCCTTGGTAAAATTGAGTCAGAATATAATTGAGAAGCAACTCTGTATTCGGCACTTTGCTGAAGGATTTAGAGGTATTTTACGTAATTATTTTGGATTGACTAGATTGCCATGAATATTTAATGTCCTATTTTGATTGGTCGCTTGTACATCCGGTGATGCGTTTACAACTAATAATAATAATTCTTTATTTTGTTAGAAAGATGTTAGTATTGATAAAACGCAAGATATAGGTAGTATGGAGCATAAACTAACAGATTAAGTGTGTAGTCAGCCCCAATTGACAGGAATAATTCAGCGCCTGATACCGACGAGTACCGCTTTCGTGCTAACAAAGCAATCGTTAGGAATTGAAAGAGCCACCAAACAGAGATTTACTACTTCTGCATCAAAATTCCAATGGTTGTGTTGTGTGCTTGTCAACTACGCAAATCAGGCCTTATATTAAAGTTTTTTTTTTCTGCAAAATTTGTGGTTTATTTCTTTACTTCTGGAAACATCGATCAATGTCACTGGTATTTTAGATCCGCAATTGGACATGTTAACTTGTTTACTGTTTATATCTGAAAGACTAGTCTGGGAGAGGGAATTCCAAATACCAATCAAGAATGCATAGTAACTTTTGCAATTAGTAAGAAATGACAGATTAAATTTTTACTTAAGATTATTTGCCGATGTAATTAAAATTACATCTTCCTTATTCTATTGTCGCTCGGCGGAGGAGCAAGTTTATTTGGCTAGAATTGTAACTTGTGTTTTCGTTCTACAAAGATTACTATAAGATTATTCTACAAGGCTGAGGAAAAATATAATTATACGAAATACATGTGTAAGGATTTGAAAAATGTCCGAATTCATTTTCACCTCGAGTTCTTTGATGGCTGAATTTTGGAGTTTCGGTAACACATATATTTTTAACGTGTTCATAAAAAATGGTTAATAGTAAATACACGAATATTTATTAAGAACAGTTTAGAGTTTATCAAAAAGTTAAACAATATTACTTATACATAAATAGCATCCTTAGGCATAAACTTCTGCATTAGAAAGCTACAAATAACAAAATGGTGGTGAATTATGATTAAACTTATACACGAATATAAAAATATGTAGTCGTTCATCGAAAGAATTGACATGGCCATATATAGTTCTAGTATCACTGTGACCAATTTTACTTTGTTTTATATCAACGTAGGTGATTGATACTAAATTTAAATGGTTATTAATTTTCGAAAACGAGAATTTATATGTGTTCAGTTGTTTCTTGTCTTTCCTTCACTTTTAGAAATAAATTAATCACCTGTGCTATTACCTTCTCTAGTATATATAAACAATTCAATTTCTTATAGCAAATGTTCTTTTTATACTTCATCAAGGGATCATACTTCAACAATTATAATATTTACTTTTTTAGCATTGCAGAATTTGTTAAAAGAATATGCAAATTATTTGAATATTCAGACACACCTTGTTCTTTTATATATTTATTTATCACCGACTGTGTATGTTTGGTTGCATTCCAGTTTGACGATTACCTGTTATCCAACCAATTAAGAACATTCAGTTCATCTATACATATCATATCTTTATTGTCATAAAACCAATGCATAACACTGATACAGAGATTTAACAATAAATATTAAATAACAACAACTATATACAATATATACATACATACATACATACAGAGAAATGTTACAGAGATCTTAGAACCTGGAAGAACAAAACCAGCATTTATTTTTTTATAATTTTTTCTGATATATTTTTTTTACAATATATACATAAGGTCTATACATAAATGTTTATCGACAATAATGGGTATTGACAAAAGTTACGTTAAGTAATTTACACAAAGCGAATTTAATTTAAGTTGCTGAACTTTTCCAATATTAATGGATGTTTAGAAAAATTATGTAAATCAATGACTTTCAGTTGCTTTTAGTTATCTTTCTCGAATAGAAATTTTCATCTCGGGTAGTTATTTCTTTTGAATTGATAAGGGAAGCTAAGAAGGTTATTTACAATTACCTTTATTTATAAAATATATATGTAATTAAATAAATGAAGAAAGAAATATCCATGCATACACCCTGTAGATTGTTCTAAATTGGTCGGATAAATGAGAATCGGCAAACTATGAAGCGGCAAACTGGTACTAAATCATATGTTTACACGAAGATCAGGATAAAACGGACACTTATGGCCATACAAAAAAAACAAATTACCAGCATAATGTAGTTTAAAAAAGCAATTTTAAACGAGTAGTGCATTTCTACCGATGTGGACCTTCCTTTTGCAATTACTATCATTACACAGTAGAACAAGTTAAATGTTCAGGTTTTGGGAACAGATTGCATTTAAATTTTCGTCCATGTTTAAGATATTGTCTATGCTTGTTATTTAAAAGTATCTTGTTGTTTATTTATTTATTTGACAATGTGAAAGGAAATGTCTTTTTTTTATATTCAACAGTTTAGCATCTATAGAGTCGTCTTTTGTTTCTCTGAATATTTTGATGTTTTCCTTCTTATTCAGAGCAATATCAGATCTGATTGCCTACACTAAGTATAGTTATCTATTTTTATAGTTCATTGATTCAAATATTTATTCTCGTTTGTAGTAATTTGTCATACGAGTATATAGCACAATCGAAAAGTTGATAGAATTGTGCGTGCAGTTGTAAACAATCAATGGATTCAAAACGAACGAAGAAGGTCCTAAAAGAAATTTTATTTTAGTTGACTAAAGCAAATTAACATTCTGATTTTTACATCTGCTAGAAGAAATCTGTGGTACACATTTAAGTTTTATATATACTACTTTACACAATTTTACCATTGGCTTTTCGAATGTTATCAAGAAAGATCTTAACTAATTACAATCGGATAGATAGTTTGTTATTTATACTTTCTGCAATTGAGTGTAAATTTTGAACGTGAAATATGAAATCTGTTCATTTCTTTGGAAAATTTTCTTTTCGAAAAATACCTACAAATGTGAACGTGTTGTACGATATTACAATAAGGTAAAAATGACAATCGGTATTGTTAATTGGAATATGAATATTTTAATACACGCATTATACAAGTATATAATAAAATCTGCCTACCTATGTACGAAAATTCTGTACTGTCTCCAGAGTTGTTCAGAAAATAATGATGACAAGTACTGAGTTATTCCAGTTTTAAAGAATGTATTGTAAAAACAACAAGCCATGATTCTCCTTGAAGTCACCCCTTTCATCTTTCCGCGCGGTAATTAGAAATGGTTTCAAAATGTAATTGTAAAATACACACAAGCCAGTACTATCTGAAGTCATAAAAAGAAATATTTTTGTTTGCATAATGTTAATTAAAACAAATGGATACGAAATTCAACAGTTAATTGATTTTTAATAGCTTTTAATATTTTTCTTTGAATTTATCGGGACACGCGCTACTATTGGATGTAAAAACAAAAAGGTGTGATAGTTTGTGTAAGCCTTTAATATGCAAATTATGTCCTGATATTTCAAGTTAATTTGTATGAACGTAATTAATTTTTAGGAGTCCGTTAAACCCGAATACAAAATTAATATAAATAACCAAAAAACGATCCAAACAAAAACCAGTAAGTTTTGCCACAAAGAGAAGCCTACTCCAATTAAATAAATACTTCTAAATAAATATTTAAAAATTATTTTTTTTATAAAATAGTTATCGAGTTTTAGGGCTCCGGGGATATGCAAAAAGTTGAATAAGGAATGCGGACCCATGGAAAATTTCATGGGTCAGCGGCTTAAACATAAAAGTCAGACCCGTAAACTGTAGCTATAAAATTTATAAAAAAACGCAGACCCGTAAACTGTAAATAGTATGGGTCCGGAACTATTAAATTAAATAGAAAGGCGGACATATAAACTGTAAGTCCGGCGCTCTTTATAATAAAAGCCCTAAAACTACTAGGAGCTTTAGACCTTCATTAAAGTTTCAGAGTTGTAACATATTGGGGTGTAATAAATTATCCCATGGAACGGTAATCTTACACATTTCTGCAAATTTGTATTTATAAACGAATTTCCTATCACAGAATGAGAAAAACCAGTAAAGATCATTATAAATACCTGTATATTTGCTAATTCTCAGGGAAGGACCCGATACGGACCGTTATCTTGTTAAAGCACTCACAAATAAAGGTCTGTAACGGGTCCTTCAGAAGTCCGTAATTCTGATACGGCAATACACACAAGTTACTATTACTTTTATTTCATTGAAAACATTAGAAAACAAGTTTAATAATATACAAGACAAAATGAAATTGTTTAGCATGCGTGTTAAATAATATAAGTGTTCTTTGTTCTGTTGATATTTTACAGGTTTTACAATTTGGTTAGTCAATTTTATTTGCAAAACATAAACACTGACGGGTTCAGCAAATACAAAAGAATTTACAAACAGAAACACATATAGAGAACACAATGATTGTCAGAACATATAAATGAATTATATATAGTTGTAACAGATACTAGTGACCAGTGTGGACCTTATTTTTGCAATTGAATAGATTGTTTTATGTAGTCGACAACGCTGGGGAAGATATCTGGTATAGGGTCAAGAACAATTGTAAGTCTCTCTATTGAACTAAGCAAGTTAAAATTGGGATAATACCTATCTATTTTATGTAAAAAAATATTTCGTATCTCACTACTTGTTTTACAGGCAAAGAAGTGATTTTCATTATCTAGTGTTTTACAAATTCTTTGTTCTCTTGGAACTTTTTTTATAACGACCTACTTCTATATATTTCTAGATTTTGGTCACTAAGTTTTTTTTAAATTTGTAAAATAATCCTCCATCTTTATTTCATTTTTAATTCTACTATAAATAAAAGGTTTAGAATTTTCATCTATTTTTTACAGTTTTTCTATTATAATTTTATCATGTTGCTGTTTTACTGTCAGTTTTACAGATTTTTAATAGGGTTTTTAATAAGATTAAATGGCCTGTCTTCTTCCATAAGTTCATCTTCATTAAGATCAAACTCATCAAGTGCTTTATTAGCAAAAGTATACCAAGAATAAATGCCTTCATGTGACAATGTCTTGTTCACTAGAAGTCCATCTTTAACTAGTGGGTTAATTTCATTACAGTTAATGCGGGTATAATATAATAAAACTTGTGTTTAAAAAAAAAGAGTCAAGGGGCAGTCTACCCAACTCTGATTTTGCAGCAATATTGCTGGATGTTTTCTTGATTTCAAGAGCAGATTTACAAAACTTATGATGAAGTTTTTCCATACTAGATCTGTCAGTCAATGATAAAGTGTCACATCTAGTTCCATTGGTTCTAGCTCTATTTTTTGCTTTATATATAGGAAAATATTCTTCCATATACCAAATTTTACTATTATAAAGAATTATAGGTCCAATTAAAGAATCAAAAGCTTAAAAGTCAACTGGAACATGTTGAAAATTACACATATATTTTTTCAAAGAAAAAAGGCCTTTAGCCCTTTCTTTGTAAGTTCTTGTATAGATCTTTTAAATCTACCCTTTCTGTCAATAGTATTGCCTAGAAAGGTATATTCTTGTACTTCTGTAAGAGGTGAGTTCTGATAGAAAAATTTTGATTGACATACGTTATTTCCACCATGACATATCATTACTTTAGTTTTAGTTTTATTAACAGTTAATTGCCATTTATGACAGTAATTTTCTAGTTTATTTAAAGCTATCTGAAGGCCTCTTTGAGATTCTGAAAATATAATCAGATCATCAGCGAAGCTTAGACTATTAATTGAAAACTCGTTTAAATGGACAGGATCACATGTTTTATAAAAAAAATTGAGTGAATATTATTTATAAAGTAGTTAAATAGGGTTGGACTTAAGCTATCTCCCTGTTTCACTCCTGTATTTACCTCAAAGAACTCAGAGTGTTGATTTTCTATTTTTATAGAGGACTCACAATTATCATACATATCTTTAATCACTTCAAATAGTTTTTTTCCTACTTTTTCCTTTTTTAATTTATATAGTAAACCTCCATGCCAGACTGGTTAGTATAGACTGTCCCTGGTTTGTAATTTTCTATTTACATTCATTTGTTTTGTGGCAAATGAAAATTGGAAATTCAAAGCATCTTATTTGATCGGGCTATATCACCGTTACAGCCCTGACTATATAAAACTTCGGGCTGTAACAGTAGATTGGATACAGCCTGGCTGAGTCTTAATTCTTAAACACATTAACTGTTGCTTAAAATACAGACTACATATTATCCAATTGAATAGTTTGTTACATAATTGATATGAAATAATAAAGTGTACATATCACTTAACAGTTAATAGTACCTTGTTGGTATAGTTGTAGGCAATTAACAAACGCGTAACAATATCTGGCGACGAGGCGGGCGGATGATGTTTATTCGCAATTCCGTTCATTGTTTTGATAGCACATGCAATGTTAGAATGATGTCGATTACAAGCCTTTAAGATTATGGCGTCCTTTTAAGCAAAGAATAACAGTTCTTTACAAAACCTGTAAGCCAAATGGGCCCCAGCACGAATATTTATAGATCAGCATGTTATTGCCGTTGACGATTTTTGCAGTATGTTTATACAATCAAACATTTTTTCTCTGTATCTGTATCTGTGTGGGTACGTCGTAGGCTACCAGTTGATGGTCTCTTATACGACGGGTGCTAGGACGCATGTGTTAGTCGCACTTACAGCAGGCGTGGATTGCTGTCTTGAAGGCTGCCACTGTACTTGAATTTATAATTTCGTTTGTTATGTCTTGCCTAAAGTTCCTGTTCTATGACGTAGCTCGTCTTTGGATAATGAAGCTTCTTTCGGATTGTCATGCATTTCTACCACACATATCGTAGCAGATGTCTGATAGATTGTTTTAAAACAAGTAAAATATATTGATTATTAAAAACAAACCTATAAAATAACAATATAAGTGTGTGCGCAAATATGTTCTTGTAATAGATATAATGTTATAAAACAATATGTTCCAGGATGGCAACTATCGTAGATTTTGTATGGGAGTCATTGAACAGAATATTTCTTGTGTCTGATTAAGTCTAAATGTGTGGAATAGTTTAAAAACGGAAGATGTTTGTATAAACAATATTTGAATCTATGTTTCATGATGGCAGCAATCTAAGATTTATGATTGGCACTTAAGACTCGCAGCGATTGTAGAATCATTACAGGTGACATTTCTAAACTCACAAGTCACTATGCCAAGAGGTTTCTCAGAAGATGTTAGAAATTTCAGCCAATAATTATGACATAAAAGTCACATTAGGTACCACCCAATGTACATGGCTGCCAAGTTTGGTTTCAAATGACCAGGGTGTTTCAGAGATCGAAATTGATAATGACAACTGACACAAAGTGAACAAATTATCTCACATGCCCTTTGGGTTGATGTGAGGTAAAAAAAGAAATGAGTTTATTAAAAGGAAATATAAAGGATAGGTATGTCCGAAGGCCAAGACAAATGTAAGATATTGCAAATTTAGAGATTTACCAGTATAAAGCTACACGTAAATCTTACGACTTAATATGCCATACCCTGCACTAGGTTTATAGACTATCTGTTAAACTTATTTGCAAGGGTTTTTCAATAAGCAGAGAGTTTTGCAAATTCTCACAGGGTACATTGGATTTAAGATCCAGCTGTCTGACTGTATGTACACACTGCTAAATAATAATAATAACTTTATTCTCATCAACCAATATTACAGAGGTACAGAGAAATACTATATACAATATGCTAAAAGGATGGACATTAATAAAGCCAGAGTTTTATCCCACAGGATGCAGAAAATAAAGAATACAGGAGATAATGTTAAACCTTCTCTGATGTAATTACATGCTTAATTTGGTTTAATTGCAGCAGCCGCAAAGGTTATGATTGTTGCAATTAATTAAACGAGTTAACACTTGTTACGCAACACAGATTACTGAACCAAAATGAAGAATCTTAAAACATTAGGGAATCAAATGGGGGGTTGGAATATTTTGCATTCCTGTTGCATAATCATTTCTGGATACAACAGATATAAGTTAATCCTGAACATTTTGGAAACTGTCAACATCTAAGCAATAAAAAATACAAAAATAGCAGATTTATGTATTATTTAATTGTCAGTACAAATAATTTAATAAACAAGAAAACAGAACAAAAGAAATACAACATATTGTTTTAAAATAAATAAGAAGCACATTATTTAGCCAGGTGTGTAAATAATAAGTCATTTACATCATAATACATGTAACATGTGTAGTACATTCATTATATTATGTGCATGCCGCATGCCACCTATACCCCACATTTTAAGGTATTTGAACGGTTTAGTGCCAATTAGCCGAATCCCAAATTGCAGATTCCCAGTTTGCCGATTCATTGACATTTTACAATTAAAGAAAATATTTTGCTAAAGTTCAATAACTTAAATGCAATTCTTTCTGAAATTTTCTTTTTTATATCAATTTAAATTTTCTTAATCACTAATTATTAGCTTTTTATATTAACTCAAAACAATAACGACCCAAGCTGATAATTTATAATTGTGAAAAATTGCATAAATTAAGCACCAGCAATTGTCCGTAAAGTTCAGTAACTTGATTTTTCTCAGCTTATCATATTTGTTTAAAGCAAAGAATGTCCCAAGCAGATACTTTATAATTTTATAAGCCGATAATTCCTTTTATGTCACTTAAATTATTTCATTTATATAATTAATTTTCCTAAACACACATTGCTCTTGATACAATTCTTTTTACACCATTTGGTTTTTTCGGAAATTTGGGATTCGGCAAACTGGAATGCACTAATTTGAACAGAAATGCCAAATTATTATTAGATCATATTTGTTGTAATGTTATTGTTATCATATATAATAAGCTGCTGGTATAGCTGAGAATGCAAAAGGTAATGAGAAGGTACAAAGGTTAATTCTAGAACTTTCAAATTTCTCCCAACTTGTTGAAATTTTAATACATGTACCTCATAATATCATTTCAATTGTATGTTTCTTTAAGTAATACACTGAAATGTTATATACTTAACAGTCCATTTATTGTAATTCCTTTTGACATTTTTTTCCCATAATTTTTGTTTTGAAAAAAATAAAATTTAAAACAAGCTAGACACATTTTCTTCATTGCCAAGATTCATAATATCTGCAGTGCACATTTTTAAAAGACATGGAAGACAAATGTTTTCACTTTTAACTAACATATATACTAAAAAAATCGCAAAAGTCTGAAATGGCTATACAAACCAAGTAGTAGGAGTTGATTACACAAAATCTTCTGCAAATGCTCTGAAAAATGAGCAAGTTCCTCAGTCTGGAAAATTAAGAAAAAATCCTTGAACACTTTCATAACAGCAGGTGCACAACTTCAATACGTATGTGCAATCTTTCTGTGAAGTTTTAGAGATCTGGGTTGAAAACTAGGAGTTGATGACACAAATAGATACCCTTTTTACCTGCCCGCCCGACTTCACCATACTATAAGCCGGGTTTGCACTTCGTCTAAGCAGGCCAATGACCATTTCCTTTTTCGACAATTGAAACAAAGATAGGCTAATTGTTCAAGAACAATTAGAAAGGTCTTTCCCAGATACCTTTATGAAATTAATTTTTCTTCGTCTCTTGTTGTGAACTTAACTACATAAGTTACTGGACCATTTTGTAGGTGGAATAGACTATTTCTGTTGTCCTGAGTAAAAAAAAATATGGTTGTCAAGGACTTTTGTGGCCATTGCTAAGGACAAAATGCAACTTCCGGTTGTAAAATGACATATTTTAGTAAAGTACATCATCCTGATTTTAAAAATATATGGTTGCTAAGGACATTTTGTAATGTTGACCTGGTTGCTATGGTATGACCTTGACCTGTGACCTTTAAATTTGGGCTCAAATTGAAGGCTTTTACTTGGTGATCATTTTAAACCTATATGTTTACTATATTATCTGTAACGGTTTTCAAGTTGTATGCAAAAAAAACTGATTAACCGAAATGAGTCAAGGGCCCGAACTCGAAAACGGTTCATCGCACAGTTTCTGACCAAATGTATTAAATGAAGGCCTTGATGAGAGGAGTATTTTCCCCATTATTGTCTTCTTCTATCTTTTATAGTTTTTGAGTTGTAATGATAACAAGATTGGAGGCCTAAGGTCGAGGTCACTTCTGAACTTTGACTTCGAGATTTTCTTTAAGGACATGTCACAGGACGACAAATGGTGAAGACCTTTCATGATTTCGACTTACGGTTTGTGAGTTACTGTGATAAGCGGAGTCTTTGAAACATTCAAGGGATACTGCTCGCCTTTGCTAGTCAGAATTTTTTAGCCAAAATATGTCATAAAGTTGTCTCAATTCCTTAACATTTGTCACTTTTTAGTTTTTTTGTATCTGTTATAGTTCCAGAGATTACACGATAACAAGGTTTTCGGTGTTTGGGCAGATAACTCCATAAAGAAAAAGGTTTTGATTTCACAGGGTGAATTCCGAATAGACTTTCAGTGCCCAAAACTTGTCGCAAAAGACCAAAGTGATATGTTGTGTAGTTTTTAAACTGTTTGGTTTTGAAGTTGGCGGAAAAAAAAAGAAAAGAAAAATAATCCGAACAAAAACAATAAGGTCTTCCCACTGGAAGTGGGAAAGACCTTAATAAAAAGCACACATATACGTATAATATGAAATATGACTACAACAACATTGCAACAAATAAATATGTATAGTTTTCTTGGTTTTTTTTTAACACCTGCATAAAACTTACAATCTTACCCACAATACTGCCATTTTGAAATTAAGTTCAAAATTTAAAAAAAATGTGAAAGATCCAAAGATCCACACACAAATTTAATCAAGGACATTCCTTTTTATTATAGAATTGCATTCCACACCGTGTGCTCAGCATACACCACTCGAAGATACTGGTACTTGCAATTATATCAAATTCATGCCTAGTATAAGGGTTGTTCCAGAAAATATTATCTTCCCATCCCCCCTATCACCATCAGCACTTTTATATTTTTTTTAATTGAATTATGTTGGTTGTCTGTATGACGAATACAGAAGAAATATGATGGAGGGGTTATAATCTTGATTTTAATTCTATAAGAAATTACATCTTGATACTTTTTATATTTTTATTGGGTTCAGTTTAGTGTTTATATATTATTAGTTTCTGGTTAAGTAGTCTCCCTTTCTGCAGTTACATTTAGATTTTTAGGAGACACGAACTAAATAATTAAATGAACTTAAACACGAATAATTCATTTATTTATAACAATCTTATCTATTTTTGTTTAAACTGTTTGTTTTTTGGACAGTTAGCTCAAAACAGTTAATTAGAATATGGAAAAAAATCGATCATTGAATAATTTCATAGTAAATATATACAAACTTTTTTTATGTGGTTATGGTGGTGGTGGTGGGGGGTATTTTATGGAACAGCCCAAAGGAAATACATGTATCCAGATTTAAATTGAAAAAAATGAGAAAAAAAACTAATATTACAAAATTAGTACAATGAATTTATATATGTAAAAAAACACTCACCTTAGGGAGCATTAAAAAAATGGCAAAGAATCATTTGCAGTGCTTTATACAAATAAGCACGGATGTCATCTTTGTCGATAGAGAGATCTTCAGTAAATGATTAAAAACTTTCTCTAATTTGAAACCTTGGAATTTAATAAAACAGAAATTTCAAAAAGAAGTGTTACTTCTGTTAAGATTTATAAAAAATAATAAATTTGAGACATCTATTTCTAGCAATTACTGGCAAGATGGCATTACTGTACCAATATCTGTGGAAATTTTATGAATAAGTACATTTTTAACCAGAAAAAAACCCTCAAAATCTTCACAATTCTGCTACTTTCCCGAAACCAGCAAAAAATATATTCATTGTGAAAATAAAAAAAAACATATATCTAAAAAGAAGCTGTGCTCATAAAAGTATGCTAAGCCCTGCAAAACCAAAAAAAAACCAATTATAATAAATATTTTGTGAATATAATAATTCTTTTATTTATAAAACTAAATTGCAGATAGGACCAAATGCTACTGGTCTTAATCACATTTAGGTCAAATTTAGGACTGAACACAAAAGCTTGAATCAAAATTCCTAAATTTGTTGAATTCTGTCACAAACAGAAGATAAACTTATTACAACGTCGGTAAACATCAGATCTCTATCTGCATACAAATGATGGAATAAAAAGTTTAACGGTTAAATTGAAATTATTTTTAATATGTTATAAACTGTTATACCGGTATTTTTCTGATATAGGCACAAGCAGTTTTTCCACTACTTATGACACAAATCTAAATACTTTCATTTTGATAGACAATATGCCTTTAATATTCTCAAACTATTCTTACTTAAAATAAGCTATAAGCTAATACACTCAATTAAGGAAAATTATAAAATCAACACAAAGCAACACATAAATAAAACATGCCAGATCTAAATACTTAAATTTTAAGTAAGATTACAAACATTAAAACGCATAAATTGTGGAATGAGACTTTAGATATCACATTCAAAATGACAGATAATAGAAAAAATCTTAAATTTCTAAAGAGGTAAATGGACACATTAACATAGGTGTACATTTAGCTGGATATTTATATGTAATCTGACATGTAAAACAAAGGAGATAATTGAATTTGTGTACATTTAGCAGGATATTTTATGTAATCTGACATTGTAAAACAAGGGAGATAATTGAATTTTGTGTACATTTAGCAGGATATTTATATGTAGTTTGACATGCAAAACACGAGAGATAATTAAACTTTTTGTTAAATTTGTATCTGATTATTAAGAAACTGAGAGTTTGCAGAATTGTTTCAGGGCTATTACTACCTCCTTTTAAATAAATTCTGGTAATCATGTGTGCGAGAAATCTAAATATGATCAAAAATATGTCTACATGCAACTTAGTTACTGCAACAGATCTTGGTTTGAATTACAAATTTTAATATGTTTGTTTAAATGATGTTTAATGCTACTTTCAGCAATTTTTTCAGGTAAATCATGGCATCCAGTTTTTATTGGGGGAGGAAGCTGGAATACATGTGGAAAACCCCCAACCTTTGGTAGCTTTACAATTAAGATTGGAGTCGAGCACACTTTGCCTGCAGAGAGACTCTAACCTACATCCTTAATGTTGAGAGGCATGATCAATAGTAGTCTAACTAACTTAACTACTCAGCCACACAAAGGCCCCTGAATTTAAAGAAGCCTTGAAATGTGATATTTCAGTCAAAGTCATAAGGTCAATGTGAGCTGGGTGTTTACCTTGAATTTTCTCATCATTATTTTATATGGCAAGCTATTAATGCAGTAATTTATATGTAAAATGTCCAGTCATAAAGGAAACCACCATAAAGAGTTAAAAGGTTAAAACTCATCAAATAACATGTCCACAAATGAGATCCAATTACCAAAAAATGTTAGAAAGTTAAAAAAAATGCCTATGGGAATGGAAATATGACTTGTTACAAGAGTAACTGTAAGTACATGTACAATATTGGCTTTACTTTTGAGCAAAAAAAAAAATTTCCCAAAATATATCTATAATATTGGGAAATAACTCAATTTACTGATACAAACAGTATATATTGAGCATAATAATTTAGAAGTCATTGATAGATACAAGCAGTGTATTTCACAAAAAGTCATCAGTGTAAAATAAATTATAAGTGCTGATGTCACAATGCTTTCCCTTTGATCTTCCAATGCTTACCAAATGATAAATTTTACACATGACTTTTGTGAAATCCACCTCAGAAATACAACATAAAAACTTACGAATTTTTGACAAAATGAAGTGCCAAATCTAAACCAAAAACTTCACTACAGAAATATACATATTTACATGTGCAGCCTGAAATACAGTATGTAACAGAACGACACTTACAATAAAAGTACCATGTAACAAAAATTCTACACTTTATAACGATTAAATTAGAGATGCAACTAAAACCAACTGACAACAATTAACCAATCAAGGTTTGTAATATACAACTGTAGAAATAGTAAAAAATGGTATAAATAGGTAATAAAATATAAATATCTTCATGTTAATTCCATCAACAATTAAAATATAATGCACAAATGTCAATTAACAATTCATTGTGGAAAACAGTATCATAATAAACAACAACTCATTTAATAATTTTTATTAAAATCTAAATAACACCACACATATTCTTTTCATTTTAAGGTATCCGACCCATAATTGAACTCTCCGTTTAATTTCATTTGTCGACCAAGAAATTCAGCTTGATTAAATCAATTTATTACTAATTAATGATACAAATTAAATAAATTGTTTTACTTTGAGTCAATTTCAACAGTTTTGAACAAAAAAGGCTAGTTACTCAAATAGTATTTCCGATGTTTGCCGAACATTACCGAGGTCTGCTCCATTGAAAAACAATGGCCATCCGGGGCACTTAATATGATCACGTGGTCAATTGTGGTCCGAATACCTTAAATAAGATATTCGTCGATAGATATTCTGCAAAATTTCCTGAGATAAATACATATAAGAGTATTCTTTAGCCATTATTAACCAGTCACTCGTTACATGTTTTAAAATTATCTACAACTTTCATTCGTTATTTCAGTTACTTATTCAAAATATCAATAAACAAGAGATCAGTAAAGTTAAAAAAATGAGATCTCTAAATAAAGAAATGTGATTTTGATTGTCAATGACACCCGAAATGGACCTGTTAAAGGAAGTGAGAAATTACACAATAAACTATTATTATCAAATGTAGTTTCTATTTGATTCAATCATGATGTATTGCAAACAAAACAATTATTGCTCTTTTCTATGTAAGGTGAACAAATATTTTCAAGATACAGTTACTTATATTATTTTGCATACTCTTACACAGGAATTTAATGAGTAATATTCAACATTAGTGTTTTGTGCTAGATGTTCTTATGCTTAAAATAGCACAACCAGATTGTAACAAAGCCTGGTGTTTTGAGATATCTTATAATACAATTCTTTTAAATTTCGGTCTATACTTTTCTTTGTGAAATGTTTTATCCTTTCAATTTTTCTTTAACATTTTAACAACAAGAACTTTTAAAAAGATGAACCATCAACAAAAAAAGGTTTTTTACATAAAAAACCCACAGAATGAGCCATTACTTGTCTTTAAGATATCTAGTCATGGCAAACATAATGGAGACAGCAAATTAATACAATGTATTTATATTAACATTTTGTATGAAAAAAATACATAGAAATCTAACAAACAGAAAAATATATCAAGTTGGGACTAACTAGTAATCACATGCAGGATTTGTTTGTAAAATTTAAATCTAATACTCTAACAATGACCCTGTATAAATAGGATAGATAGTACAGTCTAACAGGGGAATTTATTTATTAAGAAAGCTTAAAATAATTCCAGTAGCACTATTTACCATATGAAGATCATATTCCTACATTGATCTATTACCTATTTTAAAGATCCTAACTAGTTCACACCTTAAATAATTATAACAAAAACATATATATAAGTTGGACAATCTAAACAATTTATCCTGGACTTGGATTATAATACCAGGCTTTCCATACAAAAAAATTCTAGCCGTTGTGTCACAATTAACTGTACATGTGACGGCTTATTTATTCACCAGTAAATTATGTTTTAAAGTATATATCTATATGCTTATCAGTGACACTGGACATTTTCAAACACAAGAAAATGATGAATAAAAATACCTTCATTTATCCTTGTCTAGTTTAATAACATTATATTTCCCCAAGGTTAATGTTAACTATAACCACAATCTGATTAAAATCTTTCACTTGTCCCAACTGAGAGTAAGTGAAAGATTTCATTTTAATTAGACTGCTATAACCATAAACAAAAATAGTGCAGTTTGTTCAACAGCTCCATCTGATCAAATCGCTGTACTTGGAACTGTAATGGAAAATCCATGAGTAGCCAATGTGCAATATAATAAAACAGCCATATCCAGTGTCACAGATACACAGAGATCTATATTGAAAAAAAACTAAGGCACTGAACAGGACATTAATAGTGTAAATACCACTATGATGTAATTAAATATTTCATCTTTGCATGAAATTAAAGTATCAGAATTGCCTAACAAGGTTATTTTGTATAAGTAACATATCAAAGTAGTTGTAATACTGCTGTAAATGCTGAAATATATTTATATATATTTGATATTGCCAACCATGACACATCTAACTGTCTTATAACTATCATAATGCCTCAAAAATATTAACTAGTATGTTAACTGAAAACAGCATACAAATTCATTCAAAACTAACAGGTGACATCTTAAACTAGAGGCTCCCAGGAGCCTGTATCGCTCACCTGAACCTGAAACCAAACAACCCTTTTTTATCCAGCTTTTCTTTGCTATAAGGAATTGCCCAACACTTCTGCAAAAATCATTAATTTTGACCTTTTAAGGGAAATAACTCCTATAAGGAGGATCTTTTGATGGTTAGAGGGAGAAGGGAGGTTCACTTCAAATTTGCTGTACCTGTTATACTTTTTTAACTATCAGTCGAAAACTCTCTCGACCCGCCCCCCCCCCCCCCCCCTTTTCTCATTTTTTCTATTTTAATCCAACGTAGCTATGTAGGTAGTCAGGTGTCATGATTTGCACAATTTTGGTAGAAGACATCCTAAAGATGATGTGTGCAATTTTTCAAAGCAGTCCTTTCATTGGTTTAAGAGGAGAAGATTTTTTAAAATCAATTAAAATTGATTAAAAAAATGTTCAAGGAGAATAATTCCTAAACGGTCCATCAGACAATCTTGACCCTTAAGTCATTTTTGTAGCCCTCATAGAGCAGAACAATTAAGCAATGCTAACTTTTTCTCTAGTTCTAATAATTTTCAAGATTTTGAGGCAAAAATGGCAAAAATCATCAATTTTGACAATTAAAGGGCAATAACTTCTATAAGGAGTCATCATACAACTTCAACCCAATGGAGTGTTTCTTAGAGCTTTTGATCCAGATGAAGGCATGTCTCTTCGGTTTTCCTGTATCTGTTACACTTTTTTAAATATAAGCCAAAAACTGTATTTTACCGCCCCCCCCCCCCATCCTATTTTTAGCCATGGTGGCCATGTTGGTTAATCTGCAGTCATGGTTGGTGCAAACTTGGTTGAGGACATTTGACAGATGATGTGTACAAAGTTTCAAAGCAGTACTTTCAGTTGTTTCAGAGGAGAAGATTTTAAAAAATCAATTAAAACCGATTAAAAAAAACAGTTCAAGGGGAATAACTCTTAAACGGTTAATCAGACAATCTTGACCCTTAAGTCATTTTTGTAGCCCTCATAGAGCAGAACAATTAAGCAATGCTAACTTTTTCTCTAGTTCTAATAATTTTCAAGATTTTGAGGCAAAAATGGCAAAAATCATCAATTTTGACAATTAAAGGGCAATAACTCCTATAAGGAGTCATCATACAACTTCAACCCAATGAAGTGTTTCTTAGAGCTTTTGATGCAGATGAAGGCATGTCTATTCAGTTTTCCTGTATCTGTTACACTTTTTTAAATATAAGCCAAAAACTGTATTTTACCGCCCCCCCCCCCCATCCTATTTTTAGCCATGGTGGCCATGTTGGTTAATCTGCAGCCATGGTTGGTGCAAACTTGGTTGAGGACATTTGACAGATGATGTGTACAAAGTTTCAAAGCAGTACTTTCAGTTGTTTCAGAGGAGAAGATTTTAAAAATTCAATTAAAACCGATTAAAAAAAACAGTTCAAGGGGAATAACTCTTAAACGGTTAATCAGACAATCTTGACCCATAAGTCATTTTTGTAGCCCTCATAGAGCAGAACAATTAAGCAATGCTAACTTTTTCTCTAGTTCTAATAATTTTTAAGATTTTGAGGCAAAAATGGCAAAAATCATCAATTTTGACAATTAAAGGGCAATAACTCCTACAAGGAGTCATCATACAGCTTTGACCCAATGGAGTGTTTTGTAGAGCTTTAGATGCTGAAGAAGGAAGGTCTCTTCGGTTTTCCTGTATCTGTTATACTTTTTGAACTATAAGCAAAAAACTGTATTTTGACCCCTCTGTTCTATTTTTAGCCATGGCGGCCATGTTGGTTGGTCTGAGGCCATGATTTGGGCAAACTTGGTAGAGGGCATTTTACTGATGATGTATGCAAAGTTTCAAAGCAATCCCTTCAGTGGTTTTGGAGGAGAAGATTTTTTAAGAAAAGTTAACGACGACGACGACGACGACGGACGCCAAGTGATGGCAATAGCTCACATGACCCTTCGGGTCAGGTGAGCTAATAAAAATACATATATACATTGGTTTTAGTTTGTTAGCAACCTCAACTCTAAAAGTTAAAAGATGTTAATCTCTTAAACAGGAGATGACGAATCACTTAATGTCTTTTTTCTTTTAAACATTCTGCTTATAGGACTTGTGCCATCAATGAAAGTCACCTGTCGAGGAGAAACTGGTCTTGCTTCTGTTTCGGGGACTGATTCAGAAATAGTTTTCAGTGATGGCGGTGGTGTGGATGGTCTTTTAAAATGACCGCTACCTGTTCTGATTGGTCCTGGTCTTGGACTATTTTTTTGTCCACCATGAAAAGTATGGTATATATTTTTCGGCAAAGCTCTTGGTGACAAAATAGGTTCATAATGTGGTGCAAATTCTGGACCCAACTGTTGTGAGAAAGGCTGAAATGAAACAACAGAAATTCAATAGGAAGTTGATGTGGAAATGAGTTGAAAAGTAAACATTTCCTGTTGATGAGTAATATTGTGGTTTGTACTTGTTCATTTCTGATAAAAAGTTTGTCAAAACAATTCCAACTCATCTTGCAGTTCTTACATAGTTTTAGTATAAACAATACCAAGATTCAGCAATATTTCATATTTTGTCATCATCCAAGACACAAATTTGGTTTCTGATTTAATCAAATATCTTTTTTCTCTACAGTATTTATTTCCAGAAAATAATTTGTTGTGTAAGTAAGTAAATTCATCATGTTATTTTCAAGGGACAAATTTTAATTCAAAGATAAAGGATATGTTTACAAAGAAAACGAGTGTGGACTGTGAGCTAATACTCACTAGTGATGCCCATGCCCATTGCATGGATGTCATCTATGTGTAACTATAAAAGTTGAATGTGGTCTAATTATTCCCAAGATAAAAGAAATGTTTATATATAAAGTTGTTTGGAATTAAAATACTCACCCTTGACCTATTTGAACCTGGTATGTATTTCTGAATGTCTTGTACCTCTGGATTATTTTCAACTCTCTGTAAAAACAAATGGAAGATAATTGACAATTGTGTGATTCTAAAATTGTAGATAAAACATTATATATATCTTAAACAATATTGAATATATAATTGTATATTTATTTTAATGAGTCAAAAAATGGAAGTGTTGCATTACTGAACAAGAACCAGGAAGTGTAAATATAGTATTTAATAGTACATCTTGAAAGACTCAATATTTTTAGAAAAGAGTAATAGTCTTGTCATTAAAGGAATGTCATGTATAGCAATCTGAAAAAGATAAACTAGATAAAACTAAACACAAGTTTCTCTAGTACTAATTTATTTCAGTCCTGAAAATCCCAATATGTGTGCTGCATGCAAGTAAAAGAGAAACATTAATAATAGCGACTGCTAATTCTGCAAACATGTCTGAAATATTCTCATAATAGAGAATTCACAGTTCAATGCATATATTAACATTTAAACAGTTTCTTAAGTATAGAACAATCTCAAAAAATAGAACAATTTCAAAATGCTGACAGAAATATTGTGATTGTATTAATAAAAATCACAAAAGTCTGAAATGACTGGGTTGCAAAGCAAGTGCTTTAATAAATAGGGAATGGTTTACAATTTGTTGGAAGAAGGTTTTGGATCTGTGCCAAAAATGTAGGAGGAATGATTAACACCAATTAGGTACCATATTCTGCAAAAGCAGCCCTCCTGACTTTCTCTGAAGGAAACTGAATGTTTTACCAAACATTCAACAAATGTATAAAGACAGTATACATATCATTGTTATTAAAATATTAGTTTGCAAACTCAGTTAATTGTGAAATACAATTTTTGTTGTTAAGTTACAAAGTGAATGCATATAACAGATGACACAACAACCAACAACTGTCATCACTATTTTCTGAATTTGTAAAGTGACTGATAAATTGCAGATTCAAGATCTAAAGCTTGACTTTTGGCTCTTGTTGTTCGATCAGTTTTCTTTGCAATTTATCTGATAAAAATACAGTGAGATTTTAAAATGCTCTGTAAATAATTAGAATAAACATGCCATCCCATTTTCCTTACTAAGTGACCTCAAAAAGAAAACATTTTGAAATAAAAATTAAATTTACTATTGCAAATATGTATAATTTACTTGGGTATCCTGAAAAGTATCCTAAATTTTGGTAGCAGTTTAGCAGTAATGAATAACAGAAAAGGGGAATATATACAAACAAGTACCAGTAAATGACATGACTTATATGGGACCTATGCAACATTCATAAACTTTGCTATGGTCTTCTGCATGCTACAGCGGTTTGTGTGAAAAACACAACTATTCATATTATCTCCAAGTGCACAAATCATTCTTCTTCCTACAAAATGCTTGATGCTGCATGCTAACTGGTGTAATAGCAGTTGTGCAAAAATCATTATGTATCAACATACTTCTTTTAAAAATATATACATAAGCTTTGAAAAGTTTGGCAGGACACAGATCTCTCTGGAGTTTTCATAGGTTTTATATGCACAATTTTTTGCCACACCAACCATGATAAATTCCATCCCTATAGGTAACAAAAAGGAAGTTAAGTACATTCAGTGTTGGGCAGTGCTGAGAAATTTAACAATGGTATAAACATGTACTTACATCTATCTTGTAATAATTTCTAAAGGTATATATAAGTGATTCCCCCTTTAATGGTCTTTCAAGGATGTTTACTGGTCAGCAATACTCAGGTTTTTTTTAGTAACTGGTGTTATTAAGTTTGTAAGGAATTTACATTAGGACAAATAAATACAACTAATGCTAGGATGCTGCACTTGTTATTTGAGGTACATGAAGCAGGTATCTTTGATTTTACATGGGTACTCTGTGGATTTTTTTGTCCCAACAGTCATGAGAAAATTTGATAAAAGTGAAGTTCCCTTTAAGATGTATTCAATAAGACTGTGAAAAAACCAGATGTCTTAGGGAAAAAACCCAAAGCTTTGATATAAATAAAACCAAACGAACATGAAAACCAGACAAACACACAAGGAATAATTGTTTGTTTCTAGTTACCATAATAAGGGTCGTATTGTCCGCAGTTTTTTTCTTTTAATTTTAGTTGGAAAGGAATGGTGCGGATTATACATAAATACAGACTCGATTGGGTTTTTTCGTCCCGTTGATTGTTGTCAATGGCGGTCGCCATTTTGTTGGAGTGTCATACGCTGTATTTTCTAACATAAATCTTTTACAAACTGCCATATGTATACATTGTTATGATATTAATTTTTACTTAAATTATTTTTAGTAATATTATATTAATTCTATAGGACGAATAAAAATTAAAACAGATACGAAAATAGTAGATGTGTAACCTGTATTGCGTAAAATGCAAATGGCGTCGTTATGTAACCTCATGTGTTTGAAGATTGATGTTTTGATTGCAATCATTCAGGGATTAAAATAAAACGTGTTATCTTTTTGTTTTCTTTGTTTGGTTGATGAATCAAAGTTGACAAATTGTTTTGGTTTTGAAATGTGTGATTTTCGTTTTAACAACGATCAAAATAGACGATATGAGAATGCTCTATTTTTAATTTAATTTACTACAATCACTTGAAATTAATAAAAGTATAAACATAAATGATATTTAAAAAGAGAATAAATTACATATTAATGTAAAAACTTGTTAAGAAGCGCGGCCAAGTTGGACTTGGATGTCTTCATCTTGAGACGTTTTGTGAAAACTTGTACGTGCCGATCGTACATGCATATAAGAATTTTTCCGCAATTTTCTGGTCCAAGAAAGGGGTGCGGACAATACGTAAATGGGGATTATACACACCATTTTATGGTACCACATATAAATTTTTTTTTAAATGTGATTTTAGTATTATGTAAGTTTGGACTTCAATCCAGCATGCCTGATTCTTAAAACTCAACCATTTTATATGACTTGACTTGCAATACAATATACATGTACAATGCTCCAATGCAACCACCCAAGCACAAATATATATACATGCTAAATACTACAACATGAACGTTTTTTGCTACCTCTATAATTTCATACATGCTAAATACTACAACATGGAAGTTGTTTCCTACCTCTATTATTTCTCGGAATTGACTCAAATCTACTTCCCCTTCCGGTGTACCTTGTTTCTTCTGTTGGTAATAAAACAATGCAAACCAGAATTAAATAATTGTTTCAGTGTAATATTTAAAACTGTGTATGGAATTAGCTACAATTACTGAAAAGAAAGTTCTCTTGGTGACAGATCTGTATGTCATAAAAATAGTATTAATTTTATTAAATAAACAAAATATAAAAGTGTACCACATAAGGACCATCCTTGTAAAAATCCTAATTATAACAAGGGTGTTTGCTAAAATACAAATGAAAATATTTAAAAGCAGTATGTATTGGTTTTGTTGTGCTTATGTACTATGTTATTCACAAAGAAAGTGTAAACAAACACTAAAAAGTGATCACATGATTTGGTTGTAAACAGGAAATAAGGTGAATATCTTAATATATACTAAAATTATGCAAAAGAGATATTGATTGAAAAAGTGAAGCATGCTGAGACAGAAAGTGACTAGACACACAATTTCTGTATTGTCAATAGTGACTAGACACACAATTTCTGTATTGTCAATAAATCAAAACTGAGAAATATAAACACTGCGAGTTTTAAATGACATATACAGAGAAGGCAGACACACTCATATCATATAGAGTATAGACTGTAACTTTTGTCATTGTACAAAAGTTCTAAAGTACTGGTCTTGACTATAGTAGGTTTTGATCTGTAGCAAGACTTTTATTACATATTTCTTTTAAAATAGTGTTAACCTTCAATCCTTATCAATCCCACATTTTTGGATAGTATTTCTATGGTAATAAATCAACCAATGATTTCGGAAAATAACGACAGACAACAAATGTAAGTAAGCAATGTTCATGGTGACATTTAGCTGAGACAACCAACATTAATAATTAGATAACTCTGAACAAATAAATAAACAAGGTAAAAAAATATCATACATAAGCAAAGCATTGCTGTAGAATGGGATTTGGTTAAAAGATGTTGTGAAGCCTAAAAATGCTGAAAATGGAATGCATTTCATGATATGAGTTTTTCTACCTTTTTTTTTAATAATGAATAAAACAAGTTTTAAACCTAAAAATACTTTTCCTACCCTCCATTCTTCTACTAATTTCTTTGCCTGAGCACCAACAGTCAGAGATGATTTCCCTTTCATGGTTTGATAAGATTCTCTTGCAATCTGAAAAACGAAAATAAATCAGTGATTTGTTCATGTGTCCATTATAAGAATAAAGTCTTATTCTCAAAAAGCCACATATTTTTAGATCTCATACTATTTCATATTGGAAAAATGTATAAGGTATGAAAAGACTTACTGTAAATATACAATTAAAAACAACTTTTTTGCAGATCTTTGAGTGTAGAACTGACCTATTTTCCAAATATGTTCTAATACAATGTACCTTGTCTAAAAAATTGTGATTAACCTAACTGACAACCGCATTAAAACAAGTACAGACAACTCCAACACAAAAAAGAACAGTCAATATCCATTTAAGATGCTACAGTCAATACTCATTCAATAAAGTAACAGTCAATCCAAATTCAATAACATACAGTTGACCACCATTTAATGAATGTAGTCAAACCTCATTAAATGAACTTAATTCAATCTGCCTTCATTGAATTTCAGTCTTCTATCCCCATTCAGGGTAATCATCACAGGGCTAACCACACTTGGCGAAGTGGTTGACAAAGTTGCCCTACTAGGACCTGATGTCGCCCCTAAGACGCCTCAAAAGCGAAGTCAAAGTCGCCCTGTCATTTCCCTTAAGTCGCCCGATAGTTCACATAAGATACTTGTAAATCTGGTCCAAATACTTCACCCAGACTACCAATTTATCAGTAAATGTAATTCCAATAAAAAACGGCAAACAATAACATAATTTTAAATGATTTACGCCTTTCAAATGTATTACGCGCCATTTGTTATTTACCAGATGTGACTAATTACCGGAAGTGAACAATGAAGAAAAGTAATGTACAACGGCCAATAATGAAAAATCGTAATTTTTTTTTATAAACAAACACTTTTAATTGGTTTCAAACTTCAGTTCTTTCAAAGAGTATTGTACTTTAACAATTTTCTTTGATGAGTATATGAGCTCCACTTGAAAGAATAAAGATGTATAGTAATTATTGACATCATGATAAGTTCTGTAGATGGGTGTCCCATGAAACAATTTGGATCAGCACAACTTTGGCTAAGTGGAAGTGTGCTGAACAGAAGAATTATTTCTGGGTTTATTGTTATGTTATTCTATCTATCTTCTTTTTCTTTTTGCTCAGATAAACATGGCATATTCATAATAAACTGTTATGAATATTATGATACAAGAACTCATGAATGAAGTTTACGTCTACACATATACAAATATTTTTGTTGATCTATTTTTATTTGTGAATTCCTTGTACAGCTACAAGTACTGAAGTAGATAGAAAAATAGTCCCTATATCATGTGTTTTTTTATTTATTAATGATAAAGGTTACAGTATGTGCTGTTTGATATTGCATATGATGAATAATAATGAAAAAGAAAGAAAAAAAACTAATTCTAAGTGTGTTTTAAAACACAAGAGAAATAATCCTGGAAATTGATGTAAATAATGAAAAATGTTTGAACTACTGCAAAATTAATTATTTGTACGGTCCCCCTGACTTCTCCCTAGTGTCTCCTGCAGTCTCCCTATCAGGGCCTGACTTCTCCCTGTTTGGCTGCCAGGGAGAAGTAACTTCTCCCTACGTTTTTAGAGTGTGGTGACCCCTGCATCATTCATTAATTACAGTCAATTGTGATCCCAAAGCAAGGCCTAGATGGCCAAATGGTTAAAGTAGTTAGTCAACAATTGATCACATGCTTGTCAACACTCAGGTTGAGAGTTCAAGTCTCACTGCAGGCAGCATGGGCTGGACTCCAATCTTAACTGACAAGGATAGCCAGTTTTCCTACCCAAGGGAACTACTGCTTTCTCTCCAATAATAATGGGTCAACATGATAAAGCTGATAAATAGCTGAAAGTGGCATTAAACATCATTTAAACAAACAAACAATCCCATGCACACTATATAAAAAGTGTCATGCTCCTTTTTTTGAACCAATTCTGTATTCAAATCTTAATTTTTGTCTATTGCCATTATTTTCTCTTCACAAAACATTTATCTTGTTGACAGACTGAAGTGAATAAACTACATTGATGTTTAAACTGACAAGCCTTGCACACTTAGTTTCACTATAATCACCTTAATATCATCTTTCCAGAACCCTCTTGTTTCATCTGCAACTGATGTTTGGGGTGCAACTTCCTTAATCTGAAAAAAAAAATAAATTCATAACACATAGAATAAGTTGTAATGTTACTGTATCATGTAAAGAATTGTATCGAGTTCCTGTATGTTTCAGATCCAGTTCCTGTATGCATCAGTCAAGTTCCTGTATGTATCAGATCCAGTTCCTGTATGTATCAAATTCAGTTCCTGTATGTGTCAGATCAGTTCCTGTATGCATCAGATCCAGTTCCTGTATGTATCAGATCCAGTTCCTGTATGCATCAAATCCAGTTCCTGTATGTATCAGATCCAGTTCCTGTTTGTATCAGATTCAGTTCCTGTGTCTATCAGATCCAGTTCCTGTGTGTATCAGATCCAGTTCCTGTATGTATCAAATCTAGTTCCTGTGTGTATCAGATCCAGGTCCTGTATGTATCAGATCCAGTTCCTGTGTGTATCAGATCCAGTTCTTGTGTGTATCAGATCCAGTTCCTGTATGTATCAAATCCGGTTCCTATATGCATCAGATCCAGTTCCCGTGTGTATCAGATCCAGTTTCTGTATGTATCAGATCCAGTTCCTGTTTGTACCAGATCCAGTTCTGATGTGTATCAGATCCAGTTCCTGTATGTATCAAATCCAGTTACTGTATGCATCAGATCCAGTTCCTGTAAATTATCAAATCCAGTTTTGGTATGTCCAACACTTCACCAATACAGTGGAGCACATGTATTGTAAAAGGTCTGTGAAGGACAACTACACTAATACATCCTACCATCAACATACCCATATTATTCAGTCACACTTGTCTGTGAAATCGGGAAACTAATTAACTACATTGAATGTACCTTACAACAAGGACAATGTACATTTCTCAAATACATGTAGGTTAACATTAACTTCCACTATGAACCTTCCACTATGAACCTTTCTTTCAATACTTCAGCAATACAAACTGTAATTTAATGTCAAATACATGTACTGGTAATATTATTTGATACAATTAAACATACCTTTAGAAATATAATACCCATTATGAATATACAAATTATGTTGAGTATAGTAAGACTGATGCTGACAAGTCCCAGATACACAGACTCTAATTCTATTCTACAGCTATACACTGGAATGTATTTATTGTTGAGGTAGTGGGGACAGTCTAATGAGTCAGTCCCTGCTGTCGTCTGCAAGTAGAAAAAATTATATAACATTACTCAGACCTTCAAGATAGCAATCTGAATGCTGCACACGACATGTTGTCTTGACACAAAGATTATTTATGCCATAATTTGAAAATCAGTCAATAAAGAACAGAGTCCTGGCCAAACACAAAAATCAGTCAATAAAGAACAGAGTCCTGGCCAAACACAAATGCAGGACATACTATTGGATGGATAGACAGAAGGACCATGTTTAGGTTCTTTGATACCATGAAACAAAAGCTTTGCTGAAATTAGCTTGAAGATAAATTGACACACAAGAGTTATTGGCCTAACATGAATCTGCTTCAATGCTAGACTGAGTGTTTTTGCTTTTTTTTTAATAAGGTTTAATACCATGTTCAGCAATTTTGCCAAACATTGTGGCATCCAGTTTTTAATGGGAGAGAAAGCTGTAGTACCCATTAAAAACCCCAACATTCAGTACAGAAACAGTCAATCCTTGTCAATGACGAAGGTCTGGTGACACCTACCATACTGTCATGTGACATCCATCTGGAACCTATATACCAAATTTTGTCATTGCAGCATGTATGGTTTTGTATACGGTATATATCCATACATGTTTCACCTTTATCTGCAATTTGTCACAGGAAGACAAACCACACAGAGCCACAATATTGATAAGATATAATTGATTTGTGATATAGGCAGCTGAATACTTCAATGGAATGTGATACAATTCATTATAAATTGTGACCTGGATATCACAATGATGTCATAATGTTAATTTTTAAACCAAAACTAGGTATCCATCTCTGTGGGCCCAGCCGACCTTGAGGTCAAGGGACATTACCCGTGGTATGCGACACATCGCCTTGATATTATCTACCAACATTCCAAATATCAAAAGCCTACCTCAAAAGATAGAGATAAAGTTACAGGACAGACACAAATTTGTCATTCATAAAACAATAATGTGACCTTAAGGTCAAAGGTCAACAACCACGGTATGCGACACATCGCCTTGATATTATCTAACCACATTTCAAATATCAAAAGCCTACCTCAAAAGATAAAAAAAAGTTGCAGCCCGGATTAGTTTAGGACGGACGGATGAACAGACGGAGGGACAGACTGATCACTATAGGAGGTACGCCACAAAGTGGCAGGCCCTAAAAATGTACATATCATAGAATTGTGTTTCATATCGATGTCAATTTCATTTTAAATTTCCAAAACTACTATATTAAAATCAAAATGATTTATGGAAGATAAGATTTATATGATAACATCCATGACCATTATATCTGTAAATTCAACCACAAGCTAATGCTTAGGGATAAATTTCCATGGATAAAATAAATCATGGCTACCATAAATTACTTCTTTCTTTAAATAAACAAATTGACCACTTAAATTGGAACCTACAGCACTACATTACCTAGAGACCTACCTGATTAGTGATATTACTTGATACTATGTCAGCTATCGGTTTCAATGATGGTGGAACTATTATGGTGATTAAGGAATGAGCCCACAGCATTCCCTACAAAAAATATACATTTATTACTACAATATAACCGAAGAGTAAGCATTGTTAACAGAATGATTTGCAAACTAATAAATTTATTTACTAATAAACCTGAAATGACAACTATTTTTTGTCAGACTTGACTTAATCACATAAGAATTATTCTATGTATTTACTCTAAAAACAAACACATCCCCAACTGTTTGTATTTAAAAGAGCAGCCAATGTAAAAATATTTTTTGATGTTGCAAATTGTTACAAGTAAAAGAGCCAAGTAAACAGATAACAGCAACTGTAAAACCCACAATGTAAATCAGCAACCATTCACATAAAATAATTAAAACTATTCAATTTGTCTTCAATAAATGGAAATAAATATTTCATGAAGTGTTGTGGACTACTGCAGCACATGTACATTATTAAAAATGATAGTTATATCGATTGTCATTTTAGAGTAATACTTATAAAATAAAAATTGCAATTTCTTTCACTGCATGTAGCATTAAGTCTCGTTAAATTCTAATAATACCAGTTTTACTAGTAGAGTCTTTCAGTTTTTTATGATTTTATATATATTAGCATGTCATGTTGGGATTTCAAGAATTTAGTTCAGACACTCATTTAATGTTGAACCCTCAGTCATGACAAAAAGATCATGAATTTGACAGAACATTAGCCAATCAAATTTTAAAACAAATTGTATCAGAATTTTATGTACTGTCTTAGTAATGCAACAGCATATAACTATTTTTTTTGCTTGTTTGTTTGTTTGATGGTGTTTAACGCCACTTTCAGCAATTGTTCAGCTATATCATGGCGTCCAGTTTTTATTGGGGAAGAAGCCGGAGAACCTGGAGAAAACCCCCGACCTGCGGTAGGAAAACAGGCAATCCTTGTCAATTAAGATTGGAGTCTAGTACACCCTGCCTGCAGTGAGAATCGAACCCGCAATCTAAGTGTTGACAGACCATGTGATCAATAGAAGACGAACTAACTTGACCACTCGGCCACCGAGGCCCCCTCTTGTTATGATTTAAATGTTTAACATTCTAGACATAAAGCATTACATTACAGATAGTTTTCAAACGTAATGTATTAACACTCTACCACGGTTTAAGACTTAAAATAAAAATATTTTAGTCCCATTTATCTTATTGTTGAACAATAATAGTCTGGACTGTCATTAAGGAAAATGACTAGTTTTGTAAGGTTTGTAAATTTTAGGATGACAATAATATTTGACTTTTCTAGTGCTGTTATTTAACTGTTTATATCTGTTGCATGCTGAATATTGTAATTAAATCTATTATATACTTATAGATAACAAAACACTTACAGCATTCACAGCAGGAGGAAGTAAAGAAGCTGAAATGGCAACGCCCACCAATGAGCCAGCATTTCCCCCCAATACTGACAAAGCTACGCCAATACCAGAGGCCAAGGCAATCAGTAAACCTGGTATCAGTCCACGTACTACCCCTCTGAAAAAAAAAATTGAAAGTGCAACACTGGCTAGAAAAACAGCAAACCATATTTCCAAGTTTTTTTTGATGAATACAATTTAATGTCTTATATTTGGAAAGCACTATTGCAGATAGCAGAAAGAACAGAAAATATTCACTACAAATTAAATTTCTTGTTTTATTATATATATAATCACCATCTACTTGCAGTAAATATTTAATAGAAGCTGAAATTAAGCTCACACTTTGACAGCTGTCTAAATTTAATTTTTTCCTGGATTTATTCTGTCTAAAAACAGCCCTGTTTCGTCGTTACCTTCATTTTACAATTTTAATAGCCTTTATTGTCATCAAAGCACTTTATTCAATTTTTCTCCTGATACAAATGGGAAACTAAAGTCCTCTTTTATTGAAATGTTAAAAAAATGTTTTGACTTATGATTTTCTCTTGAGGGTGTTATACAGGTTTAGTAAAGGGCTAAATAAAGCTAAAGGCTCCCAGAAGCCTGGCATTGCTCATCATAAATACACATCATGAAAATAATGAGGTTTAGTAATGGAAGACATCTAGGTTTGAGGTTGGAACTCACAGCAAAAATTTAATGCAATTGCTCACATGGAACTTTGAGCTATCTTTAAGTTTTTGTAATTTACAGGTTTAGTCTAGCTGTTATAGCTTTTAAGTTACAATGCAAAAATTTGATTAAAAGCAATAACTCCTACAAGGTGCCATCAGACAATTTCTTAGAAAATTAAATGCTTTGTAGGCCTTGTCCTTCAGGTTAATTTTATGATTTACAGTTTTACTCTAGTTGTTATAGATTTTAATGTATAACACAAAAACAGTTTTTGACCGAATTTTTCATTAAATGGCAATAACTCCTATAAAGAGTCCTCTGACAATTTTGGAATAAGTAATGATTTATGGCCTTGCTGATCATTTTTACAATTTACAGTTTGACTCAAGCTGTTAAGGCAATTTAGTTATAGCACAGGTGTAAAACTATTCACCAAATTTCACCAAAAAATGTTATTTAAGGGCAATGACTCCTATAATCAGACAATTTTTCTACAGTACAAGTGTGGACACAGAAAAACGTCTCACCTGCATTCCGCATCAGTAAATTTCTTCATAAGCATTACGCAAATAGCATTAAATATCAGCAGCAGTCTGTATACCAAATATTGTCACCATACCATGCATAGTTACAGAGGAACTGTCCTAATACCAAAACTTTAACGAAGTCGCTGGACTGGAAATTGAGGTCAAGGTCAGGTGACACCTACCAGACAGTCATGTACTATTCATCAGCAACCTATATACCAAATATTGTCATCCTACCATGCATGGTTACAGGGGAACAGCCATAACCCAAAAACTTTAATGAAGTCGCTGGACCGTGAAATTGAGGTCAAGGTCAAGTGGCACCTACCAGACAGTCATGTACTATTCATCAGCAACCTATATACCAAATATTGTCATCCAACCATGCGTGGTAATAGAGGAACTGCCGTAACCCAAAATTTTAACATAGTCGCTGGACCGTGAAATTGAGGTCAAGGTCAGGTGACACCTACCAGACAGTCATGTACTAGTCATCAGCAAACTATACACCAAATATTGTCATTCTTCTATGCATAGTTGCAGAGGAACTGCCGTAACCCAAAAACTTTAACGTAGTCGCTGGACCGTGAAATTGAGGTCAAGGTCAGGTGACAGGTGACTGACTGGCAAGTACTCATCATAATCTACCTCTGTATTAAATTGATGGACCTAGGGCTTGGGCTTACAAATATATGAAGCAAGATGTCAAGTGTTTACGCCGCTGCCAGATTCCCATACATATGTCTCGCCTCCAGCGATTTTCCTCGCAGGCGAGACAAAAATTATTTGTAGGCCTTGTCATTCTGATTATTTACAGTTGAATTCTAGGTATTGCAGTTTTTAAAGCCTAAAGTAAAAACTGGTCATTTTTGTCTAAAATCATCATGAAAGGGCAATAACTCCTATAAGGAGTCATTTTACAATTTCAGAGTATTAAAACTGAATTATAGGACATGTATTGCTGATCATTTTTTAAATTCGCAGCTTCACTCAAGCTGTCATATAGTTTTTATGTTACAGGATAAATACTGAAAATACAAAATTGTCATTTAAGAGCAATAACTCCTATTAGGAGTGTTTCTGTCAATTTTTTATCAACTATGTGTTTTGTAGGCATTGTCTTGCTAATCATTTAAGCAATTAACAATGTGTATCTAGACCTTATAGTTTTAATGTCATACTTTGAAACTGAAAATTTGCTTACAAAATGTTATTTAAGGGCAATATCTCCTACAGGAAGTCATTACACAACTTTTGACTACCGTAAAAGCTGTGTATAGTCCGCATTTACGTATTGTCCGCACCCCTTTCTTGGGTCAGAAAATTGGGGAAAAATTCATATATGCATGTACAATTCGCACGTAAAAAATTTAAAAAAACGTCTCAAGATTAAGACATTGAGTCCGACTTGGTAACAATTTTAATTTTTTTTTACTGTTATATGTAATTTATTCTCTCCTAAAATATCATTTATGTTTATAATTTTATTCATTTCTAGCGATTGTAATAAATTAAATAAAAAATAGTGCATTCTCATAGCGTCTATTTTGATCATGGTTAAAACTGATACATATTTCGAAACCAAAACAATTTGTCAACTTTCATGTATCAATGAAGACAAAAAAAACCCCAAAAGATTACACGTTTTATTTTAATCCCTTCATGATTGCAATCAATACATCAATCTTCAAACATTTGAGGTTACATAACGAAGCCATTTGCATTGTACGCAATACAGGTTACACATCCGCTATTTTTGTATCCGTTTTAATTTTTATTCGTCCTATATAGTTATTATAACATTACTAAAAATAATTTTAGTAAAAATTAATATAATTACAACGTATTTATATGGAAGTTTGTAAAAGAATCATGTTAGAATAGTACGAAAATACCGCATATAACACAACAACAAAATGGCGACCGCCATTGACAACATTCAACGGGACGAAACACACTCTATCGAGTCTGTATTATGTATAATCCGCACCATTCCTTTTCAACTTAGATTAAAAGAAAAAGACAGCGAACAATACGACCCTAAATACAGTAATAGGAACTTTTGTAGAGATTAATGTGCTGATCAATTTGAGGGGGGGGGGGGGGGCCAAGTTTTCTCAATAGCTATTATGATTTTTGGAATATTGACAAAACATGTGTTGACATCTATATTCTACTTTTAGTAACAGTTGCTATCAATGTCCATTGATCAACACCCTGGGTAAAAATTTAAAACGAGGTACCATACAAGTTTGAAAAAAAAATGGCCAAGTGGTTTCAGAGATTTTTTTTAAGTAAATGACGGACGACAGATGATGTGACCAGATGAGCTATTAAAAATGCTTGTTAGTCTAATAGTTATTTTTACAAATTATAATTGACCATATTCATGTATTTGTTGTGTCTCTGACATGTTTGGGCAGAAATGGAAAAGTAAATAACAGGTAAGTAAACTTTCAAGTGGATGATCATTTTCCGGATCTATAATTTCTGGTCTGAGTGAGTGAGTGATACTATTTATTTTATCAAACATTGAGAGTAAAGCATGTTCATCACTCACAAAACTCTCTATTACGATACACTTGGAGGATGTCACCCTGTTTTCATTAGATGCTGAAAGTATTCTACCCAGAGGAAATATTGATAAATAAATTATTTGAGATTTATCTGAGATGACATAATTGTTCTTATCTAATAAAAATGCTTGTTACAAAAAATAACAGTATGAATAGAACTATTATCTAATTAACCTGTTCTACATAATTTCAATATACTGTGTAACATGTCATGTAAACAATTGTTGATAACGAAAGAAAAATGATTTTATGTAATTGAAGTCTGTTTCTACCTGGCTTTCATTTCATCTGTTGGCCAAGACTCAGTTCCTCCTAAGGTTCCCAAATGAACAGCAATACTTGAGGCTATTAACCCAATAAGAAAACCTAAAAAAATCATATTAAATATATAAGCTGTTCTCAGTCAAAGAAATTCAAAAGAACTTTTAGACAAACCTTAGATAAATTTTGGGTTCCTACAGAATTCTCTCTTCCTCTCTTGAGTACTTATTGGGTATTCAAAAGCCATAAAAATAGAAGTTCATTTCCCTCATCCAAAGATAATGGTCATATTCCACTGATTTTAAAATTAAAAAATAGATCAAAGACAGAAATGACCAGATTTTGTTAAACAGGAGGTAGGTGAGTTATAGCTACAATAATGTAGCTCCTTTTTTTTTTATGGACGGAGCTACAAAGAGGTCCCATTACTCGTAATGGAGCAAGCCGGGAGTGATTCCCACCCAGGGGTTTTACGCATATATTAAGCTATTCATCAGTGTCTCTAAATTGCTACATACTTTTTAATGTCTTTTAAGTTTAACTGATATTTCTACAACACCTTATTTGTTGTTTTTACACTTTAATCGTAATCATGGCATTGTTGTCAAAATTTGAATTCCGGAAGTGCATAATTTCTTAATCGATTTGTTTAAATATTAATCCGGATCAAAATTTTTCCAGATGTATTGCATTAGCTGGGATCAAATTTTTACCAATACGATTTTACAATTCTACACTCCACAATTTCAGATTTTGTCAACAATGCCTTGATTACGAAAGTATTAAAATTATTTAATTAGACATTGTAGAAATGTCAATTGAATCCCGGAGAAGGAAAAAATATAAATTAAACAAAAATAGCAGTTTAATAGCGGAAAATATGTATAAATCCCAAGAGTGTTTTGTAATGGGATCTCAGCTCCGTCCATGCCTTGTTGCTTGTCTTGCTACATTGGGTTATCATAACTTCAATTAAAGCTGAAAAATAGTCTTTTTTAAAAACATACCATTTATAACACAGATTATTAAACCTTTGATCTCAGATTGAATTCCCAGATTCCTTAGTGACACATTCTTAATAACAAAGCCGAATGTTCCTGCAAGTATAGGTCCCTGAAACACAATTAAAAAAAACATATACCATATGTTGTGTAGTTATTTGATGATCATGCCTTTCCTGCTTATATTTTGAAGTCAATCTTCATTTATAGAAGTGTGAAGTAATGACTGTATTAACAGATGAGTAAATTTTATAAAACTGCTTCTCAGCTCTGCTAGTATAAGAATTGTTTTCATAATATGTGTACTGTACTTGGATTATTCTTGATGTACAAAAAAATAACTGACAAAATGTATAAAAAGGAAATATTTTACTCTCCAGAACATTGTGGGTATGATATTGTACTCAATTTACACACACACAGTGGCCCTTTATATTTAATTATTTAATAACAAGTGATAGTAAGGTATAAAATACAAATATAAAGGCCACCCAATGTGTACATGAGTACAATGAGTTATTTCTATTCTACAATGACAAAAACTGCAATTTTCAATGTTTTTTTTTGGCCTTGGTATGGGACATTGTTGTGCACTGTTTATAAAGTTTGTTAATAATTTTAAACACAACAAAACCAAAGTCAGTCATGGATAATTTCAAATGTTCAAAACTAAATTGCTTTCTTTATTCATTATTCATTTTTTTAAGGAGTATTTCAAAATTCTGTACAGTTTATACAATATAACATTTTTCGGTAAGTTTACATTTATAATCCACAAAACACTTTATGAATGGTGTATACAGACCAAAACCAGGTTATAGAGTATAACATGTTTAGAAATTGGAAATATTCCTCATCTTTTGTAATGACTAATTAACAATTTGAACAGTAAAAAAATTGATGATGTCAAGGAACATTTGAATTTTAATATCAAAGAAATAGGTCATGTGAAAATTGCAGGTTATTTTATATAACCTGGGTGGCTCCAAATGAATCAGTCAATCAGATTTTAGCTTACAAAGTACATTTATTAGCAGGGGGTGTTCTAAAATAGACCTGTGTATAGTGACAGTGCTTCAACAGCTACTGTTATCATTTGGCATAGTTTTAAATCTTCACAGAGGAAGAAACACCACACACAAAACAATTCATTACTGCAGAACACTGTTTAGACCCTAGAGCTTTCATGCGCTTAATGAATATATCGAGTGATATATTAGTTAAGAAATGATTCGTGGTACTAATTTTACCATTTCACCATATAAATTGTGAGCATAAAAAGCAAACCCTGGAAAAATCAGTATAAATTCACGCCCTCAATGAATTATGTCGATTCTAATAGGACATTTATATTAGCTTTTATTAGCAACATAACTAAATAGTTTCAGGACTTCTCAACCATTTAGGACACAAAGTTGATTGTGATGTCATTAAATGTGTAAAAAAATCTATGACTTATAAAGAGTGTTGATCGTTTATGACATTATGAGTATATACTTGTTTTACCACAAGCCTGGACTTGACAACAATAGGCTGTCATTGTAGAATTATAGAAGTTTCAATAACTATTAGGTGCAGCAAAGTAACCCTCACTTTATAAAAGCATTATAGGAAAATATAGGATTATGAAACAAGTCTTACCATTAATGGGGACACTAACATACTGGCAACCAAAATGACAGAACTACTCTCTATCAGTCCAAGTGCAGCAATAATACTGAAAAAAATATTATTTTATTGCATATTTATTTTTATTTGAGATTGGGCATAATTTAAAATAACAGTGCATGAATTGAGAGTACATGTATTCATATTATTTTAATACCAGTGGCTCTTAAGAGCTTCTATCACTCACCTGACTTAAAAAAACCTTTTAGGAAATTTGGCTGTTATGTCAATATTGATATCATATGCTAAAGAGTTTAAGCAATCATACTGTTAATACATATGTTGCCATGTTGAATCTCCAATCAGCAGCAATTTGTAGGACAGTTTCCGAGAAGCTGTTTGTATGTTTTTGCCTTACAGTCCTATGTTAAGATATGTTCCATAGTGGTTTCCATGTTGAATTTGGAATTTGCCCCTAAAAACTTTGTAGAGAACTATCTAAGGTAAATTTTGTGGTCAGGAAACAAGTTATGAAATTTCAAAATGCATTAATGGCCCTTGAAGCCATGTTGCATTTCCAATCAACTAAAAAACTGAAAATAATAAGATTTAACTATCTAACTATCATTTCTGCATAATATGGCTTAATGGAGCAGTTTAGAAGAAGAAGCTTTTTGTTAAGTTTTTCCCTTAGGGGCCTATGTTTAGCTGTGTTCCACTTTCTTGGCCATCTTGGACCTGATCAGCACAAAAAATGCTTTTCAAAAATTTAGTTCTCACAAATCGTTTGGATATTGCAGAAATGTACCTATGATGGTCCTCTACAAAGTTTGTGTTTTTGTGCTGATCCAGAGTCCAAGATGAACACCTTAAATGTGTGCATATTTTCTGTTAAGTTTCAGAGATCTGGGTTGAAAACTGTGAGGAGTTGATAACATAAAAACATAAAATAGGTACCTACTGTCATTTGTACAATTTAAGGAAACATGACTCCCTTGATTAGTTTTGAAAACTTGAATGAGTTAATTACACAAAATAGGTACATGTATGTACTAAATTCAGAATTACTCCAAGTCATTAGCACTTTTATACTTAAACATCTTCCCTGATCATTGTACATTTATTTATAATTAATATTTTATAAATCTTTAACACAAGTATGTCTTCCTTAATTTAATTGTACACGTATAGTAAGACTACTTGGTATATCCTAATTTAGGCATCGTCCCCTGGTGGCAACTGCATCAAAGGTACAAATCAACCTACCTTTGGTGCGTTTGACACGGGTAGGATAACCAAGGCTTCACATAATATATGTGTATACATATATTTATTTATATTTATTTATTGTTTCAAATGCCATTTGATCCCCATGGATTATTGTAGTTTAGCATTTCCAATTTAGGCAACGTCCTCCAGTGGCAATTGTATCAAAAATACATACAACTTCAATCTACTTTTGTTGCACTTGACACGGAAAGGATAGCTAAACTACATATATGTATTGTTACCATATCAACATAAACTTGTAGTCAACCACACTTGCTATTTATAATTGTTATACTGTATAGTTACAATTTTTACTTTCTTTTGTTGTTAGTGTAGTTTATATACAAATCAATATCTTTCTCTTTTTTTTTTTTGTAATTGTATTGTTGTTCATGCCCTCCACAGGCCCATAATTGGTTAATAAAGTATCTTATCTTATCTTATCTGTACTATATTTTCTGTCCCCATCTGAATGCCCTACCCACTTTATCATATTATAACCCGTTTGCAACCAGGCCAAACAATGTAATGTCTCCTGCTTTTCAATATGGATGCCATCTTGGATAAAGGACAAATATAATTTTCAAAGGGGCAGCTTAAATCGATATCCAAACCAAGTTTTGTTCATGTTGGGTAAGTTTTTTTAGATCAGAATCTAGTTTTAACTATGGACAACAAACAGGCTAGGGAAGACAAGTAATGGTAAAAGGGCACCTAGTCCTTCAAAAAAGCGAGCTAAAATGTGCATTCTACTTATGTTTTGTTCTGAATACACCTAAGTTATTACAAACTAAATTAAAAATTTAGTTTGAACAAGAAAATCTGCAGAAGAACTGCTCCAATGTAGTTCCCCAATCATTAAATACATAGCACGATTTTAGTGAGGTGATGCCTTCTGGTGACATTTGGAAATAGTTAAATAAACAGAATACAGAACTCAAATTGCATTAAAGAATTACCTTGCTGTAATGATGAGCATAAAAAAATCAAATTTAAATTCTGCATTTGCTTGCACAGCAGTGACTACCTGAAAAAAGCCATAGCATATTAAAACTATATTTATAACATATTATTTGTACAATATATGTGAACTGTAGGTTCACATTCTTAAATGCAATGATAGGTGGATATGAAATCAAAGTAAGGCTCAATAATACTGGTCAGGTAATAAAAACATGCTGTCACAATGTGTACACGACAGTCTGAAAACAGATTTAGTCTGAATCCAATTTTTGATGATGAACAAAATGTTTATCACTGGTCAAACAATTCAGCAATACAATTACAATGTTACTGATTAATATAACACAAGGCCTTTAAAATGTATAAATATAAAAACAATAATATTTTTGTGTTTAAAAATAATAAAATCGGTACTTGTGAACAAAATGTCCCAGGCAGGCTAAAGAGAGATGAAACACAGTATAGCAGAGAAATAGTGACAAACAAAACAAAGACAATCGCTCCTGTTTTTCACACATGCTTCATGCATGTAAAACAAACAGTTTACACAATTAACACACAGATTATGCAGCATGCTTACCCATAGAACCTTGAATTAGACCAGTTAGAATAAAACAGCACTGAAATGTAGAATTATTTTTAAAAAAAATCTCAAAACCTGAAGAATCCACACAAGATAATTTTTTAATTTGTTCAGTCAAGAATTCTTCTCTTACCTGAGACACAAGAAGTCTGGCTTTTATAGACCTTCTAAATTCTCCCTCATATTCAAATCTGTAATACATGTAATGTATTGTGAACAAAAGCAACATAAAATAATAATATTTAGCTGTTCCTATTCTCTTGGTGTGGACACAAGACATTTTGTCTTTCTACTCATCTGTTTGGGAAAAGAAAATAAATATGTGTAATATGTATCAGACATCGACAAGGGTCAACTGGGATAAAAATTATTCTTGCATTTATTATGTTTCCATTCATATTAATTACTTATAGGGTAGCCATCTTTAATATATCTGAAATATAATGATACAACCACAGGTTTTGTGACCTTATGTATCCCTGTATTGTCTGTTACAAAAAATATGCATCTTGATAAAATGTGTGTCTATGTTAACTTTCAATTTAAATTGTTTTTTGGACACAGAAATAACTGATGCCTATTTGAAAAGATTTTAAGAGGATATTTTGGATAAAGTATTTAAGGATATTCCTAATTCTTTATGACTTACTTAAACCCCAGTGAATGAAATATTTAAAAGGTATATTGCACTTCAAAACAGCACACTTCAAATAATTGAACTGTCTGAAGCAATTTATTTATCTCTATATTAAATCATGATTTGCTTTAATAACAAAACACAATTTTTCTACATTAGTTTTTATAAGTTTAAAAAAATAGAATATTATCCATGATTGAAGTACATGTACAATCTATTGTTAAGTAACTTTCACATCACTTATATGAATTGAATAACAAATTATTTCTTCTTGAATTGAAAAAATATATATATACATGTATAAACAATTAAAACCAATAAATAGAATTAAATTATACAATTTGATCTACAGGCAAATACATAAAAATAAGTTTGTGGGAAAATTATCCTGGCCCTATTTAATCAGGCAAACAGGTGGGGTAAACATGCACGAAACATATTCAGTTCAAATGTTTAGCTAAACTGTTTAAGGTCACACATAGGAAGCTTCTGATCAAACTCATTCCTAATTATTTTGATAAGGTAGGGGTTTAAAAGGAACTATTAAACAACTGATGCTTGCAGCATGCAATGGAGTAAATATGTCATTCCACAACATTACTGGGATAGAGGCAGAATCAGTAACAAAGGAGAATTCTGTATAAAAAATTTAATTCCCTAAATCCTCCTCCTTGGTCTTAAAGTTAGTTTTTTCTGTGTAATAATGCAAAATCTTTTGAACATTTCTTTATCCTGTCTCCATATGCATTAGCCAGCATTAAACTGCATCAATAATACAAGTATTTTCTTATCTTTACTTTTTCAGATTTGGTTGTCTCATACTGTTACACAAGTATTTAATAATTCTTTAATTAAGAGAGATAGATTTTTCTTACAATAAACTATGTTTATATGTATTGGTACCTATAATTTTGTGACCCAGATATTGCGGTTATATATTTATACTACCAGTACATAATTACTGTAATTAGTATAAGTAGATTATGTACCATATAAATAGTAAACATATTAATTATTCAGTTGGATAGAAATCCTATCAATTGTTTCAGGGGAAAATACTGGTATTTAACCAAACCAAAACCATTAATCATTAGAGTTACAATATATTGTTTCTAAGGACAATATTAAGTTTCATCCAATATTGAAATGGTAAAACATCCATAGCAAATCATATTTAATATTCCTTTAGGTATTAATCTGTATATCAAATTGTCCAAGTAAACAATTTTGCACAATAAAGTTATTAACAGACAAACTAGAGGCTCCCAGGAGCCTGTAATCGCTCACCTGGAATCCAAATGACTATTTTAACATTTTTGAAATTAACAGTTTCAGTCTAGTTGTTATAGCTTTTTAGTTACTGTGCAAAAACTAAACATTTCTTCAAAAATTTTTGTTAAATACAATAACTCCTATAAGGTGCCATCAGACAATTTCTGAAAATTAAATGGTTTTTAGGCATTGTCCTTTAGGGTACTTTAGAAATTTACAGTTTTACTCTACTAATAGGTGTGTTATAGACTAATTTATAATTCAAAAACTGTTCATTTGTCCAAATTCATAATGAAAGGGCAATAACTCCTATTAAGAGTCATCTTGCAATTTTGGACTAAGCAATCATTTGTAGGGCTTCTATTGCTGATCATTTGTGCAATTTACAGTTTTAATCTAGCTGCTATAGTTTTCAAGTTACAGGACAAAAATGGAAAATTTCATAACAAAATTGTCATTTAAGGGCAATAACCCCTATGAGGAGTCATCTGACAATTTCAGACCAATTAAGTGAATTGTAGGGCTTTTATTGCTGATCATTTTTGCAATTTATTATTTCACTTTAGCTCTTATGGTTTTTAAGTTACAGGACAAAAACAAAAAATTTCATAAAAAATTGCAATTTAAGGGCAATAACTCCTATAAGGAGTCATCTGACTATTTCATACTTTATAGTAATTTGTATTGCTTGTATTGCTGATCATTTTTGCTATTAACAACCATTTAATTTTCAGAACTTGTCTGATGGCACCTTATAGGAATTATTGTATTTAACATTAATTTCAAAAATTTTAATATAGTTGAAGTCATCTGGATTCCAGGTGAGCGATTACAGGCTCCTGGGAGCCTCTAGTTTTGTCTGCACTTAATGTGGACTTGAAAATCTTAAAAATCACAGCAGTCTGAAATGGCAGTGCTGCAAAAATGGGTTAATGTTAATGAAGTAAAAGTTTAGGGTTTGTGTCAAAAGCCATGAGAAGAGGACTGTAGTTTGTAAAATTTGCTGAAAAATATGAAAATGTTTTAAAATTTCTTCAACTATTCCATAACGGCATGTGCACAACTTTAATATGAAAGCAATCTTTCTGTAAAAGTTCAGAGAACCAGGTTAAAACTTTTGGGAGGAGTTGACAACACAAAATAAGAAAGTACTATCCACAGTAAAATTTTAGAAAAAGTCTAGAAAATTGTTTTAAAAAAAGCTCCTCAAACAAATGCATAATAGCAGGTGCATAATTGCAATATGTGGGCAATCTTTCTATGTTTCAGGAAACAATACTACAAGTCACAGCCCCGTGGAGTGCATTTTTTTATTATTCCATATTTTACCATTTTATTAAGAAATTCCAGTAGAAAATATTTAGTTACAATAACCTGTCCATGTTTTATACTATGCCTCTGTTGCATACTTGTTACAAATTGTCCTTGACTTTTGCTACCCTGGAATTTTATATAGTAAGTCAGACATTTTTGTTTCAAAAGAGACCTTGAGTTGTTTACAAATGGTATTCAGACAAACTGTGAGACTGTTCCTGACTTAACTGCAGATGACATGACCTGAAGGATTTTAAATAGACAACAATCAATTGTTCCTAACGTACACTTTCATTCTACTGTAGGTCAAATTTTACTATGGACAATTGCCCAATCAAAATGGAAAATCAGCCACATTTCAAAACGCTGAAATATTTAGAGGAAATAATTGATTTCAAAAAGTACCTTTCTTGATCTACAAAGGGAGCATATGCTGGCCCATACGCGGTAAGCAGTTTTCATTTGTCATGCAAAAAACCCTCACCAAAATATGTTCACTTGTAGTTGAGGCTTAAAGCTTAATAGAAATGGATTACAGAAAAAAGGTGAGTTACATGTATCTGTAAAATGTGTTAAAAAAAAAACTATCAAGGATAAGGAAAATGTATGAAAATTCTTACTTCATACTATATCTTTATATACAAATGTATCTAGTTTGATTTAAATAGACCACTTTCAGTAAATTTATAGTTTTACCATGTCATAGTTAAAAAGAAAGGGGGGGGGAGGGAGAAGAGCTGTCCCTGACTTTTAGCAAGAAATAGAGTCTAAAATAACCTTACTAGTATGTCATAACTTAACTAGTCTTTAATGGTAATAAATCATAGCTACAAATAGGCTAGTCTAATAAGGGGATTGAGCAATTCAACTACTTTACTGAAAGCCTTGCTGTAATTACACATGTATCTGTATGAAGAACCACTACTATAACTAAATATGGATTAAAGAATTACTCAAAGTACAATAGTATGAAAATATGGTCTTGATTTATATACATCATGTGTCTAATATACAATCTAATTAAAATTAAATCTTTCACTTGCTCACCCCTTTTTGCTATGGTCGCTGCGTTGAAAGTGTTGTACATGCAACGACCAAAGCAAATGGGGGGAGCAAGTGAAAGATTTAATTTTAATTAGATTGGTGTCTAAATTCTAATACAAGGTTTTAATGGAATACAGATTATAAAATTACAGATAATATGATTACACTAAGCTAGGATCTACCACACATTAATAAAAAGCTCTACTATCTCACAAGTCTCACTTTTATTGAGTGTAAGCATATTTTATTTGTGAAAAGTGTACATATAAAATTTGATATATTATAGACTTAATGCATCCAGAAACAAATCAAAGACTGATATTAATCTGTGTTCGTTTAAGAAGTTTTATTTCATGTCTTTAGTTCTAAAACTGTTGTTATTGGTATTGCATTTTTATATGTTTGATAAAATAAAAGTACTGTCATTTAAGAAATATCAAGTTTTGAAAAGTACAAAGAAATATCACCTGTTTATAAATTAAAAACATTCCTTAAAATTAAATACAAAAATAGCACGTTTTAAATGGCTTCATTGCAACTCATGTGCCATAATCAACAGGAAAAATGGTTTAAAATGTAGTTGAAAGAAAGTTAAGGGTCTGCATTGAAAATTATTTGACAAAATGATTTGATACAATAGATACTGTATTTTGTATTTGCTGAAAAATGACTTAAGTCTGGAAAAAGAGAAAAAAAAAAAATCCTCCAAATAAAATTAAAGCCCATATTTGCAAATGACCAAAGGAATATGCTGATAAGTGTCTGGAGATGTTGTAAAAGTATTTTTCTTTCCAGATTAAAAATTTAGCAGAGTACACAATTTTGCACAAATGTATTTTTAATATCAAACAATTTTTTGTCATTGATACAAACAAATTCATTTTTGAGTGATTTTTTTTAACTGACAATCCCCAAAATTATTTTAAATATACAAAATAAATACTTTTACAATATTATCGTTAATTATATAGTACATGTAACTATAATGGTAATCACATACTTGTACATGTAAAAATATATTGGACTACCACCATGTGCAATCACTCACCTTGAATTATCTGACCTTTAAGGAAAACAAAACATACTTTTTGGAAGATACTACATGTAACAGGCAGATCAGCAATATTTGAACACCAGGGTACATGTATTTATGTATTATGGGTAATGGTAAACTTAAAAGTCAGAGATTGAAAGCATTTACATGATATATTACATTTTATATGTGGGCTAATAGCTTTAAGACTGAAACATGGCAAAGGTAAGCCACATATCTGATTTAGACAAAAGGCATATGGGGTTTACTTGTTTCAGGCTGGCACAAGGCATATATGTGGCCAATAAGTTTAAGACTGACTGAAGCACAAGGTAAATGTGACCTAATAGTTTCAGACTGAAGCACAAGGTATATGTGGCCAATTAGTTTCAGATTGAGGCACAAGGCATACAGATTTAAGATTAGATTTAAGATTTATATGTTGACATGCATGTCAGCTGCCACTTTTTAAGAATAACAAGGCAATTGTGGGAAGTTTAATTATAGTCACTCTAGGCATGAGTTTTTTTAAAATTTTAATAAAAAAGTAAAGATCATCAGAAATGAGTACTCTGTAATAAGCATCTAACTTACACCTTTTTCTTCTTGAAAATTCTATGGAAAAATGACCAGAATAGCTTTTACATTGTCTCAAAATTCCATAAATTACAGTGGAAGAGAACTGCTTAAATGAACTATACTAAATGCCAACCCCCCTTGGGAAAATAAGTTTGCTTGCATTTTTTCATTATTCTATATTTTACCTTTTTATTATGAAAATTCAGTAGAAAAAATGTAGATACGATAACCTGTCCATGTTTTATAATATGCCTCTGGTATTAGTTGTTACAAATCGTCCTTGACTTTTGCTACGGGAAGTTTACATAATAAGTCAGCCATTTTTGTTTCTAAAGGGACATTACGATGTTTACATATGTTCGTCTGCTTTCGTGACGTTCAATGGTATTCGGACAAACCGCGAGACTTTTCCCGCCTTAACTGCAGACGACATCACCCGAAGGATTTCGAGTAGACAACAAGCAATTGTTCCTAAAGTACACTTCCGTTCCAATTAAGGTCAAATTTTAGTATGGAAAATCGCCATTTCAAAATTTGAAAACTGCCATATTTCAAAACGCTGAATATCTCGAGGAAATAATTATTGATTTCAAAAAGTAGTATTCTTGATCTAGAAAAGGAGCATAAGCTGAACCATACGCGGTAAGCCGTTTTCATTTTTCACGCAAAAATCCCTCTCCACAATACGTCAACACTTAGTATAGTAGTCTTTATCTCTGAACTTGAAAATTGTTTTGTCAACAGCCCTTATTATTCAATTCTTCGCAGGATGCAATCTGACACTGCAAATTGTGCACATCTACATTAAAGTTAAACAAAGAAGAAGGTAAGACGTGACCTTTTTTACCCCAAAACATTGAATTTTACAAATTATTAAAGTTAACCAATTAAATAAATAAACTATTAATTTAGTGATTCACTTAAACATACAACTCTTTAAAGTTCATGTGATAACCTTTATGTAGTAAAACCAAAACCTGTACACTTTTTTGTTAAAATTATAAAATCATGACAGGAAAAAACATGTATTAAATTAATTTGCAAAACTATGATCTTTGGATTCTGCTAAAAATTTATAACATAACACACACTTGCTCAAAAAACAACAAATGGCATAAATTTACAAATTTTTACCAAAAATGTGAAAACAATTTCCAGACATTATTATGATTTATAATCAGTATAATGATTGAACAGTTGATGTGTTTAACAGCAGCAGACATTTTATAAAAATATTTTCCTGTGTTTTGTAATGATGTTAAATCTTTATTTACGGGGTTACAAAGGGTCCTAAACCTACCTTCTTAGTGTTAAAAAACAGAAAAGTTCATTGTCACACAATAGCTTCCACCATTTAGGATTTGGGCAACCAGTAACCAAGCTTGAAATAAGCAGGATATCCAGGAGAAATCAAATGTCATTAAAAACTTTAATTTGAAATTTTTACCCTCCAAGGCTACAGCATTAGTGAACAATAATATATAACTTACGAATCATCCTCTCCATCAGCAATCTCTGTAACTCTACCTTTATAAATACTGGATGGATAGATCCTGAAATAAAATTAGTCCTTACTTTAATCTTTTCTTCAATATAATGCCTTTTGAAAACAAAGTGATTCTTTGTGCAACTGAGCTCAAATTTAATAACTTATATTAAAAGTTTTTTCCTTTTGCAAAACCTACCAAATGTCAAATTATATAAAACGTAAGAAAGTATTTACATGTACAGATTGCCAGATACAATTATAAACTAATCATTCATTTACAATGGCTCTATCCTTCTAGAGGAACTGCATGATGAGAACCTAGTATATGAAGTTAGCTATGAAAGTGAATATGCTTCAATAGAACACGTTAATGTAAGCTATGGAATTGATTAATATGATTGATTTATAGCATTGTAACAATTTTTTTAAGAAGAACCAAATATCAAGCATTTAACTTGTTTACCCTATGGAAGTTCCTTCCCTTTCACCAATAAATACATCAGATAGGTGATTTAGGACATCCTCACACTTTTCTCCACCTTCAACTACAAACATCACCTATGTTTGGTAAAAAAGAAAGTGAAAAACATATAATGTTACAAAGTTTTCAATGTTTACTACTTAACTTAATGTGGTCTATCACAAACATAATCAATATGTTCTGTCACAGTTGATACAGACTAACACATTAATGAAACTGATGTGACAGTAAGCTTCTACATTCTGGCATTACTGCCCATAATAGAAAATGGGGTTTAATGCCACTTTCACAGCATTTTTTCAGTTCAGCATGGTATCCAGTAATTATTGGAGGAGAAAAACAGTGTATAAGTGGAAAACTCTTGTTCTTCAGCCGGAAAACTGGCAATTTTTATAAAGTTTGGGTTGGGTACACTCTAGCTTCAGCAGACTTCCTAAAGGCTTACGGTTTACCGGGGTATACTTGGGAAAAGAAAAATTTCACCTGAACAGACAATGTGTAAGTTGGTATCACACTGATTGTTCAGCAGTTTTTTTCATTAACTCTGCACCACTGGATTTTGTTGCTTACAATAGTAGCCATTCTTGAGTCTAGATTGTTAAACAGATCTTCATTGCTTAAAAGCAAGCTGGGAGTGATCTAATTGCTTTGTCTGTTATCAGTGAAATATTACTAAAGTGCAAAACTTACAAAAAAAGAGGAATATTAAAAACATACATGTAGGGTTGAATGACAATTTAAAGATAATCGGAAAAACTACACAAACAAACATTTGACAAAAACAAGAAATTAATGCACAGTGCCATTTGTATTCAATTCTAAGGAGAGAAATTGCGGTCATATAAAAATCTGCTGAAAAAAAGTTAATCGTCACATGTACACATTTCAGAATGTCAACATTTGGGAATTATGAGCAGTCTAAGGGTTTCTTTGTTTTTTTGTCTTACCGATTTTCATTTCAGGTTGTCAGACTATAGTAAGTGTTCAACACTATTTTAGAACTTTCAGTTGTATAGCATAAACCCATGACCACCTTAACCTCTTGCACAATGAGGCCTGGGTTATGTTGAGATGACAATATCAAATTGTACTTATTATATACCAGATCATCATAAAATAGACAATAAAACATGGACAATTACAAAATCATGTTGTGATTCTATATAAACCTACTTGTTACAATAAATAGTCAATAATTATATTAATCTCAAGAGAAGGAATTCCTATAAGAAATGACTGGCTCAAATTTCAAGCTAAAATCTATCAATGATGATCAATATTACGGAAGACATTTATTATTTGACAGATAGGTTTTCTATTAATTGACTTTCAATATTATGATCTTAAGCTATAATACTTTAATAGTGCATAATGTATGATTTCTGTACAAAAATATATGTCATACCGTTACTTTGTTAGAAATTTTAACCACATGTATTTTTTGTCTAAAATAACAAACCACAAAAGAATACTTTCTGTATTCAGTCAGTCTTAGAATGTAAAATATTATTAACTTACTGTGTAATACTTCCCATTCTTAGTTTTGTGCACTGTATGATTTTCTATGTAATTTCTTCTTATTACATCTTCAGTAACCTACAGCAAACAAATTTAAGTTAAAAAACTCTATATGCTCTGTATTACAAAATAAAGAAAATTATTTCCTGCATTGTACTTTTCACTGAAGTGTCACTGGAATTTGAACATGATTGCACAAAATTAATAAAAGTAGCTGCAACAGTAAACTGTTAAAGAAGTGTCCTCTAGGTACTACTGATTTCCACCCCTCAACCCACATGTCTCCAGGTGGATGCCTTCCTAGGGTGATTGTAATGAAATAATATGGAAAGCCTGGTAAATAGACAATTGGTCCTATGTTTATAGTGTTTCCTTCTTTGCATGTAACAGACCTCTTTTTTGTTTTCACATCTGATTGTTTACATATCATCAGTGGACATTTTTTCATTTTTTTTACTGTTAAAGCACACCTACTCATAATTGTCAACTTTTCTTTAACTATTTATAAAGACATAGTCCATTAAAAAGGTTTGTAATAGCATTAACACGTAGTACCAAACATGTATAAACTAGCTTTTTAATAATACCTCTAGTAGACTTTTTTGTTCTACAAATTGTGAAAGCTCTTGCTCATCTGCCATGGAAACTTGGGCATTTATCTGAACTTTTTTGGCAGGTTTTGCTTCTTCTTTGACTTTTTCTTTTCCATCATCACCTAAACTTTTTGATGAATCTGTGTCCCTACTTTTTTCTTTGCTATCATTCCCAACTTTTAACAGGGTATCTTTCTGCAGGCTAATATCCTCACCAACTACAGGTTGTAAAGGGGTTTTTGTAACAGCAAATTTTTCTTTCTTTTGTAAATCTTTTGTAGAGTCAATGGATTTCTCATCGTCACTGACATATGCATTTGACCCTCTCTTATCAGATATTCCTTCATTTACCTTTAACACAGAAAACTTTTTATTTTCACCTTTACTGTCAATTATTTTATTCTGATTGTTGATATTGTTCTGTTTGGCAGTTTCCATGAGATTTTGTGGGCCATTAGGAATAGTTTTTTCTATCTTAACCTCATTGCTGACATCATTAATACTTAGTACTATTACAGGTGCATCTTTTACTGAAGGCACATTAGATATATTCTCTGCAACTTTTAACACAGAAAATTTTTTAACATGAGCTTCCTCTTTGATTTCTTCATTGCTCTTGTTTGTCCTTTTCAATAATGGAGTACCTTCTTCATCACTATCACTTGCATTTTTGTCTGGGACTTTATTAACCTTTGAAAAATCAGCTGCCTTGCTATCTGATGACGAAGACTTCCCATCTTCACCAAAGTCCCAGCTAGATGCTTCTGTTTCTGATGATTGCTGTGAAGTTTCAGATTTATTTATTTCCATTTCATTTCTCTCTTTTTCTAAGCCCACTGTTGAAGCTTTACTTTTGTCCATGTCTTTTAATGAGGAACTTGTATTATTTCTTGTCAGACTTGAGGAACTTGTATTATTCCTAATCAGACTTTGTTCCTTTTTGGATTTCAGGTTACCATTATCATCTTCAATTTCTTCTTTATCTTCATCTTTACCACTGTTTTTATCTGGACACTTTTCTTCTTTCTTACTTTCTGATTCTCCATCAGCATCTTCCTTTTGAACTTCATCTACCAATAAAAACTTATCATAGTTATATTGTCTTAGTGTACAGTGTCACTGCCGTCAAAGCCTCAAAAAAGTATTGGATTCTCGGACTATCCACAATATAGCAATTTAGAAATGGAAACAAAGTAAGGTCCATACTTCAATTTTCAATTTAAAAAAAACCATTTTGTTACTATAAAGCTGCTACATGTACATGTAGTATGTTTTATTCCTTATAACACACGACATCAATTAGAAATGTGTAATCTGGAATTTTAATTTTCTAAGGATGTGTACATCTTAGAGCGGGGTATAGCAAAGGAAAGATCAGGGCTCCCGTTGGAGGGTGACCAAAGAGTATCACAATTTATCCCGATTTGGGCCTGTTATCTCATATTATCGGTACCACTGTACTATAAGTAGAACAGCATCAGGTACACGTGCAGTTGTGGATGCTTTCAAGTTACAAAAATCTTCATTTAAATGAAGTCAAAAGGAAGAGAGCATTTAGGTAACTAATGTAAATAAATTAATGTACTAAGTTTTTTAGAATTAGGCTACAATTTACAAAGTTGTACACATTTTTCTGACCATTCTGGTATTTGAGTCCGTACATACTGATACAGTGCAAATCGCAATACACTGGTATACAGTAACACTGCCCACCACTAGCACATCTACATAGTATGTCCTTACTAACTACAAAATTCAATGAAATTCTGAAATGTGGTTTCAGAGACATTGCAATTACTGTTACAGAAGTTCAACTCCTACAAAATATGGAATTATTATTTCCTGAAGTATGTTTTACACAGAATGTTGTTATTAGCTACAAAATTCATATAAATTCTTTTTTATGGTTTCAGAAAAGTTGCACTGACAAAATGTTGCAGTTGCATATTTGGCAGAAATTATAATGAGACAATGTAACAAATTTTGACTTTTATGTTGAAATGTACATCTTCTACAAATTGTCATAAAATTATATGGTATGGTTTGAGAGATTTGTTTGTTTGTTTGAAAGCAATTTTTCAGCTATATCATGGCGTCCAGTTTTTATGGGGGGAGGAAGCCAGAGTACTTGGAGAAAACCCTCGACCTGCTGTAGGAAAACTGGCAATCCTTGTCAATTAAGATTGGAGTCGAGTAAACCCTGCCTGCAGTGAGAATCGAACCCGCAATCTCAGTGTTGACAGACCACGTGATCAATAGTAGACTAACCACCTTAACCACTCGGCCACCGAGGCCCCGGTTTGAGAGAAGTTACACCGAATGACTAACAGACAGACAGGCCAACAGCATTATACTAGATAAGTTCAGTGTTCTTTCATGTCTGTGCCACTGATCCATCCAGTTTTGGGATCGGTTCTGAGGGCAGATAACCTAATAAAACCAGACATGTAAACACGCAGGAAGACTAGCTATAGTTCATCTCTTAGTCTATACAACTATTTATTTTTACAACTTATATGTCCCAATGATGTAGTCAAATGTCAATAATAATTGATATATATGTATTTCTAAACAAACTTTTGCTCATGGGATATTAACCTAAGTAGAAAAATAAGACATCAAAGGGGCATGTCTCCATGACAATGATTTTTTTTCTATCCTCTTAATGATAATATTTTCTAGCCAATCAAAAGTTAGTATTCTTGTACAATTAATTTATGTACTGATGAAAAATTGAAAGTTGGCAAAAGAATTACAAATTTAGTGATTTTCTGTGTAGGGGGTATCTAATAGATCAGTATCATAAACTACATGACACCAGAATCACTTAAGAAGATATTTCATGAATATTTCAAATTACTGAACAGGTCCCAGTAAATAATGTTTATAGCAATATTGTATATATTTAAGAAAAAAAAAACCAAAAATAAAAACCAAAAAAAAAAAAGAAAAAGAAAACAACGAGAGAAATAAAGAATAGAATACTCTAATAGATTTCTTAAAAATTAAAAAAAACATCAGAACATGTATATCATTCTTATCTTATAATTTACAAAATATTGTACATAAAAATACATAGTTAGTGAAAACAACAAATATAATACAATTCCACATTGAAATGTATATAACTGAGTTACTTTTCTATTTTCAAATTCAAATGAATCATGTAAGGCCATATAGTAATGTATATAAACATGTAAATATTTTTTTTTTCGTCTGTCAGATGAGACGTAAAACTGGTGCCTCGTGTACAGTATTACATCAACTGGCATGTTAAAAGACCCCATTGGCAGTATTCGATAAGAGAAGGCGCACACGCCGCTGCAATGGCACACCCCGTACTTGCTGCTAGTGTCTCGGTTCTCTAGCTGGATAGAAAGATCTACTTCCACTAAGTCTTTTTTCTTGCTGCAATTCTGACTAATTTTGTCATTTCACTCATAGTATTTATGGCCTATAAATCCCCAAAAATACAAATAAATAGTTAAAAAAAAAAATTTCAATAAAAGCCATTAGGCAATAAGTCCGTGCCATACCGTTTTACGGAAGTCAAGGACGTTAAAAACCCCCATAAGTAAGTACTAAACAGGTCATAGAGAATTATCACCTATGGGCTGTTTAAAAAAAAATGAGCCCAAGATGTGAAAAAAATGTCAAATTTTTACATGAGCATATCAAGTTTTTGTTCATAATTTCCAAATGTGCATACGTTGAAGTTAATAAATCAAAAAAGAAATTAATGAAAAGATAAGAAATAATATTTTATTGAACAAATTTTGAAATATAAAACAACTTTAACATTTATACATTTTACTTCATTTTAACAATGTTATGCTTCATATAACTTGTTGCTGTTTTCTTAAACAATGTAACAAATACTAATGACTTCCTGTGCAAGATTTTGAACAATATGCACTTGTACTTTTTCAAGAAAATTTTTTTTTTCAAGAATTTTTGAAACATTCTTTTGTTATTTACCTCTTAAAGTTTTTATTTAGTCAAAAGTAGTATGTATTTTTGCATATGGCAACAAAATTATTATATTTCAATTATAAGTCATCCCTGGAGAAAAACAATTTCATGATAAAGTTATAAAACCATTTCAAAATGATAGGTTGTAGAAAAAGTACTATGTTTAGCCTGATTTTGTTGCACTCCTGAAACACCAGGTTAAAACAAACAAAAGAAGGAAATACATTATCTAAAAAGTACGGAGTTAATTTAGTGATATTGCTGGGAACAAATTTCATATATCTTACAACATTTTCAATAGGATATTTGATAAAAAATAAAATTAATAATATATGAGCTGTAGAAAAAAATGACCCCAACATGTTATGGTCCTCTAATTTTGTCAAATTAATAGATATATTATTTCTAAATAATTGAAAATGTAACTATGTCTAGTTGTTGGGAACATGTCTGCAAAAACCTGAAGATATATCAGAAAAAAAAGTTATGCCAAAATTGTCAGGAGTGCATTGCTTTTCTGTGACACCTAAATATGTCATTTTTTAAAAGGTCACAAAATTGTCAAATCTAGAAATACATGTATGTGCATAATTCATTTTTTATTACACAGTTGTATGTTAACTTAATGAGAGATATCAAAAGAAAGTATATATATATATATATATATATATATATATATATATATATATATATATATATATATATATATATATATATTTTTTTTTTTTTCCGATGGATGATAATACCTTTCACATTCATTTTTTAATGTAAGGAGTGTAGCAGTTTGTTTAAAATTGAGCTTCAGATTTTATAAAAATTCATATACCGTATAAGTGGTTTTTTGCGCGGTGATATAATTTTCGCTATATTCGCGATAAAAGTTGGGACGCGAAAATAAAAAATCGTGAAATTTTTAGACAAATGATAGAGTTATTCATTATGATTACGGACCGCGAAAATTACACTACGCCAAAATAAACTCGCACAGTTTTTTAACAAAACCGCAAAAATTTCCCCACGTGCAAACAACCACTTATACAGTATTGTGTACAATTTAGTTGGCTCTCATATTGATACCAACTGTTTGTATAATCTAGAGACACCATTCCAAATTATAGTCTTTGTTCCATCTATGTGGAGAACCATAATTTTGCAGTATAGTTGCAACTATTTATTCATTTAAATATTGTGTTAGGAGTGCAACAATACATGGATGACATTTGCAACAGGACATCTTAGATAAATGAACTGATATGTTTGTCAACAATATATTTTTAATGACAATTGAAAAGTGAACGTATAAAAGAATTAGCTGTTGGAATACATGTATGTCTCTAGATTATAAAAAACAGTTGGTATCAATGAGAGACAACTAAATTGTACACAAAATATGAATTTTTATCAAATTTTAAGCTCATAAAATGCTATTGTAACATTTAAATTCAAAGAAAAGTTTCATTAACTTAAATAAAAATAATTATAATAAATAAATCTTCTTAAAATATTTCATATTATGATACAATTGAAAATCAATAAAAAAACCTGTTGCACTCCTGACATTTAAAAAAATTAATGTAACATGTATTTATCATCCATCTGAAATATTTATTCAACAATTCTGTGTAGCTTTTGCTAAAAAGTAAAGAAAAACACAAAATAAGTCACATTACAAAGAAAAAATATCTAAAAACATGTCATTTGTTGCACTCCTGACAATTGAGGGTGCTCAGTTTTATTTGGTGTCCCTGATCAGATAACTCCTGACATTGTAGTTCTTTTTTTCAAAACAATATTTTCATACTTTTTTAAATGCAACATACTTTCTATTGATATCTCGCAATAAGTTAACACATGAAACTTTGTAATAAAATTATGCACATATTGCTAGTTTTGACAATTTGGTGACCTTTTAAAAAATGACATTTTTTTTAAAGTGACACAAAAAAGTGTTGCTCTCCTGACAATTTTGGTATGTTTTTTTGTCATAACTTTTATTCTTTTCTGAGATATCTTCAAGAGTTTGTTGCAGACATGTTCCCCACAACTAGACATACTAGTACATTTTCAACTAATTAGAAATAATATATCTATTACTTTGACAAAACTTGAGGACCATAACCTGTTGGGGTCATTATTTTTTTTAAACCGCCCCTATGCAGAATTTTGAAATATTCCATATAATTGAATTTAAACTACAGTACATTTACTTTTGACAAGGATTCAAATGAGTGGTGGACCACAGTTTATAAAAATTAAACTGGACTCTGGATTACTGATTTTTTTTTCAGTTAGTAACCCAACTAATTTCATTCATTTTTTCATTAATATATCCAATGAGCTCTATATAGAAATAATATATCTATTACTTTGACAAAATTTGAGGACCATAACCTGTTGGGGTCATTTTTTTTTAAATCGCCTATGCAGAATTTCGAAATATTTCATATAATTGAATTTTAACTACAGTACATTTACTTTTGACAAGGATTCAAATGAGTGGTGGACCACAGTTTATAAAAATTAAACTGGACTCTGGATTACTGATTTTTTTTCAGTTAGTAACCCAACTAATTTCATTCATTTTTTCATTAATATTTCCAATCAGCTCTAAACGTTCAGGTTGGACAGTTTACAGTACTGAATGGAATTTTAGAATTATTTCAAAGTAAACATTAAGTGCTATCCCTTTAGTACCAGTATACAAACAAGATGTAATCAAAATTACCAAGGTGTAATGAATTTGTTGGTAATTTTGATTACATCTTGTTGGAATATTTGAGCAAAGCCAAGTAACAGCACGGCACGTCCGCGGCTGGCGGACTGGGAAGCAACTATTTTGGGTTAAGTTGGAAATGAGAAAGTTTAAGATCAATATGTAATGACTTGTTTACGTCATTTATTTATATTGACATTCAATGACTAAGGCCATTCGTTGGTCAGTCTTTGTCTAAATTTTTGACAAGAAACACCGTCATTTGTATCGTTGCATAATCTTCTAGATTTGTATATTATTTTTTGTTTACGCTGTATCGTCATGTTTGTCGGTCTGATACTTAATAAGCTTGCTGGTTAGTAACTTTTCAGACTATACTAGTATATATATAGTCACACATCAAATGCACAAAGAGAACCATGTAATTACATGTTGCTGCTATGCTGATTGTGGTTTAAATTACATGTACATGTACATGCCTACAAATGGCTACATCATATAAATAAAGTGTAGAATATTGCAATTTTATTTCCCATGTTAAGTGTAACTCGACTTAATACACCTTGTTTAATACAGGAAAATGCTAAACAAATTTCTGTAAGGAAGTTAGGTACATCAAAATTTCTTGCTATACCCTCTATACTAGTATGCTTGCAAATCACTGACTGGACTCGAATCTTAGCAAGGTTTCCTACCAAAGGTTGGGGGGTTTTCTCTGGGTACTCCACCTAATCCTCCCCCAATAAAAACTAGCAGAAGATGGCACAATACAACTAAAACTCAGCAACCAAATATAACTTTAGCAATTTAATTTAACAAAAATAAATATGAAACAGCACAAACTTTCCAAACTGAATATGAATGTTACTGCTTTTGTTCAGTTCAGTCATCAAATGTCCATTAGTTGGCTTTCGAATGAGTCAAGGAGCTATAGGGTTAGTACTGCTAGGCTGTCAGTATGTCCTTTTTTGTATCCTTTTACCACTAAAACCAGATGTCCATCTAGCTGTGGATGATGCAAAAGACTGATATTGTTGCTAGACTGATATACTGTCCACCCTCCTACTGATTTTTTTTTTACAAATTTAAGAACACTTTTTGTATTAAAATACTGAATTCCATACAAATGACATCTACTGAAAGGGATTATACAGGATTTGATTTAAAATGCCAATAAAAAAAATCTTAATTAATGAGAAATGTAAGTGCTAAATACATGTAGATATGTGTGTCAATTAAGTAAATTAATTAATTAATGAAAACCTGAAAAATGCCAGCTGAAATAACAAATAAAGATAATAATACAATTACATATACATGTATATTTTTCTACTTAAAAGATTTACCTGGGAAATCTACTCCATATGAATTATTAAATAATTTCAAATAAATTATGAAAATGACAAAAATAATGTACATCTGTCTTCCAAGTTATTACACAAAAATTTGAAACATCATTGGATCCTACTGTATGTGTGGTCTGATACATGTAAACAAAATCATGCAGGTACATATATAAATGACATCCTAGCTGCTCCTGTACAGATGTAGTGTGATCTTTTTGTAGCTCTAATTAAAAGATAACAAAATAAACACAGGCCCTACATAATTATAGCTACTAGTACTAGTAGCAATCATTCAACTCTACTCCTGAAGATGGGATTACAGTTTAGATTCAGTTCCTGATAACATTGACATTTCTGTTTACAAATAAGTTGGTAGCTCTAAAATGAAATATTTTCTCCTGAACATAAGACACACACTTATACGCCAAGTACAGGAGATCCAAAGGACAGTAGAACATGGATATATGTACTTTTTGAATACATACATGATGTATTTATAAAACTTGTAAAGAAAACTTGATTCATAAAACATGTCCTTTAAATTTTCATTTCTTAAAATTTGTAAAATTTAAGATGAAATGAAAGCAAGAGGTGATTTTATTTTGAGAAATCCACACCGTAATAAAACATCTTACTAAAGACTAGAAGGCATTTAAATGGGACAGTCCAGTGTTTTAATTCCTTGTTTAGTGGACCATTTCCTAATTTTGCTTCTTCGTGTTTTAATGCATCTTGGAAAAGGGACAACAAAATAAAAGCTAGTTATAACCTATCAGTTTTCATCAGAATTTTATTGATATTTTAAAAATAAAAATCTATGCCTCTTTAATATTCATAACTCTAATACTATCTTTTATGTGTTTCCCCAATCATGCATTTTTTTGTTGTTGTCTTACTACGTATATATAAATATCTGACATCTGCCTGCTGATCATATCTAAAATGTGCCATCGATATAACAATAACAAGTTATAAACATGCGATCAGAGTATGGTTATGTTTATCCTGGCAAATAGCCCACAACTATCAACGTACAATTCAGATCATTTAATTAATCCTTTAAACCCATTTAAAGTACGCACCCTTTTCTTTCTTTTCTGCTTCATGCTCGTTTCTTTCAATATCCTTTTTATTGTCTTCAACGGGAACCTTTACAATAAAAAGAAATGAAGTCATCTTCAAGCAGAAACACTTCCACTTTCAACTTGACTGCTGGTTTCCACCAGTTTACGGTATCTAAGGGGGACTACTCCAGAAATTATTGCGATTCCGGACCAGAACTTGTTGTTTTCCGGAAATTGTTGACAGCTTTTTTTTTAATGATAAATATCATTTACTCAAGATATCTGTTGTCTTTGGTTGAATTCAATTTTCAATGAGTCAGCAGGGACGGCCACCAGGTCGTTGAGGATCATGAAGAAGAAAGTCAGTCTTTGTTCCCTCCATTTAAGATTTCTCTCTGATAGGGGCTGCCATTTAAGTTGTCTCATCATTTCTGTAACACTACTCTTACTGCTGTAATCATTGTACACAAAGCGTGCAGCTCATCTTTGAACATTTTCCAGAGTGTCTATGTCCTTTTTAAGATGTGGGTCCCACACACAGCTGGCATAGTCTAACACAGATATAAATAGTGAGATGTAGGCTGTTTCTTTAAATTTTTAGGTTGCGTCTTATAAATCCCAATGTACTGTTTGCTCGGTTACTGATCTTAGTGATGAGGGTTGTCTATTTCATTTTAGGTCTTCGCTGATTTCTACTCCTAGATAGGGATTTTCTTTAACTTGCTGTAGTACATGGTTATTTAATGAGTATAGTCTGCTTGATGGAGTTTTAGTCCTGAGGATGTTCATCAGGTAACACTTCGTCGCATTAAATTTAATTCCCTAATTCTTGGCACATTTTTCTAGTGCTTGTAAGTCTTCTTGGATGATGTTGTGATCGGAGAAGTTGTTGATCTCTCTATACAGGAGGCAATCATCTGCGAACAGGCACACTTATTTATGTGACAAATGAATAACAGGGGGCCCAAGACAGTACCCTGGGGCACACCAGAATCCATTTAGATGACTCTTCTCCCTTAACTATGACCTTTTGGTGTCTTTCCATCAGAAATGATTGTATCCATCTGTAAATCTTGCCTCGTATCCCGTAGTTATCTTGTTATCTAACTTGTGGAGTAGCTTTCTATGTGGTACTGTATCGAATGCTTTGCTGAAATCAAGTATCACCATGTCAATTTGCTTTTTTCTTATGATATTTCTGCACAATGTCATTTATTGTTAAAAGTAGTTGGCTTTCACAGGAATGGCCGTTTCAAGTCTTCAGGCAGAGTTCCACTGTTTATGCTTTTGCTGAAAATATGAGGTGCAAGCTGGCTGCAACATGTTTTGAGTACCAAGTTTGGAATGTTGTCTGGTCCACTTGCCTTGTTGGTGTTTAGATTGTGTAACAGTTTCTCCGCCCCTTTGCATCTAATTTCCAATTCTGGTATTGCTGGATACAGGTCCTAAGTCAAATTTGGCATTTGGGCTGCCGCTTCCTCCTGAGTGAACACAGGTCTAAATTGTGTGTAAAGGATTTCTGCTTTTGTTTTGCTGTCCTGGTAGAGGGTGCCATTTTGTTTTAAGCCTGCTATTCCAACATTATCACTTCGTTTGGGATTTGATGTATTTCCAAAATGTCTTCTTGTTCCCATTTTCCAACGACTCAGTAAGTTGGTTGTTTATATAGTCCCAGTGTGATTTTCGGACTTCCCTTTGTATTATACTCTTGAAAGTTTTGTATCTAGCACTCCTTCTTTTGAGTCTTCTTTGCTTTCAGTGGTTTGTGCTTCTTCTTAATATTGTTACGCAACATCGGTGTTAGTCATGGTAAATTGTGTCTCTTTTAAGTTAATTTTGATGGTACTTCTGCCTCTAGAATTTCACTTATTCCGTTTTGAGTATATTCCAGCTGGTTTCAGAATTTTCGGTTTCTTGAACTTTATTTGCTAGGATTTGCATCTTTTCTTGAATGGTATTCCAGTTTGCCTTTTGTACTTGTACATTTTCCTTCTTTTCGTTTTTTTTGTACTTTAGTTTAATGTCAGAGTCAACTATTACCATGCTGTGGTCCGATATTCCAGGCACAATGTCACAAGCTTTTACAAGACTTGGGTGTGAAGTTAAGTACAAATCTAAGTTGTTGCTTTCTCTGGTGCTGTTCATTTGCATCTGTTCTAAACCATGCTCTGTAATTGTTTAAAAAAGACGGTGATGTTGGTTGTTTTGGGGACATCCTAGTTTTGCTGATAATGTGTTCCAATCTATGTGGGGCAAGTTGAAATCTCCTGCTAGGATTATTATTTTGTCTTTGCATTTCTTCATTATGTGGTGTAATGATTCATTCAGTTGTTCTAAGCAGTCTATGATTGCACTGGGTGGTCTATAAAATGATCCAACAAAAAACATTTTTGCTCTGTGTTTGTACTTAAGTCCAGACTATTTCACAGTTGGTCTTCTACTGTCCAAGTTTCGCGATTTTCACTTACTGCCATAAACACACCGCCCCATTTTTGTTTCTGTCTTTCCTTTTTACATTCTTCTGAAAATCTTCAGGAAATATTTCTGAGTTCTTGATGTCGCTAGACAACCATGCTTCTTGTCCGATGATAATGATTGGTTTCAGGTTAATAATGGCTTCATACAGTTGTGTTCTTTTGTTTCTGTTGTATTGGCAGTTTACAAGAAGGGACCTTAAGTTCTTTTACGACTTGTGTTCAGAAGCATTTAAGCTTTGTTGTTCATCACTGGTGGCTGTTTGTTGAAAGTAATCTTCTAGTTATCAGACTGCTATGACAAGTTGGACTAAATGAAGAGTCTATTGATTGTATTGTTGATACTTGGCTGAGTATGCTAAACTGATTTGTTATTTGAATGATACGTAAAATTGTCTACATTTGCATTTACCAGAGATCCAAGATGTACAAGCATGTTGTAGTAGGTCAATGTTTCCGCTGCTAAGTTCAATGCATCATGAGTGGAACCAGATACTACACTGATCACAACATACGCCTCTCTTAAGTTCAAAGGTAACTCTGTTTTCGCAATAGCCACAAGGGTACACTGATTCTGGTCCTGGATTTAGATTTACATCTCCTGACAGAATGTGTAGAGTCGTCAATGGCCAAGGAACGATATCTCTGCGTAATTTATTTCTATCTAATGTAAATGCAAAAACATCGACGTTATCATATTGAAACACTTATTATACATTTGTGCGTTTTTCAGTATTTTATTTTCAGACTCGGGTAATACTGACTTTGTAAGAGGAAAGAAGGGCTGATTGATTGAAATTACTTAACAAACCAAATTAAAATAAAATTATACATAAAGAGATTAAAAGATACATAACATATACATATAAATCAATAGTCGATTGTTACGACCCAGTATGACACTACTTCTGAAATAAACAAACGAAATTGTCTTGTTTGACAGTTTCCTTGGTGTTAGGTATTTTGTTGTTACCTTCGCTTAAAAGTTTTTATACTGATTTAATCATGAAAGTGTTCTACTTTAGAAAAATAAATTTTCAGATAAAAATAATAAAGAGCTAAAGACTATTTTAAAAACAAACTTATTTGATAATGTAACATAATCTGTACATGTAACATGTAGAAATATTGTTATAGAGCATATGTGTTGTTTATATTTGTATATTTTTGTTTACAAAAACGCCCCACATTAATTATAAAATGTACTGAACTCTAAAATCACGACAGAAACATAGCGTACAGCGAAATTTACGAAGAAAATAACAATTTTTAAGACGAAAATCACAATGCATATTGAAAGTATTAATTTGAGAAAAAAATACATAAAAACTAAAACTAATAGCATAAATAAAACATAAATAAAGTGTCATTGAACAAGTGAATGATAAAAGCTACTGGTATTGATCAAATATCACCCAAAATTATTAAGACCGCAATTCTGGTTACTAAAACACATTAACGGGGATGGGGCCTGCCGAGAAATAAACCCAAGTTTTTATTCAAAGCTATCAGGCTGTGGTCATCAGTATTAATTAACATGCAAAAGGCTTATCTTTAGCAAGACTATAAATGTTCGGGACTCAACGGGGCAATAAATTTTCCCTCTGTCTTTTCCCCGGTGTAATTTTTTGTGAAAGTTAGAATAAATAAACGTCTTGTAAGAACACATTTAACACATGGCAGCGTGATTTATACGATAGTTATTACATAATACGAAAACTAGGTTTTCGGACTATTGTTTCTTGGCTTGCATAGACATGATCTAGACATATTATCAAACGACGCGTCCGAGTAGCTTAAAAGGAGTGCTGAATTTATGAAGAGTTTTCCAAGGAAATGTTGAAGCACAGAAACCCATTGTGACCCCATGTTTAAGAGAGTTGAAAGGCAGAAAGAAGGTGCGATTTATAGAGATACATCCAATAGATATATCAAATAAATATAAGCAATGTGTTTCCTACAAAAATCCACCAGGACAACCTGCTCAGCAAGACCCCCTCTTCTGCTTAAACATTTTGGACTTCCGTTAACCGCTAAAACTTAAAAACAAAATAGATAGGATAGTTTTCTTAGCTTAATTTACCTTAATGTATGTAGATTAAAACGTAATGTATACTACCCTAAATATCTCAAACTTATTAACAGCTATATGATATTTTGTATTTTATAACGCAAAGAAAAGACGTTTACATATCCCAAATGCATGGGTATGCACATTTTTGTAATTTTTTAAAAAGCGATAAAAAGTCTGAAATGGCGGGTGGAAAGAAAATGCTCAATAAATGTGGAATGGTTTACAATTTTGAAAAAGGTTTTTGGATTTGTGTTAAAAAATGTAGGAGGCGTTTATTACACTAAATAGAAATCGTCTTATACAAATGTTCTTCCCAAGTCTGAAAAAATTCTTAAACATAACAGCAGGTGCATAACTTCAATATGCAATCTTGCAGTGAATTGTCAGAGAGCTGGGTTGAAAACTGTAGTAGGAGTTGATTACACAAAATAAAGACTTTATTTTCCCCACAAGCCAACCGCCCAAATTCGCCGTAATATTACCAGGGTTTTCTTCAAAAAGTAATAAGTTTGAAAATCAGGAGTATAATTGTTGTATTCAAAAGCTCAGTTAAAGGTGACTTGATATATATTTGTAGTGATTTTGTGTGTACTTTATATAAGACAGACCAGAAACAAAGCTTTTGTCAAGATGTGTGTTTATAATACCCGAAAATTCAAGGTATTTTACATTTTACGAAATAGAGAACCCTCCGTCTCCATCCCATATCCCAACACTACTTCCCTCCACACCCACTCAAACCATCAGTCTCTCACCACATCCCAACCCTCCCGCCCTCACATTATCCCAACTCTTCTTCCTCCATCCCATCCCTACCTTCCCTCCCTCCCAATATCCCTATCCTCCATCTCAATCCTCCCCTCCAACCCAACCCTCCATTCCCATATCCCACCCTTCCCTCTCTCACTCCAAATATCCCAACCGTCCCTCCCCCGTATCCTACATTCCATCAAAATCCTCCCCTCCAACCCAACCCCCATCCTTCCCTTCCCATTTCCCAAACCCTAACCTAACCGTCCTACCCATATTCCAACCCACACTCCCTCCCATATCCCAACCATGGCTATACTTCCTTCAATCCCAACCTTCCCTCCCCATATCCCAACTCACCTTCCTCCTCACATTCCAACCCTTCTTCGCTCCCCATATCCCAAGACTCCCCCCCCCCCCCCGTATCTCACCCCACTTTCCATCCCGAAAACCATATCTCCTGTTCACCATACCTCTATCCCAAGAAAGATAAAATGCACAAAGCTATAATTGGGCTTGAACCCATGTTAGAGGGTACCAGTTTTCCAATTGGCGCCTAGGGAAGGTGGGAACAACCATACAGCCCAGTACAGCACTCCAAAAGGAAAATGGATTTCAAGGATAACTAGCTGGTGCAAATATATTTCTATAAAGAAAATTTATATTTCAGACATACAGGTAACATTATCAAGATCTTTATTCAAAATATCTGTTTACAGAGCGCATTCGTGGACACTTTACTGCACATGTTTTAAAAAGATGTATGTTTCTCAAACTTAAATACTGATTCCGTTAATATCAGCCTAAATTATTATTGTAAACAAAAAGCACAAAAATAAAATTTAAAAAAAACAAGGGTGGGCAATTAAGACCATATTATTTTCTGATAAGATTATGCCTCGAGCAAGAATAGAACTGTTCAGTACGTGTAAATTAAATTGTAATCACCAATTAATTATTCGTTCGGTGAAATGAAATCTTTTTTGTGTGTTGTTTATATTACGATGAATTTTTGAAAAGTAATTCTATGAGTTGAAGAAAAAATTATGAACGATGGAGGATACTCTGTAGAGGTCAAGATTTATTTCATAGAGGTCAAGATTTATTTCATAGGTGAGTCTTAACAACACCTATAAACATGTAGCATAAATAGCATTTCTGAGATTGGTTTAATATTCCATTCATGTTAATACATGTTAAAGAATGGAATATTATAGCCCTAAAGAAAGGGCCTCTGCTATCCGCTAACTGGGGACGCGTTGAGCAGCTAAGTGGGTCGAGCACCCGGAAACATTCCCAGTACTAAAATGAAATTTAATAACATTGTATAATTCGATATAAATGTCAGCTAAATTTGTTTAGAGATTTTGTTTAAAAACACATTTTTTATGTCTACGATACTTCACTTTTGTTTGGTTTTTCACTATGCTACAACTGAGAAACGTTGTAAACATTTTATCATAAACATAGAGTGCATTTCTTTCTAACCCAAATTTTCTCAGCGCTGGACAGCGTTTGTAATGGGTTTGTCAAGCGCTAACTCATGAGAAAGAAATACATCGTTTGTTTATAACCTTTGTTGAACTCGTCTAACCTCAATGGGAAATATGAAAATAACATGTGCTTTCAACTGATGAGATGATAAATTAAGAAAGAAATGTAGCGTTGAGCTACAAACGCAGACGACAAACGCAGTGAACATGGTCTTTACCGATTGCACCGTTTGTACAAACGCTGTCAGCGCTGGAAGGTAATTAGTACTAAGAAATGTAAAATTTGTCTATGCGCTTAACCGTTTGTACCGTTTTTGTTAGAAACAAATGCCCTCATAGTTATGCAATATTTCTATATTGGTTTTAGCTACAAAATTGAACATCTTGCATATTGCACATTTTGGTACCCAGTCTTAGCTGTACAACATCAGACTAGTTATTTCACAGAATTATATCAATAATTTGTTACAAAGTTTTTTAAAACTTTTTTGTCAAAAGATTTTTTTCTCAGAAAGCACAATCCTAGACATTCTGAAACATTAATTCATACCCATCGCACAATTGTTTTACTTGGGTATGTTGATGAGAAAACAAATTTCAGAGACAATGCTATCTATTATTATAGATGAGCAGGGACATTATGTACTATAGCTAGTAAAGACTGTCCCTGCGAGCAATAATCATGGCGGGAAATAAACCCAAGTTTTTTATTCAAAGCTTACTGCTGTCATCTGTATCAATTAGCATGCTTAAGGCTTATCTGTAGTAAGATTATACGTGTTCGTTACGCCACAAGAGCAATAATATTTCTATCTCATTTTTCCCCTGATGTAATTGTTTAATATGTTGTGAAATTTTAAGAAAATGAAAGGTCTTGTAAGAACGCAAATACGGAATCTTGGTTTTCGGACTGTTATTTCTCGGCATGTATAATCTTAGAAGGTGAAAAAGATGTAAAATTGCTTGGTGTCACAGCTGATTTTAGGTTGAATTTTAACTCGATCTCGCATAACAAATATACGTAGGAAGGCAACACGACACTTAAATGTTCTTAGGTGAATAGGTAACTATGTATAAAATAACCTTATCAAAATAATAATCTATTACTCCTTAATCATGTCCAACTTCAGCTATTGCCCTCTTACTTGGTATTCTTTCGTAGAGGCCAATACTACAAAAATTGAGAAACTTCAAAAGAGAGCTCTCCGATTCGTATATAATAACGTAAAACTTGCTCATATGAAAAGCTCCTAGAAAAAATTTTTATCCTTAAAAATTTGGCTACTATAAGAGCAATAGCTATCAAAACTAAGTCATTAAAAAAAGTAAGTCCGGTATTGATACAAGATCTTCAGATATACAGACTTAGCAGAAAGTCCCCACGTGCAAACCACCAGGTACGACCTAAAATATTTCAGATACGAAGCCCCTAAGATACGAATAAGCCTTCTCATAGAGGCTAGAGATATAACCAATTTAAACCGATTCCAAATTCTCATAAATACTTGGACAGTACAAGTAAAAGAGTTGCGTATACAGACAAATTAATAACTGAATTCGTTTTGATAGGAATATTTGTAACTATTTGGCCAAGTGTCTAAATCCAGTACCAAAGTGACTAGAATTCGTGTACATGACGTCATTTTAACAATAATTATCATAAATAAGACATGATAATGATAAGGAATTCATACATGTGATTTTTGTAATGATTTAATGCATTTCTAGATATCTATGCTTGATTTATATTCGTATTAATATCTATATACTTAATAAGTAATAACATTCTGATTAAAATCAACTAAAAATGTTCGATCCGTATGCAACGTTACTTACACAAGTGGCGTGGCCCAACGTAGTATACGAAGCGAACATAACAGCTGATTGTATAAGCAGATTGTAGGTTATAAATGTATGTGGTGAGTTTATATGATTACTAATAAATGAAAGATCACAAAAATTAACAAGTTTATTTAAGACAGCGTTTAATTTTGATACAGCATTACTGCAAAAGATTTTGACAACTATTCTACATACTCAATTAAAGCCACGGTTGGACCAACTGATATAACTAAGCTTTATCTTTAAAAAGGGGAAACATAGATACTAATACCGTATTTGGCTGTCTGTTATACTAAGACTTATTTCGTCTTCAAAGAGTCCAACGCTAAAAACAAATTTACGAATGATAATGTCATTGAAATGCTTTGATTTCATGTCTGATTAACAATAGATTTGTTTAGTTTGGTGGAGTTGTTTTTAACAGACAATTGGTATTCCAATGGCCATTATGGTTGCCATTTTTTTCCTCAATTCATATGAGGCGGACTACTTACAATCACTAAAAAAATACCACAAGCCAGTCATCTAGTCTCAACTTCCATTACATATGTCTTTCCGACAAAATCCTTAATTATGGTGACTTTCCACATCTCATTTATCCAAAAAGCTTGAGAGTAAGGACACTACGGACATTTATTAATCCGATTTATGAAAAATGATCAAGTGATGTTAATGGAACACTTTGTTTGTAAAGTCACTGTAGTTTACATGGGCTTAACATGCATATATAAGATGAGAATTGAGGCATGGATATATTTAGATAATTTATAACCATACCCAATGATATATTTTTCAATGAAAAAAGCTACCCTTTCATCTATTTTGGAGAGGTAAAAAAGTGACCAATTCGGACCGCACACCCGTATTACCCTATATATACCAAGTTACCCCCCCCCCCTCCCGTGATACATAAGGCTTATTTGTAGCAAGACAAGAAGTGTTCGTTACGCCACGGGGCAATAAATTCTCTATCTGTTAATGTAATTCTTTTATGAGTTGTGAAAGTTTAAAAAAAGGAAAGGTCTTGTAAGAACACCTTTAACACATAGCAGAGTGATTTATACGATAATGACTTACATAATACGAAGAGTTGGTTTTCGGACGGTTATTTCTCGGCATGGAGACGGGGGGAATCTTTTCTATTAATGTGTTTTGGTGTTTTGGGGCATTTTTACAGGCGGGTTAATTGTTTTTTTAAAGCAACTGTTAACTGTTTTATAACCATTAGCTTTTATCTATTTTCTTAAAAATTGACATTGTTGTTAACTGTTATAATGAAAATAAAAACCTTGTTTGCTGTTAATAGTATTGCCCTTCGATGACATTCTGCTATTATCTGCTGTTATTTTTTTCTCATGTAAATTGCTGTTTTCTGTTATCATTATTTTAAATTTACTGTTATCTGTTTTGGGAAAAATAAAAAATTGTTAACCTGTTATTGGCCACCTCTAGCACCCCCTATCTTAACAGAGCTCAAAAATAAATGTTCAGAGATGTCATTACTTTTGCTGGTAAACTAAAAAATAGTACTGTAACTCAAATACACAAGACAAAAAATAGTCGCCAGAGTTTACACATTGATAATTTCCTTAAACACAATGTTTAATACTTATAATTCTCATAAATAGTGGTTTTTAAAGACTATTTCAGAAATCCATCCTTACCCCAAAATGAACTGGGATTATACACAGAACATAGTATCGAATGAATCAAGGTTCTGTAGATATTAATACAAAAAACTACAAAAGGACATTATTTTTTTTTACTTTGTTATATTTTATTTGAAATCTTAATATATTTAATTAGAAATTATTGCGACAAGCAAAACATTGTTCCCTCTCCCATACGATACGCCAGGAGTACGCCATCTTGTTCAGATTGGATACTGAAAGTAGTCCGCTTAGAGGAAATATTATCTGAGCTGACGTTATTATAGTGCTTTTATACAGCGTGAATATAATTATTTAAGGTTTTTATCAACTATCTCCAAACTTATTGAAAACCCTATACGTGCACAATAAATATTTTGAAATCAAAATTAATATTTATTTGTCAGATTTTTGCAATTGAATACAGATGTCATGATATTTGAATCGAAATTATAGGTGAATGGCGTATACCTGCTTATAAATGGCCTTGTCAAAGGCGTTCGACCGGTCGCCTGATGATCTTCTGTTTGAAAAAAAACGCTATGGCTTATTTCAGGCTCAAGCATTTTTGAAAAGTTAATTAAGCAGCACGAAGTATTTGTGTTAAAATTGAAGGATTGTATTTTTTTTTTTGAGTATTTAAAGGGATACCAATGATCGATTCTGGGTGTGGTTTTGTTTAACATTTTTATAATATTTTCCCGTTTGTGTCAAAATCTGATCTGTATAGTAGCAATGATCTTCTGTAATGATAAGTAAATGTATATGCAAGTTTCATGCCGTAGCTGTATGCAATAAATCCAGTTTTTAAAAATTATTTGTGATATAATTGGTAGTAAAATTATTTTTGTCTTAAGAAGGGAGACTTCTTCAAGCGGAATTTTTATATTCATTTTGCAAATTCTGTATATTTAAAAAAAATATGTAAAAAAAACCACATACTAGTAACAGCTAATTGTCTTAAACGACATATTAGGAATGCTAACTTTTGATAATACGTTTACTCTATCCAGTTTTAATTACAGCTTTATAGTACATTCTCCAATGTCAGGGGTTCTGAGTCAACGTTTGTTCCATTATCATGATGGTGAGCGAACGCAGTTTTGTCCAACTGGCTGTACCACATTGACTATGGACCAAGCAAAATTACTCTGTATTGTACAAACGCAAGTTAGTTTAAAAAACAACATAAAATCCAAGTCTCTGCATCAAATTACCACCTTTTTGGAGATTCTTGTTATAACTGATCATAACTAAATTTTACAGCGCTGCCTTATGTTCCCATTTAGGGTACAAAGTTGAATTTAAAGATTTCTCCTTGTCTAGTTTAGTCTCAAACCGAGACTAAATTCTTATATCATTAACAACGCCAATATACCATGTGGACACAAGAGAAAGTTTTTATTTTGACATAGAGAACCCATAGGGTCAACGAGGGTTATACCAGATCTTTAATAGATTGTTGTCAAAGTATGATCAAGTATGTCCGCAATAAATACACAACAAAATGATATAATAAAATGTTCCTTTCAATGCAGTTCAAATTTCTTCAAGTAATTTTTTTATTCAGCAATAAGTGCCAAGAAATAAGTGCCATCTTGTGCAGGATTTATAACAGGAAATGTGAAATAATCATGATACGTACGGCATCTACTAATGAACACCTTTGCTCAGTAATGTTTAAATTGTCAAAAAAGGATCTTTTTGTAAACCTAAAGTACGGAATACGCTTTATTGCTTCTCTCTTAAATTTTGTTGAACTCTTGAATTTGAAGAGCTTATTAAACCCTTACCACCCATTCGCCCATCCATCTATCATCAATCAATCATCCATCCATTCATCCGTCCGTCCATACCAATAGGAAAAGGTTAATACTGCCCCGTAAGTACAAATGCATTATAGCTATTACACTTTTACTGTAACTGTAATGTGTTTTCATTCGATAAAAAAATTTTTTCACAACTTATTATCATTTATTGATATTCTGAATCGTCAAATTTGTGTTTAATTGTGTGCCTTAGATTTGTGATTCTAAAGTCTGCATCAAAATATCAGAAAATTAAAATACGCCGAAATTTTAACGATTATTACAAAAGACGATCTAAATGTATTTCTTGACTGTATATCAGGAAGAACGTATACCGTTACTTCCTTGGAAAACTGTGCCACAGTCTGATTGGTTGTTCATGGATAAATTGTTTAAGTTGTCCGTTGAACCAGCAGATGGAACCGTTGACTTTAGATACGAAAAATAAATATGACTTTCTGCTGCATATTTTAACGCAATCTTGTATCAGAGAAACTAATGTCTATGCGAGGAACATTGATATTAATTTATGAAAGTGTTGTTAAAACAATAATAACACTTTTATAATCTATTGTAAATAAATAATTTTTGGTGAGATCGTATCAGATACAGCTATGACTTTGAACAATTTTGTGGTGTTAAGGAAATACACATGTGCATATCCACTGGTATAGCTGCTTTCAAAAATTAATGTCGCCAATATCTATGTTTATATTAGATAAGCCTTTCTCACCATGTTTCATTTGCGTCAAGTATCATAGCCTTTAAATTAATCTATTCAGAATGATGGAGAATACAGTAAAGAGAATTTTATTTTCAAACGGATTATGGAATGTTTTGGTTTCCCTGTACATTGTAAAAGCTACGGTAATATTTTTGTAGTCTTCATTAATATTAAACTTAATTCTGAAATTAAAAACGAAATTTGAAACAAGACTGGACGTTATTTAGATTATAATACTTACAACCTTTTAATTCGGCACTGTCGATTTTATATTAATATTATATCTATATTAATAAACAAAGTAACTAATCTTTTGAAACTAAAACCGGGCTCAGGGCGTACTTGTGGTACTTCAGGTCTTAAAATCTCCATATCTACGGATATGAACGTATATAACTTATAGTATCACATGAAAACTGAAAGTTATATCCCGCCAAGAATATATTTAATTTCGCAACACTTGAAAGGCGATACTGAAAATCGAAGAAAAGGAAACGCACTGATTCGATGAGCCCACAAATATTATGTTAAGGTATATTTTTATTCATATTCAACACATTATCTTAGAACGACATTCTTTCACATATAATGCTTTGAACGAATGACACAGAATAACACTAAGAAAAAATATTATGTAGTATGACAAAATATGATATTGAGGTAAAGAAAAGTTCGTTATTTGCAGTAATTAATTTTTCTCAGTAAGGTGCCAATACAAATTGTTATGTGCGATGATATTTTAAATGATCTTACATTAAAAACAAAAATCCCTTTTTCCTTGCGTCTGTTTTAAAGGAATAGAACAATAGATCTCATTGATCGTCCATAGAATGATATAACATTAAAGTAACACATTTTTCTTGTTAAACTAGTTTGAAAACATGGGAAAAATGATAATATAATATTCATTCTTCAATATACCGGTAATATGATGTCAGAAAACCTTTACCTTTTAGAATGTTGTCAATTAGATTTGCCAGTTGTCTGGTTTTTTAATGAAACATAGTTTCACAAGCATTGGTAACGAATGTTTCTGTTAAATTAACGAACATTTCATTTAAAAAATATTATTACTTTACAATTTATCACAATCATGATTTAATAATTGAGCTGAATTTTCCAATGAAAACAACATTAACACTCAAAACAAGTCACCAGGATACCCTTTTATACCGGTACATTATACTTTACAATATTTTGAAATGTACGTTTATTTATGCAAGTAAAGTTCAGAAGCAAAGACCTGAAATTTTGACAATTTTTTCGCTAAAGGTGACAAAATGCATATTTTAATCTATTAAAATATTCATTGTACAAAGCAAGAAAAATCAAGAAAAACACTCATTGGAATAGTTTAAAGTTCGTTTTTTATAGACATGTTCGATACTTTTAAGTTATTCACGAAAATTTCCTTTCTTCTTAAAGCAAATCGGTCGGCGTAGTTGTTTTTTTAATCCTGTAAAGGAGATTGACTCTCCATGTAACTACGACTTGGTGCAGCTCATGAATGAACTTCAAGGCTTGTTAAAGCAATTGATATCTAACGTTTTTCTAAGAATCACAAGTTATTAGAACTCATCACAAATATACGCATTTGTTAAACTGCTACATAAAGGGGACGAAATACGGCCAACACTAGTCAAATATATGTAAATTAAAAACTTAAATCATGACTGAAATCAACACTGCTACGACCATTTCAAAAATGATATGGATAGACTAAATTACACGTGGTAATAATATAGTTTTGTGAAAAAGTAACGTACATTTTTCGGAACATTGGGCATGGTCTATTTGAAAGCACCGTTTCTTATTTGTTCAAGATCAATTATATAGCATAGGAATAAACATAAATCTAAAAAATAAAACATAAATCTTGAGAATTTGAACATATCAAATTTTGCAATGTTATCGCCCCAACATGCACCGCTTACTGAAAATGCGTGACAGATGTCTACGCGTGAGCTCATCTTTACTGGGTCTTCTGCGTGTACCTGAAATGATTCTCTATCAGAAGCGAAGAATGGTCGGATCTGATTGCGGATAAAAAACATTTATGTTTGGTAGTACTTTAACCAACCCACTCCCACCCCTCCTCTCCAAAAAGTCAAATCAGACTAGCTTTAATGATTTACATTTATTTTTTGTCTTCAGTTATCAGAAGAGGATATTCTTAATGCGACAGAAATTGTTCTAAGTGGTAGGTATACATTTTCGTAAACAAATAACAGCACCTGCTATTATAAAACAAAAACTATGTCGCGTTTTTATGTTCGTGAGAGGCCGCCGCAGGATTTCAGATTAGAGTGCAGTAACTTACGGCGTGGGGTCTAGGGACCGCTAAAGGTTCAATCAAGTCCAGGCCATGGAGGGGATGCAAGGGCGAAGCCCCCTCCCCCTCCCCCCCCCCCCCCCCCCCGAAGTTACGGACCTTTCGTATTTTACTCGTGTTTTAAAAACAACATTTATTCATGAAATCTTATCCCTTTCTTCTTGTCAGTTTTTTTTCTGTTAGTTTTTTTTGCACATGCAAACAGTGCATCCCTTTACTATGGCTTGTCATGACACCACAATTTCGCAATATTTATTCAATTATATAACACGAGTCGCGTAATCATTGTTTGCGTACATAGCAAACACCTTTAAACGAATTACAAAATGGGTGCAGGAGAACCTTATTGTCGGTTTTAGTCTATGGTAAACTCATAATATTACTACTACTACTACTACTAATACTAATACTACTAATACTGCTACTACGAATAATAATAATTTCATTAAATATTTAGATTGTTGGGAAACAAATTTTTCCAGCTACAACTTGGAACTTTTACCTACAGAATGGGACACAACAGGGAGATATGAATTACAACTGCAGTTAATAACAGTTAAATGGTCGTACAATTATGGTAAAATCAGTTAAAACACACATTGTTATTATTACCTTAGATGAGTTTTTTTTTATAATACGATGTATCCTAAATTTACCAAAACATTATGAATGTTTGTCGGCATTATAATGCTTAAGACTAAATTCCACGTCAATGACTATAGTCCACTCCAGATATAGCACGATCTAGAAGCTTTTACCTTAGATGAGCTTTTTATAATACGATGTATCTAAATTTACAAAATATTGTGAATGTATATGCATTATAATTTTTACGACTAAATTCCACGTCAATGACTATAGTCCATTCTAGATATAGCACGATCTAGAAGCTTTTACCTTAGATGAGCTTTTTACTATAATACGATGTATCTAAATTTACAAAATATTACGAATGTACATGCATTGTAATTATTACAACTAAATTCCACGTCAATGACTATAGTCCACTCCAGATATAGCACGATCTAGAAATTTTACCTTAGATGAGCTTTTTACTATAATACGATGTATCTAAATTTACAAAATATTATGAATGTATATGCAGTATAATTATTACGACTAAATTCCACTTCAATGACTACAGTCCACTCCAGATATAGCACGATCTACAAGTTATAGCCTTATCAACCAAATATATATAGATTGGTACATGACCTATTACAAATATATATATTTATTATTTTATTTCCTTGACAAATTTTGCGCAAGGTAAATTTGACTCGGATTAAAGGGCCATTTCATGTATTTCGGTTTTGTGTCAAAGATAATGCCGGAAGCTATTAGACTGTTTTAAACGAAAAGTAAATACGACGTGGACTGCAATAGGAATGAAGCCTCAGAAATATATATATTTATTAAGTCGTTTAAGTTTCATTTTTATGTACAAAATCATCGGTCTTCATCAGACAGTCGTCACAGACATGTATTCTTTCAGACAAAGACTATAATCTTCGCGGTTTCAAAGTTTGGTTCACGGACCCAGACCAATGTAAGTTGGTGTTTCTAAATGTCCACGACCAGACAGACACTACGGTATGTCACCACTGTAATATTTAACAGCTTAATAGTAATAATGCTTCGGTTCACACCATTAACTTATGTGGCACTGCAGTCCAATCAAAAATTGTATTTAAAAGTAATATTTTAGACATATCGCCCCGGAAAAGGCAACACTTCTCTAACGGAAATGCCGGCGCCCTGTGATTTATCGCATGAAGTGAGCGGCATAAGACAGTTTGTTACGCTGAAAAATTCCCTGAGGGAATATTTCAAACCGGAAGTGTTTTTTCACAAAATATCTACGCACACATGAGAACTATTTTTTTGCTAGGTTCCCTTAGGGAATTAAAGCACGTGCTTTAATCTTTAATTTCGTTCCGTTTTCTGCAAGCTGAATCAGAATCTGAAGAACATTATCGGAGTAATTAAACAATTATTACTTAGAAAAATACAAATCTACAATATGATCTCAATTAAATAATGTATTTTATTCTAAGACTGCAGCGAAAATGTAAGAAATTGCTATTTCCATGTTCCCCAAAGGAACCGATTGATAAATTTTAACACGGATAGAAGGTAGAAATATAGTTAAATGACATTAAGATGATTTTATGATAAAGGATCATTAGTAGTTTATTGCAGGTATTATCCTATAACCACGAGAAAGTCATTTTTATACATAAAGCAATACATAGCGCCGCAAAACTGCAAAGATATTAAACTGCATATAGTATTATATTCCTTTATATATATATTTTCTGTTGTGAATTCAATGGCATAGAACGTACATTTACAATAAGGAACATTGTTATTTTTTTTAGAACATTTTAAAAAGTTGAAAATGAAAGTCGGCAATAAAGAAATCAGTGTTGGGATATCTAATTCAATGTTTCAGGGCTTTCTAAATGTAATTCGAAGAAAGTTTCAAGAAATGTACCTAACGTTATAGAAAACTAAAAAAGGCATTTTAAAGAATATTTCGGGAATACAAATTTACATAATATATAACATGACAGTACTAAAGCCAGTGTTCCTGTATATTTATGACACAGAAATCGGGTGAGTGTTCACTCAGGAAATGAAATTGAATGTTACACATGTCAAAGACATCGATATAGTTATTAATTTTTGGAATATGAACGTACATCACAACATAACATGACATAGAAACTAAACAAAATTTAATGTTACCTCAATAAATGTAAAGGTAAATCACTATATAATAAGACATAGGCATCACTATAGTCAGTGTTTACTGCATGCGGGAATGTGAATGTCATTTCTTATATAACATGACAAGACATTACTTAACCTAGTGTACGTCAGAGAACATGGAAGTTGTTCTTTATATTAGATGACACGACTTTACCATAACTAGTATTTCCTCAGGGAACGTACACGTTTTTCATTATGTTGTATGACGAGACATTACTTTTATATAACTAGTGTTCCCTCAGGGAATCATGGAACTTGGACAGACATCACTATAACTAGTGTTCCTTCGGGAAATATACATGTTCTTCATTATATAACATGACAAGACATCACTAAAACTAGTATTTCCCCAGGGAACATAAATTTTCTTCATTATATAACATGATAAGGCATTTCTAAAACTTGTTTTTCCTCAGGGAACATAAATGTTTGTCCATTATATAACGTAACAAAAGATTACTATAACTATAGTCAAAGTCAGCGTCGGTCCCTCCGGGAGAATGCATATAGTTTGCCTGTTATTGTATTCATGGCTTTATATTTTGTTACCAAAAAGCGTTATAAGTTCTGCATTTAATCAACACCTTACTATGACTAGCGTTCCCTGAGGGAACGTGTTTTCTTCATATTATAACATGTATAACAAAACAAGACATACCTCAGGGAATGTAAATAATCTCCATTATCTAACATTGTACTAGTGTTCCCTCCGGGAATACGAATATTCTTCATTATATAACATGACAAGGCATTACTATAACTAGTGTTTCTCCTGGGAATATTATTGATTTTTTTATTTTCATTTTATCACAAGGCATTACTATGACTAGTGTTTCCTAAAAGAATATAAATGTTCTAAATAACATGCCAAGACATTACTATGCAAGTCATCAAAGAGCGAGGTTATCTAACTGATTTTGTATAACTAGTATTTCCCCAGGGAATACGAATATTCTTCATTATATAACATGCCATGATATTACTTTAACTAGTTTTTCCATGCCAAAAAGTTATTATAACTAGTGCTTCCTCGTGGGATATAAATATTCTTCATTACATAACATGCAAGAAGTTACTTCAACATGTAGTTTTACTTGTTTTTCATTATATCATGTAACATAAAATTACTATAACTATGGTTTCCCGAAGATATGTTAAAGTTCTTCATTTTATCACACGAAAAGACTATAACTAGTGCTTCCTCATGGAATATAAATGTTCTTCACTCTCTTACTTGAGTAGACACTTCTAAAACTAGTGTTTCCTCAGGGAACATAAATGTCTTTCATTATATAACAAAAAAATTACTATACCTAGTTCTCTTTCTGGGAATATGACTGTTCTTCGCTAGTTTTCCTCAGGGAACACAGATGCTCTTCATTATATTATATGACAAGACATTAGTTAACTAATGTTCCATCAGGGAATGTCAATATAATTCATTATTTAACATGAAAAGACATTTATATACCTAGTCTTTCCTCTGGAACGTAAATGTTCATTATAAAACATATCAAGACGTTACTATGCCTAGTGTTCCCTCGGTAAACTTAAATGTTTTTTTTTATTTTTCTATACGACACGACATTACTATAACTAGCATTTCCTCCGGGAAGGTAAACGTTCTTCATTATATTATATGACGAAGCATTACTATAACTTACATGTATGTTTCCTAAAAGAACGTAAATGTACTCCATTATATAGGACGTTTCAAAAAATAGTCTTTCCTCAGGGAACATAAATGTTTGACTGAACGACACTTGTAAAATCGTACCTTTATTGACTCAAATATGTTTGGCATGTTATATAATAAAGAATAGTGGCATTCCCTAAGGGAACACTAGTTAAAGTAATGTCTTGTCATGTTGTATAATGAATACCATTTGAGGAAATACTAGTTAAAGTAATATTTATTCAGTTAATGAAATAAAGAACATTCCCAGAGAGAAAACTAGTTATAACAATCTTTTGTTACGTTATATAATGAAAGACATTTATGTTCCCTGAGGAAAGACTATTTTTTGAAACGTCTTATCATGTTATATAATGGAGAACATCTAACTTCATTTAGGAAACATACATGTAAGTTATAATAATACTTCGTTATATAATATAATTCAGAACGTTTACCTTCCATGAGGAAATACTAGTTATAGTAACGTCGTGTCAATAAAAAATTTAAATTTAAGTTCCCCGAGGGAACACTAGTCATAGTAACGTCTTGACATGTTTTATAATGAACATTTACGTTCCAGAGGAAAGACTAGGTATATAAATGTCTTTTCATGTTATATAATTAATTATATTGACATTCCCTGAGGGAACATTAGTAAACTAATGTCTTGTCATATAATATAATGAAGAGCATATGTGTTCCCTGAGGAAAACTAGTGAAGAACAGTCACATTCCCAGAAAGAAAACTAGGTATAGTAATCTTTTATTTCGTTATATAATGAAAGACATTTATGTTCCCTGCGGAAAGACTAGTTTTAGAAATGTCTAATCAAGTAATATAGTGAAGAACCTTTATATTCCATGAGGTAGCACTAGTTATAGTCTTTTCGTGTGATAAAATGAAGAACTTTCACATATCCTGGGGAAACCAAAGTTTTAGTAATTTTCTGTTACATGATATAATCATGAAAAACAAGTAAAACTACAAGTTAAAGTAACTTATTGCATGTTATGTAATGAAGAATATTTATATCCCACGAGGAAGCACTAGTTATAATAACGTTTTGGCATGTTATGTAAAGAAGAACATTTTTTTTCCTTAAGGAAACACTAATTATAGTGATGTCTTGAGGAAGCACTAGTAATAGTGATGCCTTGTTAGTTATATAATTAAGAACATTTTTATTCCATGAGGAAACACTAGTTTAAGTAACGTCTTGGCATGTTATATAATGAAGAACATTTATATTCCCTGAGGAAAAACTAGTTAAAGTAATGTCATGGCATGTAATATAATGAAGAATATTCGTATTCCCTGAGGAAATACTAGTTATACAAAATCAGTTAGATAACCTCGCTCTTTGATGACTTGCTAAGTAATGTCTTGGCATGTTATTTAGAACATTTATATTCTTTTAGGAAACACTAGTCATAGTAATGCCTTGTGATAAAATGAAAATAAAAAAATCAATAATATTCCCAGGAGAAACACTAGTTATAGTAATGCCTTGTCATGTTATATAATGAAGAATATTCGTATTCCCGGAGGGAACACTAGTACAATGTTAGATAATGGATATTATTTGCATTCCTTGAGGAAATACAAGTTATAGTAATGTCTTGTTTTGTTATACATGTTATATTATGAAGAAAACACGTTCCCTCAGGGAACGCTAGTCAAAGTAATGTATTGATTAAATGCAGAACTTATAACGCTTTTTGGTAACAAAATATAAAGCCATGAATACAATAACATGCAAACTATATGCATTCTCCCGGAGGGACCGACGCTGACTTTGACTATAGTTATAGTAATCTTTTGTTACGTTATATAATGGACAAACATTTATGTTCCCTGAGGAAAAACTAGTTTTAGAAATGTCTTATCATGTTATATAGTGAAGAAAATTTATGTTCCCTGGGAAAATACTAGTTATAGTGATGTCTTGTCATGTTATATAATGAAGAACATGCATATTTCCTGAAGGAACACTAGTTATAGTGATGTCTGTCCAAGTTCAACGATTCCCTGGGGGAACATTAGTTATATAAAAGTAATGTCACGTCATACAACATAATGAAGAACGTGTACGTTCCCTGAGGAAATACTAGTTATGGTAAAGTCGTGTCATGTAATATAAAGAACAACTTCCATGTTCTCTGACGTACACTAGGTTAAGTAATGTCTTGTCATGTTATATAAGAAATGACATTCACATTCCCGCATGCAGTAAACACTGACTATAGTGATGCCTATGTCTTATTATATAGTGATTTACCTTTACATTTATTGAGGTAACATTAAATTTTGTTTAGTTTCTATGTCATGTTATGTTGTGATGTACGTTCATATTCCAAAAATTAATAACTATATCGATGTCTTTGACATGTGTAACATTCAATTTCATTTCCTGAGTGCACACTTACCCGATTTCTGTGTCATAAATATACAGGAACACTGGCTTTAGTACTGTCATGTTATATATTATGTAAATTTGTATTCCCGAAATATTCTTTGAAATGCCTTTTTTAGTTTTCTATAACGTTAGGTACATTTCTTGAAACTTTCTTCGAATTACATTTAGAAAGCCCTGAAACATTGAATTAGATATCCCAACACTGATTTCTTTATTGCCGACTTTCAGTTTCAACTTTTTAAAATGTTCTAAACAAATAACAATGTTCCTTATTGTAAATGTACGTTCTATGCCATTGAATTCACAACAGAAAATATATATATTAAGGAATATATTAATAAGGAATATAATACTATATGCAGTTTAATATCTTTGCAGTTTTGCGGCGTTATGTATTGCTTTATGTATAAAAATGACTTTCTCGTGGTTATAGGATAATACCTGCAATAAACTACTAATGATCCTTTATCATAAAATCATCTTAGTCGGTTTCCTTTGGGGAACACGGAAATAACAATTTCTTACATTTTCGCTTCAGTCTTAGAATAAAATACATTATTTAATTGAGATCATATTGTAGATTTGTATTTTTCTAAGTTATTATTGTTTAATTACTCCGATACTGTTCTTCAGATTCAGATTCAGCTGGCAGAAAACGGAGCGAAATTAAATATGAAAGCACGTGCTTTGATTCCCTAAGGGAACCTAGCAAAAAAATAGTTCTCATGTGTGCGTAGATATTTTGTCAAAAAAAACACTTCCGGTTTGAAATATTCCCTCAGGGAATTTTTCAGCGTAACAAACTGCCTTCTGCAAGTGAGCGCAGACTTGCTTGATAAGGAATGAGATACGCCTACATTTAACGCCTAATAAAACAAAATATATACACTTATTTGGATATTTTTAAATGTATATAGTAGAATTAGCAAAAATATGTTTCTCTTAACATTTTATATTTACGTATAGTTTTTTGTAAAATCACATTACATGTGAGTGAAACATGTAAGGAATTATTCCTATTTCGATAATGTATGGTTGATCTATAAAACTATTAAACACTACGTTCAACTAATCCCTATATTATTAGAGTGACATGTATTACTTGCAGCCCGGACGAAATGAACATGATCTGTTCATATATAGTTCAGTATCTGGTACATACTTGTTGCACACGTAAGATGACACGAACTGATACTAGACATTCTAACACGTCAACTCGGCTAGCATAGCACCCAAATTTTATTTCTTTAAACGCATGTCTATATTTTGTTTGTGAATTGATATTGGTTTAACTTCCAGTTCCAAAGAGAGTTTAAAACATCATTTTCAAGACCATCGGAGGAGATTACAAGTGCAGATGTTTTCGTCAAACCCTTAGTGGCCAAGGGATCAATAAAATGTATGTTGTAAAAGTGACGTAAGCACTGTTTCATATCTTAGTAATGCCACTCTCTAGTTTTACATAGAACGAAGAGACTTTCTTCTTTGTTTGTACTGAAAGATTAGAACCGGTTAAACATTTCCTTCGAGGTGACTGTCATTGCTTTCTTTTTCCAGTCCAATTTAGATGATTTGATGTTTGCGGCATTGTGACTTACATTTTCTTAGCAATTTCTAAAAACATTATATGAAAATAGCAAAGAAAACCGATTGCCGAAAATATTAGACTATCTGCAGTGAAAACCCAAAACCATGGAAATTTTTGCTATTAAAGCGGTTAGTTTTTGTATGTTTTTAAGGCTGCATCAAAATCTTCGTTTTATCTTGTCTGCAGGAGAAGGCACATATTATAAACGCTTAAAACGCAATATGATTTTGTTTTTCAATAACTAAGTTTACTTTTAGATGTTCAGTGGGAGGGCGCCACTTTCTTAAGCGTAAGGGATCATGACATCAAAGTAGTAATAGAACTGCCAAAGGGTGTCAAATTAATGGTATTCTACTTATACCTAAAAGGCGTTATTCCTCCTATAACATCACAGCCTGTAGACGGCGTAAGTATTTGTATTTATAATGCTTTGCTCAACTGAAGAAGGTAGATAAAATATATTCAAAATAGTGAACCCGATATAGTGCTGTAAAACAATTACACCAATCATTAAGGAATAAAAAACTATCAAACTGTCAATGTCTGTTATGTATGCTAAGAATTAAAGGTTTAATAGTAATGTATGTTATTTATTAAACGGTTGAATCGGGCTTTATGTGTATTGAACTACAAGTCATTCACAAAAACAACATATATAAGCAAACACCTGAAATGTTTTTTACGGAAGCCTTGGAGGGCCATTTTGACTTTTAACTTTTAACTTACTAATTCTGACTTTTTTGTTTTGAGTTTTGACTATTGACTTATGATACAAGCCGACTGGGGACATTTTCACTTTTAACTTTTGACTTTCAACCTTTTGACTATTGACTTTTGCCTTTTGACTTTTGACTTCAGACTTTTTACGTAAGCCGTGAAGGGACATTTTTGTCTTTCAAATGTCTTTCAACTTCTTACAATTGACTTTTTACTTTTCAACTTATGACTTTCAAGGCGGGAAACAATGTTCAAAGACAATCTCACCTTAGTTATAGATTTACTAAAACCTTTTAATTATAAAAATGTGAGCTCACTGACAAAAATATCTTCAGGAAAAGAGCAAATTCCACAACCTCCTTTGTATTTTTGTATGAGTTAATCAATTTTATACAGAAAATTTACTTCTTTATGCTATTGTATACGTCTATAAACCAATCGTAATATGAAATTTCAATAATCGCATTATTTCTGTAACACACTTCATTCTGACTTTTTATTTTGTGTAACGTGCTCGGTGTTAAAAGTCAACAAATTGGATTTCTGGAGAAAGAGACAGTTGTTTTTTTACAAAAGTCAATAAATCGCATCGGACAGCGAGACATAGATTTACAATTGATATAATGGAAAATTTTGGGGTTTGTGCAACTGTACAATCTTCAATTTTTCCAGCCTAAAAAGTCATAAATTGAAAAGTAAAAAGTCAAGTGTAAGAAGTTGAAAGACAAAAATGTCCCTTCAAGGCTTACGTAAAAAGTAAGAAGTCAAAAGTCAAAAGACAAAAGTCGATAGTCAAAAGGTTGAAAGTCATAAGATAAAAGTGAAAATGTCCCCAGTCGGCTTGTATAACAAGTCAATAGTCAAAACTCAAAACAAAAAAGTCAGAATTAGTAAGTTAAAAGTTAAAAGTCAAAATGGCCCTCCAAGGCTTCCGTAGTTTTTAGTACACGTATAGATGATAAATTGAATTTCTGAGCTCTAACTTAAGTGCCCAAGGCTTCCTTACTTCAGAGGTGTGTTAAATTGATTCACGATATAAAAAAACCTTTAAAATAAGAGGTAAAGTACGGAAGCCTTGGAGGGCCATTTTGACTTTTAACTTTTAACTTACTACTACTGGCTATTTTGTTTTGAGTTTTGACTATTGACTTGTTACACAAGCCGACTGGGGACATTTTCACTTTTAACTTTTGACTTTAAACCTTTTGACTATTGATAATTGTCTTTTGACTCTTTACTTCTGACTTTTTACGTAAGCCGTAAAGGGACATTTTTGTCTTTCAACTTCTTACAATTGACATTTTACTTTTCAATTTTTGACTTTCAAGGCGGGAAAAATTGAAATTGAAGATTTTTCAGCTGCACAAAACCCAAACTTTTTCATTTTATAAATTGTATATCTATGTCTCGCTGTCTGATACGATATATTGACTTATGTAAATAAACAACTGTCTGTTCTCCAGAAATCCAATCTGTTGACTTTTAACACCGAATACGCTACACAAAAGAAAAAGTTAGAATGAAGTGTGTTACAGAAAGATGCGACTATTGAAATCTCATATTATGATTGGTTAATACACCTAGATGTTATACAATAGCATAAAGAAGTAAATCCATTCGTTTTTGTTATATTCATGTTTTTTTTTACATTATTTTGTCTTATATGGTTTTGATACCGAAATTTGCACTTTTCCCGAAGATATTTTTGTTAGTGAACTCACATTTTTATAATGAATATGTTTTAGTTAATCTAACGAAGGTGAGATTGTCTTTGAACATTGTTTCCCGCCTTGAAAGTCATTAGTTGAAAAGTAAAAAGTCAATTGTAAGAAGTTGAAAGACAAAAATGTCCCTTTACGGCTTACGTAAAAAGTCACAAGTCAAAAGTCAAAAGACAAAATTCAATAATCAAAAGGCTGAAAGTCAAAAGTTAAAAGTGAAAATGTCCCCAGTCGGCTTGTATAATAAGTCAAGAGTCAAAACTCAAGACAAAAAAGTCAGAAGTAGTAAGTTCAAAGTTAAAAGTCAAAATGGCCCTCCAGGGCTTCCGTAGTACGGACAATAACTTGGTGATCTTTATTTACTTAATTGCTTATATTTCCAATAGATCATAAAAAATCTATCATTTTTCAGTCTATAATTGTTGTCAAGAACTTGACGAAAGGATTTTATCAGTATCAGGTATGTGATTGTTTATGCACCGTGGAAGCCTTTATATTAAGCATATATCACATGTGCCTGTATGCATAGATTTAGCCATATACGTTCTTGCATAACGGTTGTGACATCCAGACAGGGATGGTTTAATTAAAGAAAAGTCTAATATGTATTAAATTCTGTAGGATGTTCGTTCTTCGAATGTATATACAAACGAAAGACATAGCTGAAGGTCTCCAAGCGTCGGCTGGCCTGGAATATATAAGATGATGGCTCAATGAGCCTGATCAAGCTTGGGCCATACCTCCTTTAGATATATATTTGGAAAATGGTCCAATCGAACCTAACCTGTGTTATGTGGAATAAACAACATATCCCAATTTCAAAGTAATATAGGTCTGGATTGTTTAAGTCGGAGTGTGTAAACATTTAGCAGCAATCGCCTGCATGCTCGCCAGCTGTCCTTTGAGACGCACATTTAATCGTCAAAACTCGGTTTAAAATTTGTCAATGCATTAATACTTGTAATATCTGTTGAAAGGACAAATGGGAGGAGGAGAAGGGGCAAATCATTATCTATCAAATCATAATTGATGGGGATATAACTATAGGTCTACTTTTAATTTATTGAATTCATAATTTATTTATTGAGACTTGAAGGTTTGTTAATTTAAATTCAGATTCTTTGTTTCATATTTGAAAGAAGGTAACAAAATTACTGTGTCACATAACATGTACTTTACCTTAATGCTCGACCGAATAAAATGTACTGTACTACATACTAAATTTATAACTTGAAAATGAAATCGAAATAAAACATTAAAAGAAGACATCCGCATGATTTTCATTTTTTAACACAAATAAATATGAATCAAATGTATCTGATTCGCATTTTAAAAATAGTGGAACAATTAAATAGAAACAATAAACAATTTAATTTTTTATTCTCAGCTATTTGTCATAACGAGTTTTACGGAAAATTAAACGAACTATATTATGTGTATGAATTCATTTATGGTAATCGGGTTTCTGCAGAATTTTTCATGCAAATAATCGCAATGGGTCTGGCTGGTAAATCCGAATTACCAAAAATAAATAGAACCATTTTACACGGCTTGTTCATTGCTGTATCGGTATAGCACTGCTGTATAGCAGCAATATCCAACTCGTAAGAAACAAGTTAACAATAAGGTGTGACCTTATATGTAGTTTAGTTTTATGCTTCATTTTTAGTCCCTGTCCGCTTGATAACCACGTGTTTATAACTCACTACAAAACTTCATTAAATTGCAGTTTGAAATCGTCGAGAGCATTAATGATAGTAACTGTCCCTGTTACGTTGAAGCACTTGGAAGGAAGGAATGTCGACAATGTGAACGAAAGATGAGCTTCGGATGGTTTTGTGTTCCTATACAACACGTCTGTGATATTTCTCCTGAGGGTTAAGTACCAAAATTATTTTTCAAAATATATTTCTTATGAGCAAAGTTCCTTCTGTTTATACATTTGTGGGAAAAAACAAAGTTGCTAAGAATTTCTTATTTCAGTTTTCTAAGGCAATCCCAATTCATATATTATTTGGTTAGTGTACTGGGAAATGTTTTTTTGGGCTAATCGACCAAGTTGTCGGAGTTGCTAAGCGCATCCCTGTGGGTTGACGAACGAAGTGAACTAGAATTTTGTTATTTCTTTGTAAACAAGAATTTTGTCTAATAATTTACAATTAAAAAGCATTTATATCGTATTTTTTAGACTCGGAATATGAGCAGATGGCAGGAAATAACGCTCCTACAATTACAATTTTGCTACCTGTTATAACAACAATCGGTATCGTACTAGCTGCTGTGTCAGTTATCTGTTGTATACGAAGATGTCCTTTATTTTGTAAGTAAATTACCAGGCCTCACAGTACTCAAAATATGCCATCTCTACATGTCGGATGAAATTATAATATAACTTTATGTTTAAAAAGTACTTTCAAACTTTCATACTTGACATACTTCAATATGAGTATGATGTATTGAAGGTTCCGTCTTATATTTTTTAATTGCGACTTTTCGTGATAGAAAATGATAATTTTCTTCATTGTCAAATAAAAGGACATTTTAAAAAGGGCGAAACATGTATTTTTGCATTGAATTAAACAATTTATAATCATGTACACACCGTTCCATATCCCTTCCGCAACCAAACTTTTAAACTGTTGCATCAAGTCCACATTTGATATGAAATTTTGAAGAGTGTTTATGACTTATTTTAGGTTGCAAAGAAACGAAGTCCGACTCGGGTGGTCGTCTGATTGTTTTATACCAATCCGGAAGCCATTTACACGAAAAACTAGTAAGGCAATTCAGTGTCGTGCTTAGTCATCGTTGGTATGTTGAAGCTATCAATGATGACGGTCTTAACTCGCATGCGCTTTTCAAGTATGATAGAAACGAAATATTCAAAATTTTAATTTTGGCCGGAGGACACGGAACCAGAAATTTGCCACAAAGGTTCTTTAATTCTACGACAGACTGTAGTACATTACTTTTTATTCCTGTAAACTGGTCTTGTCGTCCGATCATTGTTTCATACCTTGAAACTTCGACAGATCTTGAGAAATGTTTTCCAGAAGATCTTCAGAAATTTGACCTGTCATATGAATTTTCAGGTTTAATCAGCCATTTAAGCGGAACTGAATTTTTTTCCTGTCCACTTTCTAAGATGTCGCTTGATATAAGACGTTTTAGGAATTCAATACGTATTTTGAAATCAAAGATCGTCAATGACAGAAAACGCGACGAATCAGAAAATGCCGAGATGGATAATAAAAGATCTCGTTACACCATTGATGAAGAACAAAGCAAATTGAATTTTATTCCCCCAACCGAAGATACGCATTCGTTGTTCAACGACATAGTATATGGGATCAATATAAATTGCGATCAATCAAGTGTGGACTATAGTTTGAGCGGGAATGAGCATCAAGAGAGCATTAGTATTGGCGGGAAAAGTGTTTGAGAACATGATTTTTCACCTTTTTTAAGTTTTAGTTTTGTTTAGGATTTAGTTTGGTGTATAAACAATACACCAATTTATCTAACTTATATGAAGTTCCATTTTACATATTGTTTGCAGTGACATAACATATTAAACACCATATATGATCATATATAATTGGCTACAACTTTTAATAGTTAAGATATTCTATAGAATGTTGTGGGGAAAGCTGTCACTTATTGTTGAAAGAACTGTGAATTCGTATGAAAACGTCATAGACGTATAGACGTTTTTCCCGACGAAATTGTTCATTTTGTCCATTTTTATACACCAAGCTGGATAAGCGGAGAAGGGGTAGGTTTATAGTAATGTGGTGTCGGTGCGTTTGTGCACCTGATATTTTACATTTAATAGAAATAATATATCGTGATTTCCCATAGAAAAACATGGATTTTGCTATTCGGAGGATGCGTTTTTCGACAGGTAATCAGAATTCCAATGGGTAAAAACTCTGCCCCACTCCTTGTCGATGTGCTCCTGTATTCTTACGATACTGAATTTCTGCAGCATCTTATTTAATACAAGAAGATAGCAGAGGCTAGATCGATGGATTTCACTTATTTATACATTGATGATGTGCTTTTAATTGACGACTCTCAATTTGGTGAGTGGCTTCGGTTAAAATATTTTCCAGAACTCGAAATTAAAGAAACAAAAGAAAAAGCTTAATCTATATCATGTTTAGACTCACCTCTAATATGACGCCAAGGTCATCGTCGCACAAGAATTTACGACACACTATACTTTTTTAATTTCAAAATTTTTATTATCGTTTGTTGTGCAGCAATATTCCAGCTTCCCCTGAATAAGATGTTTATATTTCTCAATTGATCAAGTATGCAAGACTTTGTAGTTAGTATACTGATTTTTGCAAACGTCAAACAATTTTGGTATAATGTTACAAGAAAGAACGTCTTGTTAAATTTTACTACAGTTTCTTTGTTGATAAATATCTCGTGTTAAGATATGTTTGTAGACTTTTTATTAATTCAGTACATAGTGATTTTGCTGCGACCTATACTGACTAGTGGTGTATGATACGCTTCTTTTTTCATCACCAACTCATACACTACATTAATGGAAGTCGAAGGTTTGGCAATATCGGTGTCGAGTCTTTTGGAGTGATGGAGCGAACTAGGCCTCAGAACCTCGGAGTTGGGAGGATATCATCCATATGGGTATCCATTTCTTATCCGCAATTCCACTGGCACCATGCTTGATATAGGATTTGATGTAACCTTCATAGAAACTGTCAGATAGTGCCACTGTGACCTAATATTTTACATTTTGATCAGAATAATGGGATTTTCAATAGCATAACATAGAATTAATCATTCTTTGACATGGGGAATCTAAGAGTATCAATTAGAGCGCATTTCTCGGTTTTTCCAGGATTGATTGATTGATTGATTGATTGATTGATTGATTGATTGATTGATTGATTGATTGAAAAACCCTATTCTAAAAGATAAAAAGTTAATTGAGACACTTATGGTTGTAAATGTCTCTGCTGTATGCGATATGTTGGTGACCGAAAATTGAGTTTGACCATTTAAGAAGATACCGGCAGCTTATCCTGTTTTAACATATATACCTAGTCTTTTCTGGAATTTCAAACCAACCATGTACAATTTGCAATGAACTACAATTATTCTGCTTTGAACGTATTTTACGTAGCAAACGTTAAACTCGAAAGAGTTTGGTGCATCTGAAGTATTTGCAAATGCAGCTATATATTGGAGGGAACTTAAATCGATCATGGACGTTTTGTGATATCCAACAGCAATCATGTGCAGTGAAGTAACAGAATTAAACTTACTGGCTGATTATAAAAACTGGACGCCATGATATAGCCGAAAAATTACTGAAAGTGGCGTTAAACACCATTCAAACTTACATGCAAAAACTTAAAAAGAGTCACCGAGTAAAGGTAGACTAGTAATTACGGTAGATTTATTTGTTTGTTTGTTTGTTTTAATGAGTTTTACCTCCACTTTTAGCAATTTTTCAGCTCTATAGTGGTAACCAGTTTTTATTGGAGGATTAAATCGGAGTACCCGGAGAAAACCCCCGACCTTCGGTTGGAACACTTTCAATCATTGTCAGTTAATATTGTAGGCGTGTACACCCTTCTCGCAGTGAGACTGACACTCGCAATCTCTGATAGACACGTGATTTATAGTAGGTGACTAACTTAACCACACGGCAACCGAGGCCCTAATGAAGATAGCTAATTAAAATGAAATTGCAGAAAGATGAACTATGTTGTCGCGGAAAATTTGCGAGAATGATATGCTAATGCTACTCGTGAAATCCATAAACTTATAACATTTATCTCCCTTAATATGTTGAATACGCCATAAGTGTAAACGTACGAGTCTATCTTTTACAATAATGATTATTTAATAAATCAAATATACTTCATTTACTATCCTTAAGCTGTTATGTGTCTTTTCTGATTAATTAATTGGATATCAGTTCTGCTGCTGGGCACATGTTTCGCTCATCAATACCCTTAAAAGGGGCTGGACATAAACAGTCATGTTTTACTTATAGAATAGTTGCTTATATAGAGGGCATTGTCGTGATATCAGCTACAAATAAATAATAGTCTTAAACACATGGTTTCTTAATTCTTCAATAAAATAAATATAATTTTTGCTTATATTGCTGGCACTGTCATGATACTTGACTGCACAAGGGAGAGTGGTATTGCCTGAAACATTGATAATGCCCGAGCCAAAAAGGCGAGGGCATTATATCAATGTTAAAGGCAATACCACTGTCCCGAGTGCTGTCAAGTATCATGACAGTGCCAGCAATATAAGCAAAAATTATATTTATTTTATTGAAGAATTAAGAAACCATGTGTTTAAGACTATTATTTATTTGTAGCTGCTTGCTGTATGATTTGAATGTGGGCCTCATTATATGTCATCGTTTGGTACTCTTGAGCTATACACAGTTAGTTTTTAAACTTTATGACATTTTTTCCTCATTAAAGTTGTACATATATTTTTTATAAGTTAAAAAAACAGTTTTATTTGCTTGTAACTGGAGAGGGCATTACCACGACGTGATAATGCCCTCGTGTCAATTTACTGCAGATTAATTAATATCAGCTGACCTTTTTTTATCCAATAGAAACGAAAATAATTTTACTGATATGAAATAACATATAATTCATGATTCTGCCATTCGGTCCATATATTATATAGATATGAGCTCTATTTACATATAATACCATATGGCCCGCAGTGTTATGAATTATTTTATATATTATGCTTTCAACCACTCCTATCTATAGCTCCGGCCATATACGTAAATATTACCCGGCTCAAAATACAAAGGCATATAGGGAAAGGAAATGTGAAAAATATAACATTAAAGTCTAAACACACAGTTTTTCATAGGTCTGAGTACACTTTTTGGCTTGGTATTGCATAGAAAGCCGTTTTTATATTTATTCCATGTTTGAATATCATTTAAAAAAAGTTAAAATGTGATATTGTAACAAATATTAAAAATTTAAATATCCTAGAAAGATATATACTTTTCAGATATGATATTTATCTTGTATCTGTTTTACAATATCATATAAACGAATTCTTGATCAGATATTTTCATTTGTTTATAATAGGTATCTTATTTAGTTGAGTATACTAAATGCCTCTTAAAAAATAGACACACGAAAATCAGCTATTTTACATGTTCAGAAACATAATCCATGAAAATAAGTAGCCGTATTCTCTTACGTATATAACAAAGCTTGTCCGTAAAAATCAGCTCTTAGAAAGAGATTTCTCTTACATCTTCATTGTCTGATATAGGTCTCAGATGTCCTATAAATTCGGCTTCCTAACATGTCTTCATTGTCTGATAAGGGTTAGAAAGGTGATCACAGAAAATCAGCTACATTAAACCCTGTCATTTTATGATACAGGCATTATAAAAATAAAAATCAATTACTTAACATGCCTGTATTAATTAACCGAGGTATACACAGATCACCGCTTTAAAATCAGCTGCCTTACATCTCTTGATTGATCGATCCAGTCGAAGGTGACATGCAAATCAGCTACCTTACATCTCTTGATTGCATGATAGAGCTGTAATAAAGGCGACATTTACAAATCGGCTACCTTATATCTCTTTATTGTATGAATAATCTGTAATAAAGGTGACATACAAATCAGCTATCTTACATCTCTTTATTGCATGAATAAGCTGTAATAAAGGAGACATGCACACATAAGCTATCTTACATATCTTTATTGCATGATAAAGATGTAATAAATGTGACATACAAAAATCAGCTGCATTACATCTATTAATTGCATGAGAGCTGTTATAAAGGTGACATATACAAATCAGCTAACTAATATTTCTTCATTGTGTGGTACAGATATCAGAGCCACTACTAATGAATGGAACTATCATTTATTATTAAATTCCAGCTTACCGTTTTACTTTTAATAAAACAATATTTAATGGTTTGTTTAATTTTGTTTACTTTCAACAATAACATATAAATCAACATACAGTTAAAGTAGTTCCAGCTTTCAGCAATATTTCAGCTATATCGTGGCATTCCATTTTTACTAGAGAAGGAACACGGAGTACCTGGAGAAAACAATGATTTTTGACTGGAAAACTGACAATCCTTGTCAATTAAGATTGGAGTCGAGCACATCCTTCCCGCAGTGGGACTCGAAACCGCAACGTCAGTGTTGACAGGCACATGTATGATGATCATTAGTAGATAATTAGTAGATAAATAAATAAACTAAGAGAGATAACTCAACATTAAACTATGACAAGTAAATGGTTCTTTTGCTCTAAATATGAGAGTTTGGAGTCCATGTGTCAACGGAGAGAATTTTACGTTAATAATTGTTTTCATAGCAACTATATATATATGTGTTATTTTATGCAAGACATTTTGGAAAAAGGGCGAATAAAATGAATTGAAAGATAACAGAGAAAACAATCTGTAAAAAAATTGAACAGTGTTTTTACTTAAAAAGATCTATTAAATAAGTTCATTAATCAACACTTGACGCAGTTCTTCATTTCATTTCCAAGTCAATAATTCGGTTACAACACTGACAATACTGATTACAATACTACAAATATTCTGTTAAACCAAAATACTAGTACAATACTGGAACTAATTATTATTTGTATACCAGTATTGTGCAGAATACTAGTATATCACGAGTGTCGCATAACGCATCTGATTAAACGAGTGCGCGTAACTCCGCGCACGAGTTTAATCTGATGCTTTATGCGACACGAGTGATCATATTTTGGATATTCACGATGCCCAATTGACTATCCTATTTATTATATAGATCAAAATTGTTTTCGTAAAATTTTAATGCTTAATCCTAAATTTTATGACCGGCGGATGAATATCTGTATAGTACAAAACCAACTGCAACATTTTGGCGGGAAAAACCCCGAGAGTGAAAATAAACGATAATTTTCACATGTGATTTACCGTGATTTCTGTCACTCGGAAAATTCGATATTTCATCTCTATCTATATAACAAGCCTGATTGTTTCTCAAATGTATCAGATTACTGTCTTCCTACTCGTATAGTTAAACTTGTTAAAGTATAATGATAGTTTTTAAAAGTATAATGATACTTCTTGACAACAATGATGACAATGATACTTTTCAAAAGTATAATGATACTCGTTGAAAATATAATGATGCATTTAAAACATGTTAAACATATCTTATAGGACCTATTATTAGACTAACCGATGAAATCATTCGTTACTTTATTCTTGTTCTCCCGAGAATAAACGTAAAAAAACGGCATTCGGAACTTTTCTGGGTAGTTCCTACCGAGAGTAAAAAGAAACAGCGCGTCAATATTTGATCATGGAACGGTAGTCTCAACTTATGACCCCGTGATTGGCTAATGTGAATTTAAAAACAAGATATCCACTCCTTTCTCGATTTCAAATAGTCTCTAAACTAATATATTTAGGTAAAGTTTGAAATATACAGTCCTATGTGCATATATCGTTATTTTAACAAGTATCGTTATACTTTAAAGAAGTATGATTATACTTCTAACAGTAAATATATACTTCTAGCAACTATCATAATACTTTAACAATTATCTTTGTACTTTTAAGAAGTATCATATACTTCCACAAGTTTAACGGGGCCTCGGTGCCGAGTGGTTAGGATAGTTCGTCTACTTTTGATCCCTATTGATCACGCAGGTCGACTCCAATCTTAATTGACAAGGATTGCCTTCAGAACTTCAGAACTTTATTTCAACGCTCAGACACAATACAGTGCAACATGAGGTACAAACGTAAACAAAACATATATACATATATGGCGAATTGAGCAATACACACTATGAATCGCAAGGATTGCCAGTTTCCCTATCGCCTGTACGGGGGTTTTCTCCGGGAACTCAGGCTCCCTCTCCCCAATAAAAATAATTGGTCGGCATGATATAGCTGAAAAACTGCTGAAAGTATTGTTAAACACCAGTCAAACAAATAAAACACAAGTTAACTATACAGGTAGGAAGTAAACTAATACATTTGAGAAACAATCTGATATACGTTTAAAAAGTATCATTATACTTTAACAAGTTCAACGGGGCCTCGGTGCCAAGTGGTTAAGGTAGATCGACTACTTTTGATCACGTGGTCTGTCAACACTGAGATTGTGGGTTCGATTCTCACAGCAGCTGGGCGTACTCGACTCCAATCTTAATTCGCGAATTGCCAGTTAAATCCTACCGCAGATCGAGGGTTTTCTCCTGGTACTCCGGCTTCCTACCAATAAAAACTGGACGCCCTGATATAGCTGAAAAATTGCTGAAATTGGCGTCAAACAAACAAAAGTTGAACTATACAAGTAAAAAGTAAACTGATACATTTGAGAAACAATCAGACATAACTTAATATAATATTTTGAATTGATATAATGATACTTTAAAGAAGTATCGTTATTTTAGCATACAGTATCATTATTAGAAAGAATAATGGTAGAAATGAGAAGTATAATTATAAAGTATCATTATTGTGACGTGAACGGCCAATTATGACACTCAAGAGGCATTTAAGAACACCCTCGTAGCTAAAAAAAGTCAGTAAATTTCAATGTATAATCTAGTACAAATGTTTCTAACGAGCACATGACATACAGTAATTTTTATACGTGTGATAAGTCGAGATAGTACGCGCGATATGTCATTTACGGTAACGTTTTCCTTTGATACTGGCCTCGTTATCACTTAGCGTAATCACGTGATGTACTAAAATGGCGATACACATGGGATATATTGTGACTTGTGAACAAAACAATTGAATGCATATACAAGATATTGTTTTATATAACTGGATTATAAGTGACCGGCTTTTCTTTTTTATGTTTAAACGAAATGATATTGTGGTAAGTAATGTCACATTATATTTCTAAAAGTTACCTGTCTTTTACCTGAGTTCTAACGTTTTAGATAACGTAATTTAAAGTTATGTCATTTGTGACACCAAGTGTTTTAATTTAATATGATGATTCCCTTGGTATTGGGAAAAAATTAGTAATATAAATGTAACTTAAATTAGTTCGTCTAGTACAGTAATGTGGTGAATGTATATCCATTTAAACCTGGAAAATTGTCATTAATAAGAACATTGGTCAATATATCAATATTTGCAAAATTTAAAGTAAGTAAATAAAAACAAACGTTTTACTTATGATCACAGACCACTAATTACCTGTTTGTGTATATTGCGTTCATAATTACTATTATCAGAGATATAATTACATGTAATTAAATATCTTTGCTCTTATCCAAAAAAAGTTAGTTAATATGAAAACTAATTATAATGTTGACTTTACATCTTAATTTGATTTTTCATAATAAAGATGAATTATTAATGATAAAAGAGTCGGTAAGGGCATACTATAAAGACAGACTTGTCCTCTAAAACAGATTTATAATATATTTACTTAATACAGTTTCTAATATTTTTATATGTTTACCTGGGTGCAAATAAGTTTAATATAATCAGTTTTCTGGTGTTTTTTTTCTGAAGAGAAACATAATGTTACATATGTAATAAATAGAATAATGATAATCTGTTGTCAAAAAGTGAGGTTACCTTTGTTATATTGATGTTTTCTAAAAACATTATTATTATGAAATGTTAACAATAATTAAAAAGTAATTTATTTTTAGTATTTTACTTTCAATCTTCATAATGTTTGGAAAGGAATTTTCAATAATGAATTTTGAACCTTCCGGATTGAACAGTTATTTGGAAACATGTACAATGACTATCATAATAAGGAATTTTATAAAAAGCATTATTTGTTATTAATTAAACATAATTTTTTTTTACAGATTTTCACTATTAAAAAAAACTTTCATACATGTAGGTGTAAGGATCATAAAAGGGTAGGCTTCAGTAATACATTGTACATGTCTGGTTTAAATAATTGTTTAGGAAACACCATCATATTAAAGCATTTAATAAAATTGAATTTATTCCTTAAAATACATGGCTTTCCTTGACATTTGTTTGTATTGAAATTTATTGCTTTTATATCTTGCGTAAATGCATTTAAAAACTGATGGTGTTTTATTCACCTGAATATTTTAATCTAGACTTATTTTTATTTTTATTGAATCATAATATTAAACTCAAAGCCATGCAGTGATATTGAAATCTATTGCGTTGTCAACAGTGAGGTGTATGATTTTGTTGTGAATGAAAGCTTTTCAGAGGACATTGATTTTCCTCAATTTCAAATTTTTATGTGTTTAGATATGACAGGTACAAGTGTCAAAACAAGAATTGAGAAACATATAACTAACTGCATGAAGGACAGTGCATTGTAATTATAGCTGTTATACAGTGTAGATATTTCATGGGGTGCATAAATATTTAAATCACAAGATAGGATTGTCCTGCATAGCTTTAAATCTTGTGTGGATAAATACATGTAAATGAATTCCAAAGAGAATACACATAACATGTTTATTTCATGTACATGTAAATTATGGGCAAATGGAATAAGGAATGTACACTTATTTCTTGTCACTTAATTGAACGAGTAATGTTACTGAATGTTGGTTTATATTCTTCTCCAAAATTCATATTTTTTACAGTCCATAGCAAAATGGGTTAAAAAATATTTATTGATGTTAAAGTTGATTGCATTTACATTAAATTAGATTTTTCTTGCACACTTTTAAAATATTTGTATATCTGAATCAATTATTTAAAAGATTATATTGACACAAGATTTCATTGCACCTTTTGTGAACAGCTTTGGTATTGTCGATATTAAATAAATATTTGAAGACTTCTGTAAAAGGAACAAAGGCAGACTTGTACATTGTACTTTTATGAGTTCTTGAGCACATTATATAGAATACCTTGGTCCTTAATAAGTTGTTTAATACTGGAAGATGCCTTTACAGTACTTAAGGAAAGTAAAATTTCAGAATTTATATGAGTAATGGTTTGATAATTTGCCCCCTGCGGTTTGCAAATGTCTTACAAGTTATATAAATTATTTGCAGTCATTTAGGCATAGTTTTTTCAATAGTTGTACGGCTTCTATGGGGATTTATGGACATCCAGGTGTCTTTTCCAGAGTCGTACATTTCATTTATTATAAAATAGCCAGGATAAACATTTTTTGTAATGTTTGTGGTTTCCACATGTAGAATTTTAATACAATAGTGTCCCTATAAAACTCTACCCTTAATCATGTCAATTAGTTTGATTGATTAATGTTGAATACATACTGTACATATAGCAAGCAATATTTGATTTCTGCTAAATATCACCAACTTTGTAGAATTTTTATATTTGTAATAGATATTTTCAGTGTTTTGCAATCTTTCCTACATATAAATGAAAAATGGATTTTAGAGTTTCACATACAACATGTACAATATGTTACAGTGGATACAGGATTCTTTAGATCCAGTTATTTGGGGTTTCAAATGATTTTATTCTACATATTTTCTTTTATTGTTGAATAGTCTGCCGATCTATATTATGTAAAATCCAGTTCTGTATAATGTAGTTTGGTAATCTGATGTTTGACTACAAAACAGCATGCATTTCAACCTCAGATCATAAAGTTACCATCTGCTTTCTAAATGTATCTCTGCTGCCAATCAACTTGTGATGTACACTGTAGCTAGGGATTTAGCTTTTTCCAACGAAGTGGGTGTGGTCCCAGTTTCCAGCTTGTCTACCCTGCCAGACGTTTCCAGTGGACACTACCTTATTTCATGTGTTTTATTATAATGACTTGGAAGGATTATCTAACAAAATAGCTCACTTTGTTTATAATATAAAAGTGTAAAAAAAGTGTGGACATTAATAGGCTGCCCACTCTGGATGGGTAGAACATTGGGCTGCCCAATGTGAATGAATGGAACATTGGGCTACCTACTGTAGATGGATAGAGGACTTGGTAGAATGTTGGGCTGCCAGCTGTGGATGAGTGGGGAAAACTGGGCTGCCCACTCTGGATGTGTGGAATGTTAAGCTGCCCACTGAGGATAGGTGGACTGTTATGCTGCCCATTGGATGGGTGGAACATTGGGCTACCCATTGTGGATGGGTGGACTGTTATGCTGCCCATTGGATGGGTGGACTGTTATGCTGCCCATTGGATGGGTGGACTGTTATGCTGCCCATTGGATGGGTGGAACATTGGGCTACCCATTGTGGATGGGTGGAATGTTGTGGTGCCCACCATGAATAGGTGGAATGTCATGCTGCCCATTGGATGGGTGAAACGTTGGGCTGCCCATTGTGGATGGGTGGAACATGGGATATGCACTGTGGATGTGCATAACGTTGTAGTGTACTAGTACTATTACAATGTACATGAAAAGTGGCATTTGATTCTTTTAGATCAACTCAGTCTGAGCTGTGTATTATAGGTATTATGAATTATTATATGTACTTATACTCGCGTCTAAAAAGATATATGCTTGCATAGATTATGGAAATTATATTATTTTTTAAACTTGGGACAATAGAAATTAAATAAAACAGATACTAATGTATGCCTTGAATATTAACTTTCATTACACCTACAATGTGTATGTATGCAATATTTAGCTAGTCAATAATTTAAAAAAATAATAGTTTAATAAAGAGGTTCAAAGATATTTGATATACATGTTTATAAACATATTAAAGCCTTTATCATATATGCAGTAAAGTATATAATTTAATTAAGTTCATAGTACCAAATAATTATATTATTCTATTACTGCCCCAGTGATTTGCAAACTTTTTGTAAAAGACAAAAAAATTCATATATCAATCATTTTTGACATGGAGATTGTTCTGATTAAAAAAAGCCCAGACCAGTCTATAGATAATACACTAGTTTTACATTTCTAATGACTATTATTGTAGTTTTTGTGTATCTACAAAATGAAGTAAATGTAAGTAAGTAAATGACAAATGTAAATGTATGAGTTGTATTCTAGGAATGACTTACATTTGAACCCCCCACTAAAAATGCATTATTTCGAAAGGAAATAAAAGAATTTGGCACTGGGTGGCAGCCACTGGTGAACCCCACAGAGGACACAGTCATGCATTGCCAAATGGGCAAGTGCCAGCCATGTGAACTCCATGTATCTTCTGATAGTCTAATGCATTGCATATTTTTTATTGGGGGGGGGGGGGGGGGGTTCAATTGGAAGTCTTACCATATTCTATTGTTAACAAGATTACCATGTACACATGTCACTTTGACTTCACCATGTAAATATAATGGTTGTGGATTGCATGTACATGTAGCCATGAAGAAGGAATTTCTTTTAAAGTTTATTAAAAACTTGACCTGTGGTTGTGGCCATTTTCAATATCCAAATTGGCATACACTTTGGAGAAGACCATTCATGGAGTGTTGCTGTGTAGTTTTTAATTGGTTTATTGTTTGGTTAAGAAACTGTTTAAAACATTTTTCTTGTAACTTTCTATGTTTAACTAAGTTCTATGGGGGCAGGCAACTTCAATTTCCAATTTTTAATTTACTAATCTATGTCGCTGCTACAATATGGGCAGCCATTTTATTAGCACAAGATCCTTAATAAATGGTCAGGTTAAATGTGATTGGTCAGTAATGATTGTTAATTAAGTTATATATTTTTGAAAGAATGAATGTGCACAATAAAGGTGTTTTAAATACATTTAGAGGAAGAAATTTTGACAAAGTAGAGGTTGTGGAAATAGGAAAATAATAAACTCCCCCTTTTTTATCCTCAATTTTCAACCAGAAAAGCAATGCAAATCTAAATGTTACTTCTACTATATAAACTTCCTAGTCTGTACCAAACATGTAGATATGCTGTCTTCATTTAAAAGTAAATAAAATATAAGTTCTTTTTCAACGAATAATCAGATAGTGGTACCCTCATAATAGTCAAATAGTGATACCCTCATATGGAAAATAACATTTAAAGGCAAATAAAACATTGCATTCTGTAGATACATGTAACCATCCAGTAAACATTCACATACATTGAGACTTTAATCAGCTTTGCAGTTTCAGAAGACATTGCACTTGAACATTTTTTGTGTTTAAATTAAGCCCATGTGGAAGTTGTATTGCTAGGTTTTAAAATTGTTAGCATAAAAAATCGGTAGTCAAAGAATCCTCTGTCGTCCAACGTTTTTTTTAGACTTTGATGGGACAGTGGGACGTCAGAGATCTCTCGTTAGACAAAACAAGCTTAGAAAAGGAGTAAAATTTGCTTGAATGAAGTTAAGCTAATTATTTACATGAAGAAAATTATTTAGAGAAGCGATTTATATATAGTTGAAACACATGAACATGTTTATGACATCTGGAGATTGTGAAATGTGCGGACTCAGACCTGTGTCGCAAACCCACTGTTTTGTCTATAGAGAGCTCTCCGATGTCCTACGCTCCCATCAAAGTCTAAAAAAGCATTTGGACGGCAGAGGATTCTCAGACTAAAAAATCGCAAGCAAGATTGTGTATTTACTCATATTTAAACACATACCTAAAAATGTATTTTGATTTTTCTTGAAAACGTGGATAATGGGGTTCACATGAATGCTGCCCTGTGGTCATGGAGATTAAAAAATTTTTATCACTATAAAAACATAAATTTAGTAGAGGACCATAAAAACAAATGGAACCAATTTTGGTTCAATTGGCCTAGTGGTTTTGAAATTTAAATGTAAAAGTTTTGAGTGAGAACAAGGATGCAAAAGATGACTATTGCTTTAAAATGCTTCGGTCACATAAGCTAAAAAAACAAAGGCATAAACTGAAGGCTTGGAACTGTCACATGCAAATAATATTAATTGTATAGTTGGTTTGATGCATGTTGCTGCCTCAGTTCGCAAGTCTTTCATGTTCTTGTGTTTTATAAGGTAATCTATCTGCTTTTCCTGGATGATTTTGTTTTAGATCTTTTTATTAACATTTTTCAGTTTTCAGAACTACTTGACCCGCAGTTCTAATGACTATTATCCATGACCCCATATAGAAAATCTGTAAACTTGGGTTTATCTGTATGAGTGTTTAAATGTTGACTTGTTGACGTGTTCAAGTAGTGACAACAAGCAGTAGTGGTCACTCAGTCAACACATTTTAATAAACATTTAAACCCTGTTATATCTACAACTTTGACCAGGTTTTTGTTATTTAAATGTGTATCCCAGGGAGTTTCATAAAACTAATGATTTTTAAATATTAAAGTGTGGAATTTAAGTTCAGATTGTTAGTGAGTAGTATTTCTAAAACAACTTGACCACTTACGATATATAGTGGTACATGTACATGTATATTGATGTTTAAAAATTATTTGTAATTAAAGTGAATATGAGGTTATATATTTTTTTTTGCTGAAATGATGTATCCTGTAAGTTATTCTTCTTATCTGTATATTTCTGGGCATACATGCACATCTTGTGAAGAATGAATGTCATTGAGTATGTTGTTAGACCACCTGTCACTCCCGGGGGCCTCGGTGGCCGAGTGGTCAAGGTAGTTCGTCTACTATTGATCACGTGGTCTGTCAACACTGAGATTGCGGGTTCGATTCTCACTGCAGGCAGGGTGTACTCGACTCCAATCTTAATTGACAAGGATTGCCAGTTTTCCTACCGCAGGTCGGGGGTTCTCTCCGGGTACTCCGGCTTCCTCCCCCAATAAAAACTGGACGCCATGAAATAGCTGAAAAATTGCTGAAAGTGGCGTTAAAACACTATTCAAACAAAAACCTGTCACTCCCTTCCTGACATGTAATGTTCCAATGACCCCATTTCTCATCAGAAAACCCAACACTCTCTGCCCCAAACTTGGTGATCTAAATCTTCTTTTCCTCAGTTCCACTTCTTTCCCAACTTTATAATTCAATGCCAACATTCCCAATTATTACTCCCTGTGCCACAAATAATGGTTCAATACCAGGCCTATTCCACAAATAAAGATCCAATGCCCCAGTTCCTCATCACTTTCTACACCAAATCTAATAATTCACTGATGCCCTTTATTCCTAAGCACCACTTCCTACATCCACACCTAATAATCCACTAATGCCTCTATACCTAAGCAAAACTCCCTACTTAAACACCTAATAATCCACTAATGCCTCTATTTCTAAGCACCACTCCCTACATCCACACCTAATAATCCACTAATGCCTTTATTCCTAAGCACCACTCCCTACATCCTCACCTAATAATCCACTAATGCCTCTATTCCTAAGCACCACTTCCTACATCCACACCTAATAATCCACTAATGTGCCTCTATACCTAAGCAAAACTCCCTACTTAAACACCTAATAATCCACTGATGCCTCTATTTCTAAGCACCACTCTCTACATCCTCACCTAATAATCCACTAATGCCTCTATTCCTAAGCACCACTTCCTACATCCACACCTAATAATCCACTAATGCCTCTATACCTAAGCAAAACTCCCTACTTAAACACCTAATAATCCACTAATGCCTCTATTTCTAAGCACCACTCCCTACATCCTCACCTAATAATCCACTAATGCCTTTATTCCTAAGCACCACTCCCTACATCCTCACCTAATAATCCACTAATGCCTCTATTCCTAAGCACCACTTCCTACATCCACACCTAATAATCCACTAATGTGCCTCTATACCTAAGCAAAACTCCCTACTTAAACACCTAATAATCCACTGATGCCTCTATTTCTAAGCACCACTCTCTACATCCTCACCTAATAATCCACTAATGCCTCTATTCCTAAGAACCACTTCCTACATCCACACCTAATAATCCACTAATGCCTCTATACCTAAGCAAAACTCCCTACTTAAACACCTAATAATCGCCCCGTGCGGGATCCGGGTGGCTAAAAGAATAGACTGCAGTCGCGCTAGCTTGTCGTAAAAGGCGACTAAATAGCGCCCAGTACCCTGACCGGCGTGTCAGGTCGGTTTGCCTAAAGACCGACTGGGATGTGTGCCCCAGGTGGTTGAATGGGGTACCCCTGGCAAGCTGGGGTTGTCAGGCCATAATACGGAAAACCTGACCGCAAACCATATTAGTGCACCGTGTTGGGAAAAATGCCACGTTCCTCGCACGTTAAAGAACGCTGCTGTAGTATTCGCTATGAGTAGGGATTTCGATCCCGCTACAGGAGGCTAAATTGCCCGACCCTATCCATCCTCCCATTTGCCAGTGGCAATCTAAAACCTGTTGCCCCTATTTTTCCTTGTGTCCCATCCCATTTTCATTCATCATCATTTCATGTTCATTTTATCATCCATTTCATGTTCATCGCCTGAATATAGCTGAAGTATTGCTGCTTGGGCGTTAAACACCATTAATCAATCAATCAATCAATCACCTAATAATCCACTGATGCCTCTATTTCTAAGCACCACTCTCTACATCCTCACCTAATAATCCACTGTTGCCATTCCTACATCCACACAGAATAATTATGCAATACCCCATATTCCTCATCACCACTTCTTACTCCACACCTAATAAACCAATGCCCCCCCCCCCCCGTTCATCATCAGACCACCCATCACTCCCTACACTACACCTAATGATCCACTGCCCCATTCCTCATCAAACGTACAGAAAGTTAATAGAAAATATGTATTTAAATCCTGCAATTTAAAAAGATATGATATATATGAATGATAATGGTTGTGATTTAGTCCTTTGTTATCTGACTTTTGTCACATATATATGAAAGTGAAAGTTCTTTGAATATGGTATATACTGGTATATGCAAACATTTTGAATTCTATACTTTAATCACTAAAACTTGATATTATACCTTTAGAATTTTTATTTTCCTGCATCAAATTATAGCATACTTTTGAATACAAACATTTTTAAAACATCGATCATAGTTTATGCATAGTAATTTAAAAAACCAAAACTTACTCATGGATTACAAATTTGGTTCAATTTAATGGGATATAGTGTATATGGTTACGGTAGGTCGTACCTGTCAACCCAGCCATCTCATGTAGAGGGTCCGCCCCTCAAAACCTATCTGTTATTTCTTTTTTGACGTTCATTGTTGGTAATAGCTCAAATATAACGTTGATAAACATCAGGTAAAGCTGGACAGACAAAAACTCGAAGATTAAAGTGGCGATTAAATAATTTCTGTTAGTAAAATGCTAGCAGGAGATCGGACTTGTTATGTCGATAAATGTTGGATTTTAAACAGAGTTCGTGGACATAGGATTAAGACGTCAGTGATCCTGTGAATCTTGTAGGAGATAATACACGTATTACAGGATTATTGTTCCCGGGTGGGTTACAGCCTCTTATGAGGTTTTATGCAGAAATCTATAAACTTTATTTTAAACTTTTGATATGACTTGACGTGTCGTAAAGTGAATTTTATCCTCAAAACAGTTTTATTATGTTTTCTTGATCTGTAATATATTATTTATAGATTTTTCATTGTGCATTAATATTCTAATGAGGATTAAGTATTGCAATATGTCCTGAAGTTGAATGTTGGAATATAAAAATGGGGAAAAAAAGATCCATAGCAGGTAATGAAATCATTACTGTACAAAGCAGATATGCAATTTATGTATAATGTATTTTATAAAATGTTGAAATTTAGATGCGTAGCATTAAGTTCTGTTAAATTGTTCATGTCTTGAATATAGCTAAAATACTGCTTGCTTGAAGTTTTCAGTCAATATTGTTAATTTGTTTTTACTATTAATTGTTCCTTGCTGTAATGCATACAAATTCACCCTTATAAATATGATACAGAAAACTTAATTGCATTTAATTCCAAATTTTAATATGCATAAATTTGTTTAAAAAAAAGGCATTTAATGATAAACCGAATGATTAATGGAGGAATCTGGCATCATATAATTGTTGCTTGTATCTGTTGTTGCCGTAATTAAAAGTGGGTTTTTGACACGAATAATGAAATATAGAAGGGTGGATATGAAATTGTAAATCCTTGTCCAAATACCTAGATACCAATAACTTCCATGGGATTTCATATCACAGGAAATGAGGTATGTAAACAAATTATGACACATATTCATCTTGTTATATTATTCCGAATAACAATTTACCATCAGAATATTTGAATACTTTGTTGAAACTGTTCAAAGTTTGTGAATATAGCCTTGCGTTTTTAACTGCACTTTTGTAGTAAATTTGATTTATGGCAAGAAGAGTTGGTTTAATTTACTTAAAAAGCATTTAAACTGGAGGGATTGAAACGAATAATTATAGACCTTAAATTGGGCATTATTAATGGGCTTTAGTTAGGTTTCAGTCTACAGCTGCTTAGATGAATGACATTGTTAAATCATTGTAAATGTGGTAGTTTTTTAAAATCTGGAAGTTTTTGCAAATTTTTTACTAAATTCGTATTTTAACAATTGTCTTGTGACTAATCAATCGATTATCTAGTGAAGTGTTACAATCTCATCAGACATGGACCAGTTGTCTTGGACTATAGTTTTTGGTAAATTTATTTGTGTGGTTGGTAATGTCATTTTAAAAGCTTACAATTATTAGTAATTTAACATTTTAATTTGTTGCATTAAAAAATACTTTGCATACTCTAGAAAACAACTGGTGGGATATATTGGCTTCAGTGATCTGATTTGTAGTGGAATATATCTCCCAGTAGTTTTGTTATTTGTAAGGTTGTCTGTGTTCAAAATAAGAAAACATGTTTCCATTCTTTACCAATATCATACTCATAAAGTGCCATTCAATGTATATTTTAAAAAATATTATGATAGTGCTACATGTACATGTAACCAAGGGGCCTCGGTGGCCAAGTGGTTAAGGTATTTCCTCTACTATTGTTCACATGGTCTGTCAACATTGAGATTGTGGTTTCTTGTCTCACAGGGTGTACTTGTCCCTACTCTTAATTGACAGGGATTGCCAGATTTGCTGCCACAGGTTGGGGGTTTTCTTCGGTTACTTCCTCCCCAATAAAAAATGCATGCTATTTTATATCTGAAAATTGCTGTAAGTGGCATTCAACATCAAACAAAACAAACAAAAAAAACATGTTACCAGTGCTATTAATTAAGAAATAATTCATGCATACCATACTTTATTGTCGTTTTAACATGGGTGGGCCTTATATTCCTGATATTTTACCCTTGGCTATCACTAGGGGCAAAATATTTACGAATATAAGGGCTCAGCCATGTAAAAATGACAATAAAGTTTGGTATGCATAAATTATTTCGATTCTGATTATGACAAATGCTGTAATCTGTATATTGAAGCGGCATAAAAAAAGTGCTCAACTGTATGGCTGTTCCACATTGCTCCCACTTGTTATTATGCAGAGCGGTGAGACAAATAATTTAATTGCTGTGTGTTGAATCATGCAAATGTCAGAATTCTATCTAAAATTAACAATTTCATTAACAAAAAATGATAATTTTGGTTAGAAAAGTGAAAATCTTTTATAAAATCCAACCTGCTATAACCAACAACTCATGCATGTGCGGTCTAAATTTATTGAAATTTTAATATTGCTTTGTATACATTGTGAAAGCATGACGTCATATTATAGTTTCAATTTTTCATTTTGTGGAGTTCTGAGATTAAATGTATATATATATATATATATTAACTTTGTAGTAACCTGATTCGACTTAAATATCTTTTTGAATATTTAACATTGGTGTATATTATTTAAGTTTTCATTCAGAATATTTGTGAAAAAGAGACAATATTTTAGATGTTGACTCAAAATGACATTATTCCACATTGCTTGAAATAAAGAAACTGCAGCTAGACTGCAGTCAGTGTGACAGTTTGCATAGGGTGGCCTTGTAAGGTGAAAGTAGAAAAGTAAGAAACCAGTTGCATAATTTGTTCAACTGTAAAATCTCACAAATAGATCATACTTTTAAAAAGAAATGCATTATTTTTCTTCTATAATGCTTTGCTTTGTTGTAAAATACAGGGTACATACTATAATTGTTGACCATCCAAGTACTGAAAGCCTATAAACTACAAGTATGGTTCAAATTGAGATATCAGCTATTTAGATGAGTTTTAAAGTAGGAACTACCCAACAACTTAGATTTAGTTGGTCTGTTATCTGAAGGTTACGAATGATTTAAGTTATACAGAATTGAAAAGCTTCAATAACAGGTGATGTTATCTGGGTAATAAATTTAAAGTTGGTATTAGTTTGTCATTCCGGCAGTCTTGTATGTATGTATATATTCCTCGGGTATATATGTAGTATTGGCAATGAACACTGTTAAGGAACTAGGTCAGGAGGTACTAGTATGAGACAATCACAATGTATTCTGTTACAAAAAATATGAAATGCCAGTAAAACAGATGACTCTGATATCAATATACATTTTTGACTAGTCTCTATTACTAGTAGATATGGAGTTGATGTATGTACATTTTCCAATACAAACATGTTCTGTCCTTTAGGGTACTGGTCATGAGTTTTGCCACTGTTCATTTCATTGCTACATGTAACAATGACTTAGTTTTAAACAATAATTGTGCTGTATATTACTTACATACACAATCTATCAGTACTGAAGGGAGCAAAAACTGATAATTCTGAATATTAAAACTAAGGTTTATTTAACTCATGCAAAGATTTCTTTAAATGGATTTGGTACATAATAATGTACATGTACTTTGAACTTTTAAGTTAATGTTCTTCAGCTTCTATTTTGACCTTCCAAAACATTTTGTTCTGTCTGGTTCCAATGCACTGAGACATTAAATATTAAATATTATATGGAGTACATTTACATGTAGATGTTAAATAAATACTGCTTGTAAGTTAAGAGTGACAACAGCTATTGACTGTATACTGAACAAGTTTGTTGTACTTCAGTGACACATGCTCATTATCTACTCTGACATATTCTCACTATGAAATGTGGGAAAAATTTATGACATTAAATAGTATTTCACTTCTTAAGTAATCAATTTCAGTTGAAATATAAAACTGAAATGGTACGATCAGCGTAAATTATATAATTTGTTTGTCAGGAGTTTGCTCAGCAATTTCTCTTACTTAAATACTTTGCTGAGACATACATGTAACTACCATTAGCTTCACAAACAGAACCAGACAACTTTTAGCTTTACTCTTAAAATATTTAACTTTTTATCATAATATTATATCGTTAATTGATGATTTTGACCTTTGATTGATGTCATGAGAGAATTTTATGGTATTCAATATTCTCAAACTTGAATAAGTTTAAATAAAAGTTGAATAGATGCCACCAATGTTTACTGAACAAAGAATTCTGTCCTCTCTGTTGACATTCTAATAAAGAATTTGACTGTCAATAAACTAATGATTCTGTAATTAAATTTTTCAAGTTCATTACGTTCTTATATAAGTAAAATAACAGCGATCGACTACTCATGGCTAAAGGTGTGGATACAAGCTTTGTTAATTTATTATGTTGAACAGTTGTGTGAATTCATTGCGGATATATTCAGGTCAGCAATTGAGCTGTTGATTTCGATCAAATTTTACATTGACAGCCTTTGAGATGATTCCTTTATCAAGTAAATTTCCCTTCTAAATTAGACAATAATTCTAATCAGTTTGAAGATCAAATTGACAAAAGTTTAGACCTAAATTTAGTAATGACTTACATTTGATAGGATCAGAGTCATAATCCAATAAAAAAGTTTACCATTGTAATTAGATTAAAGTTGAACAAAAGAAGGATTAAAATATAAGTTCATAATTTAATTTAATATTTAAAGAACTTGCATGTAATTACCATATTTTAATAGGGATAGAAGTCTTATTACAATACACATTTTCCCTGACATTCCTGTTATTATGCTGAGACTGGTATCAGCCAGAAGGCTCCAGCAAGTAAATGATATTAGGTATGGGGCGATATCTGGCCCAGAGTAGTATTATTTTTGGTCGAGTAACACAAAGTGCAAACCCTTGTAATAGTATAGTGAAGTAAGGTGGGCAGATTGGGAAAATACTGTATCTATTTGTGTAATCAACTCCTGCAGTTTTTAACTCGGATATCTAAAAAAATCACAGTAAGATTGCACGTTTATTGAAATTGTGCACCTGCAATTATGGAATTGTTCATTGATTTGTTTCCTAAATTTTCAGACTTGGTACCTATTTTGTGTAATCAACTACATGTAGTACTCCCCCTACAGCTTTCATATCTTTTAAACTTCATAGATAGATTGCAGACATATTGAAGTTGTGACCTGATCTCTTGAAATTGTTCAAGAAATGTTTTCCTATTTTTTTCTAGATATGTGAAGTTAAAAATTTTTTAGCACATTTTATACATGATAGTTCTGTTTTTATGTAATCAACTCCTCCTACAATTGTTTTACACAGACCAAAACCTTCCTCATACAAAAAGTAAACTATTATCCATTTATAAATGCACTTGCTTTGCAGCCCAGACTTTGTGATTTTATTATCTTATCTTGGAATAGTGAGAACATCAATAAACACAAAAAATGTGTCGGGTGGAAGTGTAGTCTGTGAATCCTCTGCCGTCAAATGCTTTTTTTGGTGGTCCCACACAATAAAAACCCAAACCGTTTGATGGCAAAAGATTCTGGTATAGTGGAAGTGATATTTCATTGTTGTATAGACTTTTGAAAGGTCATTTGCCATGATACAAAAAAAAAACCTGTCTAAAGGGGAGATAAGTTGTTATCCTGCCCTGTGACAATCAAAGTTATTATGCTGTCAAAATTGCTAATATCTTAAAAATTTGATTAACCAATAAATTGACTTATTTTTGTGTTCAGAAGATTAATTCCAATGTGCATGTTAGTTGTTTAAGAGGCTTCTCTATGTACTGGAAGGGTTCCCAAGGCTCGCCCCACAGAACTACTAGTACTTAGTGCATCACCCTTAGGATGGGGAGTTGTCAGTTTATACTATGGAAAGGATAATCTTAGATCATAGATAAATAGTTTATGATGTGTTTTGGAGAGTGCTATGCTCCTTGTATTTGTACAATAAATTACACCTCATATAAAAATGCTGGCTTTTGATTGGTCAATAGACAGTGTATTTTTCGCACATTTCCTGATTTTGAATCGATTTCGTCATCACCGGGGTATTCGGCAAAAAATTACCCTCTGTGCCGTGGTATTTGCTTAAAAATAACCCTCGCATATTATTATCCTGGAAATATTCATTCGAAAGTTTTGACTTTTACCTCAAAGTAAACGTAACATGAGTAATCGATTTTGAAAATCGGGAACGTTCCGATAGTAAAGAGTCAATAAACAGCACGCAAGTGGTCTAGTATCACCGCTCTTTGAAATCATGATATTCGGTGTAATTAAACAGATAAATCATGTCTGGGAGGGGTATTTGTGAAAAATACCAGTCTCGAGAATCAAATTTCCCTCGCCTAACGGCTCGGGAAATATTTCATCTCTCGACTGGTATTTTTCACAAATACCCCTCCCAGACATGATATATCTGTTTAAAAGACCTCATTGTAGATGTTAAGCAACCATATTAAATCAATCAGTTTTACAAATTTTTTACTGGTTGAATATTGCATTGAACATCTAATTACATGTACATGTATATAAATTTATAATATTTTATCATGGTTTTCAAATGCTTTATTTAATCTGAGATTTTCTTATTCTGACTACAAATAAATCTTAAATACCTGATCTTTAAATCTGTTTCAATTAAATCAAGTTTCTCTGTTTGTAGCTTCTATTAACATGCATTTTTGTGGTCAACTTTTTAATTTTGGGCAACAAAAATAAATCCTTATATTAAGAAAAGATTTATAGCTTAATGATACTCAAAACTATTTTTCCTAGGGTACAATTATATAAAAAAGTTTGCTAATAAATGTATGTTGAAACTCTAGTAATAAGCTATTATTATTGTGAATTTAAAAGTTAACACAAAAATGCTTGTAATTCATTTTTAATGTAACAGTTGCATTTAAAATGACATAAATTTTAAAGTTGTCATATAACTATTTAGAGAGAAATCTAAATACACAATACAATGTATATGTTAAAGTTCACTGTACATCTATATGATGTACATTGTAGGAAGAACGATGTCTGGCTTTGTAAAAAAGTGTCCATGCCTACGGCCGCAGATTGAGGAAGATGTTAGAGAATTAGACTATCGCCACTTTAGTTTAACTGATGTCCCTGCGGAAGTTTTTAATGTTGAAAGAACCTTAGAGGACCTTTATTTAGATTCTAATCAAATCAGAGATCTTCCAAGGGTAAGTGTTTTAATTTTGTTTCATCAAAGATCATAAGTTTTTTTATTAAAATGATTAATTTCAATTCTTAAAAGAACACTAATAGTATAAAACAGTTAAACCTTCCAAAGATCTTAAGTAACTCTAAAGAAGTTCATGCATAAGTTGTACCATGTGTGTCATTCTTTGTACATAGCTCTTGTACTTCTCTTTGGTTACCCTGTATCATATTGAATGGCTCTATGTTTTAATTTGTACCTACATTATGGAAAACTTTGGGTTTCAAATCAGATAAATAAATCAAGTGAAAAAAGAACCAAAGATAGGGTAGTAAATTGAAACATGAGATGATATGTTACCTCCAGTGTTCCTCATGCTGAAATGAGCTGCCACGGGGCAAACAGAATAATCTGCTAAATATAGGTTGTGTACTCTCATTTCCCACAATATTATATATAGACAGTATCATTATAATTTAATTCTCATTTCATTTGTGGGCATTATATTTCTAAATTGTTTTGCAGGAATTATTTTACTGTCATGGAATTAGGAAGCTGACTATAAGTGATAATGAGATAACTAAGATCCCTCCAGCTATAGCCAGTCTTATCAACTTAGAGGAACTAGACATCAGTAAAAATGGTAAGTCTGCTTCACAGCTAGACAAAAATGGTAGAATGCTTCACAGCTAGACAAAAATGGTAAGTCTGCTTCACAGCTAGACATCAGTAAAAATGGTAAGTCTGCTTCACAGTTAGATATCAGTAAAAATAGTGTCTGCTTCACAGCTAGACATTAGTATAAATGATAAGTCTGCTTCAGAGCTAGACAAAAATGGTAAGTCTGCTTCACAGATAGACATCAGTAAAAATAGTGTCTGCTTCACAGCTAGACAAAAACGGTAGAATGCTTCACAGCTAGACAAAAACGGTAAGTCTGCTTCACAGCTAGACATCAGTAAAAATGGTGTCTGCTTCAAAGCTAGACATCAGTAAAAATTGTAAGTCGTACAGCTAGACATCAGTAAAAATGGTAAGTCTGCTTCACGGCTAGACATCATTAAAAACGGTAAGTTTGTTTCAAAGCTAGACATCAGTAAAAATAGAAATTCTGTTTCATAGCTAGACATCAGTAAAAATGGTAAGGCAGTTGCACAGCTAGACATCAGTAAAAATAGTAAGTCTGTTTCAAAGCTAGACACCAGCAAAAATGGCAAGTCTGCTTTACAGCTAGACATCATTAAAATAGCAAGTCTGTTTCACAGCTAGACATCAATAAAAATGGTAAGTTGGCAACATTTATCAGCATCTTTCTATCCATCTGTGTAAATTTTAATCCTACCCAAGGTTGTAAGGTTTTGTATACAGCTCAACATGTACAATGTGGGTTGTGATAACCTTTCATTGTGGGATGTGATAACCTTTCCATTGGGATGTGATGACTTTTCCTGTGAGATGTGATAACTTTTCCTGTTTGATGTGAAGCCTTTCCAGTGGGATGTGATGACCTTTCCTGTGAGATATGATGACCTTCCTTGTGGGATGTGATAACTTTTTGTTGTGTGATGTGCTAATCTTTCCTTGTTTTATGAACAATTATTTCTTTTTTTTAGGAATTATTGATATGCCAGAGAATATTAAATGCTGTAAATACCTAAGATGTGTGGATGCTAGTGTTAATCCACTTGGAAAGTAAGTCTATATATAAACATTATACTTTCTTGTATTTGCCTTAAGAAATACAGTGTGTTTTTGATGCTTTGTTGTATAAGCAGAGTTGTACAAAAAGTTTTTTTTTAAATCGAAAGTGCTGTAGTAGTAACATCGTGAAGATGTTTAGACTAATCCTGTAAATGTTATTGCACTGATAAGTATTTACTATGGTAGGTATTTGCTATATTTTTCAGAATAAATAATTACAGGTAAATGGAAAATATCTTGCAATCTGACTGATCTAAAATGGCAAATGAACGATGTGTTCTGCATGATCAGTTCTTTAATATTGATGTCATAAACCAGTTTTAATGCATTGTGCAACATATATCGATTTAAATAAAATCATGTTGTCCTCTATGGTTTCATGAATTGTTTCCCAAACATTGACAAAGATTTACCTAAAAATATGGTTTTTATTTGAAGTGTTATGCAACATTTGTTCAGTGTAAGTTGGAAATGGTCTAATATTTATTATCAGGGTATTAAAGGTACTTTTTTTTAAAGTATTATTTAAGTTAAAAATGCTAATTAAACTGTTCAAGGATCATGTCAGTAGGGGACCCAGAAAGGAAGGTGTTAACTTGATTGGAATTTCACTGTTTTTTTATAGAAATGTTGAGAATAATATAGTAAAATTAAACTATATAAAAGTTTATACAGAAGAAGTACGTACAATGTCAAGTTTCTTCTTAGGTACTGTAGACACTGTAGAATACTACTGATATTTATTTCACAGCCATTCAGTGTCAGAACGTTTTTGATTTACTGTAAACCCTTAGCAGAGATTGGCCTGTTTCTAAGGCTCCTGAAAATAAATCGTATATTTTCTGACAATATACAGATATGTAGTATACTATCTACTCTATGGGTAACAATCTACCAACAATGATTTTGAACCCTTCCTTATACTAGGATGCTGCTAAGTAAGAAGTAATTTCAGATTATACATCCAAACAGTATGAGGTTACAAAAAAGCCATCAACATTAAATTCGTTATGTAGTAGTAGTGTCACCTACAGGTAAAAATCATAAGCTTTTCAAAATAATGAATGTAAAAGTGAAAACTAGGTAGGGTTAGGTGACAAAAGGATAAATATTTTTACTGCCTACACCACGAGTACCACTGTAGCATGTATTACTAATGACAATGCACAATCATGAAATTTATTTATTTTGATTTAAAATTTATTCCATTATAAAATCATGTGTAATAATGGAATTCTTTGACGCATGTTTATCTTGGGTAATATTGGTGGGAGAATGATATTAACATGTAAATAAAGTTTGTTGATCATACAGCAAGTAAATCATGTTTTATAATTTATTGATTGAAAATCATTAATAAATAGACTAACTTTCTTCTTTAAAAAACCTTGTATTGGCCCCTGTCTGTTAGATGCCTTTTTGTAAACATGTTTTACAAAGATCATCTTGAATTATTTATTACTGTAGTATAATAAAGAGGTATAAAATACAAATGGAGGCATGAAAGGAAAGTGTTCACATTTATAATTTATAAGTTGTCGAATATGATATTCCGAGTATTATTGTTTCCACTGTCAAGTTTTATTTGTCATATCTATTGTGCACTTGTTTGCTGGACCTTATATAAAAGTTATTGGAACACTTTACTGCAATCCCATATTGTTTAGTATGTTAGAAATATTGCATAAGATTAACAATAGTCTAATTTCATTGCCTTTTTAATGCTATTGGGGTCATTGGTGTCATTCCACCTTACTGTGAAAAACTGGGAGTATGGTAAATAGTACATTACATTTTTTGAATTCAAACATACTAGTATTTATTCTTTATAAAAAAAATATTAACTAAAGTGAAGTAGGATTTTCAGAGATTACTGTAAGCCTTACATTTATGTTAATTCACTGTTGGTCCTTTTCTTAAACATTCAGTCTGACTGTTAGCATTATGGAAAGCTTACTCCTTAAAAGTTTGAAAGATAAACTAGTTTTCTCATAAATTTAAATAATGATCTGCGTTAAATAATCCCTTGAGATTAGAATGCCCTAAAGACAATCTCTGATGAGATCTCTCTGATGCCACTTTCAGCAATTTTTCAACTATATCATGGCACAAGTTTTTATTTAGATAGGAAGCTGTAGTACCAGTGAAAACCCTGACTTTATGTAGGAAAACTGGCAATCACAACCTCAGTGCTGTTAGGCATGTGATCAACTACCTTAACCTCTCTGTCACCAAAACCCCCTTATAAATATGAGAAATCTTAAGCTATTGCTGTGATTACATTTTTACCTAGTACATTTAGATGAACTTAATAAAAGAAGATTTATTCTGTTAATAAAAGAACAAGGTAGTTGCAAAAAGCAAACAGAGAAGAATTGTGAAGAATCATGTATGAATGAACATTTTTCTCACTTGTTGTTGAAAGGTGAAATATTAATGTTGTGTTTTAAGAGTAGACATAATTGAGAAAAGGTTCTGTGCAATTCAATTGTTATAGAAATCAATAGTGGTAATAAAGAATGCATTTTGTCTATGGGGTGCATTAGTCAACTGGCACAGATAGGGCAAAATAAACATATCCTTGACAATTGTGTTACCCTGTATGTTTATTCCTACCAATATAGTTTTTTAAGTCCTACTGACATAATTTTTTTATTAAGAAGCTATAATACATTGGAAATATTTCAATAAAAGATTTTCATCTACCTGCGAGATTTGTTGAGGTTGGATGTATCACATTCAAAATGGATTGAAAATAGGCACACCAGTACCGTAAATTATTATGTTTTGCCTTGAACCACTTTAGATCAACCGTAGTCTGGTAATACCTCTCTCGTCAACATTTTGAACAATATTTACATTGTATATTTCTCATTAAAATCCTTACAAAAAATAAACAGTGTTCTTAAACTTAGGAATTTGACACATAAAAATGACCATTCTTATAATACAAGCCAAATATTGACACGATATTCACGTTATGTTTTTTTTTGTCCAATGTTAGAGGCTTATGGCTCTATCAGTATGTAATAATGTCGGCCATTATATTGAAACTGACATTGTGTGACAATAGAACCTTAAAAACTATTTTAACATTTAAATACAATTAGAATTTAACTTGAACTGTCTATTAAATGTTAAAAGATTTATAATGTATTTGTGTGAAGATTGACTACCACTTTCTTCAGTAAATGGTCCTAAAATTACAGTGTTCAGTTGACTATTGTGGTTATCTAGATCGGTCCAATATTTATATACAGTGTTTAAATAAAGTAACTTATCTTCCTCATACAGGGCTAATTTTATTAACAAAATGTACCAATGAATTGTCAACAGTAATGTTGTGATTAAATATAGTTTTTTTTTATATCTACCAATACTTATTTGCGATGTTTTAAATTTGGTCAGCAATTCTATTATACATTTTTCATGAATAAGTAAATGCATGCACGAAATGCCATCATTTTACTCTATATTTTAAAACATTGTATTTTGCTAAAGTTATTATCTGGGTTCTAAAGTATTATTTGTTTTCCACTGAAATTTTAATAAGTAAAAATCAATACCTTTATAGCATTCTGACAGTTAAATGGTATGGAGGGTTGTGATAACTGTTTTTTGCAAGAATATTACGCGAGCTGGCGATTTGATTAATACAGAATAAAGTATAGATTTACCTGTCTCATAACTGACATAATCTAGAGACGAGTGGAGGAGATTTAAGATAAATCCCTGGCCATTCAGTAACGAATATATAAAAACAGATCTAACTATATGTGGGTTTTCTGGTAGATGTGAGGTATAGGCACTGATAGTAAGTATGGTCTACCTGTGTCTGGGTAGCTATTGGACAAGGCAGCTAGCTGTATCTACCTGTATTTATGCCCAACTAAGTGGGAATCAAAAAAAAAGGTTTGCTTAACACACAGATTTCTTGCTGACTAATAGCCTGCTGTACACACAATCATGATGTAAATTTGGAAGTTTATGATTGGTTGAAAAATTGTGTTTATACTCCAATGAAAAAAATTTGAGTTGTTTGGGGTGTCAAAGAGAAAATGATTTTGTAACTTTCTTTCTCTCTGAAGTGTTTAAAACTATTTGTTCAGCAGTGAAGAAAATCTTAAGAATTAAATGATAAGAAATACATGTAATTTATTTTTTGTCTGTTTCATTTGAAACAAACACTATAATGTCATAAACACTCAATCATAACATGCTTTGGCTGGTTATACAGTGTGTTTATTCCTTCATGAAACAAAAAAAATTAATTATGATTAATTCTTAATCACATAATAAGAAAGAAATTAAAAATTTGCAATAATGCTGACCAGAACATGAAGAACAATTAATAAATTTATGCTAAAAGCCATAGGGCCGATCATAGAGTTACACTGAAATTAACAATTGTTAGGTATTTCAATTAAATTGAACCTGACTTTATAGTATTTCTTGCCTGTTTTTGCATGTTTCTGTAGATAGGGATAAACAGTGTTTGTAAATGCCATGAAAGTTACACATTTGACATCTCAGTGTGAGAAATTCTTCAACATAATTTTTTAACCATGTAAAAGTTTGATATTAGCATTTGAAATGATAGATCTATATTATTGGCCTATCTTATTAGACTTTATAGATAGTAAATAAATCTTTTTTCATCATTATTAAGACACCCTGCAAAGTTGATCCCCGTTCTGAATTTACTTGTCAGTCTTAACAAATCTTTTTTTTATCAGTTATGAATTTATGATTTATTTTAAGGTGAGAATTAGGATCATCATTTTAAAATGATCTATTGTACTGTATTTAATATATTTTTTTTAAATTGATTATTTTGAAAAGTTTTTTTCAAACCCATTGATCAGATTTACATGAAATATTTATAAATAGTTGTATTTAAAGATACCAAGTTTTCTATAATTTATCTTGTCCTTTATTTTGACTCTGGATTTTGTAAGATTTTTTTCTGGTATAAAATTATTATATTTGTATACACTATCATTAGTTATTAAATGGTATATCTTTAAATTTTCAATTATAACTTGTGTATTTTTATAACAATTATACAATTTATAACAGTTATTTCTGACCACTGTGTTGTACAGTTATTACTGACCACTGTGTTGTACAGTTATTACTGACCACTGTGTTGTACAGTTATTACTGACCACTGTGTTGTACAGTTATTTCTGACCACTGTGTTGTACAGTTATTACTGACCCCTGTGTTGTACAGTTAATACTGACTGCTGTGTTGTACAGTTATTACTGACCACTGTGTTGTACAGTTATTACTGACCATTGTGTTGTACAGTTATTTCTGACCACTGTGTTTTACAGTTAATACTGACCGCTGTGTTGTAAGGTTATTACTGACCACTGTGTTGTGCAGTTATTACTGACCACTGTGTTGTACAGTTATTACTGACCACTGTGTTGTACAGTTATTAATGACCACTGTGTTGTACAGTTATTAATGACCACTGTGTTGTACAGTTATTACTGACCACTGTGTTGTACAGTTATTACTGACCACTGTGTTGTACAGTTATTACTGACCACTGTGTTGTACAGTTATTAATGACCACTGTGTTGTATAGTTATTACTGACCACTGTGTTGTACAGTTATTAATGACCACTGTGTTGTACAGTTATTACTGACCACTGTGTTGTACAGTTATTACTGACCACTGTGTTGTACAGTTAGTAATGACCACTGTGTTGTACAGTTAATACTGACTGCTGTGTTGTACAGTTATTACTGACCACTGTGTTGTACAGTTATTACTGACCACTGTGTTGTATAGTTATTACTGACCAATGTGTTGTACAGTTAATACTGACTGCTGTGTTGTACAGTTATTACTGACCACTGTGTTGTACAGTTATTACTGACCACTGTGTTGTACAGTTATAACTGACCACTGTGTTGTAGAGTTATTACTGACCAAGGTGTTGTACAGTTATTACTGACCACAGTTTTCTCTTGGTACTCCAAATAAAAACTGGACACCATGAAATACAATGGCTGAAAATTGCTGAAAGCGGCTTAAAACATCATTAAAACAAACAAAGAAACTGATTGTTGTGTTGTATAGTTATTACTGACCACTGTGTTATATATTTACTACTGTCGACTGTTTAGTTATTACTGACCACTGTGTTGTATATTTACTACTGTCGACTGTTTAGTTATTACTGACCACTGTGTTGTTTATTTACTACTGTCGACTGTTAAGTTATAACTGACCACTGTGTTGTATATTTACTACTAATGACTGTTTTGTTATTACTGACCACTGTGTTATATATTTACTACTAACGACTGTTTAGTTATTACTGACCACTGTGTTGTATATTTACTACTAAGGACTGTTTAGTTATTACTGACCACTGTGTTGTATATTTACTACTGACAACAGACTATGCAGAAGTTAGCATCATTGAATAAATTGACTCCAGTAATGATTCTCTATCATATCCCATGTACAGTATAAGGTAAAATTTATAAAATCAGCAATCATTCCACGATCCTGAAGTAGATACAGGTGTTCAGATGACTGTCCCATGTAGGTACTTAGATAAATTCTTTGTAGTGCTAATCTGTGTATGTTAATTTGTCAAGGTTCATGTTAAGTTGTGAGGTTTCAAGCTTTATTACTTAACATGAATTATTAAATATGAATATCATATAAATGATAATGACAACATTGATGATATAAAGATTTTTGACATTAAGCCAGGTAGCATTCTTTATTTTCAAATTATAGGATGTCAAAACATTATACTCTGTGATGGTTGGTGTAGAATTTGGCATATTTATTTTACAGTTTTTGGCAACAGTTTATGGTCCTATATATTTTCCTTGAATGTTGAGGTATTAAACATCATTACGATCTCTAAGGGGACTGGAGGCAATTATGAGAGAAACAAAATGCACACATTCTTTACCCGGCATGTATATTTATCTTCTTCTTACATGTTTATGTATTTAGATCACTCTAGCTAGTAATGTATATATAAAAGTATTAATATTAAACTGCAAGTACTTTTAAAACTGTTATGTGACATAAATTCATGTAAGGGGTCGTCCATAATTGTCAACCATTTTCACAAGTGTGCAAAAAGCACACTTTTTGAGACCCCCCACCCCCATCAAAAAGTGTACATCAACCATTAAACTAGTATAAAAACCAAACTCCACGGAAACAAAAAATTTCTGAAGATAAAAAAAAGTGTACGCAAAAATGTCAAAATTTTTAACCCCCTCCCTCAAGTGTGCGATTTGTACACTTATGAAAATGGTTGACAATTATGGACGACCCCTAAGACTGGTAGTCACTAAATCTTAGTCGAATCATTCTGAAATGTACAGCTGAGGGCATTCAGGATCACTTCACATAAGAAAATCTTTGATCCCACAGGAATTGGTTCTAAAATATTTGGAAACCTGTGACAGATTTTAACCTGGCAGGGTAGATATTATTTCATAATTTTATAAAATATTGGCATGAATTATGAATTATGATACATGTTTAAGGTTAATTAACAGCTATGTTTTATACAGGTATACAGATAAGTGTTATATATCACTTAGTATAAAACAAATATACTGTAAGTATATAAATATTTGTAAAATTATGAGTTCTGTCATAGTCTTATTTTTCTGCTTGGAGGGTTTTGTATTGTTATATTAGGGAAGTTTTATCTTTGACAAGTCATCTAAACCCAAAGTTCTGCATTCTCTGTTTCGTGTTACCCTAGTACTAGAAAAATTGACACCTTGGGTAAAACATTTGACATGGTGTTATTGAATATGTCAAAGGGGGTTAATGAAATTAGCAAAACCTTAAAGATTCTACATTGATTAAAGTATTAAATGTTCTGTTGGTTAATAGACAGGCAATATCATAAGGTGTAAGTGATCATGTAGCGTAAAAATACAATATCGTTTGAACTCGGATACTAATACAACTGGCATATAGTCTGATGGAAAGTAATACCTTAAAAATGAGAACCAACATTGTTTAATTGAAATGAACAAGGCCAAATTCCTATTAGCGATCAATTCCTGTTATGCTTATAATTCATTTAAGTTTATTTGAAGGTTAAAAGGGTAATTTTCAAGAAAAATATTTATTTTGCATCTTCCCATCTTTATACATAATGAATAGTTTGCTTTTGTTAGGAGGCTATAAATTTACATTATTTATTTAAAAAAATTAATTGAAATTTACACCATTTACCATTTTACTTTTTAATGGGATGTCTAATTTCTATACTGTTCCTTGACAGCATTGAAAATGGATTTGTTATTATTTACAAATCTCGTTTCGCCTTGAAAGAGGATTGAAACGATGAACTTGATGTCACCCAGAACTTTGATTGAAAAGTAAACAACACAAATCCATTACCTGTTTTTGAGAATTTCTAAAGAGTTCTTTACAACTTGAATATTTCGTCTTTGAGATGTTCAAATTTAGTTCAATCCACTTAAAATACAAAAACAGGTAGAGTACTTTTTGAATAAAAAAAATTACATAACTTTTGAAGTTTTTTGACACAGGTAATATTCGCATATTTGTATCACCCAAGAAGTTTGAATAAAAGATCAGAATTTCTTTCATATTGTAAGATATCTTGCTGTGGTAATTTTCACATTGTCATTGTACTGCGTGTTTAGCACTGGACAAGATGTGCAAGTACTTGTGCCTAAATATGATTTTTGTGTAAAGAAGGTTTTTAAAAGAAAAAACCTTATTACAGATTCAAAACTTTTGTACATATGGTACATATACTTGTTCTTAGTGTTACTTTGATGTCTAATTGAGTCAAGTTTTTACTATTTATATACATTCATGTTGGAGATTTAAAAAATATTGTACCATATTCAAATCATTGCGACTGAGCTCAGATTTCAGACATTTTTTTAACCTAAAATTATCTGGTTTTAAAATTCTTATGTTCTGAGGTGTTCCAGTTACCATCAATAGCTTTTCATACAAGCATTGATTTGTTTTTTGAAGGTGACATGTATAGTGTAAGGTTGTATGTTAACCTACATAGTGTAATGTTGTATGTTAACCTACAAAGTGTAAGGTTGTAGAAGATATGTTGACATACATAAAGGTAGTGTAAGGTGTAGACATGGTGTCAGGTTTAGAAGACATGTTGATCTACATACAGGTAGTGTAAGGTGTAGACATGGTGTAAGGTTGTAGAAGACATGTTGACCTACATACAGGTAGTGTAAGGTGTAGACATGGTGTAAGGTTGTAGAAGATATGTTGACCTACATACAGGTAGTGTAAGGTGTAGACATGGTGTCAGGTTGTAGGAGACATATCTACCTACATAAAGGTAGTGTAAGGTGTAAGTGTGGTGTCAGGTTTTGAAGAAGACATGTTGACATACATATAGGTAGTGTAAGTGTGGTGTCAGGTTTTGAATAAGACATGTTGACATACATACAGGAAGTGTACATGATGTCAGGTTATGTAGAAGACATGTTTGACCTACATACAGGTAGTGTTAGGTTTAGACATGGTGTCAGGTTGTAGGAGACATATTTACCTACATACAGGTAGTGTACATGGTGTCAGGTTATGTAGAAGACATGTTGACCTACATACAGGTAGTGTAAGGTGTAGACATGGTGTCAGGTTTAGAAGACATCTTGACAAGTTGACATACATACAGGTAGTGTTAGGTGTAGACATGGTGTAAGGTTGTAGAAGACATGTTGACCTACATAAAGGTAGTGTAAGGTGTAGACAAGGTGTCAGGTTGTAGGAGACATATTTACCTACATACAGGTAGTGTACATGGTGTCAGGTTATGTAGAAGACATGTTGACCTACATACAGGTAGTGTAAGGTGTAGACATGGTGTAAGGTTGTAGAAGATGTGTTGACCTACATACAGGTAGTGTAAGGTGTAGACATGGTGTCAGGTTGTAGGAGACATATTTACCTACATAAAGGTAGTGTTAGGTGTAGACATGATGTCAGGTTGTAGAAGACATGTTGACCTACATACAGGTAGTATAAGGTGTAGACATGTTGTCAGGTTATGGAGAAGACATGTTGACATACATACAAGCAGGGTAAAGTGTAGATGTGGTGTGAAGTTATGTTGAAGACATGTTGACATACATAAAGGTAGTGTAAGGTGTTAGGTTGTAGAAGACATCTTGACATAAATAGTTTTTACATACTGTTAAATTTAAATTGTAATATTTTGAAGACATTGTTCTAATTTATAAGTTAGGTTCAGATAACATTATTTTATAATTATCATTACTCTGTTCATTTCAGACTACCTGAAGGTTTTACTCAACTGCTGAACTTGACACAACTCTTCCTTAATGACACATTTCTGGATTACCTCCCTGGAAACTTTGGCAGGTATAAGAACATTATATAGTACATCTAATAACAATAACACTCTGTATAAGGATTGGTAATAAAAATTTGTTTGGGTTGTTTTTACTGTAAAATACAGCATTATTGAAACTTGCACTTCCCCTTAAATGGCTTAAATATGTTACATTTCTTAAAGGGAAACTTCGCAAAAAAATGAAAATTTGATATGTTATTCTTCAAATAAAAAGAATTATAATTGCCTTTTGATGTTTTATTGTATTCTTTACCGTTACGCTTCTATAGTGGATTAAAGGTGGTAAAATTTTGTGTATGGGGGCCGCCATATTGACAGTATTTTATCACGTGACTGCGTTTGTGACGTGATAAATGTAATTATCCAGTAAATATGATAAATAATCCAGTTTAAAAATATGTTTTTCTGCCTTAGCTCTTTGAAGAATATATAAACTGTGGCGATGACTAATGACCGGCTGACAACATAAGATTACCAAAAAAGGCTTAATGATTTAATGATCTTTGTTTTAATGAAAGTATTTTTAGACACAAACTTTAACCTGTATTTATTTAACTCAGATATAATTTACCTAAATAATAATTGTAATAAAAGATATATTTATATGATATTAAAATAATAAAATTCCGTGGATACTTTTGCACGTCTTGAAACGGCAGTTGTACCTGGACGTGAAAATGTTACAGGTAAATCAATACTCGTTTATGAAGGGTAATTAACAGAATTAGCAGGTAAACAAACAGGATGTTTATTGCAATTACTAGATCATTTGACGCCGACTTTGAAGTATGAATATTCAGACTTTTTCAAAAGCTAACCAGATTAAAGTTTAATCATGTAATTGGAAATTAGAAAGGCACACCCCCTCCTGCCAAGGACAGGTATGATTTGAATACACCGAAGTGTCAGAACACAGGATGTATATAAGATTTCGAATACCTTTAGATGCCAAGTCACAGGAAACGTAAAACTTACACGTTAACTCAAATATACACAACATGTAAAAGTTTGGAAACTGCGTCACGCACAATAAAGTTTACCAGTAATAATAATTATAATAATAACAATAATAATAATTATAAATGTACTAAACGTGAAATGAAATTTTGATGCGCGAAACAGAGTATTTAAAAATATTTCATTTAATGACCGTTATTTCTTATATAGTCAACTTCGCAAATATTTTGTATAAAAAAGTTTCGTTCAATAAGTTGCTTAATCTTATTAAGTTGAAAATAATAATACAAATAATTTTCAATTTAATTAATATTTATGGACTTTTTTTCCTATCAAAACTGTGACTTTCTTTCCGTTTACCGTTGTTGCTGCTTTGGAAATAGTCTTAAGTAGAAGTCTTTGAATTGGTTAACTACTTGTTACACAAGTCGGGTTTTTTTGCTTATATATAGATCAGGAATACGAAATGTAATCTTTCCACAACCTTGTCTTATAGTACAACCTTCTGTTATTGACCGTTTCGCGTTATTATCATACGACAACTTTTAAGGTACTTGGATGTCTAGTATCGCCATCTAGTGACGAGATGGTGACAAGATGGCGGACCTCCATAAGTGCATTTTTTACACGGTAAATTCCATGCAGAAACATAACCACTGAAAATATAATAAAACATCAAGAGGCAAATGTGTTTCTTTTTAGTTGAAGAATAACATATCAAATTTTCCCTTTAAAAACACAGTAGGTGTGAAAAATCATTTTGACTGGATGTATACTATTTTGCAGGTTGTCAAAGTTGAAAATTTTAGAATTAAGGGAGAATCATTTGAAGACATTACCAAAATCATTCTCTAGACTTACAGAACTAGAGAGACTTGATGTTGGACACAATGAATTTACAGAACTGGTAAGTTAGACAGTGTTGAAATTTTCATGGTATATATTCATTTCAAGTCAGGTATATTGTTCTATAACTAAAGATTGGGGCCTCGGTGGCCGAGTTGTTAAGGTAGTTCGTCTACTATTGATCACATGGTCTGTCAACACTGAGATTTGCGGGTTCGTTTCTCACTGCAGGCAGGGTGTACTCAATTCCAATCTTAATTGACAGGGATTGCCAGTTTTTTGTCTCGCCTGCGACGAGACAAACGCTGGAGGCGAGGCATATGTATGGGAATCCGGCGGCGGCGGCGGCGTAAACACTTGACATCTTGCTTCATATATTTGTAAGCCCAAGTCCTAGGTCCATCAAATTTGGTACAGAGGTAGCTTATGATGAGTACTTGCCAGTCAGTCACCTGTCACCTGACCTTGACCTCAATTTCATGGTCCAGTGACTACGTTAAAGTTTTTGGGTTACGGCAGTTCCTCTGTAACTACGCATAGTAGGATGACAGTATTTGGTGTATAGGTTGCTAATGACTAGTACATGACTGTCTGGTAGGTGTCACCTGACCTTGACCTCAATTTCATGGTCCAGCGACTACGTTAAAGTTTTTGGGTTACGACAGTTCCTCTGTAACCACGCATGGTAGGATGACAATATTTGGTATATAAGTTGCTGATGACTAGTACATGACTGTCTGGTAGGTGTCACCTGACCTTGACCTCAATTTCACGGTCCAGCGACTATGTTAAAGTTTTTGTGTTACTGCAGTTTCTCTGTAACTATGCATGGTAGGATAACAATATTTGGTATATAGGTTAATGATGAATAGTACATGACTGTCTGGTAGGTGCCACGTGACCTTGACCTCAATTTCACGGTCCAGTGACTACATTAAAGTTTTTAGGTTTACTATTTCCCTGTAACCAAGCATGGTAGGATGACAATATTTGGTATATAGGTTGCTGATGAATAGTACATGATTGTCTGGTAGGTGTCACCTGACCTTGACCTTAATTTCACGGTTCAGCGACTACGTTAAAGTTTTTGTATTAGGACAGTTCTCTGTAACTATGCATAGTATTGTGACAATATTTGGTATACAGGCCGCTGCTCATAATTAATGCTATTTATGTAATGCTTATGACGAAATTTATTTTCGTTACTGATGCAGAATTCAGGCGAGACGTTTTTCTGTGTCCACACTTGTTTACTGCAGGTCAGGTGTTCTCTCTGAGTACTCCGGCTTTTTTTTCCCCAATAAAAAGTGGATGCCATGATATAGCTGAAAAATTGCTGAAAGTGGCGTTAAAACGCCATTCAAACAAATATAACTAAAGATTAACATTTGAAGAAAAAGGAAAGTATAGTTAAAACAAATGTGTTACCTTAGAATATTTGAAAGTGTGGAACTGTCTTTCACTAATTTATTGCCATACCTGTCTTTTGAATTGCAAATATCATTAACAGAAATCAATCAGAAGTAACGATAAATTTGATAGAACTGTCTTTCACATACAAATGGCCATACCTGTCTTTTGAATTGTGAATACCATTACCAGAAATCAATATTAAAAGTAACTATATATTTGATCATAACAGTATCAATTTATTGCCAAATTGCCAACTGTAATTGTTTGATATCATTTAATTTCAGCCTGACGTGATTGGAAATCTAACAAGTTTGTTAGAGCTGTGGTGTGACCATAACCTGATAACACAGATTACTCCAGTATGTATTTAAATTAAGCGTCTGTGTGTGTATGTATTTTTTCAAACTCCATGCATTATTTAGTCATTTTGGTATTTCAATATTTATCTGACACCATATTTTGGACTACTGTTATAGAAAGGTGGTGATTGTTACAGAGAATTTTAGAACAGCCTTTCCTTTTGTTTTCTTGATGAATTCTCAGTAAAATGCTGCTAACGGTCTGCTTACATTGGGAGATACTTCAGTGACAATCAAAGGGCACTGTTTACCTAAGGGAAAATTCATCACTTTCTACAATATATGTATGGGGCCTCGGTGGCAGGCTAGTGGTTAAGTTGTTCTATTGATCATGTGGTCTGTCAACACAGAAATTGCAGGTTTGATTCTCAGGGTGTACTCAACTACAATCTTAATTGACAAGGATTTCCAGTTTTCCTACCACAGGTTGGGGGTTTTCTCTGGATACTCCGGCTTCCTCCCCTATCAAAACTGGACGCCATGAGATAGCTGAAAAATTGCTGAAAATGACGTTAAACATCAGTCAAACAAACAAACAATTATGGATATATAAATTATAGGGCAAGAAGGAGCTAGGTGCACACTGGGATCGACCATTAATATCAATCTACATGTATGTACCTGTAGGTGCTAGTTTGAGCCTACCTTTGTATGATACAAAGAAGGAGCACTGTGGTCAAGGTTTTCAGTATGTTACTGAGGTTTGACAATTCCCTGTTTCCTATGGTGTCGTGTTATAATAAAACTGCTGGCCAGAAATGGCTTTTAAAAAATGTGAGAAATTAACATAAAATTCCATTTCATCTATCCCATCATATCCCACTTGATCTTCTGTTTGACATATTTATATACTGTGTTTATATTCCTTTAAAGGAATTCCTATAGTTAATTTATACGAGGTACTAACTCTTGGACCATTTACCTGTAATGAAGGAATGTCTCATTTCACCATATAATTATCTGTTTGTAAGATAAATTATAAAATAATATTCTTTGATATACAATATGACAACCATTAACTCACTGTTGGTTTTTTTTTAAATCTAGAGTTCAAGGATTGTGATGTTTTAATTGCTAAAGCAACTGTTACATTTTATGAAGTATTAAGTACATTACCAGAACAAATTATTGGTCTTCAACAGATTAATTGGTATAAATTGGCAACTTTTGGGGATTTTTGTTTTAATGTGTTCAGGTTTTAGAAAATCATTCATGTTTGATTATGCTTATTAAATCGGGACAGCTTGGTGATCTAGATATGAGACATCATGTCTACATGTATTATTACCTTGTATAATAAGGAGGCAACCAAAACTATATGAAATTTATGTTTAAATGTGTAAACACGAAGACAATCTCTCATCGTTAGATATTTTCCGAGTGAAGTATTTATTCTTTTTCAGTCATATTAATTTCCTAAGTTTTGAAATTCTATATTCCAAAAGACACATTTTTATAAAGTTGACTGCAGTTCATGGCTGGCAGTACTAGATCACTTATTTGTGTATTTAAAATCTCTTTTAAACATGTGTTGAAATTGTTTTATGAATTGGTTCTTGCTTTTTGATATGATGAAATACCCTCCGTATTGAAATGAGTGTTGCACCGTCCTCCGTCCTTCTGTCCGTCCGTGCCATGGTGGTTTCCAGATGACAACTTGAAATTTCTTCAACAGATTTAAATTGTTTAAACTTTGCACAGCTATAAAGTATTTAAAAATAAAGATCAAGTTGAATTTTCAGCTCAATCCAATTCATAGTTTTTGATTAAGGTCAATTTACAAAATTTTTTTTTCAAAATTTGGTTGTTTCCATTTGATTACTTGAAAACATGTCAACACTAGATTTTGTTTAAACTTAGCCAGCTGTTAAGTACTATAAAATTAAGATCAAGTTCCATTTTAAGCACAAAAGTTGGACAAATTTGAAATTATGTTTATAGGACCAAGGTCAAGGTAAAAATTGTCTTCTGACTGAGATGGACTGTTATCATGCTCAGCTGTTGCTAAGGGCTGATATTTAATTAAATAAAATGTGTCCATGAATATTAAAAACTATGCAACAAGGCAGAGTATCTTTTAATGTTTCATTAGATGTCCTGTTTTTGGCCGGATTTCTCGGAGTGGAAATCCGGGTTATAACATGGTGAATGCAAAGGGGGGGGGGGGGGGGGGGTTGGGGGGCGTGCAGGCAGGGAAAAATTTTTCGTAACAGTTTTCTCAGCAATTATTTATCACAGCCTCTTGACATTTGGTATGTAGCATCAGCATGGGGTCCCATACAGGGGGATTTAATTTCAGGTCTGTCGCTCACCTACTTCCATGTTAACCGACTTAGTTAATTTTAAAAATTAATGTTCAATGGTAGAAAAATTTTTTAAAGTTTTCTCAGCAACTACTAATCACATTCTCTTGAAGTTTGTGGTATGCAGCATCAGCATGGCCTCCCATAATGTCGGATTTGATATCAGGTCTGTCCCTCACCTACTTCCTGTTAACCGACTTTAATTTTTAACAAAATCCGGCCATTTCTGTCTTTGGTTGATTTTCTGTTCTATAAATAGATGTTAAAATGGTTAGCTAGCTAAATTTTGAGGAAAAAAATCATGTATTTGTTTTCTGCTTATTATGCAAAAGCTCAGGTTAGGAAAAATGTAAAATGTTGTTTGTTTCATCACATGTATTTCTTGTCGACTTCCTGATTGTCCTGTCTTTGGCTACATTGTCCGTAAAGCCTTTTATTTCTTTTAGTATCTTAGTATCTAGGCAATTCAAGTGTTTAATATACATTTTTTTTAAATCACATCTTTAATAGTAGAACTTCAGTCTAAAGAAAACTTTAATAAACTGGATTTTATTAACATACAAAGAGGCAATAACTATGTTTCATCTTTGAAATAAACAAGTTCCATATTGATTTTTTATGTTGATACCATTTAATTCAGTTCTTATTTTTAAAGGTAAAATTTGCAGGTCTATAAAGTTATATTTGTAACATTTTTAAATTTATATTTTTAAATAGAAATTTTATTTGACCATGGAATTAGACATAAATGGTTAGTTTCAATGTTTTGCACTTAAAGTGATAAAATGACTGAATTAAGTTATAAAATCTTGAAAATAATATTGGATTTAGGTATATAGGTATATGTGTAGGTCTTTACTTCAAAGAATAGCAGTATTTTAAGTTTTATATGAATTAATTTCCGAACATCAGTTTGAGTCATATTGAGGTATGAAAATACATATATTTCAAAGGTACTCAATGTAATGACTTGAAATAATCTGAAAATCGGTTTAAAATATGTAGTTCTTAGTGTTTGATGAATTAGAAACAATTTGTGTGTTTGTTTATTCTTCCATTATGCTTGTCCTTTTTAATATAAAGAGTATATGAAAATGCAGTACTTATTTTTATTGGAAAACATTTTTTTTTTTCAATTTTATGTAAACTAACATTTTTGTCTCGCCTGCGACGTAAGTCACTGGAGGCGAGACATATGTATGGGAATCCGGCAGCGGCGGCGGCGTAAACACTTGACATCTTGCTTCATATATTTGTAAGCCAAAGCCCTAGGTCCATCAAATTTGGTCCAGAGGTAGCTTATGATGAGTACTTGCCAGTCAGTCACCTGTCACCTGACCTTGACCTCAATTTCACGGTCTAGCGACTACGTTAAAGTTTTTGGGTTACGACTGTTCCTCTGTAACTACGCATGGTAGGATGACAATATTTGGTGTATAGGTTGCTGATGACTAGTACATGACTGTCTGGTAGGTGTCACCTGACCTTGACCTCAATTTCACAGTCCAGCGACTAAGTTAAAGTTTTTGTATTAGGACAGTTCCTCTGTAACTATGCATGGTATGGTGACAATATTTGGTATACTGGCAGCTGCTGATATTTAATGCTATTTAAGTAATGCTTATGACGAAATTTATTTTCATTACTGATGCTGAATGCAGGCGAGACGTTTTTCTGTGTCCACACTTGTTGAATTTATGTGAAGAATTTGTAGCCAAACCAACCCACAGGTTGAAGATGAATAAATTTCCTTTTGACAAGCAGATAAGAAGATTGGGTTGTGTTTTTGCAAATATTGAGTTTTTAGTGCTGATCTTAAATCCAAGATGGCCACCACCTTTGAACATGTCTTAAGATAGATCACTTTGGGAAATCTGAAAAACAGATTATTTTCTTTCACCATTTCACAAATTTAAACCAATTCATGCAAAAATGATGCCTAATATATTGGTACTAACTGGAAATTTAACAATGAGTGCCATTGATGCCTTTTGATTGTCATAAATTTACAAAAACCATGTCAGATTGATTTGTAATATTGTAGAATTATATCTCAGATGGTCTGTTACTAATTTTGAGTTTTTAGTGCCAATACAAAATCTTAAAAGTGGAATAGAGCCTATCTTAGGACTATATAGGTCAATACATACAAAAGCTACTTCTCAGAAGGGCCTCGGTGGTGGAGTGGTTGTGGTCTGTCAACACTGAGATTGCCGGTTCGATTCTCACTGCAGGCAGGGTGTACTCTACTCCAATTTTAATTGACAAGGATTGCCAATTTTCCTACCGCTGGTCCAGGGTTTTCTCCGTGTACTACGGCTTCCTCCCCAATTAAAAACTGGACGCCATGATATAGCTAAAAAATTGCTGAAATTGGTGTTAAACACCATTCAAACAAAAAACAAACAATACTTCTCAGAAACTGTCTCATACATAAACCAGATAATGCAGAAGTGATTCCAGGGTGGTCTTTTATACTATTTTTGAGTTTGTATGATCATCTGATAGGAATGTTGTAAAAAAAAAAATCTTTTTGTGTGCTTAAAAAAGCAAATTAAACATTGTCTTATTAAAATCAAAATATATGTTGGTTAAATTTGTAAATTGTGGTTATAAATATAGTTGTTGTACATGAGGGACAACATGTCTTTGTGTTATAAACAATCTTTAATCTTTAATTGGGGGGCCTCGGTGGCCGAGTGGTCAAGGTAGTTCGTCTACTATTGATCACGTGGTCTGTCAACACTGAGATTGCGGGTTCGATTCTCACTGCAGGCAGGGTGCACTTGACTCCAATCTTAATTGACAAAGATTGCCAGTTTTCCTACCGCAGGTCGGGGGTTCTCTCCGGGTACTCCGGCTTCCTCCCCCAATAAAAACTGGACGCCATGAAATAGCTGAAAAATTGCTGAAAGTGGCTTTAAAACACCAAACAAACAAACAAACAATAATCTTTAATTGTAATTCTTTTCCATTTTAGACTATTGGTAATTTGAAACAATTAATGTTTCTCGATGCTTCCAAAAACAAACTGCAGTCATTGCCAACAGAAATAGAAGGGTGTACCTCATTGGCTGATCTACATATGACCACCAATCAGATACAGTCTCTTCCAGACTCACTAGGTAATTATAAATTTTTGTTACACTTGATATTAATGCTATTTTATGACCACAAGAAACTGCATAAAAAAAGTGGTCAAGTGATCAAAGTGCTTGGTCAATAATTATTGTTGAAGTAAAAATATATTAAAAAAAGAAATTCTATCTTGGGTAAAAAATTAGTTTTTAAAGCATCGTGGTGACTGTGGAATGTTTCCCTGTTTTATAATGCTCAATTTGAAGCAAGACAATACATGCCAATATGTATTTCAAATTTTACTCAATGAACCATTTATACTTTAGCTTACATATGCAGCTTTAATTTCACATTTTATATTTCAATGTTTCAGTAAAAAAGAAATAGTGGTACCCACATATTGAAGTAACATTTTACAAGGATTTTGAGCTTTGTATTCTGATACTTGACTTTGAGGAGTCCTCTGATCTTTTTTTTTTGCTTTTGATAGTTATTTAAATTTATTTAATTTGAAGGGTTTTATGTTTCAATGACAATGAAGCTGTTTTTCTTTGGACTTGTCCTGCGAATGTTGTCTTGTTGACATTTTTTCAGATTGTAAAACAGTTGATCTGTAGGTGTGCTTATTGTAGACAGTGCTGGAAGTACTTTTCATTCAAATTTACCAATTATTATAAAAACAATCTGTTTTAAAAAAAATTTCCCCATATAAATGTGTATATGTTGGTGGTGCAGATTTAATATATTATGTAATTGGATGTTAGCGGTTGTCTCTGTTGTCCCGTTGTTGCTTATCCCAGCAGTTTCTTATTATGCTGAATTTCTGTTATATCATGTATAAATATTTTACTCACGATCTTAAAATATGTACAATAGCTTGAAGGTAATTCCTGAATTTTCATGTGACTCAGGTATTTACATCACTCATTAATTCATGTTCATTTCCACATATCCATTTCATTGTATATATACCTAATAACTCCAAATGAGACCATTCTGTAGATAAATAATAGTATATAAACCATAATTTTATCAACATTGGATTTAAATTTTATTATATATATTTTGTAATGACCAGATGAAAGAAATGTTATCTTTATAACAAAAAAAATGCAAAGGCAATTGTTACATTAGTATGTTCCTGAAAGGAATGTGGTGTTATATTTAAATGTCAAATTACCACAGGCATGTAATTGATTAAAATGTTGACCATAGAAATCAACACCAATATATACAAGGCAAGTTATTTGACTTTTTATTTGGTGTTTTTAAGGTAAAAGCAAGTCTTGAGTAGTAAATGGTGATAGTATTAATATGTTTTGGTGTTATATAAACAAAATTTATATATCCTTCAAGATATTGACTAATGTGCTATATGTGGTTGTTTGTTTCCTTTGAGGATTTAAATTTTATGTCTTTTAAGTAGACATTTGTTAATTGGATATAGCCAGGTGTAAAAGCTTTTAACACTTCTTTTTATGTAAAGTGGTAGGTCAGTCCCATAAAAAAATATCAAAGGCTTTTCTGAAAGGGATAATTTTATTATCTTGTTTTAATGTAGAGATTTAATGAAACTGATTTCTATGTTTTGAAACATACACTTGTGGAAAATTCCCCTTAGTAAACATTTATAACACCTGTATATATATATATATACCACGACACAAAGTTTTGGAGTGTCCATCTATCTGTCCTAATGTCCGTCTATCTGTCCATGCCCTGGTGGTTTCCAGATGATAACTTGAAAACGTGTCAATTGATTTCGTTAATCCTTTGCACCGCTACTATAAAATAAAGATCCAGTTCAATTTTTAGCACAATTCAATTGTTTGTTTTTTTACATAGGCCAATTAAAATTTTGTTTGGTCCACAGTTTGTTGTTTCTAAATGATAACTTGAAAACACATACACAGATTTTCTTAAAATAGTGTACTGCTTTTAAGTACTATAAAACAAAGATAATGTTCAATTTTCAGCACAATCCCATTTGTAGTTTTTAAGTAAGGCCAAATAAAAAGAAATTGACAAAAATTTTCAGTTTTAAAAAAATTACTTGAAACCGGATTTTATTAAAACTTTGCACAGCTGTTGAATTTTTAGCACAATGCTATTTGTAGTTTTTGAGTTAGGCCAATTTAAAATAAGTTTTTTAGGTCCACGGTCAAGGTAAAAATTGTCTTCTGAGGTGGACTGTTAGTTATCATAATCAGCTGTTCCAAAGGGCTGATTTGTTATTCAGTCAAATGTGTTCAAGGATATTAAAAAAATCATGCAATGTTGTGGAGTATCTCTTAATGTCCCATTAGATGCTGTATTTTTCTCACTGGAAATTAAGGACAGTCAATGTTTCCGAGAAATGTACAAATGTTTGTTTCTGACATCAATTTGTATGAAATCGACATAATTCTCAGTACTCTGTATTGAATTATTGATTTTGAATTTTAACCACTTTGTATGTTCAAAAAATGTTTGCTCTACAATATCAGTATTGAATGAAGTTTAGATTGTTGAATAGTAATTGAAAAATAGTGTAATTTACAATATAATTGCAAAAATTGCTTGTATAATTGCTATAATTTGTCATGCATAGTAGTGAATGAATGACCCATTATAAATTAATTATTGAATTATAAATAGACAAAGATTATATTGAGATTAATAAAAAATATAGAATTAATTTGGTTCATTCTCAAGATATTTGTTTCCAATTTAAGTTATCAATTTAAAATATTTTAAAACATTGATAAGGCACAGGGTTTAAGACAATGAATTGATTTTGGCAAATTTTCAATAAAACAATAGGATGTAAAACAAATATTGGAGATAAATTGCCATGTTCTGTAGTTAATATTATCAATTGTGGTTAAAGTCACGTTGAACACATATCAAGTTCAACCCCCAAATATTTTAAATAAATATTCTTATTATATTGATTTACACCCAATGAATAGAGGTTACGAACTTATTGATGTATTTGTCAAAAATAACAGGATTTCTTTCTGCTTTTGTTTCCATCAATAAATGTGATCATATCATCTAAGTGTAAAATAGAATAATGCTGTTTCATTCTCGAGTATTTGGGTCAATTTATATGAAGTTTACGCAAAATTCTTGCTGTTGCCCAAAAACTATTCAGTCACGTTATGAAAAGGTAATTTTAAATAAGAAACATGCAGAAAAGTATCATATCTTACAAATAAAAGGAACAAGTCTTTACATAGCAGTGTCAGTCAGTGCAAGGTGTTCCACCAGGTGGAGACATTGTTTGGTCAATTTTGAACTGGTACTTGAACAAGTACCTAATTATCAAACCATTCTTGAAATGAATTCCAAATTTGGTTTCACCTACTTTTAGCTATGATTGCTATTTTAATTTTACAAAGTTTGAAACTAGTATATGTTCTATAAAATATGCATTTAAGTCCTAACCTTAATGGTATATTTTTCTACAGATTTTTCTGATTGTTTGAATGATTGAACATGTTATATACAGTCCTTGAAATTTGTAACCAAATGCTAAGTACTATTGTAGTGAATGGTATTTAATTGTACTTACATATGTTAATGGTCTTAAATTTGTTGACAGCAGATTTTGGAAAAGTTAAAATATAGCTGATTGAATATTTCTGTAGAGCTTTACAATTGAATGGAAATAAAAGAATTTAGACTATTCATACTTTAGATTCTGTAAAAAATATTGTAATTTGCCAAAAGATTAAATCTGTGGAGAAGATTAAAATAAATAGATATTTTCCAAAAGCAAAAACCATATTTTGTTAAACGTATTCTTTTATACTTTGCATTATGTGGTCAAATATGCTAAAATGCTGCTTTTTTGGTCATAAAACAGTTACATTTTTCAGTGGTAATGGAGCATAGTTTGTCAGTTAGAGAAAGTAAATGGCTCATAAAATAAAAATATATACATGTGGTTTTATTATTATGTTACAGACAAGATTTTTAACCTAATCTTGACATTGCCCTTTTTCCAAAATTAAAGGCTAACATATACATAATATTCCATTAAATTAGACTGTTGGAGATCTGATAGAAAAATGAACTTTGTAGTTTTTTTCTGGTATATTGGATAAAGTTGTGGTGGTGCATAAGGGTATGTAGGTAACTTGCTGTGTAAAATGTGCCTTGAAGTATTATATGTATTCAATTCAATCTTATAATTTACAATATAATCGAACTTCAGCCTTTTGGACTAGTGTGTAAAATACCCATCCAGGCTGTTTGGGGTTTTTGTGTATAATACCCACCCAGGCTTTTTTGGACGTTGTGTATAATACCCCCCCCCCCCCCCCAGGCTGTTTGTACTTATTGTGTATAATACCCACCCAGGCTGTTTGGTCTTCTTGTGTATAATACCCACCCAGGCTGTTTGGGGTTCTTGTGTATAATACCCACCCAGGCTGTTTGGTCTTCTTGTGTATAATACCCACCCAGGCTGTTTGGGCTTCTTGTGTATAATACCCACCCAGGCTGTTTGGTCTTCTTGTGTATAATACCCACCCAGGCTGTGTTTGGGCTTCTTGTGTATAATACCCACCCAGGCTGTGTTTGGGCTTCTTGTGTATAATACCCACCCAGGCTGTTTGGTCTTCTTGTGTATAATACCCACCCAGGCTGTGTTTGGGCTTCTTGTGTATAATACCTGATCAGGCTGTTTGGGCTTCTTGTGTATAATACCCACCCAGGCTGTTTGGTCTTCTTGTATAATACACACCCCAGGCTGTTTGAACTTCTTGTGTATAATACCTACCCAAGCTTTTTGGGCTTCTTGTGTAAAATACCCACCCAGGCTGTTTGGACTTCTTGTGTATAATACCAACCCCAGGCTGTTTGGACTAATTGTGTATAATACCAACCCTAAGCTGTTTGGATTTCTTGTGTATAATACCCACACAGGCTGTTTGGTCTTCTTGTGTATAATACCAACCACAGGCTGTTTGGATTTCTTGTGTATAATACCCACTCAGGCTGTTTGGACTTCTTGTGTATTATACCCACCCCAGGCTGTTTGGACTTCTTGTGTATAATACCCACCCCAGGCTGTTTGGACTTCTTGTGTATAATAACCACCCCAGGCTGTTTGGACTTCTTGTGTATAATACCCACCCAGGCTGTGTTTGGGCTTCTTGTGTATAATACCCACACAGGCTGTTTGGATTTCTTGTGTATAATACCCACCCAGACTGTTTGGACTTCTTGTGTATAATACCCACCCCAGGCTGTTTGGACTTCTTGTGTATAATAACCACCCCAGGCTGTTTGGACTTCTTGTGTATAATACCCACCCAGGCTGTGTTTGGGCTTCTTGTGTATAATACCCACTCAGGCTGTTTGGACTTCTTGTGTATAATACACACCCAGGCTGTGTTTGGGCTTCTTGTGTATAATACCCACCCCAGGCTGTTTGGACTTGTTGTGTATAATACCCATCCAGGCTGTTTGGTCTTCTTGTGTATAATACCCACTCAGGCTTTTTGGGCTTCTTGTGTATAATACCCACCCAGACTGTTTGGACTTCTTGTGTATAATGCCCACCCAGGCTGTTCGGGCTTCTTGTGTATAACATTCTGGGCTTTTTTCCAAATGCTTGCAGATATGAAGCTAATATTTGTTATGTGAGGCAACCATGATGAGTTATAGCTAATGTTCGAATATTGTTCTAGTCCAATGATTTTTGACAAAATTGTGTGGCCCTTGGACTTAGACAATTTTATTTGCCAGTAGGGGACTAGTATTGCCTGAGAAATAGAGGACTAGTATTGCCTGAGCAATACTATCCACAATTTAATTTAATTTTTTTCTTTTTACTACAGAAATAGTTTACTGGGGAGAAAATACAGTCTGTCTAATAATTTTCAAAGTATCTTCATACTTCAACTTTATATCTTCAAATAAATTATTTGAGCCACGTCTATGTTCAGTACAATAAAACAGACATTTCAAGCTTAAAGTTCTGTTACAAATAAATTGGTTAGTGTCAATACAACTGTAAAAAAGGGTCATTGATAGCATTTTATTTATATAAAAAGCCTTTTTGAGTATAATGTTCAAGATTTTTATCATTCAAATTGATAATGAATAAAAAAACTGTTTGAAAAGTTACGTGGATCATTTGTAACATAGATTTGAAATTCAGCACACAGCGTGTACAAACATAATCAATGCAATTGAAACACCTCCTTGTGTGTAAAATTACCTGAGTTGTTGACATATACCCAATGTATTTTATTTGTCAATATTTGATAAAAAGTTAATACCGTAATGGTTCCATTAATCCTACTTTACGTGTAAATTGAATTTTAACAGTTTGGTTAGTAGCTGTATGCATGAACCTGCCTGAATTGCCAGATGGCAGTCAATATTTACAGTTAAAATTAACAGTAATTTAAGTTAATAACTTCAAATAAGAGACATGTTCCTTCATAATTAATGTATGAAGAAAGTTCCTGTCTTTACTTGAACATTCTCCATAGTTTTAATGATGTTTATATATTTGTTTAAGTAAATTTTCTGCAAAATCTTATTCTTCCTCGAGACAATTTTTGTCAATATTTGTTTAGAAAATTATTTCTGAATTTTTCGTTTGTACAATTTTTTAATCAATTTTTTTTTTAAGTTGTTACACAGTGATGTGAGGTACTTATCCCTTTTAGAATATTCAGATAGCTAACACCATGTAATGATATCTCTCTCTCAAAAAAAAGGACTGTGAATAACAGTTGTAAAGAAATGGTTCTAATTTCCATATTAAGTCAAGTTAGCTGTTAATTGTATTTGTATGTGTAAATAAAGTGTTACTCTATACACTCATTAGGAAAACCATGGACAATACACACTGTACTTAGATGTAATACAATATGAATGTGTAAAACACTTTTTTTGAATTTTTAGAAATAAATTGTACCTTGTCAGTAAATCAACCCCTCCTACATGCATTGTTATTTTTATGTTTAAAAACACAATTTTCAGCAGAAATACATTTTATTATCAAAGTGTTATCATTTATAAACAGAAAATGGTGGTTATTGCAACACCTTGTGTAATTAAGTCACAAGTAAAAAAAATTTGTTTAAGTATCAATTCTGGTGCTCATTTAATTTATTTAATTCTATTTATTGAATGTCCTAAGTCTTCTTCGTTCTCATGCATTTTATGGTTTTGCCATTTAAATCCTTTTTATATGTGTAAAAAAATGAAATTTTGAAATTCATCCGGCAGTACATGTATCATTAAAATGTCCTGATTTATTAATAATTGTTTAATTTAAAAATTGTTTTATTCTTAGGAAATCTAGAAAATCTTACAACATTAAAAGTAGATGACAACCGCCTAGTTTCTCTACCTACCACCATTGGAGGGTAAGTATATGGCAACCATTTAGGGCCTTCCTACTACTATTGAAAATTAGTAGATGACAACTGTAGTAAGTAGAAGACAATCTTATAGTGCCTTCCTATTACCAATTGTGGTAGATGACAACTGTTTAGTTCCTTCATGCTACCACTGGAGTGTAAGCAGATAATAACTGTTGAGTCTCTCATACTGATACCATTTGAAGTTTAGTTCTTTTCCTACCTCTATTAGAGTGGAGCCTTGGTGGGTATGTGGTTATTAACCATGTGCCTGTCAATACAGAGGTGTAGGTTTGAGCTTTACTGCAGGCAGCGTGTGCTTGACTACATATTAATTAACAAGTTTTGTCTGTTTTCTGGTTGAACGGTATTTTAAACAGGTACTCTAGCTTCCTGCACCAATACTGTATGCAATGATATAGCTGAAAAACAACAACAAACCAATATTATTTGGTTATTTTTTTTTACAAAACTATATTTAATTCATAATTGTAAGTTGTAAGTTGACTATTTAGTTGTTCATGGTGGACAGTTTCAACTATTAAGAAAATGGTGATGAAAAATCAATCAAATTCACTAATCTAGCCATCCCATGTTTGAAGCTGTCATAGAAATACAAACTTGCAATAATACTTATTGTTTTGTCTGCCATTTTGTTTCTAGGTTATCTTCACTGTCAGAACTGAATGTTAGTGCTAACGAATTAGAAGATCTACCTGCCAGTTTAGGATTGTTACGAAACATCAGAACCTTGTATGCTGATGAGAATTTCTTAACCTTTGTACCAGCTGAGGTAAGAGTTTCTACTTCACTCTTGTTATACTGATATGTGAACTGTAAATATTCCTTGTAGTTCCCATCTTCATGTCACCAGAATTAGCAGTCAGATAAATTCCAATTTGATGCGATTGCATGCATGCTTATCTGAAGCATAAGTCATATTCTAAGCAAAATACAGTACAACACACATTGTAATTGAGCTCATCTGTTTACTGACTTATAAACACACGTAAAAAAAAAAAACTGTTTTTAGACTTACTGGATACAAATCATTAAGACTGATTTGTTTATATAAATCAGGAAATTACAGTGTGACTAGAATCTTAATCAGTGTACATGTTACATTTTATTTCCCTTGGATACAAAATCAAAATAGTGAGGACACCAGAAGGACTTCAACATTAATCAGTGTGGTTTCATGAGTTGCCCAAGCTTTTTGTCTTGACCCATTTAGCAACTTGTTTACCTTCTTATGTGGTTACCTTGTAACTGTGTTATAAAATGTATGTGTATTCTCTTGTTTTCTTTTTCTTTTCCCAAATTTAGAACTTATTTTAAAGACCTCGACCAAATTCTGTGGAAAGGTCTTCAACTCCTCTTAACCAGTTTGACAGATTTTGAGGAAACTTTACATGAAAGAAGTACATCATATGTAGTTGTGCATGAAGAATTTTCGTTGCTGTCGGATATTATTCAGGGGAGATAATTGGATTTGAAGCGAAGCTGGGGGTATCCCTTTGTTAGCGTGCTTACAGTCCACACTTGTTAAGGGAGCTTTTGGTCAAATTCAACAAATGACTGGAATACAGTTTTTTACAATTAAATTCAGCAGTACTATACAGCGATAACTAATGTAGCAAAAAGAACTGAAAACACTGACTTATTAGTCCCCTACAGGCATCGCTGACGGTGACTATAGATTTACAATCAGTCTGTCCATCACAAACGTTTTGCTGACATTCTTCTAATTGCTTGCAGATATTAATCTGAATTCTGGTTTGTGAGTCAACCATCATGAGTTACAGGTCAGGATCGAATTTTGTTCTGGTCTGATAATTTTTTGGCTGGATTTCACAGAGTGGAAATTTCGGGTTATAGTATGGTGAATGTTGGGCGGGCGGGCGGGGGAAAAGTTTTCGGAACAGTTTTCTCAGCAACTACTAATAACATTCTCTTGAAATTTGGTATACAGCATCAGCATGGCCTCCCATAACCTTGGATTTGATTTCAGGTCTGTCGCTCACCTACTTCCTGTTAAATGAAAACCGGCCATTTCTGTCTTTGAAGGATTTTCATGAAGTCCTTGGAAAAATGTTATTATGTATGCTACCATCATTAGTTACAATACCTTCCACACTTGTTTATTTAGACTGAAACTGTAATTTTGCTTTCAGCTTGGAAGTTGTAATGGGATTACAGTCTTGTCTTTGCGAGGCAACAAGTTGGAATATATTCCAGATGAGATTGGACGCATACCACGGCTTCGAGTGTTAAATCTGAGTGATAACAGACTGAAATGCCTGCCTTTTACTTTTGTTAAATTAAAGGAACTTCAAGCTCTTTGGTTATCAGAGAATCAGGTTTGTTTACTATGCAGATAGATATTAAATGTGATTCTTAAGAAGGTCCAGTGACTAATATCATTTATAAGTGCACAGATTAAGATAGATATTTATTTTTTGACAAATTAGTTTTCTTTTTTACAAATGAAATATCTTAACATTAAATCTCAATGTACTAATGTAGCTGCATTTATTAACATAGATTTTATCGTAACAAATCTTTTAAACTGTGATCAGCGAAACATGGCAACAAATTATTACAACTAAAAATTAGGTTGTATCAATGAAAAAGACATTAGTGCATTTATGGTGTTATTTTTTTAAATTGGTGATATGTACTGATAAAACATTAAAAACAAAATACAATTAAAATTTAAAAAACTTACCTGTTCCTCGACATTAATGTACTTTTAGTACTATTTGGACTGCCTTCCTGGTGATGTGCAAAAGTATGTTTTTTAACCTTAGCAGTTTAATTTGTACTCTTAAGTGTAAATGAAATTTAAATGCTTAAAAAGCTTTTTTTTAATGAAATCTTAAATGATAGATATTAGTGAATTTTAATTACTATAAAATATACCATGTTAGATGTCTCACATCCTGCTGAAACTATATTAAATAGTACAAAACCAAAAACAGAAAAAATTTCCAAGAAAAGAGATTTCAGATGTTCTCATTTGTAGATAACAGTCAACTTATTAACTAAAGTAAATCATACTGATAACTTTGCTGCAGTAACTTCTTTTTGTTTTTTTAGACACGCCCTTTGGTTCCATTACAATCAGACCATGATCCAGACACTGGGAGAAAAATTCTTACGTGTTATTTACTGCCACAGGAACCGGGCACTGACTCTGGTGGTAAATTTTACTTACAAAGTAGTAAACATAAGTTTGCAATTGAATACGTTCTTGAGTAATATCTACTACTGTTTGTTTGATTTTTTATCATCTTTCAGCTGTAGGTTGTTAGTTTCTTTCCCAAGCTCTACATTTTGATCTTGTTCACAGATTCATTTCTTATATTACAAATCCCCAATAAAAACTGGACGCCATGATATAGCTGAAAAATTGCTGAAATTGGCGTTAAACACCATCAAACAAACAAACAATATATTACAAATATTGACTAAATAAATGATATAATTATAGATTAAATTGCATTTTCCATATCAGCCTTGATATCAGCACGAGACTGCCATATTAAGCTTGCTTGAGGGCTGATACCAGGGCCGAAATGGAAAATGACATGCCACATATCACATATTTCATAACAATTAGTCAACCTTTCATCCAAAAAGGAAGTTTGAAAAACATAATAAAACTGATATCAGTCAGCGGGGCTAACATCGATATTAAACCCAAGGGCTAATATCAGTGCATCACTTTTGGTCATATCAAATAGGCAAAAAATGTTCATATAATATGTGATAATGGAAAATTTTATTTGCCAGTAGGGGACTTAGTACCGCCTGAGCAATACTGTCTACACATGTTGAATATAGTGACAAACAATAGATATGATCCACACTTATTTGAAGTAGCCTGCTACAAAATATTCTCTGTTGACTTCAGTTTTACCATTGTTCTATTGGTATAAAGCTCTTTGATATCTGGCTGGGTTGCATGAAGAGCAACCTGGTTGTCATATGATGAAGTCAGGCAGGCGGGCGGGAAATAGAGGGTATCTATTTTGTGTAATTAATCCAGATCTCTGAAACCACAGAAAGCTTGCACATGTATTGAAATTTTGCACCTGCTATTATGGAATTATGGAATTGTTTGAGGATTTTTTCCTAATTTTCCAGACTTGGAACATAGTCGATAGTCAGCAAATTTTACCAAAGTAGGTACTTATTTTGTGTAATCAACTCCTCCTTCAGCTTTCAACCCAGATCACGGAAACTTCACCGAACTATCACACAAGTATTGAAAATGTGCACCTGCTACTATGGAATTTTTCAAGAATTTTTTTTTCTATTTTTCTAGACATCAGAACTTTTTTTAGCAAAATTTATACATCATGGTTATGTTTTTTGTAATCAACTACATTTTTTGACACAGACCCAAAACCTTCTTCTGACATATTGCAAAATATTCTCCATTTAGTAAGGTACCTGCTTTGAAGAAGCCCAGCTACTTTTGCAATTTAAAAAAGTTTTAATAGGCAACTCTAAATTTTGATATCATTAAATATAAGAGTTGAGTTTTGTGAATATTCTATTATTTTACAGGAGATAATGGTGGGGATACTGACAGCTTTCATCCATCCATATGGGATGAAGAAAGAGAAAGGCGACAACAGATTCATTTTGAGTTTAATGAGGATGCAGATGATAAGGTATTTCATGGATCTTATTGGGACAGATAAGGTTTTTTATGTAGCCTTATTGGGGCAGATAATACATTTTATGCATTCTAATTGGGGAAATAATGCATTTCATGCATCCTTATTGGAGCAGATAATGAATTTAATGCATCCTTATTGGGCAGATAATAAATTTCATGCATCCTTATAGGGGCAGATAATGCATTTCATGCATCCTTAATGGGCAGATAATGTATTTCATGTATCCTTATTGAGGGCAGATAATTTGTTTGTTACGTCACCTGGCTAGGACTATACTGGAAGGGTTCCTAGTGCTCACTTACAGCTGCACAGCATGTGGCCATGTGACAGTTTTTTGAAGCCCTCTCACTGGGAGGTTGACAGGTTGTGAAACAGAAGTCCTGGCTGCAGACCATATTTGGTAACATGTTTAAAGCGTGCCATGCTCCTTTCACAATGATCTCTTTTTTAGATTTTAGAAATTAGTCTTATTGTTGCCTACAGAAGACTAAACTTTTCTCCATGCTTACCTAAAACTCCATACATCTTCAGTGACATTCAAAATTTTGTTCCTGTTTGTCCATCCCCGTTGATCTAATTTGTCCTCGTCCTGAAAAAGCCCCTGAAATATTGCTCACTGGACATTAAGCAAACATCCAATCACTCAATCGATCAATATGTCACCTGGAAATCTTAGGCCTGCTATGAGTTTTAGCATTCAATGAAAATAAGAAAGAAAATAAAGAGCTTTGACAAATGACTGCTGGTTGAAAATAAAAAATATCACTGCAGTACATGTATATGCAAATGCACTTGCAACTAATGTCAACCTTGACAATTAATAAGGTGTTCCCACATGCACAATGGCTTACTATGTATTATTTTGTAGCTTTAGAAGTAGTGCCAACATTATATTTCAGCTCATATTTACACACCTTTAATTTCCTGATTAAAAATACAAGATATGCCATTTTTTTAGTATTTTATATAAAAGGCATTAAATAAGCTAACAACATTGAGGGATATATTGGCATGCATTTTGAAGATATTTTACTTTTGAAAATATTGTGAATGCTGCATGCACAATTTCATCAAAATTATGACTTGTTTTTACTAATGTGGTTATTGTTTTTTTTTTGCCTGGTGCATCTTGTTATACTGCTTGCATTATGGAATCCTCCATATTGCCTCAAGTCTTGTTTGTTTCTGTAGTTAACTAATCCTGAATGCTTGCTGCTTTGTTACAACTTTTTTTATTGATGATACTTTACGGTTTTAAAATGTTTAACCTCCAATTGAGGTCAGTCACTTTGTGTTGAGAAATATGACAATTAAGTAAATCTGAAAACATTCAGGCAAAGCAGCAGGCAACTTTGTCATTGTTTTGTTGGTTAACATGCCTGGGTTGTTGTAGGGCAAACTAATCCGCCATCCAACCCCTTACCCCAAAGAGATGAGAGAAAAGATCAGACATGCTCAAAATTTGGCCATGAGGAAGAGAATGGTGGGAGGTTCTGTAACCTGGAATGATGGGACAGAAAATAAGGCATTTTCTGATGGAGAGGTAAAAGAGGTTTATTTTAAACTTGAAACAATTTTATAAAGTGTTCTGTGATGTAAAGGTCAATGAGGGTTATTTCAGACATGAAACTGTGTCTTAATTAAAATAGGACATTTGGATTATATCATATTTATTAAAATCTATGAAAAGCAGGCATGATGGGACCTAAAACAGCTGTAGCTCTATAGACAACCAGTCTTTCTCCAACTGTAATATCATGTATTCTTGTAAGCTGTTTTTTATGGACTTTTATGCTAAGTTTTATTTCTGTTTATATATATTATTTCTTGTCTGTAGTAGAGACATTACATCAAGAATAAAGTGAAAGAAATTATTTTAACCTATGTAGTTTGACCAGATCATTCAAATAAACATCTTTGACATACATGCAATATTTTAGGGATCAAAAAGTAATTTCCAGAGATTAAAAGTGTTAAAAAGTAGGCAGGATAAAAGATGCCACATTTATTCCTATTTAAGTTAATCACATTGTGTATATTCTGAAGGGAAGTTTAGAAAAGTCCATAAGAATCAGCCGGGTGTTGGAATCCACATACAAACATGGTGTTTGGGATAACTAACTGCATGACTGGTTTACTGGCACCATGTGTATACTCATAGACACATTTATTCATTGTAAACAGTATATCCTATCACAGTTCTTGAAGCTTGCCAGTTGTTTAGTTAGTAGGACTGTTTATCATGTACATAGTTGACATACATTTTATGCACGTACAAGTCTGCTGGCTCAGTTGTTAGATACTGAGAGTACACAGTTCTTAATGCCTTTCATTTATTTTTATTATAATATATTTATACCCTTGCTGCAAAGAATAGGGGTATACTGGATTACCTCTATCCGTCCTTCCTTCCGACCGCAGCATAACTTTCCTAACAGTTTTCTCAGCAACTACTTATCACAACCTCTTGAAATTTTACATGTGACCTTACCATGTGGTCCTTTATTGCGAGTACTGATTTCAGGTCTGTTGCATATCTACTTCCGGTTTATCGACAGTCAATTTTCAATAAAGAGATGTGAATAGCTGGCGTATACTGAGTGAGCAGTAGCTCTCAGGTTCCTTGTTTTTAGTCAAGTTTTATATTTATATAAGTCAAGTCCTTAAGATTTGTAAATGAAGCCATTTCAGTTAATTAATTTTGCTACTTATTCATTTTTATTGTAATATATTTCGGAAATTGACATACAGTAAAGTTATTAAAATTTAAAACCCAATGATCTGTTCATGAAGCTATACCAATTAATGCTACAAATTATTTTATACTTTTTCCCTCATTCATTCAGTACATTATAACAAGTCAAGTATTTATGATTTGTAAACAAAGCAATTTAAGGGAAATAAATTTAATAACTTTTATCACTTCTTTCTCTTTGTTGTAGTTGGTAGCAATCTCGCCTGTTTGTTCAATAGTGTTTAATGCCACTTTCAGCAAATTTTCATCTATATTGTAAGGTCCAGTTTTTATTGGGGAGGAAGCTGAAGTACCCAGGGAAAACCCCTGACCTTTTGACTGTAATATGGGACCTGTTGGGTAGCTAGCTATCTGGTCAAAACGGTGTCATATTTGCACTACTAAGCATACATAGGTAGAATCTGGTGGCCTGCACTATAAAGGTCTAGGACTGTCTGTTCCTTTTGTACAAAGCAGACATTTTATATATACTCATCATGGTATTGCTGAAAAAATTGTCACATGACTTGAATTAGCATTCACTGTATTACATGTAGTAAATCTTAAAATCTTTGAAGAATTTATTAACTGAGGAAATTGTTAAACAGATAATTGATAACCATTGTGGACATATACAAACAAGATTGGTTAATTGACTTTGTATTATAGTGATTATAACGTGTATGCCCTTATTTCAGGGTTCCCCTACAAGAGGTGATTCCACTGATGTACAAATAAGGGAGGCCAGGATTTCCAAACCTTCCTCACCTGCACTTCATGAGACACATAGACTTTACCGATATGACAAGGTATTTAGTTACTATAATTTTTTTGCTGTAAAGTGTATACAAGTTAGCTATTAGTCAATACAGAATTGATGTTAAGTAATGTTAACTGTATGATGTTTTAGCCAAATGGTCAGGTTTGCTGTCAGAGTAAAATATTGATATCCCCATAAACAAAGGAACAAAACAGTTTGTCCGTTCCTAACTTATGGTTTATTGTGCATATTGTGCAACTCTTGCAACATGCTTCTTTAAATGTTCATGAAAGTTTGTGCAGTGTAAGATCCTAGCATAAAGGTGCACATAGTGCATCCTGTTCTGTTGACAATTCCAGGAGTTATGCCATTGAACTTAGAAAATTTAATATTGTTCTGTATTCATTTCTTACTCATACTACTTAATGCATCATGTGTTCATGACATCCTGTTATATATAGGAACCTCAGAGTTTTTCCCTTTTTCACTTTGTAATTTTTATTGGGCAATAAGGGCTAGGTAGTATCGGTGCAAAGGGAGCATTAACCGAAATATACATTGATACTTTGTCATATAACTGTGAATAGGAAATTCCTTGAATCTAACCATTGAAAGTACATTTCTTTGTTTTCCTTCAGGAAAAATTAGCAAAGGACAAAGCTAGAATGCATCACAGACAGAACTCACCAGAGCATGACTTAACACTTGACCTTTCACAGGTCAGATTATCAAAAGAAAGATCAAAAAGACACAGTGGAGAAGTTTCTCCTGATCCCAAACCTCAGGGCAGCCCTAAGAAGGGTAAGCCTAACTACCCAATTATGAAATAAGTTTAAAACTAATTTATTTTTATATTGAATTATGAAATGTAAAAAGTTTAAGCAAATGACGATATATGTGCATGTAGGTATGTATGATTACATGCATATAAAGGCATACGTATTACCATAAGTATTATTTATAGCAGTTGCTCTAATGGTTATATTGTATTGAGTTATGTGTTTTAAAATAATGTGACAATCATATTAAAATATACTCTGCTTGTCTTGCCTGTTTGTCATACATTTGATCGTTTCCGTTGTCGTCACAACTAAATTTGCTGGTTACATCAGAAGTATTTAGCTTGTAACAACATACTTTTTGTCATATGTTATAATGTAGCTATGAAATCATCATTTTTTCTTGTGCTGTTTTCAGTCAATGTGAAGTTTTCCTCTCTTTCTTAGACCATAAAATCATGGATTAGTGATTGTTTGTATGTAACATATGCATTGAAAAGTTTCATAAAAAGTTACGAGCAGTAGACAATGGTTCTAACACAAATATGATTGATTGATTCGTCTATTTAGTCATCATCAACTATTTTAAATTCTTAGGTTTTTCTGTTCCCAAATGCTTTTCATTAATTTAGTATAATTTTTCTAGGAATTTGGTGATAAAAGCTCTTGTTAAGCCTGCCAAAGATTTCGGTTTGAGCACCACTTGGTGAAACCCATGTCTGGCTTAATAAATTACATAACCTTGCTATCTTTGGTGATATTTATATGTAATTGTTGGAGCTTCTCATCAAACTGCTTTTCTATTGTTTTCTCTTTTTATTTTTGCACATGTTATTTGTTTATCATAAAAAAAAATTCAGATGAAAGGACACAAAAGTTCTTTACCTTTCACTTAAAGTATCACTTACATTGTGTGTGCAAGTTAAGTTACTTTATTTAAAACAACCAATCAGTATATGTATTTGTATAATTTCTTTCAGGTAAAGACAAAGGAAGCAACACTGGTGATTGTGATGAAGATGATGGTGGATTTTCTGAGCGAGCAACTTCTGGCTCTAATCCAAATTTATCATCATACAGCCAGGAATATGCTAGTGGAGGAAAATTGCCTCAAAAATCACCAGGATTTGCTTATGCATCTCCTCAGGAACTAACCAAATCATTTTCACAATATGGCTACGCTCCTACGAATCCTACACATCATAATCATAGAAGACACCGAAGTGGGAGAGAATATGATTCTGATACGGGTTATAGAAGTGAAACAGAAGTCACCAGATATCGAAGGCAGCAGATGTTAGCACAGTATGGTGGTTATGAAGTTGAAAGGGACATGAATCCTTTTAAAAGGAGAGGAAAGGATGGATATTCCAGTGATTTGGAGGGATATTCACAACGAACACAAAATTCTGGGTACAGGCTGCAACAGCAGCCATTACAGAGTCAGTCCAAGTCAAATAGTCTTCCATATAATTTGAACAGTAATCCTCAAAATGTTATTCTTAATTCACAGTTAGACAATGTGAACAGAGGATCACAGATTGAAAATGTGAATCGGACTCCTACTTTAGAAAATGTGAATCTTGCTTCACAATTTGATAATGTGAATCGGACTCCACAGTTAGATAATGTGAATAGGACACCACAAACGGATAGTGTGATTAATACTCCACAAACCGAAAGTGTGGGTAGGATACCTCAGCCTCCTAATAGTCGGCGTGTTGTTGTACGCAATGAAGACTTATTTGCACAGCAAATGAAATTGCAGCAAAATAATTCAAACAAAATGGGTGGGAATAAGAATTTGACTGATTTAATATATCAACCACCATCCCCCAGTCAGTTTCATCATAGTAAAATAATGGACCAAAGTACTCCTGTCTCGTCTGATCCTCCATCAGGTTTCACATTTAATACCTCAAGGTCAAGGTCAAATAGTGCTAGTGGTAGTAATGAAGATAATGAAAATAAACATCCTGATTGGAGAAAAGATTTTTACAATGATCAAATGCTAATTCAGGGTCCTCAAAGTATGGTAAGTCAGTTAAGAATAACAGTGTATGTGTTGTTTTCCTGTGTACAGTATAACTATTGCATTTTAAATGTTGCAGTCAATACCAAGTTGCTTTTCTTATGGTGTTTTCAGTTATGAAATTTAAACGTTGAAACATTTTATTGACATTAGATGCTCACACAAGAAGAACCCAACAAAAAAGTCAGTTACAGGTACTTGATTTTTATGACGATTCAATAATTGAAAAAAAAGTAATTTTAAATAAATTGGTCCACATTTCAATAAAATTATGTAATTCATAATGTGTTCTTTAAAGTGTTACCTGGGTGTATTTTGTATAATGCAAGAATGATATTGTATATATTTTTTATTATTAAATTTAAATACATATGTTCAAATGGTAGTTAATGAGCACTGATATATTCTGTGTACACAAAAATAAGAAAATGAATCAATAGTTTCTCGTAAAATTTACTTTAAAAAAATACTTGTGTTACAATCATACAAACAAGATTTTGTTATTGTTACGTTTTGCTCAGTACTGTATTAGTTTTTATCTACATTATAGGCACAAAAGGCCAGTTCTCCATCAGATAGACCACCACCTTACAAAGCAGCCCCACCCTATCTTCAGGGTGTGGCAGGAAGGAAGTTGCCTTCGACACCTAATAGGTCTTCTCCATATGGTGTATATAACTATGACAAAAGGACCACTAATTCTCCTATTATGTATCAGCGTATTAATGAAGTCCCAAATTCTGATAACTGTGATAACAAAGTGGACCTTCGGTCTCAAGGTTACCATAGTAACCAATATCAATCAAACTTCCGTCAAAATGATTACTCTTATCAGGATAATGTATATAGTGCTAGTTATAATAATGAAAATTTAAGGACACCGGAAATGTCTAAAAGAAGTACAACTCCTTTGTCTAATAGTAAACCTGAAAGGTCAAGGACTCCGGGATCAGTATCAGGTGATGAGAGACGAAATTCCAGAGATTCTCCCAGAGAATCTGGTTATGGTAGTCGTGAACAAAGTAGTCATCGGAATTCACCTAACGATAGCAACCATTCTCACAAACAATTTTATGACTCCTACAATACCGGGTCATATTTCGAACCTGGTGAGAGTCGGAATCCTACAATGTCTGCATATGACGAAGTTGAAATGTACAAATCTGACGATCCATTATCTCAGATTTCACAGGTCTCTAGTTCTACGGACAGTGGTTATCATCAAGCTACAGCATTTGATCAAGCAGATTCTCCTTCAAAATACTCAGGTGATTTTAACTCTCCTTTAAAAGTTTATTAAGCTCTGAATATTTTTTTTAGATCTTTTATATCAGTGGATGTTTCTAACTAGTAAGCGTCAGCAATAGTTTAACCATTAAATTAACATGGATAAAATGAGATTGTACAACATTTTTCAATTATCATTACAGTATCAGATATATATTCTACAACTGGTAAACATATGTACAGGATTATTGTTAAATGTCATTTTCAGATGTCACTGATGTTTGAGGAGATTAAGTAATTAGAAATTTTTAGATTTTTTTTTCATTTTTGACAAGTGTGATTTGTGATTGGCATAAGGAAAATGTATATATGACACAGAAGACTTATCATTTTTCACAGGTGTGTTTAGAAGTATATTCTTTTTTACAGGTGTTTTTATACCTGTTCATTCTGATTCATCAGGCTTGGTTTATACTTCTTTAAAGCACCCTTCACCAATCAAACCAATATATTTTTGATAAAATTAATATAATAAGCATCTTTTCGTCATTTTTGCCTATCCACATCAAAGTTATGCATGCACCCATATGAAAATACAACCTACTGTGCATCCTTGAAGATAGATTTTTAACTTGCACTGTATATTGGTACAATATTTTTATATTAATTGTGAATTGCATTTGGGCTGTTTGTTCTCATGCTTTGCTACATCATTCAGGTGATTAAAGAATTAATAATAATTTAATATATCTTATCAATTAGTCAGAAATATGTACTTTCAGTGCAGAAAGCCTGTTCTATGAAAAAAATGAGGGAAACTGTTCTGAAATTTTGTCAAATGTAACAACATGAACAAAGGATTTTAAAGCAATTTTATATGACTATATTTGAATTAAACATTATAAATGGTTATATTTTAATTGGAGGTCATAAAATTGCTTTAGTTCTCAGTTTATGGGATCAAGCTATCTTTAGCAAAACATGGTCTTGTTTGAAAAGAATGCATGCACTTATTAGAAACAAATTAAAGTGTAATACTAGTAGTTTAAACATACATGTCTTCAAAATGTCAACGCCCAGGGGGCGGCGATATATTTGTATTCACTTTCGTTGCTAACGATGGATAAAGGAGAAAATATTTCTAAGTACACTTAGTTACCATAAATGAACAAAAATTTGATACAAGAATGTCAATCATTTAACTTGAGTGAAAAAAACAAGATTTTGACTGCAAAAATGCTTGGGTAATATCATTTCATGTAATAATAAATTTTGTTGGTATTCTTTTGACGGAAGTTAATAATAGAGGGAGACCATTTTTATAATTCGGTGATTTTTTAAAACTACCCTCTTCGATACGAAGAGCGTAGTTTTAAAAAATCGGAAACCAGAATAAAAGGCAATTTTGTTTATACAATTCTGGAGTATGCCGACATTTGTAAGATTCAATATATAAATGTTATGTCAATAATTTAATTGAACAACTTAAATATTAGTTTTAATTCAAGTATATTTGTGATTTAATATATGACAAAAGATTACATGTGCGCAAATTTAGAAATCGGCAATTCAAATTAGCCACAACAGCAGGACTTAGCTTTACATAGAACCTTATGGGGGAAAAAGTTAAAATGCCTTCTGTTTAGAAATTGCAATTCTTTCTAAGCAAATGTTCATTAGATAGTCCTTAGAAATTGTATGTTTTTAGTTCGATTGAAAATCTGACTGATGTCTGCTACACAAGCTTTTATATTATATAAAAACAACTTGACTGATTATTTATTCTTCTGGTCCTCTACACGTACAATTTTTTAATCCAGTCTAAAAATTGAGATTATTTTCTCTAATAATTGCCATATTGTCGAGATAATATGTATTTTGCATTTAAGCAAATGCAAACAGATCGAAAAAGACATATTCAAGGTACGAAACGTTTGATTATAATACAGCCTCTAAGCAAAACACACTATTGGGTCTAAAGTATATGCTGTTAATGTATAATTTGAACAAAATATTAACTTAAAGCTTTGACGCATTACAACATAATTGCAAAGAACATAAAAATAACCTCTGTAACGTAGGTATAAACATGCTTTAAAATGCATCCCGTAAATTTTTTTTCAAATCATTTTGACAAACTCGTGCAGAATGCAGAACAAATCGGCGGCGAACTGATGCTTTGTATCAAAAGTTTTCTCAAGTAATTTTTATTTAGGAATTAGAAAATGTACATAAACACGTATTTTAATATCAATAACCTGCTACACATGTTTTTGGTCTTGTAATTGGTATGTTTTTCTATGGTTTATGCATGTTTATGATTTGCATATTTCTTCATCTGTTTACACAGGGTATGGCATGCCACCCCCATCCAGAGCACCCCCTGACCCATCTTCATTCACTACTTATTCCACCCCAAACACAAAAGACTTCCCATCAAGGGAGCCAACTCCAGATCATTCATCAACATCATCATCTTCAGTACCAGTTTATACACAGAGTGCCAAGAGATTTGATAAGGTAAGATTCTTCTCCCAAGTTACTGACAAATTCAATGAAATACACTACCATATACATGAATATATACATATATATGTGTCAGAGAACATACTCATGTGGAAAATCATATTCATATAAAACAGTCATATTGAATAAAGTCATCAATTTGCTTATTGTGCTATAGAGCATTACAGTTTTATCAGAATAATAATGTTATAGAAGCTTTTAATAGAAATGGGCCTCATCATTGTAGCTATTGAACCAAATGCAAGCATCATTTTTCATTCATCGTCCATCTGTCCATAGACTTTCACATTTGAATTTTCTTCTTGTTTCTGAATGTTTGAAATTAAAAAAAAATCTATCTTTGGTACTACATTGTCTCGTGGATAATTTACCAGGATTTAGGTATGGTAGACCCTGTACTAAGATTTCTCATTTTGTGCTGATTTAATAAGACATAGCTTCCAAAAGGAATCCCCATTTTTCAATAGGCTGAAATGTTTTTAATTGTTTCCTTTTGTTACAAAGCCAAGTGGATTGTAACTGCAGGATAAGGGTATAGGAAGTCCTTTGTAACAATTTGTCATTCTTCTGGCTGGACTGAAACATGGCCAATAAGAGAAATCTTATTGGCTGACGTTTTAAAAATCATTTTGATTTCAATAAGGACAAATTAAGTTTTTGTAGGAAAAAAATTCATTGCATGCCCTCTGAAACATTCCCTAATTTTTTTATGATTGAACTTTCAACATTGCTTGCATAGGTAATTGAATTTATATTGGGCATCTATTAACACATGTAACAAGGTGAGCAATACGGGAATCCCCTAGTTAAAGATGGGGGTGGGGGGTGGGGGGGGGGGGACATAGTTCTTATGAATCTGAATACATTACTTTTTTCATGTTTTATTTGGAGTGATTTTAATTCCTACTCTAATAATACCTGAAGCTCTTTCCGACGTAAACTAACATTAACATAATTTTAAATCATTATTCATGTTATTTGTTGGCTCTCATTACTAACTAGTGTGGTATTGTTTCATCAAACTTGAAACCTAGTTTTGTTAATCATGGTTATGATATAGTATTTGATATTAACAGCCGAATTAGGTTTAAAAAAGGTTACCTGAATGTTGCATGAAAATATTGTGCTATAAGGCACCTGTTTCTCCAGATCAAAGAATCAAGTCATTAAAATTGTCCAACAATAGAACCTGTTATACACCTGTTTACTTATTATTTCATGTAAAGAATTAATGTATATTCTAAACTAAAAGCTGTCCTCCCTGTATATTTCCAGTTCCATGTTGCAATAACAAAGAACCCCGGTTTAGGTTTTAGTATCGCAGGTGGCATCGGTTCTCATGGTAACCCTTACAGAGCAGACGACAATGTGAGTGTCTCCTAACATTCTCACCTCCTCAGTGTGGACTAACCAAAAACTAACTTTGCTGATGTTTCTTGGTGCTGGGCTTCATTTTGTGTTGTCACCATCACATTCTTTCTGTGTACATGTGTTGTACTGTGTATTAGTCATGTGTATATATTATTATCACCGCCCTCCTGGGCGGCGATATATTTGTATTCACTTTCGTTGCTAACGATGGATAAAAAATATTTCGAAGTACACTTAGTTACCATAAATGAACAGAATTTTGCTACAAGAATGTCAATCATTTAACTTGAGTGAAAAATCAAGATAATATATTAGGATCGCCTGCAAAATGCTTGGGTGATATCAAAGTTTCATGTAATAATAAGTTTTGTTGGTATTCTATTTACGGAAGTTAATAATGCAGAGAGACCCATTTTATCCTGGTACTTTGTCTTTCTGTGATAGCTCTATCGACGAGCGTAGCTTTGAAAAATCGGAAACCAGAATAAACGGCTATTTTGTGTATCCAATTCCGGTGTACGCTGACATTTGTAACATTCAATAAATAAGTCTTATGTCATTAATTTAATTGAACCACGTGAATATTAGTTTTAATTTAAGTATATTTATGATTCAATATATGACAAAAGATTACATGTGCGCAAATTTATAAATCACCAATTCAAACTAGTAAACAAACTCACGACTTAGCTTTAAATAGAACTTTATAGGGAAAAAGTTCAAATGCCTTCTTTTTGAAATTTCAATGCTTTCTAAGCGAATATTCATTAGATAGTCCATAGAAAGTGTATGTTTGAGTTCAATTGAAAATCTGAGATGCCTGCTACGCCAGCTTTCATGTTAAAAAAAACAACATAGATATAAACCTGCTTTACAATGTGTCCCGTAAAATTATTATCAAATCTTTTTGACAAAATCGTGCAGAATGCAAAATACATCGGCGGCAAACTGATGCTTTGCATCAAAAGTTTTCTTGTATGACTCTGTTTTCTTTTTTTTTCATTTAGTATCGAAACAGAATAAAGCTCATAGTCTTACTGTAGATCATTTTAAAAATACATAAGATTTTATTTTTGTAAAATTTTAATTAATAGTGAATGGTGTCAAGTCGGTCACTTTTAATAAGAAACTAGGTCAGTAGATGTGCCACTGTTGACCATAGACCATAACAACTGTTATTATTGGTACTTTAATTAGTGTAAGAATTATAGGATAAATAATTGGGCGGAGTGAATATCCAAAATAAGATCAAGAGTGATGAATAATCGGATGCTTTATGCGGCACGAGTGTTCATATTTTGGATATTCACGATGCCCAATTGATTATCCTATTTATTATATAGATCCAAATTTTTTTCGTAAAAATTTTAATGCAGAATCCTAAATTTTATGAACGGTGGATGAATATCTGTATAGTATAAAACCAAGTGACATTTTGGTGGGAAAAAAACCGAGAGTGAAAATAAACGATAATTTTCACTTGTGATTTACCGTGATTTCTTTCACTCGGAAAATTCGATATTTCATCTCTATCTATATAATAATAAAGGTAACATCATTACAAAGGCTGATAATTCTGTTATCACAAGCAGAACAGTGATACTGGCAATATCAGTTTGAATGGTAAAAATGAATAAGCAGAAATTGACATTTAGACCAACTGTGACAGCCTTTGTGGTGGAGTGGTTAAGTTGTACTTTTGTACTGTAAAGAACAAATTAAAATAAAAACAAGTTTTTCCGGCCTAAGGAGTGGGTTGTCAATAGGTACCATTGATTCCTTTCATATTACAAACTACAGGCAATGATCTAGTTGGAAAGTTTCTGGACATGGCATAAAACCCTGATAAAACAAAGTAACCATCGACAAACTGTGCTATAGTAACACAAGTAATTTATCATTTTCCGTTCACTTCAATTATAAAACAGTAATGAGGGAATTTTTGTTTTGTTTAAAAATGTCCAAAAATTAATTACAATCTAAAATAAATAATATCTTCATACATACTCTTCTGAAACAAGTGAAACTTAGAAGCAAGTGTAACAATAATCGTTCTTAATTTGTGTTAGTTATGTTAAAGCTTATATAAAGTGCACATATGTAATATCACAGTAATATAATGTTAAGAGGGGTTTTCTAACAAGAAGGCCTGATCAGTGTAAAATATTGAAATACTGTATAAGTGGGGGTTTTTTTCGCAGTAATTTTATTTTTGCTATATTTGTGGTAATAGTTGGAACAGGAAATAAAAACATGCGATATATCAGGAAGAAAATAGTTATTCATCTCTGTCTTTTTCAAACTTGCCTGTTGGTGAACTTTTTTAAGTACTCAGGGTTAGCATAACAATTACATAATTTTACATTCTAAAGCTGTTAGAAAATGTAGTCCTTTATTCAACAAATAATGCAAAAATAGATTATCGTGCAGATTACAGACCATAAATATTACATTATGCAAAAATATATTCCCACAGTTTTTTTAACAAAAACGCGAAATTTTCTCCACCCAAAAAACCCCACTTATACTGTATATTGTACAAGTACATGTAGTATGCAGTCAGTATTCAATACAGCATGATATAAACATTAGTTCTATAGATCTCTTTAAGCATATTAATTCTATGTACATTAAAATTCATTGGATTTTCTACATTGAAGTTCAAAATCAATTCATTTTGAGGGAAGCATATTTTTTGGGCTGTCGCCCATCACAAAAGCTTGTATATATGTATCTCCTCTTTAATGTTTTATGTGTTGCATGTGCACCCTTTTTGAAGGAGTTATTGCCCTTTTTTACTTGGAGTATTTCATCAAAAAGCTTGTCTACAACTCCTCAAACATTAAAGTGGTAATTTCTTAAAACTTGTCCATTGCCATATATACATAGAGAGATACACATATCGGTTTACAATGTACTAGTTTAATCAGACCATCTATTATGGTTTTATTGCCCTTTTTGACACTTATTCTTCTGAATAAAGATTATACATGCAATTTCTCCTTCTAGTTGTGTTAAAAAAGGGAAAAAACCCTTTAATACTTGTATACATGTGTTTTCCCCCTACAGTTTCAAATTAAATCCTTTGTTTATATTGTGTTATATGTGTCATTGATATACTTTACTTACTGTTTTCCCTGTTAGTGAAGCAAAGAATAGCAGTACTATTAGTATCAAGTACAGTCTTTTCTTTTAAACAAACAGTATTTTCCCCATGCTCATTGTAGATCTCTTTCCCTTATTTAAATTGTTTCATTAGCTCCCAGTTCAGTATTCATTTTTGATGACTGAATTTGAACTTCACTTTGCTTGACTGCTTTAAGTCTCAAACAAAAATTTAGAAACTAATTGCATGAATAATAATAACAAAGTAATTCCAATTCTTTTTAAAATTGGTATTATTTGAGATCAGACTTTGGAGATAAATGATAGATATTACAACCATGTAAACAGCATCTCCATTATTTTTTTTTAATTTTATTTTTGGAAAAGTGCTGGAATTTCTTTGTATATTAATTAACCGTTTGTAAAATTAAGAACAGTATATTGAATTTATTCCTGTTTTTTTTTAATAATTGGTGTATCCTTGTTTGCATTTCAAATTATTTTAAAATTTTATAATTATGATAGCTGGATGATTAAAGTATTAAACATCTGTCACACAGTAAACGGCATTCTGAATTTTAATGTATGTTACAAGGTTGCAAAATAGTGATTGGTTTGTTGCTTGTGTTGTTCAATTGTTTGAGAAATAAAAATATATAATATCCTTGTTTCCATTTTATTATTCTAGGGTATTTTTATAACAAAAGTAGCCCCAGATGGACCTGCAGCCATGTCACTCAGAGCAGGAGACAAGGTTTTAGAGGTGAGTATATATTTTTTTAATGTACTTGTACTGTAGGTAGTTTCTAATCTAGTACATTCAGAAAAAAAATGCTGTTGATTATTAAAGTAAATTTTAACCGTGTATATATATAACATTGGGAAGATATACTTAACTGTTTGTTTTTAGTATGACTATATGGGTATTTATATATATATATATCAATATTTATATGTTAAAGTTTGATCAAGACCTGGGGTTTAAAGTGCTCAGATAGAATTATAACCAGGTTCATAACTTTCTCCCAAGATAAAACCCAGATGCCATGATATAGCTAAAAACATTATTTAAAGTAGCATAAATAACAATCAAAAACAGATAGTCTGGTACAGTAATAATGGTATATTGTTAAAAATTATAAATAAAGAAGAAGACTCCTAATATTTTAATTTTTTTGGCCTGTAAGGATACTTAAAATAGATTAAACCTAAACATTTGGAATTCTGAAACTCCACATATGCTTAACAATTTCAAGTAACTAAGCGCGATCACCTATCATTTTCTTTGATGCTTAAATATAAATGGAAAGTTGAAGTAGAAAATTTGAAAAATTACTGATTGAGTTTTTCTGAATGTACCTTTTGATTGTCATAGTAGTTAGGTAGTTAACCAGGTAGTTAGATTTGACATTAGATAATAAAGTAGTTAAGGTAGGTCAGGGTCAAACATTGTTATAAGATTACTGGAAATATTTTGGTGCATAATCGGTGATGACCTTCTGCAAAAAAGTTAGAGGTCACCGATTAACATGGCTGGTAATCATGCTCATGCACCAACTAATGTGATGAAAGGAAAATCGTGAGAGCAATTTTTGGCTGGATTTCACAGAGTGAAAATCCGGGTTATAGTATTGTTAATTTTTTTCTGCAGTAACTTATTGGTATATTCCATTTCTTTCAAATTTATTACAGAAAAATAATCAAATTAAATTTACTCTAAAATGCTATGATCAGAAATTAAAATAGTGGACTACCCCAGATCTACCTTAACAATTAATTAATGTATTTAGATATTACTCACAGTTTTCATCAACAATAAATGCTTGTTAAAATACAGATATATCAGAAATGTTAGACCTTACTTTGATATTATAACAACAAGATATTCTAAGTATGAATTTCATTCTGAACCTTTTCCTTGCCTTTGTAATTTATTTTGTTCTAGCATTACAGTCAGAGTGAAATTATTATAGATTGGGGGAACATATTGCTGACAATTCTATTCTTTTTCCTTTAAGTTTACAATTTGTGTTTTAATAATGTTAAAGAAAATATTTCGCTTGAAATTCTTTTCAGAAAAGAGAACAGTACACACATTTTGATGCTCGTTTCTTTTTCCCAATTACTGAAGAGAGTAAGAGTCACGCCTGCATATATTAATTATGTTGTCAACATGATTAATTCATACTAATCATTACTTTGTGGTCCTTACTAAGTAAACAATGCTGAATCATATTTCTGTAGAAATTTTAATTAAAATCAATTTTTGAAATTCAATTTTAAAAGTCTGTCATTCATTATTACATTATAAAGTATTCATGATTTTTTATCTATTTGAGAAAAAGCCATACAAAGAGCACAATTCCTGAGTTTTATTTGTGAGAGTGGATTTTATTTGCAGTGCTATATATAGTTTTTTTTTACTTTATTATACTAATTTTGTATGTTGCTTAAAATGGCCAACAAATTTGTCAAACCAAAGATGTGAAAATGGACGTCCTCTTCAATGTATTAAGAAATGGTCACCTAGAGTTAAAGTAACCAATTGCTGTAATATTTCTAAATGCTGGCTGTTACTACAGTTTGTTTACGCTATTAAAAAACCAACATGTTAGTGTAATAAAAAGCATATATAACATCGCTGAAAAGCACAATTTATGTTCTCGCCATGATATAGCGGAAAACTGGTTCACTGAATTCAATAAGAATATATTTAGCATTCATTCTTAAAATAAATTTCTGTGGTTTTAATGTACAAATGATGTTTAAAACAAAATGATACAAATTGTAGATTTGTTGAATTTATAAAAAATTTTCCTCAAGTCTTTTCCTTACAAAGTTGTAAAATTGTAACATTAGTTTCAACACTGCTTTTGACAGTGCTCGGGGTGCCTTATTTTTGTCTGTCTGTAGTTCAGCAGAATGTTCCTTTCAAAATGTCTTGAAATACATGTACTAGTTATATTTGATTGATGTTGGGATGTAAAATAAGCATAAAGCAATGAACATTTTGCAAACAAATAAAATTTATACATTTATTAATATTACACAGTTTAATTATTGCTTTCATTAATTTTTGCAGGTGAATGGGCAAGATTTTAATAATGTTCACCATGATGAAGCTGTAAATGTGATGAAAAACAGTAAAACAGTATCACTCTATGTAGAAAGGGAATTTTTATAGCACTGTGTTATGGTTGTATCACGGTCAATTTAAAGGTCAGATGTCATGTGACATGGTCAGATTAAAGGTCAGATGTCATGTGACATGGTCAGATTAAAGGTCAGATGTCATGTGATCAAGACTTAGCTATGCAAGAAGATTAAAGACAGAAGTAACAAAACAAAAGTAAAACATTGTTATAATTTATTGGCCTTAGGAAGGCACATGTTGGCAGCATAATTGTTGTTATTTCATTTAAAAACATTTTTGTAGTGATCAAATTGTTTATTGGCATTCATTGTTGTAAATTTTCATCTATTGAGAACTGTATTGTACTTTGGTTTATGTAAGACAAAAGACTATCTAGAATGTACAAGGACCACAAGACATTATGATTTTTTTTAAACATTTTATTTAAAGCAACAATTTTAACCAGCATGCATTCACTTGTAAAATGAGAACTCTATTGCTTTCTTATATTTAAAAGAAACAAAACAGGCTTTTTTCAGATCTTTAAGAAATTTCAAAATTTCAAAAATTTCAAATACAGCATTTATATTTAATTTGCTTTTTAAGCTGAAATCTGATTGGTCAATTCAAATGGAACAACCCATATTATAAGATATAACTTGCGTGACCTATGACCTATTCTTATGCCGTTAAAATTCAAATAGTTCCATGACGTCAACGACGTTTTTACCTTAAAAATTGTAAAGTTATAGGTATTATTTTAAATTTCTGAACAGGTTATACGATAAAATATGGTTAGGGTCTGTTAACATTCATTAGGCATAAACCATATTATATCATATAACCTGTTCAGAAATTTGAAGTATTCCTTAAATAATGTCTAAGTACTTGCATTCTTGTGAAACAGTGAGGAGCTGTGCACTGTTTTAAAGAAAATTTTGAAAATGATGAACAGTACAAGATCCTATTGACTATTTGTACCATAAATAAAAAAAAATATTGTCACTTTTATTGATTAATTTATAAATGCAAGAAAAGTTATATTTATGTCCCTTTATGTTTGTAGAATCTCCTAATAATATAAAACCGTCCAATTGAAACAACTGGTTGTTTTTTCTTGAGCCATTTTTTACTATGCATAACCTTTTATGTTAAAGGTTTTAATATACTGTGCTTGATTATATAAATATATATATATGTTGATTTTATTGTTTGAAATTTTCCATAAGTGGGTGTGTGATTCTTTTAATAACAACTGCTTCTACAAATAGTAAACCATACTTTATTATCTGTGTTAAATTTCTACTTGTTTTATTTGATAAGTGTTATTTTGAATTTCTTATTCAGCATTATTTTAAATTTTATGCCAAATTGCTGATGATAATTATATTCAATATATCTAATAACTGCTGCATTTTATTTGTATATTTATACAATGGTTTTTTATGCAAGATCTACCTTCATAGTCTACCTTCATAGAAAAGTTGTGAATTTTTACCAAAATTTTTTATTTATAGTAGTGGCTTTTTGCGTTTTCAGTTTAACATAAGAATCTACCTGAGACTGCATTTTAAATATGATCTGAATGTGGAATTTTTATTTAAACTGCATTTTATGCAAAGATTTTTTTGTCTGTATTTTTTTATTTGCATGTTTACCTTTTTGTCTTGTTTGTAATATTTAATGGTTTTTTGGGGTGTCCTTTCAATTCTTTGCATGGTTGCTTTTCTTATATATTTTACTTACCCTGAAAGCAGGACATATGTACCTTCTATAGCAATTTATTCATTTTTATATTTTATTAAAAATAAAAACATCATACTTTAAGAGTTACCACCATTGATTGTGTCTCCTTTGAATATCATGGCGAGACGTGACACATTTTTTTCTACAACTTTGTTTAAGATAACTCGTACAAATGTTCATAACTGAGCAGTTGTACATACCAAACTGCTTAAGTACATACTAGTAGGTGGGTGATGATCCTGTTTGTAAAACAAAACAGTAGGTTATAATGTACAGGAATTTTAGTTTGCTCCAGTTAAGAAATTTTTATAAAATATAAATGGTATAAAGGCTCTACCACACTGATTTCAGAAAAGTGCATTTAAGATGTAATGAGGTGTTATTTATTAGTTTTTTAATGTATACTCTTGTTTTAAATATATTTCTTTATATTTATTGTTTTTTAATTGTTTAATTACAAGTGCAACAGCTTGTAAGAAAAACCAGTGAATGTCGTCTGACAATGCATAATATGAATGCTATGAAATCCATTTTTTCTCAAATTTTATAAATTGTTTGCATCTTTTTTGGAAGCCATAAATCTTATTGGACTAAGATTTTGTGTTTTTATGTTGGGCTGTAGTGTTACTTGTTACCAACGTAGTGCTACAAATATTGATATCTCTAATGGAATGTTCACAGGTATTGTTTATTACATTGTATGAAATTTAACATGTTTAACGGGAAAAAACTCTGATGTCTTCCAAATAAATAAATATCCAGGAAATGCTTAAATTTTAAGCATGCCCTCTTCTAAATAATTGTTGATGTATAATTTACCAGTCTTTATGCAGTTAAAAAAGCCTGTTTTGACAGCAAATATTATAAAATCCCATATCATTGCCAAAAAATCCTAGCATTCAACATTTTTTTAGGTCTGGTTCTATATTTGTTATAACGGGACAATGTGTATTTAATCAATATTTTTTTCCACAAACATGAACTTGGCTTATCTTAACTTTTATAACTTATTGTTATGGTTGTAACATACTGGGTGACCACAATGAGCTCAGTCTCGGAATTTTTTTACAGTGCTGTTATCTCTTGACTCCAGACATACTTTTAAGCAACTAGTGTTGTCAGTTTCCAAAAACATGTAAACGGTGTTCACTGACAAGATAGTTCATGTCTTTGCTTGAAATACATGTAAAGGGTGTTCCCTGACTAGATAGTTCATGTCTATGTCTCAAATACATGTAAAGGGTGTTCACTGACTAGATAGTTCATGTCTATGCCTCAAATACATGTAAAGGGTGTTTACTGACTAGATAGTTCATGTCTATGCATTCAACTGCTGCTTCAATGACTCTTTTTTATACAAAAAGTTAAGTTAAACATTTTACATTATCAGTTTTTCACACACACAGAGATTACATGAAGTTTTGATTAATTCCAAAATAGAAACAGCAAGACTATAATAAAAAAATTTATGACAGGGTATTGGTGCATATGTAGTTTTCAACTAGTTCTATGTCCAATATAAAATATTCCTATGAAGCTATTTATTGTGTAAAATATTGTTGACATATTTTCATCCTCCATTATTGTAAATCCATTATGTTCATTCATATTACCAATGGAATTGTTATATAAATTAAATATTTGAAGATACAAGTTTGCTTTAGTACTTGTATACTGTATGTGCCATATACCTTAACCATCAATCATCAATATGATTTGGGGGCCTCTGTGGCTGAGTTGTGATTGGTTGTCTTACTACTGGCAGGCTTTGCTCAAATCAGATCTCGATTTACAAGGACTGTCAGTTTTCATACTAAATGTGTGTTTTACTTGTGCTTTTTATCCCAACTAGATGCTCTTAAGAGCCTGTATCGCTCATCTGACTAACAAAAACACTTTTAAGGAGACATGATGCAAATTTTTATATAAAAGAGTTTATGCCAAGATTCTGTTTATATGAATGTTGCCATGTTGAATTTCCAATCAGCAGCAATTTTGTAGAACAGTTTCTGAGAAGAAGCAGTTTGTATGTTTTTCCTGTACAGTCCTATGTTAAGCTATGTTCCATAATGGTGGCCATGTTGGATTTTTAATCTGCCACAAAAACTCTGTAGAGGACCATCCAAGCTACATTTCTGCAATATTACAAATCAATATGCCAAGTCAGGGACAGTCTATAGTATAGACTGTCCCTGGCCAAGTGGTTTGTCAGATAACAAATTTTAACATTTCAGCCAATCAAATGCATTTGTAAAATGTAAATGTAAAAAAGAAAACTTTCTAAGCTTTATTTCTGCACAGTTGGTTTAAATGTGTGGATTAGCTTCAGAGAAGAAGGCGTTTTATGTTTCCCTCATATGTTACTATGTTACGTGATGTTCCATATTATCGGTAATCTGTATTTTGGATTTTTGGATCGAAACAAAAACTCAAACAATGTACATCTAAGGTCATTTCTGCAATATTTCAAAATCTACCAAGCTGTTTGTAAGAAGATTTTTAAAATGCACCCAATAGAGCACATTAATGGTCCTGGCAGCTATATTGAATACTTGATCAGCACCAAAAGGTCAAACCGCCTAATACACATTCCTGTCAGATTTGGTTCCAATTGGCCAAGTGGTTTCCGATAAGAAGATAGAAATGTGAAAAGTTTACGGCCGACAACGACGACGACGGACGCCAAGTGATGAGAATATAACTCACTGGCCCTTTGGGTCATGTGAGCTAATAAAACTTGATCCCACGATACATGTATATCTAAAAAAAATTGCTTAAAGTGGAAAATAAATCTGTTCAGGCCATACTTCCTGTCGTTCTAGTTTTTTCCAATAGAAGAGATCCAAGATATTTCCGCTATAAAATTTATTGAATTCAATGGACCTTTTCAGTTCCAGACTCACCAGTGGTGCTCAAACCAAGATATTGAAAGCCTGTATACGTTTATTGATCTTTATTGAAATTTTGAAGAGCATTTCAATCAAATTTTACAAATTTATGTCAATCCTTTTACTACCCCTTTGAAACATACATTTACATAAAGTTCGTTACATGTTGCATAAACCAAACTCGGTATGGATGATACTTATGAAGTTCCTTAGCAAAATGTGGAGCCATCCTTGTAGCCACTTTTGCAGTTTGTATAAAGGAAAATACAAATTAATTTTAAATTCATTGTTTCTTTTAACAGATCTGGCCCCGTGCGGGATTCGGGTGGCTAAAAGAATAGACCGCAGTCGCGCTAGCTTGTCGTAAAAGGCGACTAAATAGCGCCCAGTACCCTGACCGGCGTGTCAGGTCGGTTTGCCTAAAGACCGACTGGGATGTGTGCCCCAGGTGGTTGAATGGGGTACCCCTGGCAAGCTGGGGTTGTCAGGCCATAATACGGAAAACCTGACCGCAAACCATATTAGTGCACCGTGTTGGGAAAAATGCCACGTTCCTCGCACGTTAAAGAACGCTGCTGTAGTATTCGCTATGAGTAGGGATTTCGATCCCGCTACAGGAGGCAAAATTGCCCGACCCTATCCATCCTCCCATTTGCCAGTGGCAATCTAAAATCCGTTACCCCTATTTTTCCTCGTGTCCCATCCCATTTTCATTCATCATCATTTCATGTTCATTTTATCATCCATTTCATGTTCATTGCCTGAATATAGCTGAAATATTGCTGCTCGGGCGTTAAACACCATTAATCAATCAAGCAACAGATCTGGCTCAAATTTGACCTATATTTTCTGGAAAAGTTGATATAGGCTCATTTATTTTACCAAACATATTAATGAAAGTTTTATTCTCTAAAACCACTTGGACAATTTGAAGCACACTGGATATTTTTGATCACTGGAAACTCCCTCATCAACAAACAAAACGGAAAATCACTTAATTAATTAGCATATTTAACTTTCCTTTTAAGCAACACCAACTGGATGATGAAGAGTATGTTTGTTTTTTTCCGAAAAATGGAAACTGCTGATGTTGATGATGCTTTTTTTTTGACAAATAAAAATCGATCAGAAACCTTGGGCCAATTGTAACCAAACTTAGTATGGATATCCATTAGATTTTGTCCAATAGCCTTCGCAACTACAAGCTGGGCGCCTTTGCCCTCCATAAAACATATTTAAATTGTCCGATTATGACACACTTGTTGTGTTTAAATTGTGGAGAGGCGCGAGATACATGCTCCAAAATTGGTTGTCATTTACATTTAGAAAATGTAAGGTGTAGTTTTCACCATTATGCCAGTTTAACAATATATGCGGTGAATTCTAGATATTGATTTATAATTCATATCCATATATATTAGTTTTGTATCAAGAAATATATAATTTTTTTATCTAGCAAAAATTTAGAAAATCAAAATCAAATCCATGAAAATAAAAATTTCGAAATTTTGACATGTTTGATCAAAATTTTGTGCAGCGGCTACATTAAAAATCCCGATAGTCAGAATTGCGTGTGTCCTTCGACTGCCGCGACACAGACTCTGCATCTCGTAGCAATGAACGTAATCCTGCTGATGTAAGGTTACTGGCATATGCTGGGGTCTCTTTAACGCTTGTAAAAGCCGATCCTAGAGAGATATTCAATATTTTGTCAAGAAAGAGTTCGTACATTGTGTTGAGAAACACAGTTGAATACATGCAAAACGGGCATTATTATATTAAACCAACAAGAAAGGGAACAACTGTTTGGCGCTTACCTTATTGATGTTGCGTTGATCTCTCAAATTACTATTTATGATCACCTATCACGACCCGGGGGGGTTCGATGATTAGTAGAGATACAGGATACAGGTCATTTGGTCCCAAATCCAATTCGTCCCAAGTCAATTGGTCCCAAATTTGGTCAGTTGGTCCCATTTCGAATTTGTCCCAAGTCAATTGGTCCCAACTTGCATTTAAAATGTTTTATTTGTGTACTTTAAGAGATTATTTATGGGATTATTTTAACATATCGATGTATATTTATGCTTTTGATTTAACATTTATTACAAAATGTGTGCTCTTAGTTAACATGAAATGTTAAAATAATAACACTAGAAGACAAAACAAGTGTATGTTCTTTATTGAGATTTACAGCACTATACTATTATTTTACATATATTTCAAGCACTAATTCCTACCCATTCATCTGGCATACAAACTGTCTTTCTGACTTTTCTCACTTGCTACTGTCATACCTACTTTCACCATACAAAAATGACTTTTCACACATTCGTTCTCACACTGACGATCATATTAAAATATATACATGTTATTCACTCGAAACACAAAACACTTTCACACACTCCCAACTTCATTCATAAATATATAAATGCACAAAAACCAAAACAAACATAAAGCAAAGCACAAGCACAACATAAAGAATATTGTCCATTTTAAGTCTTTACACAGTCTTCGGTGTCATCAAAAGTCCAACTGACTTTAGAAGGGTAGAAGGAGTTATATATTTTCTTTGCAGTAGTTCTCCCATAAATAAAAGTAAATATGTTTCATTATAATTAGGAAATTCAGAGGCAATAAAATTGAGGAATTAGCCAATTAAACAGTGGTACATGCCATTGACAACATTGTTAATTGAATTGTGATTAACATTAACAGACTATAAAGACAAATGATTTTTACATTTTTTTTAATACTGATAGTTTCAATGCTGACAAAGTCTTAAGTTATTTTAAATCTAATAAGCAATTTACCCCCCAAAAATTAAAGAATTTATATACGGGTGTGAAGTTAGCAGTGGGTTCGATATTCGATATTCGACATTCGAATATCGAATTCGCTGCTAGCAGTGGGTTCGATATTCGATATTAAGAAATATATTATCAAATACTAGATAACAAAATGTATAATATTGCTATACGTACTACCAAGGGGAATTTATACATCTGGACGGGTACGGTATGTAAGGGAGCCCAACAGCATCAAATTTAAATATCGAAATGGTAAAAAATTACTTAAGTGCGAATATGTGAACCTCGGGACCACCCCTTCATCCTGTTTCAATCTTCATGAAACTTGGCAAAACTCTTGACAGTATATTGCTTTAGATGCTGTCAAAAGGAATTTAAGGCATCTGGACGGGTTCGGTATGTAAGGGAGCCCTACAGCATTAAATTTGAACATCGAAATGGTAAAAAATCACTTAAGTGCGAATATGCGAACATCGGGACCACCCCTTCATCCTCTTTCAATCTTCATGAAACATGGCAAAACACTTGGCATTATATAGCTTTAGATGCTGTAAAAAGGAATTTAAGGCATCTGGACGGGTTCGGTATGTAAGGGAGCCTAACAGCATCAAATTTGAATATCGAAATGGTAAAAAATCACTTAAGTGCGAATATGCGAAACTCGGGAACACCCCTTCATCCTCTTTCAATCTTCATGAAACTTGGCAGAACACGTGGCATTATATAGCTGTACATGCTGTCAAAAGGAATTCAAGGCCTCTGGACGAGTTCGGTATGTAAGGGAGCCATACAGCATCAAATCTGAACATCGAAATGGTAAAAAATCACCTAAGTGCGAATATGCGAACATCGGGACCACCCCTTCATCCTCTTTCAATCTTCATGAAACTTGGCAAAACACTTGGCATTATATAGCTTTAGATGCTGTCAAAAGGAATTTAAGGCATCTGGACGGGTTCGGTATGTAAGGGAGCCCAACAGCATCAAATTTGAATATCGAAATGGTAAAAAATCACTTAAGTGCGAATATGCGAACCTCGGGATCACCCCTTCATCCTTTTTCAACCTTCATGAAACTTGGCAAAACTCTTGGCAGTATATTGGTTTAGATGCTGTCAAAAGGAATTTAAGGCATCTGGACGGGTTCGGTATCAGTGTTCCAGCTAGGATTTAAAAATAGAGGGGCGCATGAGAAGGGCACTTTTTCGTGTATTTTCATATTTTTTAGTGTGATTGAGGTTGTTGCACTTTTGTTGTTATTGTTATTTGAATAAGTGTTCTGTTGCTGTTTTTCGCCTTTGTTTTCATTTTAAAGTAAAATATTTAAATATATTTGTGCATTTAATCAACTGAAAAGTGACTGCCAAAATACTATTTATTACTATGTTTCAATGTTTGTGGTTGTAACTTCAACATAAGCAGTATTGTATTTGCAAGTTCCTGAACTAAGTTCATATCCGCTCCGGATATATCCTTATTTTCAGTTGGTTTGTACTGGTTGCCGCGAGTATTTTTACTTAACGCTATTTGAACATAGAAAAAGGCAGTCGGGTACCAGCTTTCATTTTTGTTTTAAAAAAATGGCGTGTTCAATGATAAACATGGCGCGGTGACAAATATACGAAGATATCTACCGCAAATGGCAATAAAAACAGTTGTAGATATTTCCGGTCTGGATCATAATTAAGCCAAATGGCCAAAAACAGTGACCACGCAAATTTTTAAGGTAATAACATTTTTGAAGTGTTACCTGTGTACCAGTCCCCACTGTCTACCACTAATTACATAATCAAATTATAAGGAAACGAGAATAGTCTAATAAGTTAAGTAGCTATAAAAACACTATAATTACTATTAATTTTAGAGCAGAAAATTAATTGGAGCAATAAAGTGATAAGGGGCACAAATCGAGACACAGGGGCGCCTGAGAGGGGCACAGGGGCGCGGTAATTTTAGGGCAGGGCGCGGCGCCCCTCTATTTCCCCCTAGCTGGAACACTGGGTATGTAAGGGAGCCCAACAGCATCAAATTTGAATATCGAAATGGTAAAAAATCACTTAGGTGCGAATATGCGAACCTCGGGAACACCCCTTCATCCTCTTTCAATCTTCATGAAACTTGGCAGAACACTTGGCATTATATTGCTTTAGATGCTGTAAAAAGGAATTCAAGGCATCTGGACGGGTTCGGTATGTAAGGGAGCCCTACAGCATCAAATCTGAACATCGAAATGGTAAAAAATCACTTAAGTGCGAATATGCGAACATCGGGACCACCCTTCATCCTCTTTCAATCTTCATGAAACTTGGCAAAACACTTGGCATTATATAGCCTTAGATGCTGTCAAGAGGAATTTAAGGCATCTGGACGGGTTCGGTATGTAAGGGAGCCCAACAGCATCAAATTTGAATATCGAAATGGTAAAAAATCACTTAAGTGCGAATATGCGAACCTCGAGACCACCCCTTCATCCTCTTTCAATCTTCATGAAACTTGGCAAAACACTTGGCATTATATTGCTTTAGATGCTATCAAAAGGAATTAAAAGCACCTTGACGGGTTCGGTATGTAAGGGAGCCCAACAGCATCAAATTTGAATATTTAAATGGTAAAAAATTACTTAAGTGCGCATATGCGAACCTCGAGACCACCCCTTCATCCTCTTTCAATCTTCATGAAACTTGGCAAAACACTTGGCAGTATATTGCTTTAGATGCTTTCAAAAGGAATTTAAGGCATCTGGACGGGTTCGGTATGTAAGGGAGCCCAACAGCATCAAATTTGAACATCGAAATGGTAAAAAATCACTTAAGTGCGAATATGCGAACCTCGGGAACACCCCTTCATCCTCTTTCAATCTTCATGAAACTTGGCAGAACACTTGGCATTATATAGCTTTAGATGCTGTCAAATGGAATTTAAGGCATCTGGACGGATTCGGTATGTAAGGGAGCCCAACAGCATCAAATTTGAATATCGAAATTGTAAAAAATCACTTAAGTGCAAATATGCGAACCTCGGGACCACCCCTTCATCCTCTTTCAATCTTCATGAAACTTGGCAGAACACGTGGCATTATATAGCTGTACATGCTGTCAAAAGGAATTCAAGGCCTCTGGACGAGTTCGGTATGTAAGGGAGCCATACAGCATCAAATCTGAACATCGAAATGGTAAAAAATCACTTAAGTGCGAATATGCAAACATCGGGACCACCCCTTCATCCTCTTTCAATCTTCATGAAACTTGGCAAAACACTTGGCATTATATAGCTTTAGATGCTGTCAAAAGGAATTTAAGGCATCTGGACGGGTTCGGTATGTAAGGGAGCCCAACAGCATCAAATTTGAATATCGAAATGGTAAAAAATCACTTAAGTGCGAATATGCGAACCTCGGGACCACCCCTTCATCCTTTTTCAACCTTCATGAAACTTGGCAGAACACTTGGCATTATATTGCTTTAGATGCTGTCAAAAGGAATTTAAGGCATCTGGACGGGTTCGGTATGTAAGGGAGCCCAACAGCATCAAATTTGAATATCGAAATGGTAAAAAATCACTTAGGTGCGAATATGCGAACCTCGGGAACACCCCTTCATCCTCTTTCAATCTTCATGAAACTTGGCAGAACACTTGGCATTATATTGCTTTAGATGCTGTAAAAAGGAATTCAAGGCAGCTGGACGGGTTCGGTATGTAAGGGAGCCCTACAGCATCAAATCTGAACATCGAAATGGTAAAAAATCACTTAAGTGCGAATATGCGAACATCGGGACCACCCTTCATCCTCTTTCAATCTTCATGAAACTTGGCAAAACACTTGGCATTATATAGCCTTAGATGCTGTCAAATGGCATTTAAGGCATCTGGACGGATTCGGTATGTAAGGGAGCCCAACAGCATCAAATTTGAATATCGAAATTGTAAAAAATCACTTAAGTGCAAATATGCGAACCTCGGGACCACCCCTTCATCCTCTTTCAATCTTCATGAAACTTGGCAAAACACTTGGCATTATATTGCTTTAGATGCTGTCAAAAGGAATTTAAGGCATCTGGACGGGTTCGGTATGTAAGGGAGCCATACAGCATCAAATTTGAATATCGAAATGGTAAAAAATTACTTAAGTGCGAATATGCGAACCTCAAGACCACCCCTTCATCCTCTTTCAATCTTCATGAAACTTGGCAAAACACTTGGCATTATATTGCTTTAGATGCTGTCAAAAGGAATTTAAGGCATCTGTAAGGTTCGGTATGTAAGGGAGCCCAACAGCATCAAATTTGAATATCGAAATGGTAAAAAATCACTTAAGTGCGAATATGCGAACCTCGGGAACACCCCTTCATCCTCTTTCAATCTTCATGAAACTTGGCAGAACACTTGGCATTATATTGCTTTAGATGCTGTCAAAAGGAATTTAAGGCATCTGGACGGGTTCGGTATGTAAGGGAGCCCAACAGCATCAAATTTGAATATCGAAATGGTGAAAAATCACTTAAGTGCGAATATGCGCACCTCAGGACCACCCCTTCATCCTCTTTTAATCTTGATTAAACTTGGCAAAACACTTGGCATTTTATAGCTTTAGATGCTGTCAAAGGGAAGTTAAGGCATCTGCACGGGTTCGGTATGTAAGGGAGCCCAACAGCATCAAATTTGAATATCGAAATGGTAAAAAATCACTTAAGTGCGAATATGCGAACCTCGCGACCATCCCTTCATCCTCTTTCAATCTTCATGAAACTTGGCAAAACACTTGGCATTATATTGCTTTAGATGCTATCAAAAGGAATTTAAGGCATCTGGACGGGTTCGGTATGTAAGGAAGCCCAACAGCATCAAATTTGAATATCGAAATGGTAAAAAATCACTTAGGTGCGAATATGCGAACCTCGGGAACACCCCTTCATCCTCTTTCAATCTTCATGAAACTTGGCAGAACACTTGGTATTATATAGTTTTAGATGCTGTAAAAAGGAATTTAAGGCATCTGGACGGGTTCGGTATGTAAGGGAGCCCAACAGCATCAAATTTGAATATCGAAATGGTAAAAAATCACTTAAGTGAGAATATGCGAACCTCGGGACCACCCCTTCATCCTCTTTCATTCTTCATGAAACTTGGCAAAACACTTGGCATTATATAGTTTTAGATGCTGTCAAAAGGAATTTAAGGCATCTGGACGGGTTCGGTATGTAATGGAGCCCAAAAGCATCAAATTTGAAAATCGAAATTTGACAGTGTTAATAATCTAATTCTAACATTTTTGGGCTTAATTTGTAGACATATAGAAATATTTGATATTAACCCTGTATTTCTGATGCTTCAGAAATCCACTGGAGAGATATATCATATGGTTGTCACAATAATTAGACTTTTTAAATTTTGGTATATTGCGTAGAGTATGGCGTTCCAATCATGCAGCAGCATCAACCCAACGATGAAAAAGTATTTTAAATGCGCTCGTGACCACTCATACAGAAGGACAAGATAGATAATTTCGAGTTTTATTTCTTGGATTATTTCATAAATTCTATTGTGAGCTTTATATTTGTTATGCAGTCTGATCTTGTATATTCTTATATGAAATCATAAGATGATTTGATAATAATAATTTGAAAATGTGTTAAAAAACATAATACACGATTCGTTGCATAAATTTCAATTCTGGACCAAGTATCAGATTTAACAATTTTAAAAGTTCTTCTAATAAAAAGAATGCTCTTATGTTTATAGCTGAAATTTATGCATATATAAAGTCAACACAGAGAATTATTCGGATTATATCTAGTTGGCAGTTCTAATGGATACTTAAATCTTTTGCCCATTTTCAATTAAAGAATTCTGTTAACTGCAACTTTTATGAAGAAATAGTATAAAACAAAGAATTAGAGATGAAATATTAATGTCAATATGATTAAAAATTTGAAAATTTGAATAAACTGCAAAGGTAGTTTAGTGTAAATTTGAAGCCAAAATATGTTATGTTTATTTTCAATTACAGTTTTATCCCTTTGAACAGAAAGATTTATTAACTGGCTATAAAATGTTCAAATTGTTTTTATTGGATTATTATGCAATTTTAAGACTTTTAGAAATAAGAAAATCAACAGAAAGTGCTTTGAAATATTGAAGTTATTCGAGCCTTACTGTAGACTATGTGTGCTCGAATCCACTGATTGCCTATTTTCATCCCAAAGGACTGGTTTTTACCAGTAACTTGGCTTCACCCTCAATAAAAAAAATACATGTAATTGTTAGTCTAGATTTATGCTTTTTTCACCACAACTTTGTCTCCATCGCTCCTTAGTTCTTTTAAAAAAAATATTTTCTCCTCTGAACCCACTTAGCAAATATTTTCCAAACTAGGCCTTTATAACCAACTGCAAGGTACCTATTCTCAATTTTTCATTCAAAAAGTTAATCTATGGACAAACATAACCACTGATACTCAAAATACAACATACGGGTCAACATGTGTCTTTGGGCAATATCTCAAAAATTATAATAGCATAAGAAAAATTTATTATTACAGCCAACTCTTCAAATTTTCTAAATAGTCTGAAGTTGTGTAAAGACTTTCTTGATGAGTTATTGCCCCTTAATTACGATCTTTCAAACACCAAAAAAAAAGTTTTTATAATATGACTTGCCAGATCTATATTTTGAATTGCACAAATGATCCGCAAGACAATCCTTTAATTGTCAGAAAACTGTCCAAAGACTCATAGAAATTATTGACCTGTAATGACAATTTGTTATGAAATGTTTAGTTTTGTTTAAAAGTTATAAAAGCCTTATTGAAAATTGCAAAAACAGATCAGGAGAATGGCCTACAAATAACTTGTTGATCCAAAATTGTCATATATCTCCTTAAAGGAGGTATTGTCCATTAATAACATTTTTCATGAATTTTTTGAATTATAAATTAAAAACTTCAAATACCTACAAATCAGTTAATTGTTTACAAAATTGTTGATAAATTGACCTTGAAAAATGCTGTTTTTAATGTGGACCATCATTTTATCAAGTTAGATTTACATACTCACATAGGTGGTTTTTTTACCATTTCGATATTCAAATTGATGCTGTTGGGCTCCCTTACATACCGAACCCGTCCAGATGCCTTAAATTCCTTTTGACAGCATCTATAGCTATTTAATGCCAAGTGTTTTGCCAAGTTTCATGAAGATTGAAAGAGGATGAAGGGGTGGTCCCGAGGTTCGCATATTCGCACTTAAGTGATTTTTTACCATTTCGATATTCAAATTGATGCTGTTGGGCTCCCTTACATACCGAACCCGTCCAGATGCCTTAAATTCATTTTGACAGCATCTATAGCTATATAATGCCAAGTGTTTTGCCAAGTTTCATGAAGATTGAAAGAGGATGAAGGGGTGGTCCCGAGGTTCGCATATTCGCACTTAAGTGATTTTTTACCATTTCGATATTCAAATTGATGCTGTTGGGCTCCCTTACATACCGAACCCGTCCAGATGCCTTAAATTCCTTTTGACAGCATCTATAGCTATATAATGCCAAGTTTCATGAAGATTGAAAGATGATGAAGGCGTGGTCCCGAGGTTCGCATATTCGCACTTAAGTGATTTTTTACCATTTCGATATTCAAATTGATGCGGTTGGGCTCCCTTACATACCGAACCCGTCCAGATGCCTTAAATTCCTTTTGAAAGCATCTATAGCTATATAATGCCAAGTGTTTTGCCAAGTTTCATGAAGATTGAAAGAGGATGAAGGGGTGGTCCCGAGGTTCGCATATTCGCACTTAAGTGATTTTTTACCATTTCGATATTCAAATTGATGCTGTTGGGCTCCCTTACATACCGAACCCGTCCAGATGCCTTAAATTCCTTTTGACAGCATCTATAGCTATATAATGCCAAGTGTTTTGCCAAGTTTCATGAAGATTGAAAGAGGATAAAGGGGTGGTCTCGAGGTTCGCATATTCGCACTTAAGTGATTTTTTACCATTTCAATATTCAAATTGATGCTGTTGGGCTCCCTTACATACCGAACCCGTCCAGATGCCTTAAATTCCTTTTGACAGCATCTATAGCTATATAATGCCAAGTGTTTTGCCAAGTTTCATGAAGATTGAAAGAGGATGAAGGGGTGGTCCCGAGGTTCGCATATTCGCACTTAAGTGATTTTTTACCATTTCGATATTCAAATTGATGCTGTTGGGCTCCCTTACATACCGAACCCGTCCAGATGCCTTAAATTCCTTTTGACAGCATCTATAGCTATATAATGCCAAGTGTTTTGCCAAGTTTCATGAAGATTGAAAGAGGATGAAGGGGTGGTCCCGAGGTTCGCATATTCGCACTTAAGTGATTTTTTACCATTTCGATATTCAAATTGATGCTGTTGGGCTCCCTTACATACCGAACCCGTCCAGATGCCTTAAATTCCTTTTGACAGCATCTATAGCTATATAATGCCAAGTGTTTTGCCAAGTTTCATGAAGATTGAAAGAGGATGAAGGGGTGGTCCCGAGGTTCGCATATTCGCACTTAAGTGATTTTTTACCATTTCGATATTCAAATTGATGCTGTTGGGCTCCCTTACATACCGAACCCGTCCAGATGCCTTAAATTCCTTTTGACAGCATCTATAGCTATATAATGCCAAGTGTTTTGCCAAGTTTCATGAAGATTGAAAGAGGATGAAGGGGTGGTCCCGAGGTTCGCATATTCGCACTTAAGTGATTTTTTACCATTTCGATATTCAAATTGATGCTGTTGGGCTCTCCGCGGTAATATAAAGGCAAGTCACGTGACATCATATCAACAATTATTCTGGTTTTTAATAAAATCAAAATTTAGCATTTCTGGCAGTTTAGAAAACACACTGAAATACAAAATATACCGTTAAAACAGAAAAAAAAAGAAAAAAAGAAAGACATCAATGAAAAGGGAGGTAAGCTCAAAGTATATGCTAGGTGACATTCTCGGTGGGGGTGTGTTCTTTTTCCGTTTATAGCCAGTTTTCTATTAAAAATGAAAAGTGGTATACAATCACTGGCGAGAAATAACTGTCCGTTTACCAAGTTTTCGTATTTGTAAGTCACTATCGTATAAAGCACGATACCTTGTGCTAAATGTGTTTGTACATGACCTTTCTTTAACTTTCACAGTTTCTTTAACTTTCAAAATTAACTCATAAAAAATTACAACGGGGTAAAAGACAGAAAATGTATTGCCGCCGTGACGTAACGAACACATATAGTTTGCTACAGATAAGCCTTATGCATATTAATTAACACTGATGACCACAGCAGGATAGCTATGAATAAAAAACTAGGAGGTTATTTATCGGCATACACGTGCATATTCACATGTAACTGATTATTTACCAGTTCGATATTCAAATTTGACGCTGTTGGGTTCCCTTACATACCAAACCTTTCCAGATGTATAAAATTCCCCTAGGTAGTATGTATAGCAATATTATACATCTTTTTTGTCTATTTGATAAAGTGTATTTATTAATATCGAATATCGAACCCACTGCTAGCAGCAAGTTCGATATTAGAATTTCGAATATCGAACCCACTGCTAGCAGCGAGTTCGATATTCGAATGTCGAATATCGAATATCGAACCCACTGCTAACTTCACACCCGTAATTTATATGGTGATATAAGAATACACAAGACTTAAATGTAATCATCAACAAGGTTTTTTGTCTCTTAATTTTATTGTACAACATTTAAGTTTATAAATGATTATGGTCAACGAATAAAAATATGGAATCAAGTATAGAAAAAATAAATGAATAAGACTTACCAGGACAACATCTTCTGTGTGTCCAAGAATTACATAACCCACAACACAAGCCTGAACGGCATGGTGTTTCACTGGTCTGGTGCAGAGTACAAATTCAGAAGACATAATGTCGAATAAAGTGATTTTTAGAGCCTTTTTCTTATATATATATATTTTTTCCATTTAATGATTAAATTTGATTGTTTTTTCTATAACTGGCCTATCATAACATTATTTTTTACCCCTACCTCCTAAGCCGAAGTCACAATCATGTGCGTCTTTGATATTGTTTCTGTAAGACTTCAAAAAGGACAGACAGTGAGTTAAAAATTTAGTTGTAAAATATTGTAAAATATACAAATGTATGGTTTAAGAGAAAATGTTAACTGCTTGATGTTTGTATAATGACATTCAAAAACAATCAATTGCATTTATAGCTCATTGAATTTGTAATTAAAACTATAACCTTATGTTTTCAAAAGATAAAAAAGTAATAATTATATGCCCATGCTGCTAATAAAACTAATAAGACAAAATTGTTATACTATACAACTTTTATATTTTAAAAAGAATGCACAATTTTCAAATGATTTTCAATAACATTTGTCATTACTTTTACATATAAATGTGTTTATTAAATAACACATTTGAACAAATTATAATTTGTTTTTTATTGTGAGCTTCTTAAATTTCAATAACTTATTAGTATTATTAATTTCATACAAAATAAAAAATTGTTAAAAAATATACTTTTTAAAGGTCTTGGGACCAATTGTCCAAGAGTGGGAAAAATTGGCAAAGACTTGGGACAAATTGGCTGGGACCAATTTTCATGTGATACCAACTGACCAGACACCGAGATACCACCCCATACTAACACGCTGCCACCACACCAACGATCCATCTCTTCCATACAAGGATCCATGTAATGTTCACGTCATGATCTTGATCTTGATCTTCGGTCTCGACACACGTGTTCGAACGTCCAGGGACATTCTTGCTGTAGCTCTAAAAATGCCATGTACCTCTGTTATCTGGTCTGCAAAGTAAGTCCAATTATCTGTAGTTTTAAGAATATTTTATGAAAATCAAAGTCTTTTGGCCCTGCACACCTCCGTTTGTGTTCAAATTTCTACTGTAGCTTCAAAGATAACATAGAAAATAGCGGGACAAATCATGTACACCTAGCTCAGTTATTTGGTTTGCAAACTTCAACAATATATAGACTATGTAGTTTTAAACCTATTTCACCAAAATCAAAATCCTTTGGCCCTGCACACCTCCATGGTGTGTTCAAATATCCTACCAAATATAAATGCTTTAGCTTCAAGGTGTACGAGAAGATAGCCAAACAAAA